>CM052799.1:187086623-187140478 GCA_028533885.1 Nasua narica | reverse complement strand
GGTGGATGTATGGGTGGGTGGTAGATGGGTGGATGGATGGATGGATGGATGGGTGGGTGGTGGATGGATGGGTGGATGGATGGATAGCTGGGTGGATGGATGGATGGATGGGTGGGTGGGTGGATGGATGGATGGATGGATGGGTGGGTGGTGGATGGATGGGTGGATGGTGGATAGATGGGTGGGTGGTGGATGTATGGGTGGGTGGTAGATGGGTGGATGGATGGATGGATGGATGGTTGGGTGGTGGATAGACGGGTGGATGGTGGATGAATGGATGGATGGGTGGGTGGTGGATGGATGGGTGGGTGGTGGATAGACGGGTGGATGGTGGATGGATGGGTGGATGGTGGGTAGGTGGATTGGATGGGGATTTCAGACACAAAGGAGTGAAAGGTCATTAAGAAACAAAAGGAAAATAATGAGGTATATTCTCTCCTAGTCAATAGAGCCAATAAGCAACTCAGTGCTTTAACCCCCAAAATTGCCAGTCTTCTGGAAAAATTAGAACCAAAGAGGGAGAAAAGGAGACATAATCGTGTTGGAAGAGGGCAATACATGAGAAAAGAAGAAAAATTTTGCTTTTACATTTCTTTTCTCAGAGGGGTCGGCTAAAGGGTGAGTGACTGGGAAGGGCAAGAAAGAACTTTTCAGTTGATGGAAATGCTCTGTCCCTTCTTGAGTGAGCAACACAGTAGCAGCAGCAAGTGTGCATTTGCCCAAAACTCATCCAACTGCACACTTACACTGCGTGCATTTTGTTATATGTAAAGTGAGCCTCAATAAAATTGGCTTAATTTTTTAAAATCAGGATCAAGGGGAAAAAATGTTCAAATCTTAAAAAAAAAAAAATGTTCAAATCTTGTTCACTGGACAACAATTGGGGGAAGGCTTCCATTCTCCATATCCCTGGTGAAAATATTTTCCGAGTATATAATGACTTAATAACCTTCCTAAAACAATAGTATACAGCAAGGCAAAGCAGCATCCCAAATTAGAGCTTGAACATTCTAATAAACTTTCTAGAAGAACTCGGTGTGCCCAGGGCAATTTGTTAATTTGAGAAATTAGAAAACTAATGTTTTTATATGTTCAGAACCAACACATTGCTGATTGAAGAATAATCTACATCCACATACAATCAGTGGTAAATGGCATTGACTTTAGTGGGGGTTTTTTTTTGTTTGCTTTTTTGTTTTTTTATTTATTTGACAGAGAGAGAGAGATCACAAGTAGGCAGAGAGGCAGGCAGGCTCCCAGCTGAGCAGGGAGCCCGATGTGGGGCTTGATCCCAGGACCCTGAGATCATGACTTGAGCCGAAGGCAGAGGCTTTAACCCACTGAGCCATCCAGGCGCCCCAACTTTAGTGTGGTTTTAATGTCAATCCACACTCAAATGAGACGTTGGGCAACACCGATAGATCTGACTAGGAAATGCATTTGCAGTGGTGCATTTGGAATGAATGAACTATTGGAAAAAGAAAAACCAAACTTTTCTGCAAGGTCAGTTTTATTTTTGAAGCTTCCAAAACACTTTTCTTACAAATCATGCAAAATGTGCATCATTCTTTTTCTCCTGGAAATAAAAAAAATTTTAAGCACCACGAATGGTGGAGAAATCATTTTTAAAAGCCACAAGGGATCATCAATAACCATTAAAAAAAATGAGTTATACCACATAAGCATCTTTACGCCTTCCAAATTCTACTATTTTTCATGTGGTAATTGTAGGCTCAGTTTCCAAATATCCTCTTTTAATTGAGTTAAATTCACAATTTTTATACAGTAAAAATAGTTCCAGTTTTTCGTCTTTGTAACAAGCCTTTCATGAAAAAGTGAAAAATTCACTTTGTGGATGTACTATTGGGTAAGCATGGAGAATTTTCCTAAAACACACTTGTATCGCAGAGTGCCTAGGTGGTTCAGTCAGTTAAGCCTCTGCCTCTTGATTTCAGCTCAGGTCCTGATCTCTGGGTCGTGAGATTAAGTCCCACATTGGGCTCCATGCTGAGCAGGGAGTTAGCTTGAGATTCTCTCTCTCTGCCTCTCTGCCCCACCTCTCTCATACGTGCTCTCTCTCTCTCTCATATAAATAAATAAATTTAAAAACAAATAAAATCCACACTCATATCAAATAATCACGAATGAAGGACATCACATGGATTAAATCACATACAGCATGATCTACCTTGTTTTTATAATCATATCGCACATCCTCAAATGCATTAATGAGAAATGCTACCAAGGAAGCAGATGTGATCAAGGGAAATGTGTTCACAGCCTTCATCCCTACCTGGGTTTGCTGCAGCCTCCTTTGCTGGCCCTAGGAAGTAAGGAAGCTGATTTCCTAGGAAGCTCAAGGGACCATTTACCTTCAGGAAGATAGGAGATCGCCTGGGAAGAGAGAGTCAAAGCGGACTCAGCTGCCTGCCCATCTCCGAAGGTAGGTTCCTGAGCCAGACTTCATTTTATCCTGTGCTTGTTGGTTTGGTTTGTTCCTTTTCACGCATTCAGGCAAAAGGCACCCAAATCCAAACTCTTTTTTTGTTTGTTTTAATATCTTTATTTCTATACAAAACCCTTAGGCCTGGGTCCCTCCTCCAGTGTTCCTTGCCCCCAGGACTGGTGACAGCATTCACCCAGCTCAACCTAGAAACCCTGAGGTCACCCCTACTGTCCCCTTTCTCGCTCCCCACATTCGATGAGATTCTCCTGGGTTATCTGGGTGGGCCCTACATGCCATCACAAGCGTCCTTATAAGATGGAAGCTAGAGAGGGGCACCTGGGTGCCTCAGTGGGTTAAGCCTCTGCCTTCAGCTCAGGTCGTGATCTCAGGGTCCTGGGATCGAGTCCTGCATCTGGCTCTCTGCTCAGTGGGGAGCCTGCTTCCCCCTCTCTCTCTGCCTGCCTCTCTGCCTACTCGTGATCTCTCTCAGTCTCTGTCAAATAAATAAATAAATAAATGAAGAAGAAGAAGAAGAAGAAGAAGAAGAAGAAGAAGGAAGCTAGAGAGATTTGACTATAGAAAAGACAGAGATGCTATACTCCTGGCTTTGAGGATGGAGGGAGGGGCCCTGAGCTCAGGGAGGCAAGGAACACACTCGTGAAGCTGGAACAGGCAAGGAAAAGGAGTCTCCCTTTGAGCCTCTGGAGGGAGGCCAGCTTTGTGGACACCTTGACATCAGCCCTGTGAAATTCATCTCCCTCTGGCCTCCGGAACGGAAAGAGAATAAACATGTATTAAACTCCCAAGTGTGCTGTGATCTGTTACAGCGGCAGCAGGAAGCTAATACACCCTTCAATCTAGTGTGGAATTTAGAATCCTTACCGGGTGCTGAGGCTCCCTCTGTCCTGTCCTTTGTCCTTCATCACCACCCTACTCCTGTACGTGCGCTCTCCTTGGCTCGGCCCTGTCCAGTGACACCGACGTGCCAAACACACTCCCTGGGAGTCAGGTTGGCCAAAGGCATTGATTTCTGTGCCGTTCCCAAGAAAATACTGACCGGGACATGGGTGGTAATTCCAGGCCTTTGTCTGGGGCCGCGAATCCTGGAAATGACAGAATGTCTTCACGGAGAAGAAATTACACCATAGACGGATGGTCCCAGCCACCCGGGGCATGAGATGACCCCCTATTGCCCCAGCTGGGTTACGCCACATGGGCTAGGCAGCACATGGGCTACTGAGCCAGCTTTGGAAATCACAAATTTAAAAAAAAAAGAATTCAGAGTACTTTCTGGAAAGCAACTTTCCTCCCCAGGGAGCAAGGTGTTTGAATCTTGCCTGGGATACACTCCTGGGATGCTCCGAGGACAGTCATTCTCAGGGAAGGAGAACCCTGTGACTGACAGAGGGCCCTAAATGATGTGGGAAACAGAGGCAGAAGAAAATTATGATTTCCTTACTACCTACAGCCCACTGACAAGTCCTTGTGACAGGCAGAGTGACATTCCTCCACGGACTCAACTGCCTTGATGCTGATACTTTGCTCAGAGCAAAAGGCAATCCTAGCCCACCGCATTCCCAGGATCCTGTAAGTCAGCTTTATCATATAAAAATTCCTTTAGAAATTCCCTGTATCTCTAAACCCCCAAGATACATGCTGGCAATCATCCCCCAAGCACATGGCCCACCGATACACATCTGAAGGATCTCATGACTCAGGTTTTATTAGACAGTAATAAATGACCTTTTCCCAACAATAGCCCCTAAGGTCCTAGAAATCTTGCTTCCAAAATTCCTTAGAGACTTATGCTCTAAGAAGAAGGAAGCTAGAGAGATTTGGAAGCCAGACTTCCAAATCCCTAAGTCCCTCCCAACTTGAAATTATATAATGGGCCATTCCTCATGACCCTGGTGCAGCTCTTTCTGCCCACGGGTCTTGTCTCCCCATGCTTTAATAAAACCACCTTTTTGCACCAAAAACAATTCAAGACTTTTTTTTTTTTAAAGATTTTATTTATTTATTTGAGAGACAGAGAAAGTGAGAGAGAGCATGAGAGGAGAGAAGGTTAAAGGAAGAAGCAGACTCCCCGTGGAGCTGGGAGCCCGATGTGGGACTCGATCCTGGAACTCAAGGATCATGACCTGAGCCGAAGGCAGTTGCTCAACCAACTGAGCCACCCAGGCGCCCCTGACTCAAGACTTCTTTCTCAGCTGTCAGCTTTCAACCCTAACGTTCTTTCCTACATCATAAGGGCTCAGGTTTAGGGGACGGTCCCACTCCCAATGCTCAGTCTTGGATGATTGCAACAAAGAACCCAAGTCGCTGGAAGCATGGGTTTGGGTGGGAGCTATACAAGGCCATAGGGACAGATTCCTGGCAGAGGCACAGAATGGGAGACAGGAGACCTCAGGCAAAAGCACCGACAGTCCCATCCCAGTGCCGGGGTCCTGACAAGGGAGAGAACCTCTGGGGATCTAGGAAGCTGAGCTTGGATGGGCCTGGGATACACAACTGAACTTCCTCTTGTGCCTGCAGACCAGTTAAGCCAGCAGCGCCCCCTGCTGCCGAGCTGAGCTGCACACACTCAGTACTGGGGGAGAAATAAGCAGGAGGAGGGAACAGAAGTTCTGAGGGGGAGGCTGGACTAGGGAGGTGAAGAGAGGTGACCTGGGCAGGTACTGCAGGGCTGGGTGGAAAACGTAAGGGGGTTCAGCAGCTGGGTGTCCCTGGCCCGAAAAGATAGTTCCCACATCCCCAGTCACCAGCGAGACCCCTATGCTGTGTCCCAGTGTTGGAGAGGATGAGATTAGCGAGAATGAAGGTATGTTTGGGTTGAGGGGTGGTGGTAGGCTGCATGGTCAAGATGGCCCCAAGATTCCCAGCGCTGCTTCCGGTAAACAGGACCTGTGGCTATGATGGGATATCACCCCCATGGTTATATTACTTTAGGTGGCAAAAGGGATTTTGCAGATAGAACTCAGGGCCCAACTCCTGGACTTTGAGTTAATCAAAAGGAAATTTATCCTGGGTAGGCCTGACCTAATCAGGAGAGCCCTTAAAGTGGACAAGAAGCCGAAGCAAAGCTCTCCCGCTGGCAGGAAGGGGTGAGCTGCAAGGTGATGAGAGGAGGGCCCTGCGACAAGGACCTGTGGCAGCTTCTCGAAGCTGAGAGCATTCCCTGGCTAGCAGCCAGTAAGAAAAAGGGGAGCATGGTCCAAAAACTGCAAGGAAATGAATTCTGCTAACAACTGAATGAGTTTGGAAGAGGACCCTGAGCTCAGGTAAGACCCCAGCTCTGCCGACCATCTTGATTTAAAGATGGTCTCACCTGGGGAGAGACCCTGAGCAGAGGACCCAGCCAACTCATACCAGGACTTGTGACCCACAGAAACTGCTAGGTGATGAATGTGTGTATTTTAAACTTCTATGTTATCGGTTCTGCAGCAACAGAGGTGCAAGGTGCTACCCCAGAGGGGCCGTGTGACCTCTTCATCAGGGCATCTCTCATGGCCATAAAGCCAGACCCAGGCCAGCCCCTCTGGGGCTGCTTGTGGGCCCTGGGAGCCAGAAACTCCAAATTGACCCGAGCTGTCCTCAAACCATCCCTGTACTACATGCCACAGGCCATGTCCACCTAAGCACTGATCTCTTGCCCCCTTTTTAATGAATACATTTATGAAAATATTTTAGTAAGCTCTTTCTTACACAATTTTGCAAAAAAGATATAACCATGGATTTGGGTGGGTTTCGTTTTTGTTTTTACTGAAAGGGTACGATACTCTTAGCGGAAAGCATTTTTGTAAGATACACAAAATCAAGTTTACTGTGATTTCAGAAATCAGGCTTCCTGCGATTATTTGAGCTACTGTACCAACGACACCACACACACTGGCCATTGCGATATTGCAACGTTGCAATCAGTGCTCATTGAGGAGGTATCGACTGAGCATCCAGATGTGCCAGGCACTGAAGAGGGGTTGAGGAGGACAAACATGGCGCCCAGCTTCACAGAGCTTAGAGGAACCAGACGGCAAAATATAAACGAATAATTTCAGGAAAGCAATGCTGTGAAAAAGCTCAACAAAATGTATTCGTTTTCTGTTGCCGCTGGTTAACCAATTACCACAAACTTAGTGCCTTGAAACAATGCAGATTGATTCACAGTTATGGACGTCAGAAGTCTTTAAAATCAAGGGGCCTCGTGTTCCTTCCGGAAGCTCTGCGGAGAACCCGGCTCCTTTCGAGCTCCTGCTTCCAGAGGCTGCCTGCGTTCCTCAGCTCCCCTTCCGGGAAGCCCTCCAGCCCCGCTTCAGTCCGCGGGGTTCATCACCTCCCCTTCACCCCGGGGATGAGGGAGGGATTCCTGGCCCAGAGTTACCCAGAGGGCGAACACACCACAGCCCACGGGCCAGTGAGGCCAAGGGCGGGTTTCTAGTTTCACGTAGTGACAACCAGAAGGGGGGGGGGGGGCTGCCTGCCGCACAGGCCCCTCCACCCCCCACCCCGGGGTCACGCTCGGGAACACAGTGAGCAGGCCGGGCTGCGAGCGAGGCAGGCCTGGTAGTACCAAGAGGGTGAGGTGCCCGGGCGCCGCAGGAGGGTGTGATGGGCTGGTCTGAATCCTTCCGCGCCCACTCCGGGGGTCGGCGGTCGCTGAGCTTCTGTGGGACCAGAAGGGGTGTTTCCCGGGGGACCTTCTCCGCGGGAAGCGGAGTGGGGGAGGGGAAGCTGCCGTTAGACGCTTCAGAGCCGGCGGGTTCCTCCATGTATCAAGGCAGCACGTAATCCTGAGTCTTATTTTCCGTCTTGTACCACGCTGTCGTATTTCTTACTCCAGCAGGAAGTGGACGAGACACAATTTCAGCCCCTATTTGACTCGGAGCCGTTGCTCTAACAGCCACACCACACAGCCTCTTCCGCGCCGTGGGTTGTGACAGCCAGTGTGCGAGGACGGCCCCTGCGGGAGCCACATCTGGCCCCGCGTGTGTCCTGGAGACGTGTCCTCCCACGGTGAGTCTGGGTTGGCCCTAAGACTCAATTTAACCTCTAGAACATGGTCAAAGCGGCACCAGACTTGTGGCGACTTCCGCTTCTGTCTTCTTGGCAGCCAGCTGCCATGGAAGGAGTCCGACTACTTCCGGTTGGGAGAGGTCACAGGGAGGGGTCACAGGGAGGGGCGCCCGGCAGGAGACCCCTCCACGGAGGGAAAGGCCGCAGCAAGGAGCACCACGTTATCGGCCTTATAAGCCAAGAAGCCAGCGTGGAATGTTCTAGCAAACAGAGCCCCCAGGGCCTGCAGCCCCAGCCCACCTCCCAGTGCAGAGAAACTGGCAGCTGAAACCAGTGGATCCACAGGGTGCTGTGAGAGAATACCGTCGTGGTTGCTGAAAGCCACCGCCTCGGGGTGATTTGTTACTCTAACAGATAATTAAAACTCTGATTTAAATCTTTTCTTACCGCCTGGGTGGCTCAGTCAGTTGAGTGTCTGCCTTCAGCTCAGGTCTTGGGCCCAGGGTCCTGAGATCAAGCCCCGCGCTGGGTTCCCCGCTCAGCTGAGCATCTGCTTCTCCCTCTCTGGCTCCCTCTGCTTGTGCTCTGTCTGTCTCTCTCTCTCTCAAATAAATGAATAAAATCTTTAAAAAAGAAAATGACCCAACTCTATGTGTGAGAAGAACACTTGGGTGAATATACTCACGGATTAATAAAAAAGGATGAAGAAAGACCTCTAGTTGTATTGCATTTTTTATCATTTCTAGTGCTTTCCATGGATCTTTTTTTTATAAAGTTGTCTAATGGCTGCCTCTTCACTCTTAGCCAATTTACATGCCTCAGAAAACATATTCTGTCACAACACCTGGTCCTTCTGAAGGCTTTCGAGAGAGTTCCTTCACAGACGTTCTTCCAGAAACACTGAGAGCAGGAGTTACACAGACCAGCTAACTTTGACGTGAGGTAATGTCTTGGCCTGTGTGTACGCCTCCAAAGAAAGATGGCATGTAACTCCAGGTAGTGGTGTCATTAGCACAGCCCCTGTTCTCACCGATACTCTAAAAGCCAGAGTGGGCGTCTTGTTGACAATTTTTCAGACGCATGCCTGGGCTGCTGAGTTACCGGTGGCCCTCCTGCCTCTCACAGGGCTCATGATGTGGTGGAGTTTTGAGGAAGGTGCTGCTTTAGGGGCATATGGCCTGGTCAAAGCTTCCTCATCGTCGGTGACTTAGATCTTCTCTGGGCCAAGCCAAGTCCTGGGATACACCACCCCTGGGCCCTCCCTGAATCCCCAAGAAAGATATCGAAGGCTGACATGCTGATGTGTGTTTGTTTCCAACGCTGTTAGAGATGAGCTTCTCTGCCGTCAGAGGGACGTCTTGAAACACTCCTGGGGGCCCAGACCCTTGCTCTCCACACCACTGCCACCCGGCCCACTGCCAGGGGACTCCGGAATTGGGCATCCTCCATGTTTCCACATCTCAGTGATGGGGAGCCCTGCTCCTGGTGACTGAGGGGGGCCAGTGGGAGGCGTCCTGTCTCCTTGTTCCCCCCCCCCCACTCAGGCCTTCCTCAGGTCTCCCTTCCTTATTGGCAAAGCCTGTCCACCCATTCTCACACTAATGCCAGAGCAAGCTTTCCAATGCATACTTCCGATCTTCATACTTCCCCTCACCTTCGTACTCAGTCCAAAGTCAGTCGCACATCTGTCCACCCCAGGAATTCTTTCTCACCTCCGCAGAGACTGAGACCCAGTGGGACACCTGCGCTGCTCTCAGACCACACCGCCCTTCGCTCCGTGTCTTCACCCACAATGCCCTTCTCTGACTTTCCAGGTTTTCGTCACTCTCCAGGATCCTTCTCAAGCATCACACCCTTGGGGAAGACTTGTCCGAGGCCCGCGAGTTCCCCTAGACAGAGCTGTGTGTCCCTGCTCTGGGCTTCTGCAAAGGCATTGTGTCCCCAACACAGGTCCAACCACCCTGGACCGGACCTCAGGGCTGGCTTCCCTCCCACATCCTGACCAGCTTGCCGATTATTCCAATGTATGTCTCTGATTTCTCAGCACCCCGCAGAATGCTTAGAATGAAGCAGTCATTCAATAAATATTTGCTAGATGAACTGCTTCCAACCCAACTCGAGTCCTTTTTCTTCAACTCCATAAAGATACAGATCCTGCCCTGTCACCACGGAGCAGGCCGTGTCTGTGGGGGTGGTGGAACCTCAGCAAAGCAGGTGATAAAAATATTTCACAAGGGGTGTTTTCTCCGTGGGGACAGCATGTCCGACGTGGAAACTCAGGCCTGGCTTTTTTCCTCCCAGGTGCCTCCAGAAGGAGCTGGTTCTCATCTCCATGCCACCCCCTGTCCCCCCACCCCCCAGCTGTGTCCATATCTGCCCCATCTTTCCGGCCCGTGGAGTAGCTGAAGCGCGAAACCACTGAGTGATGGGAAAACATTTCAAAGACGTGATTAGTCTGGACCCCTCACAGTTTTCTGAAAGGTTGTCAGAATGTTGAGATTCTGAGGGCCCAGCTTAAAGAGCTGAGGCAGAGAGGACATTCCTGAGTCACTGACCTTGACCTACAATATGGAACAGAACAGCCGCTGGGTTCAGAATGCACAGTAACAATTCATTCCTGAGAAATTTCCTACTGGGCCTGAGAACCAAACAATCCCCTCATGTGAGGCGTTTGACACCCAAGTGCTTACACAACTCAACTAACAAAGATTGTATGTTGAAATCACTGCTAAACAATGTCTTTAAAAAAAAAATACCGTAGTTAAGAACTTTTTTTTTTTTAAAGATTATTTATCTATTTATTTGAGAGAGAGAGAATGAGCGTGGTGAGAGGCAGAGGGAGAAACAAACTCCCCTCTGAGCAGAGAGCCCAATGCGGGGCTTGATCCTGGGACTCCAGGATCAGGACCTGAGCCAAAGGCAGAGGCTTTAACCCACGGAGTCACCCAGGCGCCCCAACACACACTGCCTTCCTTAAGAAAAATGGGCAGTTAGTCCTCATGAGACTTTTGCGCTTTTTTTGTTTGTTTAAGATTTATTTATTATAGAAAGAGAGAGACAGCAGGGGTGAGGGGCAGAGGGAGAGAAACTCAAGCAGACTCACTGTTGACCATGAGCCTGACTCGCGTCTTGATCTTACAACACTGAGACCATGACCTGAGCTGAAATCAAGTGTTGGACCCTTAACTGATGGGTCGCCCAGCGCTCTTCTTTCTTCTCAGAATCCTCTGTCCTGCCTCACAAGGCAGCTCCATCCGTGGGAATTTTCAGCAACTCGGAGGCAGAACCGTGTGTCCTGAGAGGTAGCAGTGACATTTGCAGACATCCCAAGCCAGGTCCGTCCTGGGGACCGAGTCGACTCCCTGGAGCTGAAGTAGCCAGTGAGAGTGTTGGCGCTCACTCGGTTGTACTTTTTGCAGGCGAGGCTGGGAGATGGAGAAATCTGCATGCCGGTACTCAGCGACACTCAGAACACAGGGACACACGGTCAGAGCAAGAACAGGGGACACACGCATACTCCCAGCTCCGAGGGACTGTGCTGCGGCTTAGAGAAATCTGTGTGCAACCCTAACATCAACGGGTTCTGCCCGGGTGTCTCTGCCCTGGGGAAGACCGTCCGCTCGAGGGAGCCCAAGCCTCCCTCTCAAGATGCCTGCTTAACCTCCCCACTGGCCTCTGCCCCTCTTTCCACCACGTCGTCTAGGCCACAGAGTGTGCCCTCCATCACTGATTTGCACAAGAAGTCAAAAAGACGGAAAGAAGACCTTTGGTTTCATTTTGCTTGTTTCTTCTTCAGTGGTTATGTTGACCTATAATCACATACAATTCTCCCATTTGAAGTGTGGAACTTAGCGGTTTGGGGGCATTCACAGAAGTGTGCAACCGGTACCACTGTCCGTTTTCGGACATTTTCACCACCTCACCAAGAAACCCCAAACCCGTTTGCTATTATGTCTCGTGTTCCCCATCCTTCCCCCAAACTTACCCCAACCCCCAGCCCAGCCTTCAGCAACCAGGAATCTACTTTGTTCTCTTGATTTCTCTATCCTGTTAGGGTTTGTAAGGGTTTTCCTCTTGGGACACCTGGGTGGCTCAGTCAGTTAAACCTCTGCCTTTGGCTCAGGTCATGATCCTGGAGTCCCAGGATCGAGCTTCCAGTCAGGCTCCTTGCTCAGTGGGGAGACAGTTTCTCCCTCTGCCCCTCCCCCTTCCTCCTGTTCTCTCTTTCTCTCAAATAAGTAAATGGATAGATAAAGTCTTATTTTTTTAAAGGGGTGGTTTCATCTCAGGGTGAGGGGGCCCCTCATCCCTGCCATTCGTCCAATTATCCTTCGTTACTTTCACACACCATAAGAGTTCCGCAGTTCATGCACGTTGTACCGTGTATCAGTACTTCATTCCTTTATATGATGGAATAGTATTTCATTGTGTATTTTATTTTTTTTTTAAGATTTTATTTATTTATTTAACAGTGAGAGAGATCACAAGTAGGCAGAGAGGCAGCAGAGAGAGAAGGGGAAGCAGGCTCCCTGACGAGCAGAGAGCCCGATGCAGGGCTCGATCCCAGGACCCTGAGATCATGACTTGAACTGAAGGCAGATGCTTCAACCCACTGAGCCACCCAGGCGCCCTCCATTGTGTATTTTAGCCCAGTTTGTTTATCCATTAATTCGTAGATAGGCGTCTGGTCACTCCCGATTTTGGACTATTACGAACAGTGCTGCTGTGAGCATTTACATAGAAGTTTCTGTGTGGACATTTTGCTTTTGTTTCTCTTGGGTCAATATCTAGGAGCAGAATTGCTCGGTCATATGGTAATTCTGTTTAATCATTGGAGGGACTGCCCGACTGTTCTCCAAGGCAGCTGAACTTCTTTATGTGGCCAGCAGGAGTAAACGAGGGCTTCGACTTCTCCACATCCGTACTGATGCTCATTGTTCTCGGACTTCACATCCCGGTCACCTAGTGGGTATGAAATGGTATGTCCCTGTGGTGTGCATTTACAGTTCCCGGTGACAAGTGACGTAGAGCATCTTTTCTTGTGCCTAATTGGCCACTGGTTTGGGGTTGAGAGGAGAGGTTTCCTCTTGCAGAACATTCTACCATCTCATTCTCCCTTCCCATCATCCTCCTCCTTCACCCTCCTGAATCCCACCCAATTCAACACACAGCGAGATCCAGACTTTTCACTCCCCTTCCTCTGATGGCCTGGTGCCAGTCCACACAGGGGCTCAGGGGCTGCCTGCATGCGCTTACCTGACAAAGGCAAGACTTCTCACCCCAGCTGCTTAGAAGAAAAGCTCTCCGTCTTCTTCCGTCTGTGTAACTGGCACAGGGGAGGCGCCTACTAGCAGATAGCTGTTGATATCGACATATATTTGGATGTACGTGCTCCTGCTTTGGAGTGCCACAAATCCCCAGGGGTGAGGAGCTCCTCCAAAAATTCAGAGAGAAGCAAGGGGTTTGGTGGCACATGTTGAAATTCTGGACCCCCAAACAACCCACTTTTCATAAAGATCTACTTCCCTTTAAGTAAAACAGATGGTTTTTGGAAGAAGAAGGTGCCTTTGGAAGATGAGAAATTCACCCATGCCTCATGGTAACCAAGATGAGATTTGTATGGAAGCTCAGAAATTCTAGAGCCATGCTTCTTAAGGGAGAGGGCTGTGGCTTGCTAAGAGTACTGTGACCTCTGGTCGTATGTCAGTATCAGCCTTGGCTGAATCCGTCTCGGGCAGTGCGCTGACCATCTGTTTACCCTTCCCACGTGTCAGTAGAATACAGTCCCAGTGGGCCCTCCACGCAGGCTTGGTGACAGATGGAGGGACCCACAGGCCAAGTCTTCAGGTGGAGTCAGGTAAGGAAACGCAAGGGGGTGGGGTGGGGAGAAGATGGGCCTCCCCAGTCATAGTACAAAGTGAGCTCCGTCCCGGTAAATACCAGAGGGCATTAGGAGTGACTAACAATAAGAACTCCAAGGTACGGGGCGCCTGGGTGGCTCAGTGAGTTAAAGCCTCTGCCTTCAGCTCAGGTCATGATCTCAGGGTGGTGGGATCGAACCCCCGCCTGGGGCTCTGCTCAGCAGGGAGCCTGCTTCCCCCTCTCCCTCTGCCTGCCTCTCTGCCTATTTGTGATTTCTTTCTCTGTCAAATAAATAAATAAAATCTTAATAAAAAAAAAGAAAGAAAGAAAAAAAGAACTCCAAGGTACGTCTTCACCATAAAAAGGACAGGACCTGCCCTCCCATAAAAAGTCCCATCTGGGTTTTGGTCTTTATTCCTGGTTGGTGCAAAGAGCCAAAAAAGTAACAAGCTTTTGTGACTTTGTCTGGAAAGCAAATCACCCTCAGGCTAGTTGATTCACCTGTTGAAGTCATTCATTCACCTCTGAACAATTATAGGGTACCAACGAGGTGCCCCAAACAGGGCTAAATGTTGCATTAAAGAGGAGTCGAAATCCTTAGCATCCAGCCGGGATTAAATTCAAGAGGAAAAGTTAGGCCTCTCTGCCTGAGGGGGCCTACGAGAGGTTCCTTCGGCAAGGTGATGCTGATGTTGGTTCTCGACAGGTGACAAGGACTCTGGCATAAGGATCAGAGAAGGAAAGGCGTTGGGGACGGCTGGCATAACAGCAAATACCTGTAGAATTAGGGTTCATCTCCTATGTCCCCAGTTCCCAGGGTGTCAGCATTCCTGCTCTTCCTGAGGCTGGAGACTTGCCGGTCCACACCCACTGGTTGGTGAAGACAACCAATTCAAAGGCCGCCTTCAGATCCAGTGATCCCCCAGGGCTTACAGAAGTTTGGGGTTATGATGGGGTTCCTTGTTTCTGGAGCCCAGCAGGTAACAGAAGTGTGCCTGGACCAGAGGTTAGCAGACACTGTCTTTAGCCTTCAGAAGCTACGGACACTCCAGTTGCAGAATGGGGGCCTGCTGGACATGAGATCATGGCTTCGGGTGGGTTCTGGTGTCTCGGTTCGTCCCTGGGACGCTGGCGCTAAGTTCTTAAAGCTTTCCTCTGTCTACCAACCCTTATACCCCCAGTCTCTGCTGCTTCCGTCCCCTTCGCATCAGCTCGTGCCTGTTAGACCCGGAAACTATAAACCTTCCCATCCACCTCCACCCTGCCGTCAGGAGCCCGAGATGCTGTCTGTAGGGCCTGAAACCAAGGGCATGAGGTCATTTTCCTTCTCAGACGATTGAGTATCTCCCTCCAGGACCAGCTCTAGCTGGGGAGTTGCCCTCCTTTTCTGCCCGGAGCCGACTGCTTCAGTGGTGAAGAATGTGGGGGCCCCTTTTCCAGTTTTTCTCTGGGCCGTAACTTATCAAGGCAGATGGCCTTGACTTGCCCAGTCCGACTGTGACCTGTACATCACCCCCCCTCCCTTTCTGAGAGACTGGGATTCTAGAAACTTCCTCTGATCAGCCCCTTTGGGTTTCTTGGGCCGCCCAGCATCCATAGCAGTGTGCTCCCCCCCTGGCATTTACACAGGCTTGATCCCACCTTTGCTAAAGCAGGGAACAGCAGCGGCGTGGGCCAGAAATCCAGAGTCGCCGGGCCAGGATGGCTGGCTGTGGAGGGATGCCCCCCCAGACCTCACCTCCCTCCTCGAGAGCCCAGAGCAGAAGTTGGCAGGCAGCCGAAGCACCTAATTTTGAGGACCACTAATCTTCTCCTGCCTTTTCGAGAAGCAGGAAGTCACAGCCGGAAGCAGGTGCTTAGGCTAACCTCCCAGAGAAATAGGCAGACAGGGTCTCTTTACCTTCACACTCCCGGTTCAAAGAGTGGGCTCCAAGGGCTCCGAGAAAGACATCCCTGAGAAGCAAAACTGGTAAGGGGCTGAATTCTTTTTTTTTTTTTTTGAAAGACTTACAGGCATCTCAAAGCTAAAGGAAATACTCTAAGGGAAGGAGAGGCTTCTCATTCCCTTTGACCCCAGGGAAAATCCTCTTTCTTTTGACTTGTATTTACCCCGACGGGGCGAGGATAGTTGTAGGCCTACTGCTAGGGCACAGGCCCTCCTTTCCCTGTTGGCTGCTCCTACCACTGGCCTCCTGAGCTCTCACAAGCACCTCTGGGATGCAGGCCCCCACATTTCCTTCCCTCGTTCCCACCGCCTACCCCCGTCTCTCCATCTGAAATCTGCATGCTGCGGTGGGGTGATCTTAGAACCACAAAAGGCTTGCTTCTATGGAAGCCACTGGAATCAGAATCTGCAAACGGTTCAAGGAGGTGTCAGCAAGTCCTGAGGAATTGAACGAAAAATCTGGGTACCTGGGACTCCCCCCCCCACTCCATCACCTGATTAGACCAGAACCACCAGACAGTCATTAAAAGTTTCCCTGGATTCTGAAGTATAATGTGGGATGAAAACTGCTGGCAGGGGGCAGAACGTAGAGGGAAATTTTGTGTATAACTCAGGATCCCAGACCAGAGCTTTGGAGCAAGGAGAGGCCTTGTAGGGGAAAGGGACAGTGAGATTTGGGATTTTGAAAGATCCTCTGGCAGCCATGTGGAGGGTGGAGAGGAAAGGGGTGAGGCCTGCAGACCAGGGAACTCACCCATCGATGCAGGTGTGGGCCATCGGGCTGGGACAGGGAGGGTTACGGGACAGGCTGAAAGGAGAGAGTCCTAGAAGGATTCAAGTCCTGCAGTCTTGACATCAGTTTCCAGAAGAACATGGGTTAGTGTTCGCACCCAGAGGTGAAGCAAATGTCTCCTCATGAAGGGGCAGAAGCCCCCGCGTCTATCACTCATCAAAGATGAATTCAAGTTTAAGGTCACACTAGCCAGGCTGTGGCAGGGAAGAAAGGCTCTGGATAACTTTTATCTACTGTCGATTTTACAGATTCTCGCAACATGGTTTTACTGCTTAAGTAAAGAAAAACCCAACTCGTGGTAATAAAAAGCATCATCAGACAATTTCTGCTCATGGTTAACATTCTTGTGTCTGGTTCAAAATTCCTGGGATGGGCTTGCTATCTTCAGTTTTCTGTCCTCTGTTCTCAACTGTCTCGGAAGGAGAATGACCCGTGTCCCAATTGTCTTGATAACAGAATTCCCTAAAATGGAACATCTGGGCCTTTAGTGTGTGGTCCAAGGTCTGGGCATGGATTTCAGGCTAATCGTAGTCTGGGATGTGGTCATCCCCCCAGTCGTGGAACCCAGTGCTGGGCTGGAAACTGCTTCCTCCCAGCAGGGAACTGTGTGTGCCGTGCAGACCTCACCTGGGATGCAAGGTGCCCCCTTCGCCTGCTGGCTCACCCTGATGCTTCCCGTTGCCACTGGAAAATGTTTCTCATGCTTGAGAATTCAGCAAGAGGGATGGTCATGCGTCCTTCTCATCTGGAAAACCTTGACCTGCTTTTTGCGTCCTCGGCGTGTCAGAGGTGACAGTGACATTTGCGAGAGTTCACCAGCCCCTCCTGTTTGATACACTGTTATTTTCCCTACTTCCAGGAGAAGACTCTCTTGGTTTTCCTGCCACTTCTCCGGCTGTTCCTGGCTGTTCCTCCTTAGTCTCCATTCCTGCTTTATTCTCTGAGAGACTGAATATGCAAATGGACGATGGCCGGATCATCTCTAGAGATAGAGCTCCGACCCACAGAGGGCAGCAGCCTTCCCAGGAAGCCAGCCTGCTGGAAGCCGGACGGCATCTCTAGTCACAGTACGGAAAGATAACCAACAACGTCCACGACACTTGGTCTCACATGGCCGGGACTTGACTAGTAACTGACAGCTTCCAATCTAGGACCATCAAGAGAAAGCCAATACCCACCCCAACCAATCACGTAAGACACCCCACATCTAGCTAGCCCACTTACCGTTTCCCCCAGCCAACAATGTCCAAGCAGGGCGCACGTGAAGTCTTCTCTTTGCTCGGCCTGGAGTTTTCCCATTCTTCCACTTGCCTTCGAGTCTCTGCCAAAATGCAAGTGATGGTGGCTCACCTCCTTGCTACCTGAAGTTCCCAATCCAAAGCTTTTGCTGGGAGTACCTGAGTGGTTCAGTTGGGCAAGTGTCTACCTTTGGCTCCGGTCATGATCCCAAGGTCCTGGGATGGAGTCCCATGTCGGGTTCCCTGCTCAGTGGGGCGCCTGCTTCTCCTTCTCCCTCTGCAGCTCTCTGTGCTTGTTCTCTCTCTTTCTCTCTGTCAAATAAATAAATAAAATCTAAAAAAAAAAAGGCTTTCTTATCTCATTGGGCTCCTCTATGAAACTAATCACTGGAGCAGGTCAAGACTCGATCCTCAGACCTCTCTTCTCCAAGAGAACTTAAAATTACAACCTCCCCCACGGTGCCCATCTCAGTTAATGACCCAGCCTCCACGTGGTGACTCAAGTCAACTCCTGCTGTCCTCCTTGATTCCTCTTCTTGCCGTTAGGGCTCAGCCACAGTATTTGGAGCCATTCAGGGACTTGGGGCAGCTCTGCCTCCCAAGGTTTCTCAGAGCCCTTTACTTCTAGCTCTTCTCCGCAGCCAGGCTGGTTCGAGCCCTGTCATGTCTCCCGTGGACCGTGTGGCTGCTTGGTTCTGGAGTGAATGAATTAGCCCCTGGGTTGCTTTCTCCTTGCTCGCTCTGACCTCCAGCATCTGACCGTTCCCGGTGGTTCTAAAGAGCCTTATCGGCAGATGTGATTTATCTTCCCGGAAACTTTAAAATTGCATTTCGTGAAAGATAGGATGTTAACAAGGGGCTGGTGAAACGTGTAAGGGTCATCGGTCTTTGAGTTAGGACTCCTCTTATTAAAAAAGAAGCTAACAGTTTCTGTGTTGCCAAGAATCTAACGGACCCATTCATCCTCAGCGACACGGAGGCCAAGTGTGGGTCATAAAATGCTTGCTAATTCTCCTAGGCTGTTACAAGTTCTTACAGATATATACATACACGCACATATGTATATATTTCAAAACTAGAAGAAAGAACAGAGAATAATATCACGATTACCCATGTAGCTGAACCCAACTGTAACATTCCTTAATATTTGGTAATTTGTGCTTCAGGTTTTTATATGTATATAAAATATCATAGGTAGAAGCGAGACCCTCTGTCCCCTCTTCCTTGATTCTATTCCCCTTCCCCCCTCTGCAGAGGTAACTGCTATCAGGAATTTGGTATTTATAATCTCATGTGTGTTTCTATATAGTTTGACTACATTTTCTAAGTCTGCAAGCAAGACTGGTCTGTGATCTGAAACATTCTGGCGGGCAGCCCTCCCCTCCCCACCTCACTCCCCCCACCCCACCGCACCTCCTCCCTGCTACATTCTTTCCTTTTGTTTAACCACACCTTTAAGTACACCTTCAGGGCAAAACATCCTTGATCTGGCCTGGGGACAGGTCAGTGACACACCTGTTTTCCAACATTCCGGTCCTAGGTGGTCCCTCAGCTGTACTCCCAGGCCCTAGGGTTACAAAAGCTGGTCTTAAGGGAGATTGGGGCTGGGGAGCTCGGCTTGACTCCTGGTCCCACGGAAGACACGCTTCTGTCTGTAAAACCTCTTAAGAAACCGTTTCTCGGGCGCCTGGGTGGCTCAGTTGGTTAAGCTACTGCCTTCTCTCGGGTCTTGATCTCAGGGTCCTGGGATCGAGCCCCGCATCGGGCTCTCTGCTCTGCAGGGAGCCTGCTTCCTCCTCTCTCTCTGCCTGCCTCTCTGCTTACTTGTGATCTCTTTCTCTGTATCAAATAAATAAATAAAATCTTTAAAAAAAAAAAAAGAAACCGTTTCTCGTCAAACTGGATTTGGTGGCCTTTTTCTTTTGTCTTCAGGCTCCTTTGACCTTCGGAAGTCTTTTTATATAAACGTCCCTTTCAGGGAACAGAGACATCGTTTGTTCTACCAATGGTAAATTTTAGAAACCGGTATATTTCAGGCATGATTTGGCAGATTACTTTTTTTTTTTTTTAAGATTTTTATTTATTTATAGAGAGCAAGAGACTGAGAATGAGAGGGGAGAAGGTCAGAGGGAGAAGCAGACTTCCCGCAGAGCCGGGAGCCCGATATGGGACTTGATCCCGGGACTCCGGGATCATGACCTGAGCCGAAGGCAGTTGCTCAACCAACTGAGCCACCCAGGCGCCCTTGGCAGATTACTTTTTAAACTTGCACATTTTTTAGGATTCATCCGTGGGGATACACATTCCGATATGTTCCTCCTCCGTTTTTGCTTTCTTTCCGCCATTCGATTTGGCATTGCACAGCAAAGCGCACAGGTAATGAGTATCGGCTCGATTAACGTCCGTAAGGCGAACATATTATCCATGGAACCTCCAATGACTGGAGTGAGAAGGAAACCGGGAATGACACTCCTGAAGCCCCTCCTGTGACATCACGGGCTCCCGGCTGCTGCACTTTCCCGAAAGAAACACTGTACTGACTTCTCATGCCCGAGTCGTCAGCCTGAGCATCCTGTATGGGAGAAATCATACAATATAAGCTTGTCTGGAGTATTTGCTGAACTTTCCATTAGAGAGGGTCATCTGTCTTTCTGTGTGTGCCAGGAGCTGGCTCATTTAAAATTTTTTTCCTGCTTGGCTGGGAATCTGCTTCTCCCTCCCCTTCTGCCCCTCCCCCTGCTTATGTGTGTATGCTCTCTCTCAAGTAATAATTTTTTGAAAGATTTTATTCATTTATTTGACAGAGAGAGAGACACGGCGAGAGAGGGAACACAAGCAGGGGGAGTGGGAGAGGGAGTAGAAGGCTTCCCCCCCCCACCCCAGCACGGAGCAGGGAGCCCGATGGGGGACTTGATCCCAGGACCTGAGTTGAAGGCTCAGATCTGGGTTATAAGTTACTGGGAGGAAGGTCACAGAGGTCAAGTGTTATTTTCAGCACAGGGTGGCAAGGGTATACTGTCAGCATGATTGATGACTGTTGGTGGCCTTGGTCAGCCGCCAGAGGTAGTGTTGGTCAAGCTTCTCCAGTGCGAAGTTAGTCTTTTTCCCTCCCTTTCTATGCTGTACAGTTTAGAAGCAAGTCAACTCACGTTGGGAGGAGTTTGACTCTCTCTCCTCAGAGGCAGAATAGTTGCTTCAATCCTTCGGAATATTTCTGCATGGGAGATTTAGTCTCTTCTTCCTCATTTACAGATTTATGCAATTGTTTATTTATATCCGAATGGACTTGTGGGTATTTACTTGATACTTTGGGTTCTAATCGAATACTACCTTATTTTGCAGCTCAGAAGTTCCCGTACTGACCCCTGGGAAGCCTCCGTTGGCTCCTGTGGTCCTTTTGAGGCGGGGAAACAAAGACAAAAGAAATGGAACTTAAAATCTCCTTAAAGCTTGCAGCCCAGAGCGTGAGCTTCCTCCAGGAATTCGCGCCTTAATGTTTAAAAGTAACCTTATCTTGGTGGCAGCTGGCCCCTCAAGGTCCTGAAAGCCTCCCTTTCAGGTTCCTTGGAGACTTGCGCTTTCCCCAACTCCCACCAATTAGGAGGTATATTGTCAGTCACTCATCACAATCCCAGTGTAGCTCCCTCTGACCACAGGTCCCGTCCCACGAGTAGGGAAGGGGTGAAGGTATAGGGAGGAGAGATAGGGTGCCCCACGACCATGACGTGCCACGTAGGTCATGTCCTGTCCCGTTGGTCCTTAGAGCTACACACACCGATTCATAACTTAACTGCATTGGGCCATAGTACCCAGTCCGCATAAAATTGACATTTAAAAATGTGTTGGGGATGCCTGGGTGGCTCAGTTGGTTAAGCAACTGCCTTTGGCAGTTGGGTCATGATCCCAGCATCCTGGGATCGAGTCCCACATCGGGCTCCTTGCTCCGCAGGGAGCCTGCTCCTCTCTCTGCCTCTGCCTGCCTCTCTGCCTGCTTGTGTTCTCTCTCTGTTAAATGAATAAATAAGATCTTTAAAAACAAAAAACAAACAAAAATAATCTTTAAAAAAAAATGTGTTGGGACTTCTTTTGTGACCGAGTTAAGTGGCCAATATTTGAAACTGTTCCACGGATACCTGTAAAGAATGAACATTCTCAGAACTCCTGGGTGGCTCAGTCGGTTAAATGTCTGCCTTTGGCTCCGGTCATGATCCCGGAGTCCTGGGGTCCTGGGATCAAGTCCTGCATTGGGCTCCGTGCTCAGCAGGGAGTCTGCTACTCCCTCTGCTTGTACTCTCTCTCTCTCTCTGGCAAATAAATAAATAAATATTAAAACAAAACAAACAAAACACTGAGTTTTAAAAAAAAGAATGACTACTCTTTACTGGTTGAGTGCAGGGTTCTCTCTATATGATTATTCAATAAAACTTCATATCAGGTATATCATTTGCAAATATCTTCTCCCATTCAGTAGGTTGCCTTTGAGTTTTATGGATTATTTGCTTCATTGTGCAGGAAGTTCTTACTTTGATATAATCCCAATAGTTTATTTTTGCTTTTATTTCCCTTGCCTCAGAAGACATGTCTAGAAAAATGTTGCTACAGCTGATGTCAGAGAAATTACTGCCTATGCTTTCTTCTAGGATTTTTTATGGTTTTAGGTCTCACATTTAGTTACGTCTTTAATCCATTTGAGTTTGTTTTTGTGTATGGTGTAAGAAAGTAGTCCAGTTACATTCTTTTGCATACAGCTGTCCAGTTTTCCCAACACTATTGGTTAAAGAGATTGTCTTTTTCACATTGTATATTCTTGCCTTCTTTGCCAAAGATTAGTTGACCATATAATTGTGTATTTATTTCTGTTTTTTTTAATTGTATTCCATTGATCTCTGTGTCTATTTTTATGTCAGTTCCATACTGTTTTAATTATTACTGTTTTGTAACATAACTTCAAATCTGAAATTGTGATACCTCCAGCTTTGTTTTTCTTTTAACAGATTTTTTTTTTCTCTAAGAATTTTACCCTTCCGTTTTCTACCAGTAGGATAAAAATATGCTATATTCACTTTTTTTAAAAAAGATTTTATTTATTTGAGACAGAGAGAGAGCAAGTGAGGGAGAGAGAGAGAGCATGAGCAGAGGGTAGGGAAAGGGAGCTCTCTGCTCAGCAGGGAGCCTGATCCCGGGACCCCAGGATCATGACCTCAGCCAAAGGGAGACACTTAACCGACTGAGCCACCTGCGTGCCCCTCTTAGAAATTTAAACATACAACTACAACTAGTCCTAAGTATTAACCCGATAAAAATGAAAATGTGGGTTCACCAAAGATGTATAATTGGATGTTTTTATCAATTTTATTTATAAGAACCCTAAGTTAAACCTTAAAGTAACCTAAAGTAAAGACCTAAAGTAAATGTTAATGTTTATCAACTAGGGACAGATAAATATCATGGCACATCCATTATGAAATACTAACCATCAATATTACAAACAAGCTAGTGCTACCTGAAACAACATATGAATCTCCAAATCCTTATGCCAAATAAAGGAAACTAAATGTAGAAAGCCATGCACTGTATGATTCTATTTGTACAGCATTCTGGAAAAGGTGAAACTGTATGGACAGAAATCAGATTAGTGGTAGCTGAGGGCTAAGGTTAGGTTAGGAGAACAGGCAGTTACAAAGGAGCAGAATGGAAATTTTGAAGTGAAGGAAAGATTCCATATCTTGATTATGATTATGACTACACAACTGTACACTGTCAAAATTTCTCAAATGTTTACCTCAAAGAGATAAATTTTATGGAATGTAAAATATACCTTAATAAACACGACTTTAAATACACACGAATATAATCCAGACTCTGGCCATTTCACACTATTTCCTGTAAAACCCTCTTGGTCTGAGCCAACGCCATCTCTGTTTGGCCTCCTGACTAGTTTCCCCTCTTCAGCATCTTCAACCGTTTCTCAACATGGTAACCACTGCAAGCACGGAGAAATCAGAGGGGGAGACGAAACATGAGAGGCTGTGGACTCTGAGCAACAAACTGAGGGTTTTGGAGGGGAGGGGGTGGGGGGTTGGGTGAGCCCCGTGGTGGGTATCGAGGAGGGCACGTATTGCATGGAGCACTGGGTGTGGTGCATGAACAATGAGTCTTGGAACCCTGAAAAAATAAAATTAAATAAAAAAAAATGTAAGTCATTCTTGCTTAACACCTTCCCATTTTTCCCATCTTACAAAGGCTTATGAAAGTACCTACAAGATCTTTCCCCCATCTCTTGAGCACCTCCCTTGTCTTCCCTCTACTTCTTGTTCCCTCTTCCTAGCCACAGTAACTGAATTCTTTCTCCTCCCACCAGACCTTTCCCATCCTAAGGTCCTGGCATTTACCTGCCTCCCCCTAGGTGCCTGAATTGCTCGCTTCTTGCTTCCTTAAGACCGTCACTGAAATCTCACTTTTTCAGTGAGAGTTTCTTCTGCCACCCTATTTAAAATTATAACCTCCCCTAACCCCTGGCCAACATTCCCTGTCCTCCTTCTCTGCTTGATTTTTTTCCATAGCACTTCTACCTTTTCTTTTCTTTTTCTTTTTTTTTTTTTAATATTTTATGTATTTATTTGACAGAGAGGGAGAGTCACAAGTAGGCAGAGAGAGAGGGGGAAGCAGGCTCCCCGTTGAGCAGAGAACCCGATGCGGGGCTCGATCCCAGGACCCTGAGATCATGACCTGAGCCGAAGGCAGAGGCTTAACCACTGAGCCACCCAGGTGCCCCAGCACTTCTACATTTTCAACATATCAGGAATGTTATTTATTTTGCTGACCACTGAGGTCCTTCTCCCCTGCTCCCCACCAGATTGAACATAAGTTCCATCAGAAAAGAGATTTTTGTCCACTTTGTGGATCCTTCTCTGTGTCTAAAACTATATATATACACAGAATAGGTGTTCATTACATAAATGTCGACTAAATAAAGAAATGAATGCTCATACGGTTTTTCTCCTTTAAAATGAATCACTTAAGTGAATCTGATAATAATACCATCTACATTTCTCTCCAGAGAAACAGGACCAATAGGAGATTATGAAAAGATTTATTTTAAGGAAGTGGATTCCTTGATTAAGGGAGTGGATTCCTACTGACAAATAGAAAATCTACAGAGCTGATATCCTGATTCTGGTCTAAGGGCCAGCAGGCTGCTATAGAACCAGAAAGAGCCTATGTTCCATTTCAAAGGCTCTCAGGCAGGAAAATTCTCTCTTACTTGAGACAGTCAGACTTACATTCTGTTCCAGTCTTTGACTGATTGGGTAAGGCCCACCTACTTCAAAGCATGCAATCTGCTTTATTCAGTCTGTAGATGTCAATGTGAATCTCATCCAAAAACACCTTCACAGAAACACCCAGAATAATGTTTGACCAAATATCTGGGCACCCTGTGGCCCGGTCAAGTCGTAACATAAAATTAATCATTACATCATAATATTAGTATTATTACTACTACTCCTATGTTACTTATAGACATTGAATTTCTTATATTACACCACGCTAAACCTGGCATTCCAGGAATAAACGTATCATTTTTTTAAAAAGATTTTATTTATTTATTTATTAGGAAAGAGAGAGAGTGAGAGAGAGGAGGTCAGAGTGAGAAGCGGACTCCCCATGGAGCTGGGAGCCTGATGTGGGACTCGATCCCGGGACTCCGGAATCATGACCTGAGCCAAAGGCAGTCGCTCAACCAACTGCGCCACCCAGGGGCCCTAAACGTATCATTTTATTTGTTCTGATATAGTGTTGATTTAAGAGCTGTTGAATTTGGTTTGCTAATATTTTACCTAGTGTCTCTGCAATAGGTTTCAGGGTTGATACTCATGGGTGATTTTCCTCTTTTGTCCTATTGTCATGCAGCTTGGTGTCAGAGTGTTCTAACTTCATAAAATGAGGACTTTTGACTGTCCTTAATATCAGGTTTCTTCAGATTTTAGAATTTTAATTTTAGGTTCATTTCAAGTGGGTTTTGTTTTTTGGCTTCTTTTCATATTTCATGTTCGCTTCCACTTGGATCCACCTCACCTAGCCCACCCTTCCCTGACCAACATTTTGTGACAGCTTCCGCCTGGACTCTGGAACGGCATCCTGGACTCGATAGCGGCAGTTTGGGGGCATCCTGGCCTTGGTAGCAGTAGTTGGAGGGGTCTCTGTCTTGTAAGGATCCTGAGGACATCCATGCAGTCTTTTTTTTTTTTTTTTAAGATTTTGTTTATTTATTTTATTAGGAAAAAGAGAGAAGGAGAGAGTGCATGAGAAGGGAGAAGGTCAGAGTGAGAAGCGGACTCCCCATGGAGCTGGGAGCCCAATGTGGGACTCGATCCCGGGACTCCGGGATCATGACCTGAGCCGAAGGCAGTTGCTCAACCAACTGAGCCACCCAGGCGCCCCCATCCATGCAGTCTTAAGGCCAGTATGGGACTAGGCTCAGTTTTTGGTGGGGAGTTGGGTGTCCACTCCACATTCCTAGACCCTCATTGTTCTAGAACCGTGGTCTCCAGGCCACAGTTTCTTTCCACGATTTCTTTCTTTCAGGACTCTCACTCAGCTCCTGACTTCAAGTAACTTGGCTCCTGTCATCCTGTCACCCTGGTTCGCCTGCTGGGCTAGCCCAGAGGGGCTAAGCCCCCTGCTGACTTCAGACAAAGAGCCCAGTGGGTCAGAGGCTTCCAGAAAGCTTTCACTGCTTCTCTTGAGCCAGGCATCTCTTTTTAACTTTCTATTTTTATACCTTATCTGTCATGGCTGTGTTCAGAGCTGAAGGCTGGATCAAAGCATGAACTCACTGAGCCATCGTGTCCAGAACACTCTTCCCTGTCTTCCTTATTTTCAATTCTCGGCCTTGTTGCACAGGGATTTAAAGAAACTCTTTCACTCATCACACCGTCTTCTTATCTCCCGAGTCGCAAATGAGCAAAACAAGAAAGGGAGGGTTCAAGTGCCTCGGCTCAGGGTTAGCGACTGGATGGCTCACCTGCAGAGCCAGGACCCCACACAGGGTTCCCGGTCTTTCCCATTTTAGTCCCAGGTCACACTCGCTGCCAAGGGACATGGGTCACTGAACCATCATGACGTTTGTTATAGACAATTCCCTTGTGCAATATTTAATGCCTATGATACCTTGGGCATTTTGCGATTTCCAAATGAGCAACATCAGAGGAGAAAAGGTCTGATCTCCTGCCACAACATGGATTTTCATTTAGATACTGTCACTCACACTTATTCCTGCTACTTAATTTTCAAGTCCACACTCTGACGGTCCATTAAATTCAGCCTGACTCGGCAAATGTTCACTGAGCTTCTGTCAGGTGCCACCAGGGGCTACAATCTGGTCTACGACTGGTCCAGAAAGGGGTGCCCCTCAAATCACGGACATGTAACCGGTTATCCGCTCAAGGAATATCTGTGAATCCCTGTCTACTTGCTACATTCCTCGCTGGTCCCAGCAGAGGACTAAAGGCAAATGAGTTGGTAGAGCTTGACAGCTGACAAGGAAGGTCATGTGATTGTCAGTTACTGACAGGGGAGGTAGAAAAAGAAGTCTAGTACAATGGATCTCTCAGGGAGAGAGGAAGAGGGCCAGACTGCGCTAGATCAGCCTAGAAACTCTTGTTAGATTGCTGGCAAAAGTTGATACATGCTAGCCTTTGGTGGAGCCTTCAGAAATGAAAAAAGAAGACTAGTTTTGAGAGCTTTGGGGGACAGAGTGCCATGGTCAAAGTCGACACCTTGGGCTGTTGGAACCAATTGGGTTTAAAACAACAACAACAACAACAACAGTAAACGTAAGGGCAATGTTTGCACAGCATCTCTCCAGCAGGGAGAGACCACTTCTGCCAGAAAAACTTCATGTGTGTTGAGGGCAGGGGAAGGCTGGCCACAGAAGGGGGTGGCATCTCACCCCTACTGCACAAGGTGGGTCAATTTGGACCTACATCTGACTGGGTGCTCTCCACGCCTCCCATCTAGGAACTCGGTAAATACTGAATTACGCTGACCAGTCATCAAGAGATTTATTTATTGAGAAAAATTTTAAGGGAAGGGGTCTGAGTTCAGACTCGATATTAATTAGAATAAGGGTTCAAAGATCAAGGGTGTCATCAAAATCTGTTCACTTTTTATACACTTCAAACTTAAAAGTATTTTGGAATTTGCTCTTCTGAAGATTTCCTCCGAATATAGTTCCTCCAATCCTCCTCCGAGTCACGCCAGATACCACCTCTGATTGCTTCCTTTAATCCCTGTGGATGACCTGCAGAAACTCTCATTAATCCAAACTGCCCGGCAGGAGAGCCTGGTTGAAACAGCACAGAAATCATGACGATTTTATGGACAGTCCCATTTCTGAAAAAGTGACCTTCGCACACATTCCCAGAAAGGCTGCCGGCGCTGGTTTTCAATTCAGGCTTGCCAAAGTCCTTCCATTTCAGGGACATGGGCCACAACAGTGTTTCTGTGTTATCAGGAATTGGACGAACACCAAAATAATATCAGAAATGCAAGGAACTGAAGAGATGCTAATCTCATTCCTGCGTTACCTTGCTCTTTGGCTGACTACAACACCCAGCACATTGTTACCTTCGCAATTTTAAATCCGCAGCCTTTAAAAGGATTATGCATATAATCCTGCGCAACCTGGACCCATTGGGTTTAAAAAACAAATAAAGCAAAAGCATAAGGTCAATATTTGTATTCAAATGTCAAACACTGTATGTGTCGAGTTAGTGTTCTTTCCTAGCAATGAATAGCATTCCAGAGTGTAATTAATTTATCATGTTCCTATCAGCATAGCATTATTCCGGGACAAAAAGGGGGTGGGGGGGAGGGAATAACGATGTTATTTCTTTTGGAAAAGCTTTCTTAATTGGATTTGTGCCCTTTTCATAGCAAGGTAAAGGCTGCAGTAATTTGTCAAATGCAAGGGCAGCTGTGATGCCTGACTTGGTGGGTCTGGAGCTGGTACCTCATCTTCCTTGGGTGACTCAAGGGTGCCAAGAACCAGTGCTGTGCTCCCAGGACCTGGGTAGAGACAGCTTGGACAACTATATTCATGGATAGTCTTGCTGTCCACCAGCCGGGCAACACTCGGCATTTGTTGAGTGTAGCACACAGTAAAGACCCATAGACAGTCCTACAGAGTTCAATTGGTTTCGCAGAAAAATAGTCCTTTCCCTGCAGTTCGTAATGTGGCAGCCACAAATCTCCCAGCACCCCAGCGCTCCTTATGTCTCTTGAATTGTAGGCAAAATGGTGTACGTCTGTGCCTTTGGAGGGATGGGAGGAAAGCCAAAGCTTTTCTCAAACTCCCAGGAAGATTCCTGAAAAATTAAGAACACTTGCCCTAAAAGGATCAACAAAGCATCCACCTCTGACACAGCCAAAGAGCACTTGCAACAAAGCGAATGAGGCGGAACAAAACACGCACGGACATGAGTCCCCAGGCACGCAAGGAGAAGGACCAGCTAGACTAGGGGCTTTGTCCTAGGAGGGAAAGTCCTGGAACAAAAGTGACCCACTCGATACATACGGACAGGCAGGATACTGAGTAAGTGGGTCCTGCTCATTGTCCTTGTCAGGGAAGATGTGGCATGGGAGGGCGTGTGGTAAGCCCTCAAGCATGTCTTTTGCAGAAAATGCAGCCCCTGCCGTTGGTTGCTGTGTCAAAAGTGAGCATAAAGTTTCTAGATCTGTTGATACTGAAAAGATCTGTAGACCTTTTAAAAGAGAAGCCAGACATGTTGATGTTTAGTATGAGAGATCTCAATTTTTTCTTCTTGAAAAACAAATTCAGAGCTAAGGCAAAGAGATAGATTCTATGGCAAGAGGTGCACTGTGGTGCTTGGGAAGGATGCCCCGGTGTGCAGGACTCCTCGCCAAAGAGGAGCCCTGGGAGGAAACTGAGGCCAGACTTTCTACAACCGAGTGAATCAGATGAGGAGATGCCAAGGGAAGGAGGACAGAAGAGAAGAGAGCACCACGTGGCCATCAGAGAAGACACGGACATGCTGAGCCACCTGCATGGGGTGCTGATGGACCCGTGGATGGCAGTGCGGGGATAGCACCCCAGGTGATAGGCAGGGGGCGGGGCGGGGCTCTCCGCCATCACTCTGCACCTCATCTGTCACCAGCGGAGAATGAAGACTTCAGTGCCCTTCCTCTCTTTGTCCTTCTTGGGGGAAGTATCGTAACTGAGCATATGACCGCACTCTGGATATGCTCCGTTGCTACTAAAGAAAGGTTGTTTGCCTTACAGGTGTTTCTCACTGACAAATGAGAGTTTCCTGTGGAATAGCAGAAGCCATGAGGTAGAGGGGTGAAAAAGCAGGAAGAAAGAGGGGCCAGGGGGCAGTATGTCCTGAAGCTAATGCAGGGGCATCTGGACACCAACCGTATCGCAGCCAGAGGGAATAGCCAAGAAGTGTCTCCGTATCCTGGTCCAGAGTTCATAAGAGCATCCTGGGTGGGTGGGTTACGATGCAGACCAGTCCTGTCTGACGGCAGAGCCCTTCTTCCTCCTAGAGCATGTGAGCAAGGCTACGAACATAAGCCAGACACCTAAGTTGCACAGGGAGATATGAGATTTTCCGAAGAAAGAAGGAAACTGGCTAGAGCTCTGGCTTCGGATGCCCCTGCACTGTGGGAACTCACAGAAGAGGAATGTAAACCCACTGAGAAAGCAGGAGCTACGCTTGCCATCCCTTTCCCAGGACCCAGCTCCCAGTGAAGGGACCAAGAAGAATAGAGAAGGTAGAAGAACCAGAGAGAGAAGAAAGAAATGACCCACCCAAGGGCTTTGCAGGTTGTAGCTCTATTGTTACAATTATTTTAAGTTCAGTCACACCTGTAAGGTGGGGAAAGGTGAGTCTAGAAAGGTAAAAGAAAGAGAAAGAGAGGAAGAGAAACTATTTTAAGAAACAAAACACAGTCAGGGGACCTGGGTGGTTCAGTAGCAACTGCCTTTGGCTTGGGTCATGACCCTGGAGTCCCGGGATCGAGTCCCGCATCGGGTCCCTGCTCAACAGGGAGTCTGCTTCTCCCTCTGACCCTGCCCCCTCTTGTGCATGCGCTCTCTCTCAAATAAATAAAATCTTCTTTAAAAAAAAAAGAAACAATACAGTCTTTCTTGCCTATAATCATGTTGCATCATTATAAATAAGAAATGACAAAAACGGTATCATCATAACCAAAAAACCCGTCATCTGTGGGATGGAGAGAACCAAGAAGAGATTTAAGAGCATCATCACTCACATATGTCACACCTGTCAAAAATGCCGCCATACGCACTGGGTGACAGGCCCTGTTCCCCCGCCTGGGGACACAGTAGTCTCGGAGCTGGTGTGGGGCGTGCCACACATGGTCACCTGGCCTGCAGGTTCGCCCTGAAAGGGCTGCGTACAAATTCGACAGGACAGACATTTTTGCTTCAATCTACTATCCATTTCTGCCCAGAGAGGAGTCCTTCCTGGAAAGATGGGCAAAAAGGGATCACCTCCGTACAGTATGACTGAGGGAATCTCCGGATAAAGTGTAAAAGTGTATGTATTTTTTTCCCCTAAATATTTAAGAACATAGAGCTATTGTCACAAAAAAAAAAAAAAAAAAGAAAGAAAGAAAGAAAAGAAAAGGAAAACACAATAGTGTAAATAAGGAAATAACTGCCATGTAAGCCCACCCTCCGCAGACAATATTGTCAGGGGGGTATTTTTTTTTTAGTCTCCAACTAACGCATAGCAACTTCCGTGTGCAATTTAGAGCCTTGTTATTTTTCCTTTACCACGCAACATAAGGATCCCACCTGTTACAATCTATTTGTAACCATTATCTTCCCGGCGGGAGGGAGGGGGATAGTGTTGTTTGCTGAGTAATACTCCATCAGAGGTACCTACCATCATGAACCACTTTTCTGTTTTGAGACATTCACATTCTAGCGATTGCAAGAAAAACTACAAAGAACGGTTTATGCATAAAGCTTCTCCAAAGTTCAGACCCTCTCCGCGGAACCAACTTCACAGAGTACAGTTACGCATCCAGGCCAGGAACCTTCTTCCTCTGCTCCCCGCCTGCGGCGCGTGAGCCTGGACCTCATTCCCCAGAGCTTCCACGGGGCCTGTCATTTGGAAACGGCCCCGGGACCCAGTCTCGCCGCCCACGCTTGTGGGCAACGGCTGTGAAATTGGCTGGGAGATCACTTGAGCCCTTGTGCAGTTTGCCCCTCGTGGCCGGTCCCTCCGCCCCCAAGGACTTTGGAGTGTCCGGGCCACGGCGTGGGTGGCCCCAGCGACTGAGTCCCGCGGGCGGGGACGGCACCTGTCCGGTGCCCAGCTGCACCTCCATCCAGCTGGATGGACCCCCAGTGCTGCATAATTCTGGCGCACAGTTGCGTGGACACAGCTGGGGTGCGCGATGCGGCTAACAGGAGTCTGCTGCGGTGAGCGTCTTTGAGTTATTGTTTGGAGCAGCTGGAAGGGACGTTTGTTCTGGCTTTCGAGACTAGGGTGGGGGTCTCCCGGAATGCCTTCGCTTGCTTCTAGCCTGCCCACTGCAAACTCCCGCAGGAAGGTAGGTCTGGCTGGCTGGCTGGCAATTGCAGTAGTAGGGACTTTCTGCCCACCCAGAGCGTACCCGGCGCAATCCTACGCGCTCCGCGGGGTAGCGGAGGGCCGGGTGGGCGGGGGCTGGTCTGGGGTGGGTTGGGGGGCCGGGGCTCGGCGGGACCGAGCGGGGGACAGGGCGGGGCACCCGCGGGCTCCGTCCGGGAGGCCCCGCCCGCCTGCCTGCGCAGCCACCCGCCCGGGAGCGCGCCGCTTCGGGCTCGGCAGTTGGTGTCCTGCGCGCGGCCCTGCGGACCCGCTGCGCACCCGGCCGTCTCCGCGCCCCGGACCCGGTAAGTCCACGCTCGCGCCTCCCGGCTGCCCGCCCCGCGCGCCGGAGCCCCAGTCGGGGCACCCCGATGGAGGCTCCACGGACCAGGTCTCAGCCCCCGGGGCTGGAGGCGCCGCGAGCCCCCCGCCCGGGGAGACAGGACCAGATGGAGGATTCGGCCCGTGCCTCCCTTCTCTCTGCCGGGCTTCACTTCGGAAACGGTCTCACCACCAAATAACAACCACATTTCCCCATTTTTAAGAAATCTCAGACATTCTTGTAGAAAATGTGGGAGCTACCTCAAATCACCCCAAAACAATTAAAACCGCCCGCGATCCCAGTCCCCTCTCGGTTTCAAAAACCACCGTCCAGCTCAGGCCATACCTGCCCGTACATCGGGCGGGCCTCAGAGGGAACTTTTAGATTTCTTGGCTGGGAAGGTTCTTGGGCCTTGGCATCTCCCTGGGGAAAAGGCACGGGAGGCGGAGAACATTGATGGTATCTGCTCTGGACTGTAGTCATTGGAGAAAATGTGGAACTTCTGGAAGAAAGTTGTCCGAGTAGCAGCCATGTGCATGTTGGGGATCTAGATCACCTGTGGATTTTTTTAAAAACTGCTGTTATGTGAACTGTTTGTTTCGAGTCCCCATTTAGGTTAAGGAGCTTCTAGTTCCATTAAGGAAAGTTCTGGTCAGTAACCACTGCTGTCATTTATGTTTCCTGGTGGCGGGGGAGTGTTGCTGTGATCGCACAGCTGTTTAAATTAGTATGTGGTGACTTGCCACAAAGCACCCTGACTCTGATCTATGGATGGCTAAGGAGGGGCCAACACCTGCTTTCGTTGGTCTATTTCATATACTCGTCAGAGGCGAGCAAAGGATGGGTGTGCGGAAGGCGTTCTCCCTTTTAAGAATATTCCCGGAGGTCTGGCTTTGGACTGGTTCTTAGAAAGTGGATTGTTTTGAAAATAAAGTACACTATAAAGACATCAGAGGACCTGAGTCTTGTCATCTTAAGTCTCTGAGGGCAGAGCTGGTGGGTCGGGGCTTTCGAATAAATGGGACATTTATTCATTCATGCATTCATGCCTGCATGCCTGCGTGCTATGAATATTTATTGCGCTCCTGCCGTCTGCCCGGTACTCTTCTAGACCTTGAGATACATGCAGAAGAACACACGCATCCCTGCCCTCAAAAGCTTGCGTTTTGGTGGAGAAGACAAACAATAAGCAATGGACATAGTAAATAAGAAAACCATATTATATTAGCAGAGTTTAAGTAATAGGGAAAAAAGAAAGAGAAAGCAGGATAGGGGTTATCAAGAGTAGAAAAGGAATAAAAATTCAGCCATACTATCAACAAGAACTGACTGCCTTAAAACTTTTTAGGAATAAAGTAGGTTGTGGATATGTATGTAAATATGTTAATAATATCAATTTTAGGGGTGCCTGGGTGGCTCAGTCATTAAGCGTCTGCCTTCTGCTCAGGTCATGGTCCCAGGGTCCTGGGACCGAGCCCGGCATTGGGCTCCCTGGTCGGCAGGAAGCCTACTTCTCCCTCTCCCACTCCCCCTGCTTGTGTTCCCTCTTCCGCTGTGTCTCTCTGTCAAATAAATAAAATCTTACAAAAAATAACAATATCAATTTTAATATACAAATAAATAATACAAATAAATAATACATATAAATACCAATAATACCAATAAGATACATAAATATAAATAAAAATAGTTTATATTTTATTATATAAAAACATATTATATTGAAAGAGGTTTTCATTCGGCTACTCACCAATTTCTTTCAAGAGTGTATTATACTTAAAAAAAAAAAAAGAGTGTATTATACTTTGTTGGTTATTTGCACTCACAGTGGCATTGGCGTTGTATTGAATCTAATACTTTGCATCCCCATTTAATTCAGCAATCTCTTAGGGAACAGTTCTGCGTGCTAGAGTGGGGACAAGGTGAGCAAGACAGTCTCTGACCTTCCTGAGCTTCTGGAAGGAAATGCCCAGACGTATCCACAAATCATTGCGATACAAATTAGAATACAAGTATACAGAGTAGGCACCAGGTGATCAAAGAGGGAGAGGGGCAATCACACCAAGTTGGCATTGGATGAGGCATTTGGAGGACCAGTAGAATTTTGACAAGCAAATATGGCGGTCACCCCCCTGTTACAGAGAGAGCAACAAAATTTAGAGGTAGCAAAGTTATGGGTTTGTTCCATGGCTCACAGAACCCTGTGGTATAGTCGGGGGAGATTCCATTATGCCCACTTTTTGGATAAGAAAACTGAGGCTCCTCAAATTTATTGAAGTTGCTGAAGGTGATTTGCCTCCTTTCAGAGTCTGAGAATCCTCCCGTCCATTCTCCATGCCGAAATGCATGTCCTTTTTCCCATACTGAGTTTGGCTGGGTCCCTCTCACCACCTCACAGGGTCACATTTCCATCCTTCACACCCTGGAAGGTCTGGGGGCCCCTGTTGGCTTTTTTTCTGCCTGGAGGTAAATATGTCTCCAGAATTTATTGAGATAAAGATGAAAATAATTGACAGTTGCTTCCAGGGAAAACATGCTTGCAGAATTCTTGATGCAATAAGATCATATTCAGCCAAATTAGGCTAATCCATAATTGGTTTTGCCCTAATTCAGCTTCCTCAAGCAAGTAAAGCCTAATGATGATTCCAAGACTGGCTGCTCTTTGAGGAAATGCTTAAGGAATGATGTGAAGATGATAAGAACGTGGGGCACCTGGGTGGCTCAGTCGTTAAGCGTCTGCCTTCGGCTCAGGTCATGATCTCAGGGTCCTGGGATCGAGCCCTGCATCGGACTCCCTGCTCAGCAGGAAGCCTGCTTCTCTCTCTCCTCACTCTCCTTGCTTGTGTTCGCTCTCTCGCTGTCTCTCTCTGTCAAATAAATAAATAAAATCTTAAAAAAAAATGATAGGAAAGTTATACCTGCTTACCGAGATAAGTAAACTGAGGACCAGCAGAGCCCTGAACTCAGATCTCCTAGCTCTGAACCGGACACCCCCCCCCCCCCCAGCATCTAACCCTATCAGCAGAAGCATGGATGGAGTCAGCCCACAGCGCTCAGTAAATGCTTGAGAAAGAAGGAAACGTGGCAGGGCTAGGAAATCTGTTCTAAAAGCTTCCAGGCTGTTATCAGTGCTGACAAGGCACGTAGCTGGAACATGTGAGAGAAATGCAAATGGGGGTGATGTGTGCCAGCACCACGTGACATCCCTCACTGCCCCCTTCTCCTCTGGGTGCAGCTGGGGGCCTTCCAGAATCCCAGGGTGCTGGAGACCCAGTTGGTATGTGTGAGCTTTGGAGAAAAAAGAAAATCGCACTAACCTTGATTAAGGGCAGTGTCTATTCTGCCTGCGGAGACTCAAACTCACCCAAGGCAGACACTTCTAGAAGCCCCCTCTATCTAGACCCACTAAGGCCAGTTTGAGAATGTTCAGCATGAGCGAGGCGTGAGACAGGTTCTGTTTGGAGCTGGACCTCCCCGGCTCCTGCTGCTTCTGCCTCCCCCGGCCCCCTTGTCACTGTGCAAGCTACAAAAAGTTGTGGCTCTCCCTGGTAGGGAAGGAGGTCTTCTGATGGCATCTTTGGGTCCCAAGCCATTCCTCATTTGGGTAGACCTGGTTTTACCTGATGTAAATGGCCAGGTCTTCAGTTCCTTTGACCTTAATTCTAGAATCCGGCTCCTCTCTGCAAAGTCGAGAACTCCTTATTTTGTACTAATAAAAAGTGAGTTCGTGGCTACAAGATTACATTTTAGGTGTATTTTTGATAAGAGGCATGACCTTGGGCATTCAGCTGAGCTCTATGAAGCCCAGTTTCCTGTAAGTTAAGATTGCTGGCTTTGTTGGTCTTCAAATCCCTGAGTCCTGTGGTCTGAAACAGTGGCCACTGGGCAGTGCACTGGCATTATAATGGAAGTGAACTTGGAGAATGGGACAGAAACCCCCAGCTGACATGCAGATTGAGTTTGATTACACCATGCTGACTATTAAAGAGGGCATTGCCAGACTCATTTTGAGTCTCATTACCTAGAACACCACGTGACCCAGCAGGCAGCCCTTGGGGGCACAGAGGGCGTTTCACAAAAGCAATACAATAAATTAAATGTAAAGTAAGGAGGAGATTTTTTCTTTAAAAACACAGAGTCGTTACTTGAGAGGCAGTTAATGAACTTGACTTCTCACGTCTGGCGGAAGGCTCCAGCAGGCTCTGCCTCATTTAAGGTGTGTGAGTTCGGTGGGAGGCAGCTGGGCTGATGGTGAAGATTTGAGAATTTCTCCCCATATCTCCTCTTCAGATCGTATCAGGGACGTAGAAGACCACAAAAGAAAATCTAAGAAATAAATGAGATTCGAAAATTACTTTATGAAATCATTTCTCTTATCAAATTCTTCCTGGCACCTTGCAGCATGAAAGATTGGTCGGTTTCCTAAGTTTCCATGGCCCTGGGGGTCTCAGGCTTGGCTATGAATTAGGATCACCTAGGAAGCTTTGTGCCAGAAAGGAACCCAGAGCAAGGACATCACAATCTTTGGAGGGGGGAATCTGATCATCACTACTTTTCTTAAAGCTCTCCAGGCGATTCCCATAGGTCACCAAGTCGGGGTCCCCAGACCAGCGGCATCAGCAGCACCTGTGAATTTGTTGGAATGCAAGTTCTCAGGCTCCGCACCAGCCATTCTAGATCAGAAACTCTGGGAGTGGAGCCCAGCACTCTGCATTTTTAGAAGGTGATTCTAAAGCCTGCCAGGGGCGCCTGGGTGGCACAGTCAACCGACTCTTGGTCCTGATCTCCGAGTTGTGAGATCGAGCCGCACGTCGGGCTCTGCGCTCAGCACAGAGTCTACTTAAGACTCTTTCTCCCTCTCCCTCTGCTCCTTCCCCCAGCTAAAATAAATAAATCTAGAAAGAGAGAAAGAAAGAAAGCAAGAAAGAAAGAGAAAGAAAGAAAGAAAGAAAGAAAGAAAGAAAGAAAGAAAGAAAGAAAGAAAGAAAGAAATTTAAAGCATGTCAAAATTTGAGCATCCCTACCCTAAAGCAAGGCTGAGGATGGTTGGCCAGGCAGGTTTTTCAATGCAGATGTTTCTGTTTGCTTCCTCTGGCCATAGAAAAGTCCGTCTGGTTTTAAGTGATCCCACCTATATGAATTAGTTGCAGAAGATACTGTTAAATTAACTTGCTGGGTGGAGCTATTGGTTCTAAACCAGTTAACCAGTCCTAAATCAGTTAACCTCTGGAGGTTGTCTACCATCATTCTATTTTTTTTTTTTTGAGATTTTATTTATTTATTTGAGAGAGAGAGAGAGAGAGCACAAGCAGGGGGAGCAGCAGGCAGAGGGAGAGGGAGAAGCAGACTCCCCATTGAGCAGGGAGCCTGATTCGGGGACTCGATCCCAGGACCCTGAGATCATGACCTGAGCTGAAGGCAGCTGCTTAATGACTGAGCCACGCAGGCACCCCCCCCCCTTTTAAAATATTTTATTTATTCATTGAGAGAGAGAGAGAACACATGCAAGCAGAGGGAGGGGCAGAGAGAGAACAGAGCTTAATCCCATGACCCTGAGATCATGACCTGAGCCAAAGCCAAGAGTCAGATGCTTAATCGACTGAGCCACCCACGTGTCCCAGGCTGATATTTATTTCTTAATGAGCTGGAAAAACCAATGCACTCACTGTCGGTACCTAAGTGCACACCACTACATGTCTTGTGTTACGTTGGCCCCTCTGTGCGCTGGGTCAGTGATCCAACAGCTGCAGATGTCAGTGAGGTTTCTCCCTGTTTGCAAAGGGAAAAAAGACTGAACAGGCCCCAGGGACCTGACCAGAGTCATGCAGCCGGAAAGCAGCAAGGCCAGAATCCAAACCTGGAGTGGATGTGTAATTCCAACGTACGATCGCTTTCTCCTCCTCCACTCCTGCTCCCTGAGCCTGTGGCTCTCCGAGGGAGACAGTGGGGGCATCTGCTCATTAGATGCTCGGGTTACGAAGAACCAGGTATTACACTGTCAAGAGGCATGAAGGAGTTCACGGGCAGCCGGCTGCGTGCCAAGCGCCGGGCTAGGGAAGCTGCGGGGGACGGGGGTGGGGGGGACAAGGATGACGAGTGTCGTGAAGTCAGCGGGGAACACGGCGGCCTTCGTGGGCCTGTATGCTGGTGCTGAGGCAGCCCCACGCATCAGAGAAGGCTGAGCTGGATTCAAAAGCATGAGTAGGTTCCGTGGGCCAGGAAGGAGGGGCTGCCTCTGCTGGAGAGGTGGAAAGTGGTAGCGATGTGTACGGGGCTGGGCAAGCAGCCAGCCAGGTGGGAGTGTGGGGTCTGGGCAAGTGACAATAGTCAAGTAAGAGGAGGAGGCCGGGGTCTTCGCATTTAGCCCCATATCCCTGCCGAAAATGGGGTGTTTCGCCCCAAAGGTAGGGAGGAACCTGGGAGGGCCTTTGAGCCGAGGACTGACCTATTGGGATTTGCAGTGGGGATGACAGGTTTTGGGGTGGGTGGGTACACGGCTCCCCCCCAACTGAGGCACGGGGCAGGAGGGGTGGGGGTAGAGGGGGAGGGGCCTGGGGATGGCCGAAGGTATGTGAATCCTTGGCAGGTCACAGGGCACCCAGCTCTGGTGCTCCGAAGGGCCCCTGGGGTCATGGCCATGTGGGCGGACCTGAATGGCCCACAGAGGAACTCTGGGGTGCACCGACATCCCAGGGGCGCGTAGAGGGAGAGGGGCCTACGGCAGGTACCAAGTATCTTCCCCCAGGGCTGGCTTCAGGAGTTGCAAAACTAAGCCAATTCAAAGATGTAGCTCTAGATTGACATCTGTCCTAGCAGGGCAATGTGTGACGTCATAGCCCCCATCCTAGCTGGGAGAGGCTGAGCCCTGCACGCCCCCCCCTCGCCATGTACATCGGAATTTCTCTTTCCACGGGGTTTCTGACCAGAAACTATGGCCCCAAACCATCACCCTTAGTTTCAACAGCCACCCCAAGGTGCCTCCACTGAAGGCTACACACCACTGCACACCACCGCTTTGAAAGCCCTGAGAAATGGGTGAGGCCCCAGGAGCCCCGTCAGCCCTCCCTAGCCCCTTGCGGGTCGAGTTCAAGGGTGGCCTCATGGAGTGGGCTCTGGGTATTTCGTCTCCCAGCAGGGACTGGGGGAGGCAGAGGCCAGCATGTTCTCAAAGACACGAATAAAACCTGTTGAGCTTATCAGTGACTCATAAACCCCCTGACAGAATTCCAGAGCTTCTTGGAAACAGAAGCTCTCACAGTTCCCAGGCCTGTTCTTTGGGTTTTCGGGGACGGTGACATCCAGATTGAAATGATGGGGAGACGGCCCCTTTCTACGTGGCCCAGGCAAGCCACTCAGCAGAGGACGGGGCAGGGAGGGGACAAGCACAGCACAAGCTGGAACACTCTGGCCCCTTCGAGGCCAAAGGCCAGAAAGCCACGGCGGATGGAGGAAAAGGAAGGAGAGGCAGCTGTGTAAGCCTGTACCACTTACCCGTCCCAGCCCGGGCCGCCACAACCAAATCCCATAGCCTGGGGGCTTACACAACAGACGTCTGCTTTCTCACAGTTTGGGAGCCCTAAGTCCAAGATCGAGGTTCTGGAAGGTTTGGTTCCTGGTGAGAGCTCTCTACCTGGCTTGTAGGTAGATGCCTTTTCACGGTGTCCTTGCATAGGAGAGAGAGATTTCCTTCTCTTAGGATAAGGCCATGGTCCTAGCAGTTTAGGGCCCCACCTGTACGGCCTCCTGTAACCTTAGCTCCGGAAGACCTTATCTCCAGGTGCAGTCCATTGGGGGTTAGGGTTTCTAGATGTGAACTGGGGGACAAAATTCGGTCCATGGCACATAAACTAACACACACACACATACACACATACACAATCCAGGATGTATATTAGAGGAACTCATTCTGGGGCTCGCCTACCGCGGTAGGCAGTGGGAGTGGTGACTGGAAATAAGGGAATCAGGGCACCTGGGTGGCTCAGTCGGTTAAGTGTCTGTCCGCCTTCGGCTCAGGTCCTGATCCCAGGGTCCTAGGATGGAGCCCCCAGCCCTGCATGGGACTCCCTGCTCAGCTGATAGCCTGCTTCTCTCTCTGCCTTCCCCTCCCCCTGCCTGTGCTCTCTCTCTGTCAAATAAGGAAATAAAACATTAAAAAAAAGAGAGAGAGAAAATCGATTGATCAGTCAAGAAAGGCTCCGTGCAGATTCAAGGCGGCGCACACCGGGAACTCGGGTGTATGTCCGGGTGCCCCCCTCCCCTGAGATGTCACAAAATGCACATGCGTGTGCCGGTCTGGGCCAGGCCACCCTTTCTGATTTCTGATTGCACTTCTCTTTCAGAAAAGTTTTCTCGGCAAGTTCAAGCCCCCCCGGCGGAAACGAGAGTTCCGGGATGATTCCGTCCAACACCACCGCGCTGACGCCCTTCCTGACGGCGCTGTGGCAGCCGGGGACCGGCGCACAGGACGGCAACGTGTCGGGCCTGGCCCGCAGGTCGCCGGGCAGCGAGGACGGCCAGCTGGCGGCGCTCTACATCCTCATGGTGCTCGGGTTCTTCGGCTTCTTCACCCTGGGCATCATGCTGAGTTACATCCGCTCCAAGAAGCTGGAGCACTCCCACGACCCCTTCAACGTGTACATCGAGTCTGACTCCTGGCAGGAGAAGGACAAGGCGTACTTCCAGGCCCGCGTCCTGGAGAGCTACAGGGCCTGTTATGTCATCGAAAACCAGCTGGCGGTGGAGAGACCCCGCACGCACCTTCCCGAGATAAAACCTTTGTCGTGATCCCACGGTTGGTTAAAACTGGACCCATCCTACTTGGCGATCTGGTTTTTCTCGTCCTGTGCCTTTAGTACTCTTTCTGGTAGGGATGTCCTTGGGGTTTTTTTTTGCCCTCTTAAGGGGGTGAGGGGTTAGCTTCATTACACTGTTTCTCTACGATCCCGTTCCTTCTCTGAGGACCGCCAGCCGCTCAGTATCTGTCCCTGCCTTGTTGATTTTAGCTGCAGCCCTGAGATCCCGGCCTCTGAGAATAAGAGCTCTATTTCCCAGACTCCCTTGCAGAGTCCTAGCAAGGTCACGTGATGACATACGGGGCCGCAGACGTGGGAGCGATTCTTGAGAAAGAAAGGGTACGTCCTCCACTTCCGTTTGTCCCCCCTTCCCAGGGGCTGGGACGGGGATGCTGTAGTGAGCCAGCTGTGACTCTGGAAAAGGACAGCATCCTCAGGGATGGCACAGCAGCGAGAGTCTGGGCAATGCCATGGGGCAGGGTCGCCCTGCCTTCCTGCTCACCCACCAGCTCAGGCCTTATGGGAAAGAAAGTAACTCTAACCTTCCTTGGACCCCTGTTATTTTGGTTCCTGTCAAAATAACAGAGTCAATATCCTGACTAGTATCCTATTTTATGGGACTGGGACCAGAGGCCTAACATTTCCGTATGTCACAAGCTTGCCCCCTGCCCTTGTCACTAACGCCCTCGCTTTGAGGGCTCTGGCCTCCTCCTCCTCCTCCCTGCCTCCCACCCTCCCTTACACCCACCCGCCACACATACCCCCTCCAAACACACACACATTCACACTCACTCCCACACTCATACCCACACAGGCACAACTGCGCACACAGAAACACACGAAGAGACACTTCCTACTCACACGTGTCAATCTCAAAATAATCCACTTCTTACAGGACTGAGGTGCCGGAGAAAAGATTTCCACTTCAGAATGTGTACCAAGGGGAGGGAGGGGTGCACCCGCCACCCCAGAACCCCAGAGAAAGAGTGGGTCTGGGTAAGTGGCAATACATGGCATCAAGGGGACAGGCCCTTTCGAGACGATGTGCCCATCGTGGTTGAATTGTGTCCCCCCAGAAGACAAGTTCAAGTCCTAACCTTGGTACCTGTGAATGTGACCGTACTTGGAAAGAGGGCTTTTGCAGATGTCATCAATTGAAAATGAGGTCCCTGGAGACCTCGTGTTCTTATAAGACGTGGGAAAGCAGGTCACGGACACATGGGGGGAGGCTTCGTGAAGACAGGCGGAGACCAGAGTGACCCATCTGGGAGCCAACAATGGCCAAGGATTGCGGGCCGCCACCAGACTGGGAGAGGCTGCCCCTACAGGCTTCATGGGGACTTGGCGCTACGCCGTGGTTTCTGACTGGGCTCCAGAACTGTGAGAGGGAGGGAGGAGCTTGTTATGTTTGATTTGGGTTCTGTTGGGACTGCCACAGGCGACTCAGGCAGCGTCCTCCCCCGGCCCCGCCCAGAGACTGCAGCTTCCCTCGGCACTCTCCTCCTCACCCGACAGAAGATTCTCTGGGAGTCTCTCGCAGATGAGAGAGGGGAAAAGGATTGGGGTGGAGGCATGTGGTGCTGGGGCCATTAGTGGAAAACGCCCTTAGCATGCCCTGACCTTCGAGAATCGCAGACAACACGCACCGTAGTTTCAGCCTGCTTACTCATAAGCACCATTGGCCGTTCTCAGTGGACGAATAATCGCGCCCAGCTGACCGCAGTCCTTGCTTCACGGGCTGGACCGCGGTGCCTACAGGCCGCCCTGGAGGCGGGGGTTAGGACCTCTCTGGGGCAGAGCTCTGTCCTGGATGAGAGGACAGGCCCCGCGAGGAGTGCTTCTTGGGTCAGATTCCTTTGAAAATCTAATCAAAGCTATGACTCCCCCGTACCCCAAAAATGCACATGGACACGTTTTGCCCAGCATCTCAGGGGATAAAAGACCGCTGGAAACCCTCTCACACCTGCTTGCACCTCGTGGACGCTGCGTGAGCGATCCGCTTCCGACAGACGTACGTTGCCTACGGGGACGGCACGTGGGCCCGGAGCTCAGGTTTGGAGGGGGCCCCTGAGCGCATGTGGCCCACGATGGGAGTCAGAGTGGGCACGGCAGCTGGGACCCCAGGCCCAGCCGCTGGCACTTACCCCCACTGGGATCCCCGGGATTTCTAAGGCAGAGGGAGGTCCCGTGAGCTGCAGCCCTCCCAGTCCTCAAGGGACTGGGTATTCGGCACCCTCCCCCCTGCACCCCTCAAACCTTTATAAACCACACATTTTCAGATGCCTGTGACCCCACGTTAGTCTGGCTGAACATACCCAGAGCACTTGGTATGTCCGGGTAGCATCCTGAGCACTTCAGAAACGGAATCTCGGTATTTTGCGTGCAGTGTTCCGTGTGTTCCCTGGATAGGGCAACATGCCTTGGAGGAATTAAATTCTTTTTAAATTAAAGTCTTTCATCACGATCTGTGGCATGGCGTCCGTTCTCTTCAGATCATTAGGACACATTTAGAAGCGGAGGTGGGCGCCTGGGAGGCTCTGGTGAGGCAGCCGCAGGGGCTCAGGAATTAGGAAATAAGATTGCCCACGGGTAGTTAAACTCTGCAGTCACCCCCCGATGTCTGCAGATAGAAAGCATAGGGAGCAAAGCCAGCCATGTGGGAATTCAGGCACAGTCTTAATGGCCCTGTGGGGTTTTAAGAGAAGCTGGAAATGTAGATATTTACTTGAAATCTCTTACATGTTGCCACCTAATTTCATTTTTTAGAAAAGTGTTCGACCCAGGGCGCACGGGTGGCTCAGTCGTTAAGTGTCTGCCTTTGGCTCAGGTCATGATCCCAGGGTCCTGGGATCGAGCCCCGCATCAGGCTCCCTGCTCAGCGGGAGGTCTGCTTCTCCCTCTCCCACTCCCCCTGCTTTGTTCCCCCCTCACTGTCTCTCTCTCTCTCTCTGTCAAATAAATAAATACAATCTTTGAAAAAAAATGAAAAGAAAAGAAAAATGTGCAAGCCAAACGAAACATGACCTTGAGTTGAATTCTACCCAGACACCACTGATTTACAGCCTTGGCTTTGAAGGGACAGAAGAGCTGCCCCCAGGCCTAGGTCACACTTGCTAGAGGGCAGCGTGGGGGACAAGTATGCACAATTGGCAGGCCAGCTCCCTCGCCAGGCCACCAGGCCGATTCCCTGGCAGCAGTCCCCAGAGTGCGGTCCCCTGGCCACCGAACCCTGCGTCCCAGCCTCGTACCTTATCCCGACTCTGCTTCTCAGACTTTTGGGACGAGTCGTGAGGGTCTACCCTGGAGAGGTGGATCCACTCTACGTGCAGACAGATCAGACTTCGGAGCCTCTTAGGAGACTGAGGGCTGAGCAGAAACTGCTGTGAATTAGCCAGACGAGGATTGTCATTTCCATCTCCGTGTCTCCTGGAGCAACCCGGCCTGGCTGGCCAAGCAAGCTTCAGAACTTCCCCGGTGTAGACGGGCTGTGTGCCATTCAGTGGACAGTGGCCCTCGAAGAAGACTTAGCTCCAAAAAGGTTAATTAGACCTCCGGGAGGTTCAAGGACACACCAAGGTTATTGGTTGCTTAAGGAGGAAGCCTGCAGCAGCACTGCTTCCCTGACTTTGGACACCACCCCCCCGCCCCCCGCCCCCGCCCCTTCCCCGGCTGCTTTAACACGTCAAAGGCTCCTAGAAGCCTTGAGGTGGGACAGGTAATCGCCCTTAGCCAACACGGGAGCCAAGACTTAGTGAACACTGCAGGGGAGGGTGGGAACTGAATTTACTGATTTTTTTTCTTTTGCATACGCTAAGCCAACCTGAGCATTTTTTATAGGATATCATTTAGTAACATCAGACAATTTAAACTCAGAAAGGATCCTAATACCAACCATCTCGGATGTATACTCAAGAGATCTGTTTAGAAAGACATAAAGTAGTCAGTGTATCGGTCAAGCTAATATAAAAAACAGGGGGGCAGTGGGCACCTGGGTGGTTCAGTCAGTTGAGTGCCTGCCTTCAGCTCAGGTCCTGATCCTGGGGTCCTGGGATCAAGCCCCGCGTCGGGCTCTGTGCTCAACACGGAGTCTGCTTGTCCCTCTCCCTCGGGCCCTCTCCCTCCAGCTTGTGCGCTCGCTCTCTCTCTCTCTCTCAAACAAACGAATAAAATCTTTTTTTTTTTTTTTTAAGAGCAAAGCAAGCCAAAAGAAAGGCAAACTGCAAAATATGAGAATATGGTTTGAATTATTGCCTTTGCACTGGCTGTGAACTTCAGTCTCCTCTCAGGACGCTGTCACACTCCAAAAGCAGTCACAGCAGGAGTTAGAAACGAGCCGACAGGCAGAGAACATTGCTGTGGATTCCATAACCTTTAAACTCCCAGGGAGGCTGCGCTGAGTACCGGTGCTGGTGCCGGTGGCTCGCAGGAGACTACACCCTATCTTAAACCCACATCAGCGGACGACGGCTCTGTGGGCACAAATGAGATGCAAACACTAAATCAGACGAAGCGAGATAACCAGAGGCCAGGAGGACCTGCAGACAAAAGAAATGTACCGGAAGCCGTGAACGGATTGATAAGGGGTGGGCAGGTTCTTTAAGCAAGCCGATTGGCTGGATACGGGAAAATCTAAATATGAAAAAAGGGAGTCAGGAGATTGAGAGCAGTTGGCCCCTCGAGGGCACTGGTGTGTCTACCCCACCTCACAGTAGCTGAAACTGGGTATGGAGATTTCTAAAAATACTGGGTGTTGTGGGCGCGGGAAGGCGGGGCGGGCGCGGCTGCCCCCTGGCGGTCACGTTGAGGATGTTTCTCAGTGCACGGGGAGGAGCCCGGAGCACCTCCTGCCCGGTGATGCTGGCTTGGGGCTGGGCCAGGCCCTCGCTCAGAGTGGGCTTTTGACACTCTTGGGAGGCTAAACTTCTTTTCACTTTCAAGTTGCGCGAGACGGGGCTCACCGCGGGCACCATCATGAAACAGAAACATGCAAGCCTGGATAGAGAGCCGCAGTCCCCAGAAGTCGCTTCTCTGGGCAGGACCCCTGCAGGCTCAGAATTCTGGGGAGTCACTGGGACCCCTTGCTTTGGGCTGGAATCTGCTCACGCCCTCCCCATTTCCAGAAACGATACTCGGTATCGTCCTTTCCGGCTTTGGAAAGGGGTCTCTCACTTAGACTTAAAGCCCTTTTCGGTTCCAGGCCTGTGACCAACTATGCTTTGCGTGGAGAAAAGTCTCCACAGGGGTGACCTCAGAGGGCCTCTGACATTCTTCACTTCCTCCTCAGCCCAGCGGCGAGGGAGCCGCAGAAACCTCGCATTTGACGCGGTCGCGGCGAGGACAGGGCAGGTTTGCACAGCTCCTGCCATATCAACGGGACTGGTATCTCCTCCTATAGCTCTTTGTGTTATTCGAATTCCTTTTTTCCTTTTGGCCTAAGCCCTTTGCTCAAGTTGAGGCTCTGACCCACTTAACCCACTTCTAACCAGACCGAGACCTCCTTACAGAAACTACATAAAGCAACCAAACCGTTCCCCCGCCATAAAACCGTTAGAGCAGATAACTGTGGGGCTCCCTTCCAATATTTGTCCACCGAATTACTGCAGATAAGATGATAAGGTACTTAAAGGCCAAAAAATTCCACAGACCTTTAATGATCTACAGCCGACCTTAGCTCCCCCCTAGGGGTCACATTCCATCATCCACACTGACACCTGCGTTCCCTTACAGTGAAGAGGACACATAACATAAGGTAGGGATGGTTAAATATAAAGACAATGGAGTTTTACTTCAGACTTTGCTCAAGAATACACAAGATGAGGCTCCCAGGTGTCTGCTCACCCAGCAGCAAAAAAGGGCTTCTACAAACAGCTTGGGCCGTTCTACAATAAACTCAAATGTCACCCCTCTTCCTGTGGTTAATGTGCAAAAGATATACGTGACTAAGTCTTTTTCCAACACATAGAAACAGAGTCATAAAAATTGTTGTTAAGGGTCTTGCTGTTTAAAATAAGATAAGCCTGTCTCTGCCTTGGTCTTAAAAAAAACTATTGGTTCTACAAAAAAACTTTTGTTGATCTAAGCCTCCTTATCTAAGAAAATCATTGACTGTTTTCCATGTAACCTGCTGCCTTTAAATAAAGAGTCAAAAACCAATGAGGCAGAGATGCCTGCCTGGTGATTGAAGAAACCTCCGGCTCTCTCATTTCTTTCGCCGACACCGTCCATCCTTCAGGGAACCCCTGGACTGCCCGGGCTGGACCCCGGCAACACACCGCAGCCAACCCTGGACCAATGAGACCAACAGCAGGCTCTTGGCCTCCTACAATGACAGTCAGAGGGAAGGAGGACCCCACACCTCATGGAGGGGCCACACAAGAGTTACAGTCAGGAACAGAGTGGGCTTGTAGGGCTGTTGACTCTCATTTCCTTTGTCCCTTCCACACTTGCCACTGAGCGTGAACTTAGTTTCAAAGCTACCATCTGCTGGAAGGGCGTGCAGGAGGGGAGCTGGGTGGGTTCGCTGCCCCCACTCCCCACCAGTGGGTCCGAAAGGCCTCCCGCAGGAGGACGGAGGTGGCTCTGAGGTAACTCTGCAGCAAAAGGCCTTAAAACAGCATGAAGAATGGACAACGTGCCTGCTTTGAGGAAAACCCAGGAGATCCATAGGAAAGAAACTAGTGTTCCCGGCTGCTTTTGAAACATAGCTTTTCTGTGAGAATTCAGTGAGTATATGAATATTCTAAGGCTACTGGAACAGATTATCACAAAATTGGTGACTTGGAGTGATAGAAATTTATTCTCTCACGGTTCTGGAGGCTAGAAATCTAAAATCTAGAGGTTGGCAAGGGCCGAACGCACTTCCTCAGAAGGCTCGGCAGGGTGGAGGGGTCCTACCTGCCTCTTCCAGCTTCTGGGGACCCCGGGCACTCCTTGGCTAGTGGCTGCCCCCGTCCAGTCTCTGCTTCTGGCTTCACTTGGCCTTCTCCGCTGTGTGTGCATTTTTCCTCTTCTTCCAAGGACACGAGTCCTTGGATTGAAGACCCCATCCTAATCCAGGGTGATCTCATGTAGAGCCTCTCCTTAACTACGGCTGCCATGACCCTATTTCTAAATGAGGGCCCATTTGGAGATTCTGGGTGCACATGGATTTCATTCAATCCCCTACTGGGATTCTAGGTCAAGAGTTTGGAAAGTGCTTGGCCCAGAGTGAGAGCAGAATCCTTGGTCAGTGTTTCCTGTTCTCACCAAAGGAAAGTTGCTACTCTAAACCCAGTTGTGATTTTTCTCAAGTGACATTTCCACTGCACGTTCTCATCCCTCAGCAGACCTGCCTTATCACTTCCTCGGTAGCTATCAGTCAGGGTCTGCTCGGGAAAACAGAGGCCTGTTTATTTTGACAGAGAAATTAATATGAAGCATTCGATGTGAATATGAAGAAATGGATGTGAGAAAAACCGAAGGGACAAAAAAGGGAACCAGAACTCCTAACTGCAGAGAGCGGCCTGCAAAAAGGACAACAGGAAAAGGTGGGGGGGGGTCTGGTTACCCCATTACTGCTGTGTCATCCATTGCCCTGTAAATCCTACACCCCTGCCTGAGTAGGGACTTGGAAGCAAGACTGTTTATTTAGTAGTAAAGTGTAAACACACCTATGGGAGCTGGTCCTTACAGGCTGGATGCTGCCTTTCGAGGCTGCATGCTGGGCACACACTAGATTGATGCTTCTCGCCTGTTTTACTTTAAAGAGTGGGGTGGCTCAGTCGGTTAAGCATCCGACTCTTGATTTCCGCTCAGGTCATGATCTCAGGGTCCTAAGATCAAGTCCTCTGTTAGGCTCTACACTCAGTAGGGGTCTGCTTCCCTCTCTCCTTCTCCCTCTGCTTGCTTGTCCATGCTCCCTCTCTAATAAATAAATCCTTTTTTAAAAAGATTTTATTTATTTATTCGACAGAGAGAGATCACAAATAGACAGAGAGGCAGGCAGAGAGAGAGAGGAGGAAGCAGGCTCCCTGCTGAGCAGAGAGCCGCACTCAGGGCTTGATCCTGGGACCCTGAGATCATGACCTGAGCCGAAGGCAGAGGCTTAATCCATTGAGCCACCCAGGTGCCCCATTAAATAAATAAATCTTTTTAATAAAATAAAATAAAATAAAATAAAATAAAATAAAATAAAATAAAATAAATAAAATAAAGTGGCCTTTCTGATATTGGGGCAAAAAAAGAAAAGAAAAACTCCACAAAGTTTCAGCTATTAAGGAAGTCCCCAGAAGCTGGCAAGACTGCATGCGGCCCAGTCAAGAATATGTGAATTCAGGGAGCAGCTGAGTCTCGCACTCAAGGGCTGACCCTGCACTCGAAGAGAAAAGGAAAGACATCCTCATGTGGTCAAGTCAAAGGGAAGGAGAGAGGCCCACATGCACCTGGGAAAACTAAGAAATGGAAACTTCATTTAAAATGGAGTCTGGAGGCGGGTAGGGGGACTCACATGCCATACCACTTATGGCCCATAGCCAACCAAAGGGAAGACACGCACTTGGCATTCTCAACACAAAGTCACTACCTTCACTACCTCAACAGCAGGAAGAAAGATTTTTTGCGGCCCCAGCAACAGCCCCGACAATGCGAGAGGCAGTCACAGTTCAGCCAATGAGAGAAGTCATAGCCCAGCCAATGAGAGAAGTCATAGCTCATCCAATGGGAGACAGTCATAGTTCAGCCAATGAGAAGCCACTACACTTCAACCTTACAGTTTCCCCTCACGGACTTTGTGTTTACAAAGACACCTCCCCAATTCCCTTTTCCTCAATAAAAGACATCTCCTCCCTGTTTTCCGGATTTGCTTATGGTTTTGCCGAAATTGCCTTGTCCTCCATTGTAATCCTGTTATTCTTGAATAAACCCATCTTTTGCTAGTAAAATGAGTAGAGTTTTATTTTTAAGGTTAACGGAGCCAGGAAGGAAACGAGGCAACAGAAGATGTTTTTTCTTTGTGCACATGTGTTCCCAGGATCTTTGGGAGAAATTGAAGCAGATGTGTTTCAGTGCAGCCAGATGAGGATGAAGATATGTGATGACTACCGTTTTGGAGCTGACTTGTTGAATCAAAGACCTTAGGGCCATCTTTAGCATTGAGGCATTCAAGGTGTCGCTCTCCCCACTCACAAAGGTTATACCTTTACTCAGTCACCAGATGTCTGGACATATTGACCTTGGGACACACTCCAAATGGACATGCTAACTCAGTAAAGAGCAACCACTCGTCCCACTGCTGAACTGCACTCAATTCTCGGACAGCGGACCGCAAGACATCACACTGACAACACGGTAACTGTATCATTGGATTTTGGGCCAGACCAGAGTTTGGCCAATGATGGCCCATAGGCCAATTCTCTGGCCTGCCACCTCTTTTTATAAATAAACGTTTTATTGGAAATAGTTACACAGTGATTTACACATTTTCTAAGTTTGCACTGGTGCGACGATCAGAGTAGAGCCTTTTTGACAGACATCATATGGATCACAAATCCAAAATTATTGACTATCTGGCCCTTTAAAAAAAATGTGTGCTGACCCCTATTCTAGAACCATCCTAAATATTTTTTAAGATTTTATTTATTTATTTATTTGACAGAGAAAGACAAGTATGCAGAGAGGCAGCCAGAGAGAGAGGAGGAAGCAGGCTCCCTGCTGAGCAGAGAGCCCAATGCGGGGCTCGATCCCAGGACCCTGAGATCATGACCTGAGCCGAAAGCAGAGGCTTTAACCCATTGAGCCACCCAGGCGCCCCATCATCCTAAATATTTTGATTATGTGGCCCAACTTCGTAACGTTGGCCACATATGGCCCTGTGGATGCTCAGGCTGGAGCATGCAACTTCAGGAGTCGCAGGTGAGAGGCGCCATGAGCACTCTCTGAAGTCAAACTGAGGCCGGTCCCGGCTGAGCACTCCCCACGGATCTTCATAACAGTTTTGTCTACTAAGCATAGAATACCAGAATTTGGAATTAAAAAAAAAAAATCAGTAATTCACTAGGCCCAGAATAATGCACTTCTTAATTTTTTTTTTTGAGTGCTTCTGCGTATGTTAAAGTCCATATATATCTGACTATTGTGCTAAGAAAACACGCCCCGCTTCTGCACAGAAACCTGGCTGTCTTATCAGCGCCCTCTGCTGAGTTGAAAACCCTTGGGCTGGACACCCAGGCAAACATCAGGAGCAGCTTCTGGTTGTCATAGCAGCCGCTTGCCACGCGGGGGCAGAACATTCCCGGTTACCACCGAGCCCTGCCCTGCAAGAAACCTGGAGCCCCAAAGTCTTTGCCTTCAGGGCCCCCTGCGAGAGAAGAAGTCTAGTGGGGTGAGCATCCGGGCAGCTGCCACTGAATTACTGAATCAGTAATTACCTACGGCACTGAATCATAGGCAGAATGAATTACTGAATTTCAAAGGGTTTTTTTCGTTAATGTCAGCGCAACCTGCACGAACGGTTTCCATACTTCATTTGATTCTATTGTGAGGCAAGTTATTTCTCTTGCACAAGGGAACGTTTCTACAAGAAGCAAATGGAGCTTTAGAGGATCGGATTAAAAAATGTTTGAAAGCAAGTATTTTAAACATGATGGCATAGAAACGGCTGATCCCCTGCAAAAAGCTAATATGTTTATTGCAAACTCTTGGGTCTTAAAAAAATAGATTTGTCTTTTTAATAGGTAATAGACACACAGTAAAAAAAAATAATAAGCCATCAAAAAGGATACTGCTTAGAAGCAATACAAAGATTCTTCAGTCTCCTTTCAGAGATAGTCTGTGTATATATACGAATAGCCAACTTGTGTGTACAAAGGGTATACAACACACAACGATCTGCACCATGCTTATTTTTTCCTACATAGTGATATATTAAAGATTGTTCCACATTAGTGTGTGGACATCTTACTTTATTACTTTGAATGTGTGAATGCTTCAATAGGATACCATTGAATGGATTTCCATGCTGCCTTTATTTTTTTTTTTAAGATTTTATTTATTTATTTGAGAGAGAGAGAGAGAGTCAGGGTAGGGGGAGGAATAGAATGAGAGGGACAAGCAGACTAGTGCTGAGTGCGGAGCCTGATCTTAGGACCCTGCGATCATGACCTGAGCCGGAAACCAAGAGTCAGGCAATCCACTGAGCCATCCAGGCCCCCCTCCAAGCTGTCTTTAACCAGACCTCTCTTGCTGGACATTTAGATGACTTCCCAATATTTTGTTGTTACAGTGGGATGATGCTAACTCGCACATATATCCTGGAAATCTCCTCACACCTCAGTCCCCCAAATTCCTAGAAGGTGACTGAGGGATCAGAAGGGACGTATGTTATAAAATTTTAATGATGCCAATTAATCCTCTGTTGATACTAATAACTGACTTCTGTGAGCTGTCACTATATGTCAGACACCATTCTGACTACTTTGTAAACTATGGCACTAGGGATAAATTCAACTCACGGGTGATCTTTACTCATTTATTGTAGTAAATGAGATCTCTTTATAATTTCAATTTGCATTCATGTTATGAATGAGAGTGAGCATGTTTTTATTTTATTTTAATTTTTTTACAGTGGGTGAGAGAGCCTGTGCTCCTGAGTGCGGTGGGAGGGTGGTGGGGGGAGGGGCAGAGGGCGAGGGAGAGAGAGAATCTTAAGCAGGTTCCATACCCAGGGCCAAGGTGGGGCTTGATCTCACCATCCTGAGACCATGATCCCGAGATCACGACCTGAGGCAAAATCAAGAGTCAGATGCCTAACAGATTGAACCACCCAGGTGCCCCGTTTTTATGTTTATAAGACAATTGTACTTCTTTTTCTTTGTGACTACTTGTTTACATCTTCTGACCATCTTTTTGTTGAGTTGCTGACCTGTTTCTTAATGTTAAAAGCCTTAAATATGAAAGAATGTGATACTCTATCATATAAATTGCAGATGCCTCCCTGGTTTATCCTCTCTTGACTCTACTAATAGTATTTTGCTTTTTCCCCAAAGAAATATTTAATTCTTAGGTAGTTGATTTTATCGGTCTTATCTTTTGCGATTTCTGACTCCGGTGTCATGCTTGGAAAGACTGCCACAATCTGGGATTATAAAAATAAATCTCCCATGTTTGTGCTCACACTTTCATGGGTATATTTTTAAAAATTATAACTTAGCTCCATCTGGAATTTATTTTGGTGTAAGTATTAAAGCAGAGATCCAATTTCACTCTTTCCCAGATGTCTCCTCAATTGTCCTGTGCCTTCATGAGATAACCCAGCTTTTCTACACTAATTTGAAACATCCTTTTTATTTAACACTATTTTCCTGAATGTTTACGAGTCTACTTTCAGACTTCACTCTATTCCACCAACCTGTCTACTTGTTTGTATGCTGGAATCAAGCCCTTTTAATTTCCTTGGCTTTACAATACCTTTTGATATCCTCCAGAGATATTTCATTACTTTCCTCCCCCCCCCCCAGAATTTTCTTAGCTATTCCTGTATGTTCCATTTCCCATATATATTTTCAACTCGTCTATGTTAATTTGAATGAGGCCAGGGTCTCAAAGTTTTTGTTTATTTTTTTTTATGAAATTTTATAAAATATTTATTTATTTGACAGAGAGAGAGATCACAAGTAGGCAGGGAGGCAGGCAGAGAGAGAGGGCTCGGGAAGCAGGCTTCTTGCTGAGCAGAGAGCCTGATGCGGGGCTCAATCCCAGGACTCTGAGATCATGACCTGAGCAGAAGGCAGAGGCTTAACCCACTGAGCCACCCAGGTGCCCCTCAAAGTTTTTGTTTAAATAA
>CM052799.1:187042210-187086523 GCA_028533885.1 Nasua narica | reverse complement strand
AGGTTACCTTTCTCAGGGCAGAAACCTTGAAAAAGCAGGGAACTTCCTTACTCCTTTGTGGGGATAACGTCTGCAAGGAGGGATGTTGACGATGGAAGATGCTGTCTGCTCTCCTCTGTGGCTTCCGGGAGAAAGGATCGCTTTCTCCCTTCAATTCTGCTGCAGTTTCGCTGTGATTTTTCAAGCTTCAAAACTGGAATTCTATTCACTGGTACCGAGAGAGAATGAAAAAAAAAAAAAAAAAAAGATGGTTCTGAAAAGCATAAAATATGTTCCTGGAAAGGAAAGGGGAGAAATAAGATCATTAACCAAAGGAATGTGGGCCAGAATTGTTTGACACTCGGTGTGGTTCTGAAATACAAAACAAAACCAGAGCGACAACAAAAACCAAATGCTAAATCTACAGATTTATCGAAGAATTTGTCACCTTTACACCAGTGAATCTTTCTAGCAAAGTGTAGGAAATGGTTGCATTTAGTCAAATCTTCCTTTTTCTCTCTCTGTCTTTTAGATTTTTCTTTGTATATGAATCGTATACATTTCTTGTGCTCTTGGGTGTTTTATCTTTTTGGTTCTTATTTTTTTTTTTTTTTTTAAGATTTTATTTGTTTATTTGAGAGAGAAAAAGCACGAGCAGGGGGAAGGGCAGAGGGAGAGGGCAGACACGTAAGTGACTGAGACACCAGGCGCCTCACTTTTGGTTCTTACTGTAAGTAGAATCTTTTTTTTTTTTTTTTTTTTAAGATTTTATTTATTTACTTGACAGAAGGAAAGAGATCACAAGTAGGCAGAGAGGCAGGCCGAGGGAAAGGGGGAAGCAGGCTCCCCGCTGAGCAGAAAGCTCAATGGGGGCTCGATCCTAGGACCCTGAGATCATGACCCAAGCCGAAGGCAGAGGCTTCAACCAACTGAGCTACCCAGGTGTTCCTCTTTTGTTTAATTATATTGACAGAGTGCTGTGAATACAGATCCTTGTATATTGATTTTTTTTACTATTTATTTGTACACACTCAGCTTATTGAATTATTCTACCGTTGCTCATAATTTTGCCATTGATTCTCTGCATTTTTCCAACCAAACAGTCAAGAATAATTTTTGCTTCCTCCTTTCCAGGTTTCATGCCTCTTGTCTGAGTGGGACGATTCCTCCAGCACCGAGTTAAACAGCAGTGGTGGTGACAGGAGATTGTGTCTTCCCATCATTTCTGACTCGAGGTATATTTAATTTGGCATTTTAGAGAATTAACTCTCCTCTTATTTATCAAGACTTCAAAAATCAGGGTGAAATTGGAATTTAACAAATCACCTATCATCTGTGAAGATGCACACATTTTCTTTGGACTTATTCATGTGGTAAATCACATTCATAGATTTCCTAATATTGGACAACCCTCCCATAACTGGCATTAACTGCATTTGTTTGTAGCATTTATTCTTTTAATGCACTGTTGGATCTGTTGGCTAATATTGTATTTAGAATATTTACGTCTGTCTCCGTAAGTGAAGTTGGTCTGTGGTTTCCTTTTATCACGGTGGTTTTGTTGGGTTGTAATTGGTCTGCTAGCTTCATCAGAAAAACTTGGAAGCTGTCTTCTTCAGGCTTGACAGCGGTTTAAAAACAGCATTCTCTGATCAATAAAGGTTTAGTAGGATTCACGTGTTGAGTTGAGCCAGATGCTTCTCTGGGTGGATGACCTTTTTTTTTAGAGAGAGAGAGCGTGCCCACAGACAGGGGTGGGAGGGTAGGGGGAGAGAGAGAGAGAGAATCTTTTATTTTCTTATTTTTTATTTATTTGCGAGAGCACAAGAATGAGAGAGATTGAGAGAATGAGTGGGGGGAGGGGCACGGGAGAAGAAGACTCCCCACAGAGCAGCGAGCCAGATGCAGGAATCATCCCAGGACCCCGGGACCATGACCCGAGCTGAAGGCAGATGCCCAACTGACTGAGCCCCCCAGGCTCCTAGAAAGAGAGAATCTTAAGCGGGTTCCACCACCAGCATGGAAACCGTCTCGGGGCTCTATCTCACCATCCTGAGATAACGATGACCTGAGTCGAAATCAAGAGTCAGATGCTTAACCAACCGGGTGGATGATTCCTTAGCAAGTTTTTCAGCATATTCTACAGTAATTGATATTTTCTGATTTAAAAAAAAAATCTCTTTTGGATTCTGTTTTGATTATTTATATTTTTCTAGAAAGCCATTCATTTGGTCAAGGCTTTCAGACTGATTTGCACAGAATTGAGCAGAAGGGCATCATTTCTTTGATTTGTTCTATACTTAGGTTTATTCCATTCACAATCCTTATTTGGTGTGCTTGTGCTTTCTCTTTTATTTCTTTATTAGGGGAAATAATGGAATTATTCAAGGAACCAATTCTTAGATGCGTTATTAGCATTATTGTTTTTCTGGTTTTTAAATTCTGCTCTTATCCCTTTTAATCTTTTTTCTCCCTGCTTTCTTTAGGCTCATCTTGTTATTCTTACCCACACATCTGGAATTAGGTACTCAATTTAAAATTTAAAGCAACTTTATTGAGATATAAATTACATACCACAAAAGCTGCCCACTCTAAGGCTATTGGCTCCATGGCTCTTCCCACTTAGGCCTGCAGGGGGCAGAACTTCTTCCGTTCAGCACTACTCGTGGGCCTCCACTCCAGAGACTCGTTACCTGTGCTATGAATGAGCGACAGGCAAGTGTCTAGAGCGAATGCTTTGTCTCCTGGGCAGGCTCTGGAAGCCTTTGAAGCCTTTGCCCCAAGCCAGTGCTCAACAGCGCCCCCCACCACCGTGGCACCTGGAGGCAACAGCAGCAGAGGATTACGAGCGCTGGTCCTCTGCGCTGGGCTGCCCTCCCTACCCACTCGGGACCAAATCCCGGAGGGTTCTGGTCAATCTGGAGGCCTTAAGAGGGGAAATAAATGTAGGACTTCCTGCTAGCCAGGCACTGGGAGCTCAGGTAGGTAGTTGGGAAAAGACATGAGGTATGACTGGATTTGGCTGTGGATTTGTGGAGTGGTTCGTGTTATCACAATTTATTACTGTTGATTTAAAGGCTGAGGTTTGGGGTTGGGGAAATGACTTGACCACAGTCCCATAGTTAGAAAGTGAGGAAGCCCCAGCTAGAGCCTGGAACCTCCAATTCCAAAGGCTGGGAGTGTACCTCTGCACCTCCCTGGAGACAGGATGTGACATTAAATGTCCCTAAATGATGGAGACAGTGACATTAAAAAGGAAAGGCAAGGGGCACCTGGGTAGGGCAGTCGGTTAAGCAACGGCCTCTTGGTTTTGTGTCAGGTGGAGGTCTCAGGGTCGTGGGATCCAGACCCACCTGGAACTCCATGCTCGGCTCGGAGTCTGCTTAAGACTCTCTCTGCCCTCCCCACTGTCAGTGCACTCTTTCTCAAATAAACAAATCCTTATTTATTTATTTTTAAATATTTTAGTTATTTATTTGACACAGAGAGAGAGAGAGAGACAGCAAGCACAAGCAGGGGGCGTGGCAGGCAGAGGCAGAGGGAGAAGCAGGGAGCCCGACGTGGGGCTCGATCCCAGCATTCCAGGATCATGACCTGAGCCGAAGGCAGACACTTAACTACTGAGCTGCCCAGGCCGCCTCTCAAATAAGTAAATCTTTAAAAAAATTTTTTTTTTTAAAAAGGAAAGGCAAGAAGGACATATAAGTTAAAGATTTTTAAAACAGACAAAACATCTTTTAAATGGCTTCTGGAAGTTTTTACAGAAAGATCTGGAATCTGCGCTCCTGGTCAGAGGAGCCTGCAAGCATCCTTTGTCTGGAGCAGGGCAAGGAAGACGTTGGGCTGCCGTCCACACGACTCCCGAACTGTCATTTTTAATGTCCTTTCGCGCTGCAAGGAGTCAGAATTGGTTGGGGAGTTCTGCCTTCCCTAGAAAAATTCCTTAGAAAGAATGTCAAGTGTGGTTATGAGCCTGTGTTTATTGACATTTTTTTTTTTTAAGTGCCAATTCTGGCATCCTGAAATGCAAAGGCACTTTGTTTTTTTTCTTGGCTAGTCAGATCCACATCCTCCCTACCTTTGCCCCCAATTTAGACATCTTCTCAGCTGACTGGTTCTTTAGTAGATAAAAGAAAAGGGGGGGGGGAGAGAGAGAGAGAGAGAGGAAGGAAGGAAGGAAGGAAGGACGGAAAGGGAAGGGAAAGGAGGGAAGGAGGGAGGGAGGGAGACAAGCCGTGGTCCTCTGGAAGAGTTTGTTCTCTAATGTCATAGGAGCCAGAGGGTATTGGGGTCCCCTTCTCCCAGAACTGTAGCTCAGAGAAATATTTACCAGGTGAATGGCTTTGCTTGATTGCACTTTCTCTAGACTAAACCAGAAGGGACATACACAAATAGGAAGAAAATTCTTGGCCGTCGCGGTGGTACAGGTTGTTCCATTTCACTGTTATGTAAGCATTCGGGAATGACAAGTAGCGTCATCCACACGGCGTCATAAGGCGGGCAGCCGCCCAGTCCCTGGGACCATGACCCTGACCACCGCACCCCCCCCAGCCCCAGGGAGGGCACTTTTCATCAGATAGCACCATGTAGCCACAGCCATGAGAGACTACAGAATTTTTTTTTTTGAAATAACATTTGTGTTTTCTATATAAAGCTTAAACTTTATTTTCCCATCGTCTCTGGGGGCTTTCCATGTGAAAGAAACAGGCTGAGGTCTACATCGACGTGAGACATGCATCCCGAAAAGTGAACCGGGTGCCAGTGGGCAATTGTACGACCAAGTCCAGGAGACAGAGTGCGGCCGGCATCCTCGAGTCTTCCTCCCCGACCTTTAGTGACTTATCTTCAGCTGGACGATACCTGTTCTCCTGACTTTTAACATCACGGTTTCATTTTGGCCAACGGGACGGGTTTCAAGGTCGTGGATATGCCTCAGCAAGGACAGCCTGCCGTTCAAGCCGGAGGGCGAGCGGTTGGGAGAATCCGTGGGACCCCGGGTCCAGCCTGCAGGGGACATTCAGGGTGTGGGAGAAGAATGTCTGGTTTCAGCCATCTGCTCTCTGGGATCTGGTCCCAGATCTAGTGTCCCTCGTACAGTGGGGATGAGACTGGAGGCCGCCTTTCTTTGTCGCCCCCATTTTTCTGGAACTTCCTGTTCCCCACACGCCATGCCATCATCCTGGGCTGAATGCTGAAGGCTTCTGACCTCCCGGATGACATGCAGCCTTCTCCTCCTGACACCTCCAGGGGGAGCGGAAGCAGTTCCTCCCCATGCCTCCCCGGGCTTCCTTCCTGCCTTCCGGGGACCAGAGGGGACCAGAGGGGACCAGAGGGGATTGGGTCCTGCTGCTCCTCCGCCTTAGAGGTCAGGAAACCTGCTCCAGGGTCCGGAGGGACTTGCCCAGGGTCCTAAGGCGAGGGCACAGGTGGGACCAGAGCTCTGACTGCTGACCCTGTTCAGCCCTTTTGCTCTGAGTCTCTGTGTCCCTTTCCGCCCCTTGTCACCTCCGGTGGGTCAGTGCAACAAACCCCTGTCTGTGCGGCAGAGCCAGAAGTGTGGGTCCCCCTAAAAGAGAGACGGCGGGAGCCTAAATACAACTTGAAGGAAGATTGGCGTTTAATGCGTGGATGTTTTCGCTGTAGAATAGGGAACACACAGACACGATTAAACTCCCTCAGATTTGTAAAGAATATACAGCGAGAATTCTCCCCCCATGTCTGCCCCCCCCCCTCGCCCCCGTCTACCGAATTCTCTTCTTCTCCGAGTAACTCCTGTTCTTACTTTCTCCGGCGTCTTTCCAATGCCTATATGCGCAGACTAGATCTGTGTGATTTCCCCCCACTCTTTTTTTTTTTTTTTAAGATTTTATTTATTTATTTTAGAGAGAGCGAGCGGGGGAGGAAGAGAGAGACTCTCAAGCAGACTCCACGCTGAGCGCCCAGCCCCACGTGGGGCTCAGTCCCACGACCCCAAGAACATGATCTGAGCGGAAATCAAGAGTTGGACGCTCAACCGACTGCGCCCCCCAGGCGCCCCCCCTTGCATGGAGGGTAACATGCTGTCTTCTTTGCTGTTTTCATTGACCCACATATGTAGGGGACCTCTACCCATCAGCACACCCGAAGCTTCTGCATTTCTTGGTCTCGGCTCCATCGTATTCCTTCCCACACCTGTGTTACGTTATTGAAACAGAATTCATAGCCCCTAAAGTCCACCCACTGAAAGTGTACAATTCAATGGCTTTTAGTGTATTCACTAAAGAAGAATTGTGGAACCGACACCACAACGAATTTTTGAACCCTATATCGTCCCTAAAAGAAACCTGGTAGCCCTTAGTTATCACATCGCTGGCACCGCCCCAACTTGAGGAAATCACCGATCTACTTCCTGTCCTTACAGATTTGACGGTTCTGGACATTTCATACACAGGCAACCGCGCACCATACCGTTCTTCGTGACTGACTTCCTTCACTTGGCTTAACGTTTTCTTTTCTTTTCTTCTTTTTTTAAGGATTTTATTTATTTATTTGAGAGAGAGAGAGAGAGAATGAGAGAGAGCATGAGAGGAGAGATCAGAGGGAGAAGCAGACTCCCCACAGAGCAGTGATCCTGATGCAGGACTCGATCCCAGGACTCCGGGATCATGACCTGAGCTGAAGGTAGACGCTTAACCAAGTGAGCCTCCCAGGCTCCCTGGCTTAACGTTTTCGAGGTCCATCCATGCTGTAGTATGTGTCAGCACTCTATTCCTTTTTACTGTCAAATAATACTCCATTCTAGGGATCGACTGCCTTTTATTTACCCCTTCATCGGGCAGTGGACATTTGGACTGTTTCCACATGTTAGCCACGACGAATAATACTGCTGTGAATATCCATATGCAACTTGTTGTCTGGGTGTATGTGCCAGTTCTCCTAGATACATGCCTAAGAGTGGAATGCTGGATCGTACGGCCTATTTGATAATTTACTTATCTAGTCCCGTGTTGATGAAAATTTTATCAGATTACATCTTACTTTTAAATTTTAATTTTTATTTATTTTTATTTTTAAAAGATTTTATTTATGTATTTGACAGAGAGAGAGAGAGAATGCACAAGCAGGGGGGAGCGGCAGGGGCAGAGGGAGAGGGAGAGGGAGAAGCAGGCTCCCCGCTGAGCAGGGAGCTCAATGCAGGGCTCGATCCCAGGACCCTGAGATCATGACCTGAGCCAAAGGCAGACGACTGAGCCACCCAGGCTTAAAGATTTTATTTATTTATTTGAGACAGAAAGAGCTCATGCAAGGTGGGAGGGTCAGAGAGAGACAGGGATAAGCAGACTCTGCACTGAGCCTGGACCCCAGTATGGGGCTTGATCTCACAACCCCGAGATCATGAGCCGAGATGAAATCAAGAGTCAGATGCTCTACCGACTGCGCCCATCAAATGACATCTTAAAAGCCAACAACCCTTACAAGTCTGGCAGGTGCTGATCTTGGTGAGGATTCAGGAGTGGGGCTGGGAAGGAACATCGGCGTTCAGAACCTGCCAAAGCTCCCGGCTTTTCTTTTCTCCCAGCCTTTTATTATTCTAGCACTTTCTGGTTAAACGTACCTAGATTCCCGTGTGGGCTGTGACTCAGGAGCGGGGGGAAGGGAAGCCCCACTCTGCACAGCCCAGCCTATCAGCCCACTGCCCACTGATCCCCGTGGGAGTGTTCCTCGCCCCCAGGCCCCCCACCCGTGCCTTCCTGGCTGGGTTTCCTCATCCGGGAGACAGTCCAAGAGGAAGCTGGAGACTCCTGACCCTGGAGTTTCCTGACCCTATGACAACAGGCCTCTACCACACCTGACCATCTGGCGCTCCTAGCACAGGTGCAGACAGGGGAATTCAGGAACCATCCAAGCTCCGGCGAGCCTCCCAGCCCTGCAGGCGTGGACGGGGCCAGGGAGAGCTGGACACTCCTTGGTACCAGCACGTTTGTGAAGATTCGTTTGCTTTAGACCCTGTCAACACGTGTCAGCCAGGAGGTACTTTGTATTCTGAGCCAACAGCAGTCAGGTCAGTTGTGATACCCTGATGAACCAGAGAAAGGTAGTCCAAGTCTTCTCTGTGAAGTTTCTATTTGGCACTGCCCTAAAACGCTCTGGGTGTCGTGTTACTCCCTGCTCTGGAGCCTCCGGGCAGCCCGACTTCATTAGGATTGTGACCACCTGCAGGGAAAACTTCTCCTTTTATCTTCTCTGTCAGAGCAGCCGCTTAAACTCGCCTCCCCAAGAATCAAGGAAAAGATCACCTCATGGACCGTGAGTATTCGGCTTGGATACAGGGATAGGCTGTTCTAGGAGGACCTGCTGTATTTCCCATCAGTAAATTATAAGTGCAAAATGGCACAGAGGAAAATGTTTGTCTTTCTACAGAATGTGTCTACCCATTAAGATACATCCAACTTATTCTTAATTTTTTTTTAAAGAAAAGTAAAGAGCAATGGGACCGCAATAATTAATATAGTGAGATTCTTTCATGTGGAAATGGACTGGTTTTAAAATAATGTAATATCCCGTAGTTCTTGGTTGGGTGTATTCTCTATGTATTTGAACATATCACATCATTCCGTAACAAGTCTCAGAAAAGCTCTGAGCTTATATACATGCGTTCTCTTGCTCTAATCGAGATTTATGATGTCCTTTTTGGGTTGACTTTTTGTTGTTGTTAATAATGATGGGAATTTCCCCCCTTCCATACTTCAAGTTCTCAAGCCCTTCAGCACACGGTGGTATAAAATGCCTCATCATCGTATTGTTTGTTATGGGTGACCAATTTTATACAATTAAATCTGTTCCTTTGGGCTTTGTCACTTGTGGTTTATAGAGTTATTTTTAAACTGTTTCTCCTTTCATCTAAAAGTAATAAGATCATTCACTTATTCTGGCAATTAACTATAATAAAAAAACAGCCTCTCTGCATCTTGCATTAGTAAAATGAATTAGCAACAAACAAATATCAGATAGACAGCATTTGTGGAGAAGCTGTGGTCCACACAGTGGGCTGTGGGCTATAGTCTGTGACGCATCTGAATGCCTCTGTGTTTGCAGAGGGTGAGAAACAGGGATTGGAGCCAGTGAAGTTCAACTGGAAAATGTCTCACAGTTTTATGTATTATTTCTGTGGTTTTCATTTCATGTGCACTGGCTCTTCGAGGAGAGAAAACAGTTTTGAATTAAACAGCAATTAAGATTTTAATCTTCTGGTCTTGGAAGGGCACACGGTGTCATTACCCAGGGGCACTTCACCAAGGAGACCAAGAAAGTGCCCACTTGTGCCCTTTCCTTTTTAAATTAATTCCTTTTTGAAGATAAATATACATGGTACGAAATGTACAAAAGGGCGCCGATGAAAAGTACGTCTCATCCTTCATTTCTCTTCCCCAAGGGCAACTGCACGTACTGACTTCTTGTGTATTCTCCCAGAGATATTTTATGCATATATGAGCTTCAAGCAAATATCATGTCCTTCCTTCTTTTATGCACATGATCGCACACTATCATGGTTAGTTTGCTTTTTCACATATTCATATTTAGTACCCCTCCTCCCAAAAAACCTCTCTTTATATATGGGTTGTTAGACTTCTGTCCATTCAACAGAGAGAGCCCCTTGAAGCAGTCACCTCTCTTCTCCACGTTTCCCACTGAGCCCAGGATGCTGGGTCTCATCGGGATCTCTCTGTTTCTCAGTGACCAAGTGGATGCCTCAGGGAGCCCCCAACCAGACCCAGGTCAGCACTGGTCTTGGCTCCCTGCTGAGGGACCACATGGAAGGGAGGAGCGGCACCAACTCCACCAGGGCCCTGAAACTTCCCGATGGGACCAGCGCTGCCTGGTACATTCTCACCATCATTGGCATCTACGGAGTGATCTTCCTTTTCCGGTTGGCCAGCAACATCCTCAGAAAGAATGATAAATCCTTGGAAGATATCTACTACTCCAATCTGACCTCTGAACTCAAAAAGAAAGGTCTCCAGAGCAAGGTGGCCGAATCCTCTGCACTGACCATCAGCAACAGAGCTGTCTTGCAGCCGAGCCAGGCCAGCCTGGGGCCAAAATACAAAAACAGTGAGTGCCAAACTGAAATCCAAGGGATTCCTTGAAAGTCAAGGCACGCCAGACTCCACAGAAGAGATCCAACCTTCTACAAGAAGCAGCTTTGAGTTTACCTTGAACCTTGCGAGAGGAGTCGGGTCCTTGAGTGGGGCTGGAAGAGCATCCTTGGGGCACTTGGGCCAATGGGAGTATGACCCAAACCAGCTTCCTGTTTCCTTCTCAGGCTTTGTGGCACTCTGAGATAGGACAGCAGGGGCAGCAGCTTCCGGTCATACCCTTCACCGGGAAAGCTTGTGTGCCGGGGAAGGACTTGGAGCATCCAGTGTTCTCAGAGAATCTAGGAGATTCCTGAGGGTATATGTGAAAGTAGCCTCTTGTCATGGAAAGAAGGCCGAATTTGAAGTCGAGTGCCCCGAATTCAAGTTCAACTTCCAGGGGGTCACATGAACTTTGAATGACATTTCCAGGTGACTCTCACCTGGAATGCATGGCAGTGGGATGTACGCCTTCAAAGAGCCATTCATTCTAGACGTTCTCACTTGACTATAGAACCAAGGTTGTTAATAGCAAAAGTTAGAAGTTCTTCATTTTCACTGATGGCATGGCATCCATTGAAAAAGAGCATTGGTTCTGGAGTCAGAAGAATCAAACTCTAGTCAAGGACACTTTGATGTCCTTAAACACACCACCTCACGTCTCTGGACCTTAGTTTACACACAGATAAAATGAGAACGATAATGTCTGTTCTGCCAGTCTTATAAAATAGATAAGAGCTAATAAGATCATGCATATGAATATGTTTTTCAAAGTAAAATAAATATGTAAAATATAAGCCCTGTGTTCATAGTGGTGATGGTGGTTGATGCTGATAGGTGTTAGTGGTGATGGTAGTGTTGGTTGATGCTAGTGGTGTTGATGGTAGTGGTTGATGTCAGTGGTGGTGTTGGTGGTGTTGATGGTAGTGGTTGATGTCAATGGTGGTGTTGGTGGTGTTGGTGGTAGTGTTGATGGTGATAGTCAAGGGTTGATGTTGATGATGGCCATGCTGGTGGTGGTTGATGTTGATGGTTGACGGTTGATTTTGATGGTGGTATGTTGGGTGGTTGATGTTGATAGTGGGGGGTGGTAGTTATACTATTATGGGCAAGGACATGACTAGTCCACTGGCAATTAGTCTGTAAACAATGGCTACAGTACCTTGTTCTATAAGAGAACCAATCTGCATAACAGTTGATGACCTGAGCTCTGAATCAAGTCCATGAGATTCAAGTTTTACATGTAGACAAAATAGAGTTACTTTCAGGTTTTGTTATATTAGACACCATATGGCTTAACTCAAATGTTTTATAAATATTTGTTACTTATATACTCGTCTCTGCCTGAAAAGAAATAAGACCTCGCCTAGATGCATAATTAATTTAGAGAGATCGTGATTAGCCGAACTTCTGCAAGTGGCTTTCAGCAGGCCAAGTGATAAATTATATGTTGGACCAATGTCTATGAAGTTTATCCAGTTCTGTTTTTGGAGACATTCCCTGGACTACAAATGAAATATTTTTTTTCCCTGTCTGAAAACAGTGGTCTGCAACCAGTACCACAATTTCATAAAGGTCAGAATTAAACCCCAAGCTTATGTTTTTAGAAGGGGAGGTTGACTTCGAAGTATTTTTCTTTTTTCTTTTTTAGGTTATCCAACAAAAATGTTGGCTTGTTTATATAGTTAGGGCTGGATGTCATCCATATGTTTGAGATAGGCAGGATAAAACAGAAGAAATAAATTAAGACAAAAACTTAATCCATGGCGAATAGGAACATGGAATGTATTACAGTAGGAGTGTAAAGTCCAAACTTCAGTGAATTTGAAGATTCGATCCTCTCCTTTTGACTGCTTCCCCAGCATGCATTTCCCCTTTCCTTAACCCAACCACCCTTAATTTGGAGATCCATATGGCACTAAGGAAGCTGAAACTACTTCCAGTTCAAGGGCTGAAATAAGAGACCTAGGTTAAACCAATCAGCACATTCCATTTCCTGGCTTCACTGATTGGGTTCAAGATGAACTCATGACCTAAGTGAGCTGACCCAGTCAGAATGACTGGAAAGATTTTAAAAGGGAGATTCTCAGACATTAAAGTTCTGTCTTGCTCAGGGTAGTGTTAAATGCAGATCTGAGCCTGCTGGAGCCCTTTTGCCAACATTAGAAAAGCCAATTTGAGGGCAAAAGCCAACTTAGAAGAACTGAGAAAATCACAGAGACTAGAGTCCCAATTAAACTGTCCTGAAGCCTTAATTTGCCACAGGACTGTTTCAGTTTGTGAGCCAATAAATTTCCCATATTAAGCTTTCTGACCCTCTTCGACCAAAAATATCCTATATGATACTACTACTGGATAAATAATTTACTGAAGGAAGTGGGCCTTGAAGTAGAATTTGAAAAGAGGAGCAATGTGATGTGTTAAGTTGGGATCCTTTCTTTCACTAAGTTTTTTTGGATTTCCAGGTTTTTTGTGTTCCAGGGAAAAGATTGATTCTGTATGCTTCTTATGCCAACTCAATGATCACTTTTAATATTTCACATTGCTTGACTTCTCAAGGAGCATTCAGTGAGATTCTGTTCCATTTAATCCCCAACCTTTGACTCTGTCAATTAATGTCTATGGAAACCCCAAGGAGGACTTTTCAAGTTAGACATGTGATCAGGGACAGGCTCCTGTGGTATTTCCTAAGGAGCAAAGCCGACATCTTCCCATTACACTCAGACACAGTTAGTTAGTTACATGAGATCCAAGGACATTTTCCCAGGCCACCTAATTGTTTCTTGATCCAAATTCACCTGTTTTCTGGAGATCTGGTCTGACAGTTTGCATAGAAGAGATGTTCCTGAATGGGGTCAACACCCACGTAGTCTCCATTTTAAGCAAGACTGGTGGGACACAACTCTTATGAATATTTTATGCAAAATGTCTTAAATCTAAAATGCTCAGGCTGAAAGCAGTCCACAATTATCTTGGCAAACCCAGTGTAGTTGGACTAGTAGGAAAGGTACCAGCACCATGGTGTGTGGGTGCTCAGTTCAGCAAGTGGGGAAGAGATTTGCACATTCCATCAACCGTGGTGGAAACAGGAGTAGAGCAAGCTGATTCCCAACATTCCAGACAGCTTTTCTTTCTTTGTCCCTGTGGTAAGTGCCCCCAAGATTAGGGGATCGATCAGATAAAGGCCTTCCTCTGAAATGGAAATTATTATTTTTTTTTAAGATTTTTTTTATTTATTCATTTAACAGAGAGAGAACACAAGCAGGCAGAGAGGCAGGCAGAGGCAGAGAGAGGAGCAGGCTCCCCGCGGAGCAAGGAGCCCGATGCGGGACTCCATCCCAAGATGCCGGGATCATGACCTGAGCCAAAGGCAGCCGCCCAACCAACTGAGCCACCCAGGCGTCCCATGAAATGGAAATTATTTAAAATTATTGCAGAATGGATCTGGTAAACAGTTTCCCAGGAATGGCTCCTCTGGGGATTTGTGGCTCATGGTACCATGATTTCTACCAAATCAAACCCAGGTTACCCAAGTTTTCCTGAATGTTTGGAACACTTCTATTCTAAATGGAATTCTAATCAGCTCAGCTGCATTTTCATGTAATTATCACAACATTTTATTTTATTTTATTTATTTTTATAAAGATAAAGATCTCATTAGAGAGAGAGAGACAGACAGTGGTGGTGGGGGAGGGACAGAAGGAGAGGGGAGAGAGAACGCCAAGCAGACTCCATGCTGAGTGCGGAGCCTGACACAGGGCTTGATCCTAGGACCCTGAGATCATGACCTGAGGTGAAACCAAGAGGCAGATGCTTAACCAACTATGCCAGCCAGGTGCCCCATCACGACGTTTAAAAAAAAGAATTAAAAAAAAATTAAAGACTAAATATTTGTCCATATTCACCCAGCTCTTCCTAGAGTGGCTGGTGGCTCTGATTCTTTTTTTTTTTTCCAAAGATTTTATTTATTTATTCGACAGAGAGAGAGAGAGAGAGAGAGATCACAAGTAGGCAGAGAGGCAGGCAAAGAGAGAGGGGGAAGCAGGCTCCCCGCTGAGCAGAGGCGGCTCTGATTCTTATAACTGATTCTGATTGTCTAAATTTCCACTGGAGCAGAAGAACGTCAACTCACTCTTCAATTAAAGTTAATGTTCTTCTCTTGGCAACAATGGCAACTAACTCTAGCCAACTCATGACCTCCTCCCTCAAAAAAGAGTATTTGTGGGAAGGCAACTGAGGTAGCTCCCAGAATCAAAAGGACAGCAGCATATCCAGGCCTCCAGAAAGAGGCACGTTGGTCTGCTCAAAGCCTTCACTCAGAGGCGCCTGCTGGAGAACCATATCTCTAGAATCCTCCCAGAAGATGGCTCACGTTCCATGCTGCCTCTCTGTGCCTCTGCTCAAGTGTCAATGTCAGAGAGAGTATTGCATTGGATCATGTATAGCAGGTGCCTACCCTTTAGACCAATGTCTGAGGGTGGGCCCAAGGAATAGAGAACTCTGATTGGCTGAGGCCGAGTCACATGCTCCCTCCTATGGCCTGAGGGCCCTGAAGTCCACGGAGAAAATGCCAATAAAAAGACTATTGCTCAGGTATTACCTTCCTTGAAAACTTCTTGACCCCTAAGGCAGAATTGGTGCCTCCTCCAGGGCTGCTCTAACACTTTGTAAATGCTTGGATGAACCAAAGTGAAACTTTTATTTAACAGAATCTCTCCAAGGCTGGGAACTGCATTTGTTTGCCAAGTGTTTGGTACAGGAAGTGAGACCCCAAGGGCTCATGAACGTGGGCGGAACCGTTCCGGAACAGGAGACCAAGAGATTTCCCTTCTTAAGGGAAGGGGAAAAGATAAAGAGGGAGGAGTAGGTTATGGACCTAGCAGGATGGCAGAACACACTGAGAAATGTCTTTCCAATGACTTACCCATCACCAGAGAAGGGCAATCATAACTTAAGAATAAGGACAAAAGGATGTATGGGAGATCCAACCGCGCTATCTGTCAGGGTTGATTCAGCTGATCTGGCTGGGTAGGTGGGCGTCCCCTTCCTCCCTCACCGCTACACTTGCGTCCCTCCTGGAGGTGTGTGCTTGGTCAAAAAGGACGATCTTCCCCCGATGGAGGAGGGCCATTCTTCAGCCAAGGGTATACGAGTAGCTGCCTACTCCCTCCTAGAACCTCAAGATGTCAAGTTCTCAAAGGTAAGGACAAGAATAATTTTGACATTACCAATTCCTTGGAAAACATACAATCAATATTCGTTGAATGAAGAAGTATGCCGGCACTAGTGTGTCAGTTTCCTTACTTAGGATGAAAGCTATTTCTTTGGGAACAATAGGTCCTAGTAATTTTCACTGGACACTTCTTCTGGTGGAAATGTCCAGTCTCTAGACAAAATCTAATAAGCACAGAGTGTGAACAAGGAAATACATCGTTCTTAAGGAAGAAAGCAGTTCCAGCAAGCAAAGGTAATTGGATCACTATTGTTTACAATCTCTCTGTGTGTTTACAAAGTACATTTATCTGTCTCACTTGGGTCCTTATAGTGGTCTTAGGAGCTGGGCAAGCTTCCAGCCTTGGACGGAGTGGCTGCCTTGCTGCCCAGATGGCCTGTTCATTCGTCTGTCTTCAAATCTGCTCAGATATCATTGCTTTCAGAAAGCCTTCTCCCCTTGCCCAGCCTCCTACAGATATGCTTAAAAAAAAAATAAAAATACCCGTGTGCAAATAATAAAAGTTAAAATAAAAGGACTCGGTATGGACCAGGTACTAAGCATCATTATCCCTCGATTATTCCTTTTGCCTGCGTCCTCGGTACCCCCACGTGCTATGCTGCCTCCATGTTAACCCCACAGATAAAGCCGGAGACAAACCACATGGTCATGTGGACAGAGGAAGTTTCATATAATGAACTATCCAACGATGATAAGAGACTATAAAAATATAAAAAGAACTTTGAAGCATATGGGAGGGCTGAGGGAGAGTGCCTAGGAAAAGACCAACTTGGAGGGGGGTCCCCTCCCCAAGGCTGGGGTTCAGATCCCATTGGTGAAGCTCTGGTTCCAGCCACTGGAGGATGGAAAAGTTTGTGGGGTTGTCTGAATGGGAGCTGCGCCATAGTCTCTGGGCAGCAGGAAACAATTTCCCAGGGCACAGGGGGGCCAATGCCGGTGGCCAGGTGCACAGAGAGAACTGGGGTGTAGGATCCCCCTCACTGGCAGGAGGGCACCTAGTCACCCATGATGGACGGTGATGGTAACAACTGTCCAGGACAGGGGCCTGTGGAGGATGGCACATGAGGGGGTCAGGGCGTTGATGGTGTTCCCTGGGGTGAATGCTTGTGTCCCCCCCAAATGTGTATGTTGAAGCCCTAATCCCCATTGTAATGGTATTTAAAGATTTATTTGCTTATTTGAGAGTGAGAGTGTGTGCATGAGCAGGGAGAGATACAGAGAGAGAGGGAGAGAGAGAATCTCTAGCTGACTCCATGCTGAGCAAGGAGCCTGATGTGGGTCTCGATCACATGACTCTGAGAGCACAACCTAAGTTGAAACTAAGAGTTGGACCCTTAACTGACTGCGCCACCTAGGTGCTCCCCCGCCCATATAGTGGCATGTTGAGGTGAGGTCTGTGGGAGGTGTTAGGTTTAGATGAGGTTATGAGGGTAGAGCGTCCATGATGGGATTGGTGTCCTTAGCTGAAGAAAAGCACCAGGGCTCTCTTTCCACTGTGTGAAGCAATAAGATGGCAATCGCCTCACCAGACAATGAATCTGCTGGCACTTTGATCTTGGACTCCTAGCCTCCAGAACTGTGAGAAATAAATGTCTGTTGTCTAAGCTCCCGGTCTATGGTATTTTGTTACGGTCGTCCAAGCTGACTAAGGCACAGTGTTAAAGAAAAAACAGCAGTGGACACTTAACTAAAGGCAGCAAGACAACAAATTGCATTTGGATGACTGCAGAAGGGGAAGGAGACTCCCAGGCAGACCGAGCTCCACTCCAACTGAGACAAAGGTGAGAACAAATAGGGAGCAAGAAGGGACTGGAGCTATGTGCACATGGAAGATTCCGGAAGGGGGTAAGTGGAGGATTCCTGAAAAAGGTTTGGCAAGGTGGATCGTACACAAGATGCACGTTGTGGGACAACGTACATTTTGTGGTTTGGCAGCACTGTGTTTTCTTGAGCAAAGACTCAGCACGGGGCTGGGGTGACCTTTATGGAGACAGCCTAGCGTGGGGGGCATGGAGGGAAGCCAGTTTGGTCAAGTCTCTTAACACAGTATGTGGGTGAGTCCTTGGTGCCAGATGGAGTTCAGAGTTCACAGGAGCCCACTCCCTGGCCTGGGCTGTGGGGCTAGTGGTATCTGCATAGGAAGGGCCACAGAAAACACCCCCCATGGCGGTGCCCAGCTCCCCCGCACCTGCCCACCAGCTCCGGCTCTCCTGCACCTGGGGAATCACGGCCTGCTGCTCAGAGACCATGGCCCCCAGCTCCAGCCTGGGCCCTGCAGACTTCTCCTCTACCCGGTGGCCACAATCCCCCAGCAAGGTCTGAACCCCCGTCTTGGGAAGGGGGCCCCCTCTCCTCCAGGTTTACCCTTCCCTGGACACTCTTGCCCCTTAGAGTTCTCTTTACATCTTTGGAGCTTCTTCCCTGTTTCAGTTTTGGAATTCTGTACGATAAACACCCACAGCTGATCGTGTGGCTTCTGTCTCCTGACTGCCCCCAGAATGGTACAAGGTCTGAGTTGAAGAGTGGAAGTTCACGGCCAAGCAAGCTTGAGCCGTGGTGGATGAAATGAAGGCCAATGGGCTCCTGGACCCTGAGGTTACAGGAATCCTTTAAAATAATCTGCAGTGTTGCCCAGACAACGGGCCACTTCTTCCGTTGAAGCACAAGGTGCCCTGCGACAGCATAGAATGAACTCTAAGATGGGGGATGATGGTAACCGCTCAGAGGTAAGGAGGGGAACAAACCCCATATTTAATTGTATTGAGGATGCTTCCCAGGGCACAACTTATAACCCATTTTTTCTTTCCCTCCCCCTCTCCTCTATTCTCAACCTCATCTTTCCGAAGCAACCCCATCAAAGCAGCACTTTCCACCAGTGCAGTGCCCGGAATTCTGGTCCTGAGATCGTGTGATTCCCCAGACACGCGGTAAGGGCCCCATGCTCTTTTTTTTGCTCACTTGTGACACCACATGTGTGGGCTTCCCGCACCATCAACCAGGTCTCCCGCTCTCCAGACCCCAGCCGAGGGTCCTGTGATTCAGTTCCATTCTGACACTCACTGCCCAGGGTTACGGCAGACCCCACGGCTGAGAGCTCCGTCCCCCAGGACCGCCCCCACTCCAGATGCCAGCCAGTCCCAAGTTCCCGAGTGTCACCAGGGCGACCAACTGGCTCCACGTCAGGGGTTCCCACAACCCTTTCTCGGGTTCAGTGATTAGCTTGAACAGCAGCGCTCACTTCAAACAGAGCTCAGGAAAACCCTTCATTACTAGACTGTCAGTTTAGACCAACTCCGAAACAGCTGGTAGAAGAATTTATGGGCTGAGGTGTGGGGGAAGGGCTGTGGAGCTTCCAGGCTCTCCGAGAGGCACCCCTGCCCCCCGCACTTCTCTGTGTTCACCAACTCAAAAGCTTTCTGAATCCCATTGCTAGGGGTTCTGGTGCCGACTTCATTAAAATTAAATCCGCGGCCACTGGTGATTTAACTCAATCTCCAGCCCACCTCCCCACCCTGGAGGTCGGGTGTGGGCCTGAAAGTTCCAGCCCTCTCATCACACTCATGGTTCCTATGGCAACCAGCACCCAACCTGCTATCTCCAGGCCCACCAAGGTCACCTTATTAGCATAAACTCAGGTCCAGTTGAAACAGGCTTGTTACCAACAATAAAAGGTGTTCCTCTCACTCAGGATATTTCCAAGGGTTTTAGAAGCTCTGTGCTAGAGGGGCACCTGGCTGGCTCTGTCAAGAGCTGGGCCTCAGACTCTTGGTTTCGACTCAGTTCAGGATCTCAGGGTCCTGGGATAGGGCTCTGCGCTTAGCGGGGAGTCTGCTTGAAATTCTCCTTCCCCCTCTGCTTGCTTGCATGCTCTCTTTCTGTCTCTCTAAAATACATACATACATACATAATATAGATAAATAAATAAATTCTTAAGAAGAAGAAGGAGGAGGAGGGGGAGGAGAAGGTCTGTGTTAGGAACTGAAGCAAAGACCAAATATACATTTCTTATATGGCAGGCAGGCAAAGGCCGGGGCACTGTGCGAGGAGCTGTAAGACAGATAAACACAGTCTACTGGAGAAGGTCAAGGGACCACACAGGGCAACACAGTAAAAGCAAAGCTGGAGGCGAGCCAGGATCTTTGGGAGGAGGGAAGGGGAGGGTACCCCTGGTCAGAAATAATCTGTGTTGTGGGGGAGGGGGGATGACGTAAGGGAGGGCTCCAGGAGAAAGGTTGCCCACCAGGGACCTGGCACGTAATAGATGTCTCTCCAGAGGGACAGATTCTGTGCAGATCACTTTCAGAAGGTGTCACGGTCTCTCTTAGGTTCTGCATGGCCTGCGGACCTCACCCCACTTAGGCTCCTCCCCCTAGACCTGGCCAGGTGACCACAGCAGTGTGTGACAGAAGGCGAGTCTTCCACAGGCTGGGAAACCTTATAAGCAAAGCACAGGCAAATGTGTTAGTGATTCAGGAGGATATGTTACAACACAACTGAGAAATTGATCCATAAACCCCGGGTCGGGGCGGACAAAAATTTACGTCCCCCACCATCAGCATTAGCCATATAATTTGACACACTGGAAAATTCAATGAAGCGAAGCAGACAAGCAGGATTATGTTGATAAGTCTTCAATAAAAGTCGTAAATGTTAAATTAAGCCACATCTTTTCCATGACATGGATTTCTGGCTGCTTTCCCATGCGCACAAATGCTAATATTCTTTGGAGAGTATTATTATCGTAATTAGTATTTGCCAGGGAGACGCTGAGCTGTTTGCCCTCAAGTCATGTCCTTCCTGCGTGGTTTGAAACTGATTATCTCGAGATCCTTCTGCCCCAAGCTGTCACCAAGGCCCAAACAAGCACGTGCATGCACATCCCTTCATTAATCCGATGTGTCGGGGAAGCTGCCGCCTCGCCAAGCCAGGCGGGGGCCTTTATTCCATGTCCCCTGCCTTGCAAACCCACTCGGTACTGTTATATTAGGAAGTTTAATTAGCAGAAAACAAGTGGGGGTCCCAGCTGGAGCCCAAGCTGCGTCCCCCCCCACTGGGGTCGGATGTTTTTGAACAAGTGTTGGTGAGGCTTTTTGCACAGAGGACGGATCTGTTCCTTGGGAAAGAGGGAGGCAGGGAAGCAAGGTCAGCTGTCTCTTGGAGCCTGAGGGCCCAGAAATCCAAGCAAGAATCATGAGATTTCCTGGGGGGGGGCTGTTTCCGTCCCAGCACAGCCCGAACCACATGATGGGTGGGGAGCGGAATATGGGCATTGGCTTGAGTCTGGAGCAGGAGTTGTGGCTTCCTTCAGAAGAACCATCTCTCCTTCACGGGAGATGGGTGAACGCCTGAACCAGACTCACGGTACTGTCAGGAAGGAGGGCGGGGAAAATGCACGGACGGTGTACAACCAGGTACAAGAGGAAGAGAAGAAAACTAACACTGCATGATCGCTACCAAATGCTGGGTGCTCTGACATAGACCAGCCTAGGTGGTCCCCTTATAAATTCTGGAAGATGGGAACGGAGGCTCAGAGAAGCTCAGAAACCTATCGTCACACAGCTGGGAAGAGGTTCAAAGCTAGGTCTATCAGATTCAGAAGTCCATGTGATGTTTCTGTTAAGTCTTTGTCCAAAGTACCCTTCTGTTTTCATGTAAGGAGTGGGGAAGGCCACTTATTTCGTTGAGGTTTAGTTCTCTCTTGCCACAGGTGTGCTGTAGGTCAGCTGGAGCTCTGCTCCATGTTATTATTGTCCTTATCTGAGACCCAGGTTCCTGGAACAGTCCATCTCTGAAACACTGCTGGTCTCAGTGCCGTAGGGAAGAGCTCTGGAGGGTCTCACCTGGACCATTAAAAGCTCCAGGCTGAAGGGACACCCATCACTTCTGCCCATCACTGCTTGGCTAACATGAACCCACGGCTGCTCCCAACCACAGGGGGGTGGGGAAGTACTCCTACCTACCATGCGTCTGGAAGGCCAAGAGCCAAAGTCCAGGGAAAAGCACTGATGATCCCACAGAGTTGAAAGAGATAAGGAGTCCTTAAACCATGTGCTATGGACTGAATGCTTGTGCCCTCCAAAAATTCACGTTGAAATCCTAACCTCCGCTGTGATGGTATTGGGAGTTAGAGCCTTGGGAAGAGTGATTGGGTCATGAGGACAGAGGGATTAGTGCCCTCCTAAGGAGAGATGGGAGCTCTTGCCTATCTCTACTCTCCCCATGTGGGGATGCGATGAGAATGTGGTTGTCTGCAAGCTGGGGGGTGAACCTTCACCAGACACAGGATCTACTGGGACGTTGATCTTGGACATCCAGCCTCGAGTTGTGAGAAATAAATGTCAGCTGTTTAAGCACCTCCCCCCACCCCCACCCCGCCTTCCAATCTGTGGTAACTTGTTACACCCTCTGGAATGGACTAAGACACCATGTACCATGGGTTCCTCAGGCCACCAAAGGGAGCAGGGAGAAGCTCAAATCCATCCCCTACTTTCTCTCTCCTGCATTTATATAAAACAAATATTTTTATATTAAAAAGTCATTAAAGGGCACCCGAGTGGCTCAGTCGGTTAAGCTTCTACCTTTGGCTCAGGTCATGATCCCAGGGTCCTGGGATCAAGTCCCCCATGGGGCTCCCTGCTCAGCGGGGAGTCTGCTTCACTCTCTGCCCCTGCCCCCACTCGTGCGTTCGCTCCCTCTCTTGCAAAAATAAATAAAATCTTTAAAAAAAAGTCATTAAAAATGGTCTGTTCCTTTCAAAATCAACCCTGCCAGCTCCAATGTTCTGCACCCCACAGGCCCCGCCACCAGGCCTTGATTAAAACTTGTTCTAAAACCTGGGTTCTCACCTTGGCTTCAGTTTAGAATCATGTAGACCCTTGGAAAACTCTTTTTTTATAAAAACTTTTACTTATTTATTTGAGAGAGAGAGAGTTTGAGCACAGGGAAGGGCAGAAGGAGAGAGAGAATCTCAAGCAGACTCCTCAGTGAGTGTGGAACCCAACACAGGGCTCGATCCCACAACCCTGAGGTCATGACCTGAGCCCAAATCAAGAATCAGATGCTTAACTGACTGAGCCCCCCAGACGCCCCCACTTGTAAGTCTTCGTGATGCCTGTACCTCATCCTAGACCAATTCTATCAGAACCTCTGAGCTTGAGGCCCAGATCTAAATAATTCTGTAGAGCTCCCCAGACGATTCTTCCAGGTACCCCATTGAGGACCAGGCAGACCCTAGAGGAAACTTTAAGCTCTGGGGGCTGGTTCTTATCTGCCAGGTGAGGGCCGTCGGAGAAGCCAGAGTTGGGAGTTTTGCCTCAGCCAATGAGGCGAGAGGTGAACTGAGGACGGTTGAAGGGAATTCAGTAGTTCCCCTGACTGGCTAGTTCCAGCTCCTTCTCAGCAGTGGGAACTGGGAAGAACGTGGGAAGAAGGCTGTGGGAGGCGTGCATAGCGGGGAGCGTTGTCACTCCAGGCCGGGCCTGAGGAAGGCATTCCCTGGGAGCCGGTCACTCGGCCACTGAGAAAACAGGAAGCATATCCGGGGGTGGGTGTCCCGCAACGGGTCCCGGATAATTAAAATCCACACACGTGTGTACACACACGCATACACACATACACAGTCATGTAAACACCACCCCCATCGACACACACACACACATATTTCCACACATATGTACACATTCTAGACACACACACACACACACACACACACTTACATCTACACTCACACACACCTTACTTTGTTCCACAAGAAAAAGATCAAATTTTAGGGCAAACAAAACTTAGCCTTTGCCTGGTCCAATTCTCTCATTTTACATGTGAAGAAAAGAAGCGCCAGGGAGGATCACGGAATATGAGAAGCCCCCGTGGTCCCTCCCTGTCAACTCTCCTTCACTCTAGAAAGAACATGAGGTGTTTTTATTAAGAATCCATTTTGTAGGAAGAGAGGCAACTGAGGATTCTTCTCTTGGTCGGCAAGGCCAGGAGAAGGGGCCCCTTTGCCCTCTCTTCCTAAACACTTTGTCCTAAAAATGGAGCAAGAATCCTTCTATTCCCCGTGGTGCTTTGGGGAGAGGGCCCAGGGCCGCTCCCGGCACTAAGTGCCCACAAACATTATTGTTACCACCCCCAGTCGCTGACTGGGCAGGGGCTTTGTGACTTCCCACGCCAGACGCGTTTCATTGGGAGTATCTTCCCAACAGCAAGTTTGGGGAGGAGGCAAGAAGCGTGACATACACCCGCTCCCGCACGTACACGGGCAGATCGTTTGTGAGTGTGAAGTTGGGATCGTTCTCAGCCCTTTTCCCTTCCTGCTCTGCCTCCTGTAGGGGGGCCAGGCTCTGGGCCTCAGAGGAGGCTCAAGGGGCCAGGTCAGAGCCCGACGGCAGCCCCTCCCCCTGTGTACGGGGGACCCTGTTACTTGCCCCATGGAGGGCTGCAGAGGGGAGACAATGGGACAGAGCTAGCCTCCAGCCCAGCCTTGGACACAGGCTCTTGGGTGGGGGTTCTGGGGTCTTCGACTTGCTCGTTCTTGGTCCCCCCTCTGAATGTGACTGGGCCTCCTGGGCAGTGGCTTTGGGGCACATCTAGAGAACCTAGAGGTTCTCAGTCCCAGCAAGACTCCGGGGCCCAGGTGACAGGATCACAAGAATTAGATCTGAGTGTCTCCTGGGATGTTCATAGTGAGCAGTGAGGAAGGGTGGCCTCAGTGCCCTGCCAGTGCTCTGACCTTGGAATGGGGGGTAAGGAGCCCCAACAATGCCCGAGTGCAGTGCCATGCATGGAAATAAATAAACATGATGTTTCCTGTGCAACTAACCTTAAGGAATAAGAGTCAAACTAGCACATATACATGTATCTATATGTGTGGCGACTGTTTTAGTTTTATTTGTTGGTTTTGGGGTTTTGTTTTGTTTTGTTTTTTTGGTGCAACCAGTTTCCAAATGTTTTCTTTTTCTTTCTTCTTTTTTAATGCTAAGCCTGATTTGTGTCCGGCAGAACTCAATAAAACTATAGCAATCCTCACCACATTTTCGATCCCCCTACCAACCTTTCCCTTGTGAATTCAAGTTAGGATTTCTGTCACCTTTTGTCTTTGAATCAAACAAACTTGATTTTTCAATTATACAAAATTAATTTAAATAAATTAAGTACACTACAGCATCCTACCTCAGCATATCAGTTACCCAGGCTGTAGGGAAAGAAAGAAGAACAGAAGATTTTCTAGAAAAGCAGAGGGTGGTTATTATGAGGACTGAGGGAGCAGGCTGTGACTGGGAAGGGACATGGGGTACTTCTGGGGCTGGCGAGGCCTCCTCTCCTGGAAGGCGATTATGGTGTTGCTTGTGAGTCCTCATGGACACAGATCCAGACCGCCCCCTGGTGGTCATCCTCCATCATCCTCCAACATCTCCAAAGTGGGAGGTGACCCCCTGTGGTCACATCCTGTCTCCCAGGCCCTCAGGAGCTCCCAGTGGAACCTACAGCCAAAGAGGGGAAGCGGAGGAGGTGCAGAATCAAGGGAAGGAGGAAGAATGGAAGGTTCTCTGAGATTCTCTGGTTGCGTGTGGCGCAATGATTTGCTTGAGTCCAGGCCCCTCTTGGCTATTAGTTCAGGCTACTTCCTGGTCCTGCCCAGACTCTGGCGAGGTCTCTGCCTAGGCCAGCGAGGGTGGGGAGCAGGAGTCTCTGCAGGGGCCGCTGTGGCTTGACATTGCCTCCCTCTGTTGATCACTCTGACTCTAGAACCCTCTCTCCAGTCACCTCCAAGACCTGGTGGGCAGCCCGCTGGGAGCCCACCTGGGCCCAGCCCAATGCCTCCTCCTTTGACTGGTTCTTCCAAACCCATGGCCCCTGTGCCCTCTCTAAAAATAACCCCCAAGGGCATCTAAATGTGTGCATTTTGTTCCAAATTCCTCTTGTCATTTTTTTTTTTCAAATTCTATGGCCAGATTTACTTATAATTATATATAAAACATATAAAATGTTTTATAATATATATATAAAACAGTGAAATGCCATTTTGCCTATTAGATCGGCGAAGATTAAAGATTACTAATATCAAGTGGTGGTAGCAATCTGAGGGGTCCAAATTGGTGGAAACTTTTTAGTGGATGATTTGGCAGTATCTACCAATATTTAAGCCATTCATGACTTTTGACCTCTCCTTTTCCTTGCCATCCATGGATGCATATATCTACTTCAGACCTGCGTAACTATGAGGAGATATTCATCATAGTGTCATTTGATATAGTAAAGATTTCACAACAATCTAAATAACCACAAAATAGGGCATTTGTCAAATAGTGTGTGTGTCATATCCAAACAACGGACTGCAATATAACCATTAAAAATAATGAGGTTTTCCATATTAATGACATGGGAAAATGTCCGTGATTTATTGTGAGGTTTACAGAAGCAAGTTATAGAATATAGAGTATGATTCATTTCTTAAAAAAAAAAAAAATCAAACATCTATTCCTGGATCTGTATCTAAACTCTTAAATCCACCTGTGTCTGAATGACACAGAATAATTCCAACAGCGTTCTGGCTGGTGAGTGAGGCAGGTGTGGATGCAGTAAGAACAAGTGACTTCTGTCAGGCTGGAAGTTATCTACAACACCCATTAGTTGTGTTTATAACTCAAAAGGTAATAGAACTTTTTTTTTAAAGAATGCTCCGTGCCCAACATGAAGTCCAGTGTGGGGCTTGAACTCTCAACCCTGAGATCAAGACCTGCGCTGAGATCAAGAGTCAGAAGTTCAACCGACTGAGCTACCCAGGCGCCCCAACACTTTTTTTAATTTCAATTTTGACAGTTAACAGAGCCTCCTCTTCCCCACTGCCCACCCACTTCCCTGCCTTCCCACTTCCTGAAATACCAGGAAGTACTCTCAGTTGCCAGGCAGGGGTAAAGATTTAATCAACAGACCACTTAGGAAGCAGGAAGTGCCCAGACAAGGTGTAAACAAAGAGTGTGCTTCCTAAATAGCCATTGGTCCCTCCTCCATGCCAGTGAATTACATTTGCCTCAATACTTCGCCGTAGGTATTCTCCCCATTTTATAGAGACAGAAGTTGAGGCTATTGAGAGTGGAGCTAAGATTTGACCCCTAGGTCTCTCTGGTACCAGACCCTCTGCCCACGACCCCAGTGCTCGGATTTACTCCACGTCCCTACACGGCCCAGTGGGGCCACATTCACACCCGTCACCTTGGCCTGACATTTGCTTGGACTGGCCATCTTGGCATTTCCCACTCTGAAATGGAATCCATACAAGAAAAGGCAAGATAAGCACTTGATTCTTTTATTTATTGATTAGCAAAATAGTGCAATAGTGCTCTGCAGCGTCACCCCCCGGCAACTAAGAGGTTTTTTGAGTATTTTTTTTAACCGTATGTTTGATTTGTTTGTTTGTTTCAACACTGTTATGAACTCAAAGATTTTTATACATTTGTTCTGCTTCAATTTCTTGCAGTCATTATTTCTTCCATTGGTGCACACAGGAGCCTTTTTAAATTGATGCTTAGGTCCTTCCAACAGAACCTGGTATTCTTTGATGGCTTCCTTGCTTTAAGGCTGGACAAGATGTCCCAAGCTCGTCTTGTACATTTCTTTTTTTTTTTTTTCGTCTTGTACATTTCTTTCCCCTAGAACAGAAGGGCCTCTGATTCTTCTGATACGAGACAACATCAGGGACCACAATCTGAGGGGCAGAAGTACACATTGTGGCTGGGTTGAGTGTTTTTGTTGACGTTTCTGTTACTGACATGCTAAGTAGGTTCATTAGTTTCAGCTTTATTTGCATATTTTAGAGGACCTTTTTTTAAATCTTTTTTTTTAGCTTTCGTTTTTAAAAAATGCAATATGTTTATATTTTTCTGGTTAAAGCTACAGAAGAAGATACATTCAGAAAAGACTATATTTCTTGCTTTTTTCATCCTTCCTGTTCTATTCCTCCTTGTAGGTAAGCAATTTTAACTCATATTTGGTTCGTTCTTCTGTTTTTTTCCTATTTGAAAATATAAGAGAGTATGCATATTTGCTTACCATTTAATTATATGTATATATTTACACAAAAGATAATATGACACATTTTCTTCTATACTTCTGGTCATGTTTCTCATATCCATACCTGAACATTGGACGAAAGAAGCAAAGAACTGTTGTCTTAGAATTGACTTCATTGCTTTATATATGGTTTTCACATTGCCATTCCAGAGCCCGGGAGATCCTGGGATAGTGGAGAAAGGGAGTGGCTGAACACGGTGACTCTGGGGCCACCGTTACCACTTCAACCACAGTAGCCACACCTCTGTTCTATATCTTTGGCATTCCTATCAAATTTGGTCTGAAAAATGGTCCCCACTATTAAGAGAAATCTTAAGAGAATTATAGTCATAAGTATAGACTATAAGCTTATAGTCATAAGCTAATGATCAACCCAAAATCACTGATCCTGGCTTCGGAGAGGCTGTTCAGAGAGCACATGCTTCATGTTAACCAGTCTGGGGAAATCTTACTGTCCAGGATCACCTAAACTTGAGTCCCAAGAAGATCTTGGTGAGAAGAGAAATACTCATCCATTCAACAGTTGAGCGAAGGACCTGATAATGGGGACCTGATTTTGTCCCCATTTCCATTTGAGGGAATCTGTTTTGCACATTTATGGAACATCTTTATTTTTTTATAAGATTTTATTTATTTATTTATTTATTTATTTATTTATTTATTTAATTTATTTGTTTGTCAGAGAGAGAGAGCAGCAGGCAGAGGGAGAAGCAGGCTCCCTGCTGAGCAAGGAGACCAATGCAGGACTCGATCCCAGGACCTTGGGATCATGACCTGAGCCGAAGGCAGACGCTTAACCATCTGAGCCACCCAGGCACCCCATGAAGCATCTTCTTCTCTAAGAACAAGAAAATACAAAGGCAATTGAAGAGCCTACTGTGATTTAAAGAAAACTCTCTTTTGCCAGGAGTATATAAAATTAAAAGTGATTTCCAGACAGGTTACTGAATTAGCCCAAGATTTGGCAGTCCCGGAAAAAGACAGGCATGCAGGCTGACTTCCTTATATTTTTTGCCACACCTTCCTCTGCCACCTGTGAACTCCATGCACATGCTGACTTTAACTACACACCTGTGCAAGTCTCACTGGATGTGTCATAGCTATACCATTGGTACCTGGAACAATGCCCAGTGCTTAGTACGTGCTCAATAAATATATTTGGACTGGATGCATGAATGTAAATATTCCTCTTCATCCTCATGAACCAAATGGAAAGGGGTCATAAATGTGGCTCGTCACTATTAAAAGATTGTTGTGGTGGGTAGGACTGTGTCCCCCTCACCCAAATCATATGTTGAAGCCCTAATCCCAGGCCCGGTACCTCAGAATGTGACTCTATTTGGAAAGAGGGTCTTTAAAGAGGCGATTTAAGTAAAATGAGATCTTATGGGGGGGGCCCTAATCCAACAGGACTAGTGATCATAAGAAGAGATTAGGCTAGAGCCACTCGTGCCCACCGAAGGAAGGCCATGTGAGGACACAGCAAGAAGGCAGCCATCTACAAGCCCAGGAGAGAGACCTCAGAAGAAGAAACCAAAATTGCCAACACTTTGACCTTGGACTTCAGCCTCCAGAAACATGAGAAAAGAAATTTGCTGTTTAAGCCACCCAGTCTGGTATTTCATTATTGCAGCCCTACCAAACTAATACAATTGCCAATCTCTGTCCCAAACCATGGGAGAAGCGATGTCAAAGAAACATTTTTTATGGTTAGCATTTCCCATAATCATATAAGCCAGAAGAAAATTGTACTGAGTATGTGTTTCACGGTGCTTTGAAAGCCGAAGTGTCTCTATGTGACTGGGCTAGTTGTAAGAAAGCCCTTTGTGAGGTCATCATGCCACGTTTGCCAGGTGGGCACAGAGAGACAAGCAAGCTTTTAAAAACACTCGAGGAGACATCATGCCTCACTTTGCAAACCCTCTTTTAAGAAACATCATTATCAGAAATCCATTTGATAACATCAGGAGGACACAATGTCTCCAGTATTTGAAAACCCTGAGAATGCTGCAATATGATGGATTTAAGACCATATACTTTGGAGAAACCGATATTGCTGAAAGTCTTGTGACTGGAGAAGATCTTAGCGATGGGTATTTCGTGCAAACTCCAACGTGGTGTATTGTGCATGCTGGTAGTAGTCAAGGATGGGTGCCTTGGAAGTATCGGATGTTCCTTAGAGATGAGTTCTGCATCAAACAGGAAGACAGCCTCTTCTCTGAGTTCTGTGATGTGGTGAAGAAGGCCTATGGGAAGTGTGCCATTGTGGTCAAAGAGACAAGGCAGCAGGACAAGATGAGGCCAAAGGAAGACGAAGAGCCAGAGACCCAGGTCCATGCTCCATCTGTCATTAACTTAACGAGCATTGTGTGTTGCCCTGAGGTGGCCAAGTCCTGTGGCCATGAACTACTCTCTCTGCCTTCCCCTTACAATTACCTAAACCCTTTAGACTCAGTCTGGTCTTCTCTGAAATGGTTTATCATCAATAACAGAAAGGAGTTTTGTTTGCACTACATTGACAATGTCTATTCTTACCAGTATATACTTCTCAGCGATTTAATTAGCAAAGGGATTGAAAGGATAAACCCAAGCAAATGGAAAACAATAACCAACAAAGTACGGAGATGGGAAAACTACTATCTTGGTAAATTTTCTTAAGGGTGCTTCCTCTCACAAGCGGTTGGAACCATGCTATGGGCATAGTCTTTACCAACTCTGCTGGGCTTGACTCTGGACCACTGTAGCCCAAGATGCTCCAACAGCGACCTCACAGAGATGCTATGAGGACTGAGGTTTCTAAGGCTGTTGGCAAAGTGCTTTAGGTTTACTGAAGGTTCCATTAAAGCTTGTTGGTAAATTAGGGATCTCGACTCCCATCTTGTTAAGGCCGCTTTGAGAGCTATGTTAATGGGAGGATTACAACTAACCCAGCCCAAAAGAGCTCACTGGTGAGCAGGGGTGAGCAGAACTAAAGGTCGTGTAGTCGAAATTTAGGTCAGAACGAAGTGTGTGGTCACAAAAAGTTGAAAATAGTGTGCCAACCAGTTTCAGCCAACCAAAATAATCTACAAGGAGACAGTTTGCCATCAGCTGGAGGTGTGGTCCAGACAGTGGCCGAGCAGGTTCATTGCTTCCCATTGCTTGTCAGAGGTTGAGTGAGAGACATCTGAGGAGACACTCCATCCAGATGCTCAAGGCCAGTTGGTGGTCCCAGTAAGGTACCCGGAAAGCTGTAACCATTGGTTGATTCAACTGGGACTTGGTGGGTGAACAGGTGAAGTGAATGGGAGTCTGTGGAACCCACTTATCTAATACTGCATCCCAACTCCAAGAATCCTCCCAGAAGGTCGTTAGACTTTGCCGCGGTGTTGCATCTTGGGGCCCCAAGAGCTGAGTCACCTATGGCTGGTGTAGCACACCTGACTCAAGTTTAAAGCCATTGCTAACGTAGGTTGTAGGGATTTGTGGTGGTATGTTTCACTTTTATTGAAAAAGACCTGCCTCCAACTAAACATATTAGAAATTCCAATCCTATTTATATGTGTTCTGGTGGTAATTTTACAACAGACATAATTATTCCAGAGTGTGTCAAAAACAACTCATGAAAACCTCTACCTAACTCCTAACAGAATTACCCATCTGTAAGATTGTGAGGCCAGGTTCCTGATAGCCAATTGCAGAAAACATCTGATGATTTGCTTGTCTTACTGCCCCGTTTCCCTCCAGAACCTCCCTGAATTATTCAGAAATACGTGGTCCGATGAAATTAGATGTTCAGTGCTTTTCGGCAATCAAGTAACAGACTTCTGCATCATTTTGTTGTCGTGCATTTTATCTGGGGATGAACCCATTGCACCTGCAACCGCCAACCCCCCAGAACCAGGCGAGCTCAGTTGTTACATATCCCGCTTCCCAGCCAGCGAGCTATGTTTGTCTCCTATAGCTGCTGTAACAAATACCACGAACTTGGTGGCCCCAAACAGACACTGTCTCTCAGTTCTGGAAACCAGAAGTCTGAAATCGGTTCCACTCAGTCAAAATCAAGGTGTGGGCAGGGCCACACTCCCTCCAGAGGCTCTGAGAATCAGTCGTTCCTTGTTCTTCTGGCTTCTGGTGGCCACACGGGTCCAATCCCTGCTTCTGTGGCCACATTACTTTCTCCTCTTCTGAGTCTAATTTCTCCTCTGCTTCCCTCTTGTAAGGACACTCGTGATGGCACATAGGGCCCATCTGTATGGAGATGGGAAAACTACTACCTCAAAATCGTTAACTGAATGCCATCGGCAGAGATGCTTTTTCCATATGATGCAATGTTTTACAGTTTCCAGGGATTAGGAGTTGGATACCTTTGGGGACCATTATTCAGCTGATCACAGACACTAATGTAAGTCTTCTGCAAGCTGGAATACAGCGTTCCCCACGAGCGATTAACCTGGTGAAACAACACTGATCCTGTGCTACATTTCTGGGGTCTTTTTCACTACCTGTTTCATGTATGTTTTAGAACTTAGGTTCCTTGAGAGCAGGTAATAGGACTCAAACCCCCTTGGTGACTTCAATGCACTGGCACGTGCAGGCCCCCATGTAGCTGGCCAGGGTTTGGGGTATGAGTGTGTTTTGTCCCTACATCACACTTATCACACGTCCACCCAGAGTTCCACATAGTCATAAGCACTGACAGCTACATGTCCTCGACTCACTTAGTCCTCCCAACAGACTGTGATGGATGAGCCACTGTTCTATTTTAGATGGGGTAAACTGAGTCACAGAGCGATCACTTAACTTGCTCCAGTGTGGAAGTGAGTTCACACCTTGCGTTCATGCATATGGCCATTATTCAAGCCACCTCTCTACTACCGGGCAGTTCATTTAATCCCATAACCACCCTGTCGTGGAGGTTCTCTCATTTCCCACCTTATAGGTGAGGAAACCGAGGTGCTTGGAGGTCACGCGAGTCACTCCGACCCTAAAGCCCGTATACCTAAGCACCATGTTTGGCTTCATGGCTGGAGTCCAGCGTTTTGCTCTTCCCTCCCACAGTTCATCTGCCCAAAGGGTCGCCTCTGACAGCTGACGAAGCAGCCACCTCCAAGTGGACCCTGCAACAAAAAGAGATTTCAACGCAGGATTGACCAAGAGGCAGAGAGCTTGCAAAGACATTATTTTGCAGGGAGGGGAAAGACATGGGAGGTTTTTAAGGTTCTCAGACAAATAAGAAATCAACAGGAGCTTTTTTTTTTTTTTTTAAACCAAAATGATCTAAGAAGATGAGTTAGGGTTCTATTCCCTTGGGACCTTGTTTCATCATTAGGAAGGCAAGAAGGGGAAAGAGAAATCAGGACAACCAGAGAGATCAAAAGGATCTCCTTTAATGTGTGATTTAATTACATAATACTGTATGCATAATTGAGAAACGCTGCTTAATACTAAGAATGGGAACTTCCAGCAGAAAAGTAATGGAAAGTACGCTGGGCTTTGGGAATCCAGTAGACCTCGTTGGAATCTCCAACTTATTAACTATGAGACTTTGGACAAGTTACTTCACTGCCCTTAGGCTCAGTTGACTCATTAGTAAACTAGGGTGGAGGACTTTATTTTTTTTATTTTTAAATATTTTAAAAATTTATTCATCTGAGAGAGACAGAGAGAGAGTGTGTGCATGAGCAGGGGGAGGGGCAGAGGGAGAAGCAAACTCCCTGCTGAGCAATAAGCCCCATGTGGGGCTCGATCCCAGGACCCTGAGATCATGATCTGAGCCAAAGGCAGACCCTTAACCAGCTGAGCCACCCATGCACCCCAGGTTGAGGACTTTAAAATGCTTCTCATAAGCCCCGCCACTGAACCGCATCAGGCACCTTCTGAGTGCCCCATACACTCAAGCTTCTCTTATAGTCCAGGCTGGGGGCCAGCAAGTGTGCCCACACTCATACCTGATGTTGCTGACCTCATCTCCTTTTCACTCTCTGGGGGAAATTCTTGCTGTTTTTTATCACCAGGACATAATGAGAGTAGACACATCTGAAGATACTTTGCTCAAAGGAACTTTGTTCTCTGGCATTTCTTTTCAGACCGTCTGTGACAGGTCAGGCAGCTAACGATTATAAGTTTTGCCTGCTGGGGTGGACAGGGAGGATGGTGAGCAGAGCCAAGACTCTTCGAGAGCAACCTTGTGTTGCGCTTATATGAACCGAACAGTAGGTAACGAGACACAGCAGTCTTGCGTGTATAGACGAGTCCTCTGGAAGAGCTTTCATGTTGTCGGTGGTGCTGCTGTCCTTCTGAGGCTGACCGACGAGACAGCCCCCCTCTCTGGCCCTTTACCTTCACCAATAACCGCATCCCACTCCCTCTCCATGGGCACGGGGACTCCCAAGTAGGTGGTGTGTTGGAATGATCTGTCCCAAAATGAACCTAAAGCAAACAGGCAAATGAAGCTGGATGCCCAGTGGATCCCACCTTGTCTACCCAAGGAAGGTCCAAGCTCAGTTGGGTTGAAGGAGCCGCACCTGGCCAGTTGAGGGGCCTCAGTTGTCTACCCAGGTGGTACACGCTCCTTCCATTTGTGATTGTTTTATACATACAAGCCATTTGTACATACTTGACCTCATTCAGTTTAGACCATCAGCCTGTACCTAGACAGGGTAGTGATCACGAAGCTCATTTATAAATGAAGACAAGTCCAGGCAGTCATTGACTCACCTAGGGGCATGCACACCTGTAGCGACAGGAAGGCCAGAGCCAGAATCCACATCTTCTTATCAAGGAGCCCTTGCACCTGTCTCTAGCTGGCTTCATGGGTTGGTTAGGATTGGTTAGGATCACAACCCTATAATTGGTGGAGACCCAATCACTGAGTTAAGAAGGTAGCCCACCTCCACTGCTACAATCAAGAAGTGCCAAGGGGGAAGTTCAAGGCTAATATGATGAATTGATGGTCATAGAGAATTTAGAGTCCTCTTTTTACTCCACTGTCCTAATGTGGTTCCAGCCTCATAGTCCCAAATGGCTGCTGAGTTCAAGCCATTGCATTAGCACTCCAGGCAGCAAAGGAGAAAGGAAGGGAGAAAAGTTCATCTCTTCCTTTCTTAAGAGGCCTTCCTGGAAGTCCCACATAACACTTCCATTTGAATCTCATTGGCAAGACTTAGTTGCAAGGGAAGCCGGGAAATGTAGTCTTTTGTCTGGGAGGCAGTAGGGCCGCTAAAATCAGGTTTCTATTAGTAGGGAGAAGAGGAGGAGGAATACTGAGGTAGGCAACTGGCAGTCTTGGCTACATTCCCTGCTCCCCTTCCTTTTGATGTTACAGTCATCCTCTCATCAACATTCCAGCACCTTCTGGAAAAGGGGTACCAAAGAAAATAAGCTCGGGCCCTCCAGGCAGTCAGAGTCATGGCTTCCAAGGCCTTCAGGGCCCAGTCCCTAGATGTACCCCCCCGGGGCTCCTCCCACTTCCTCCTGCAGCCCATCCCCCTTCCTCTGTGTGTTCTTCAGCCTTGATCATGCCCAGCTTCCTCCTTCCAGAAAAGTCTTTCCTTCAATCTCACCTTCCTCTACTGCTACCGAGGTCTCTCTCTCCTTGCAGGAGGCCTGCAGCCTGCTGCAGAGTTGGGAGTCACACGACACTTTCACAGTGTTCAAGTTATCAGCCCCCTGTGTTTTCAGGGGAAGGACCTCCAAATGTAATCTGATGGGGCAAACTGCGAATCTGAAAAAAAGTACGATCTATACATCAGAGAGGGTCCCAAACACCTGGAAACACTCAGAAAATACTGGGCCAGTGATGTGAAAACTAACCAGTTATTTGTAATGAACACATTGTGCAGAGACGTTTCTGTCCTGGCTTTGCAAACACCACACGCGTGCACACACACATGCACACAGAGACACACACACACACACACACGCACGCTTGAAATAACAATGCCAACGGCCCCATTTCGACTCCCTCGCACCCTCCCAGCTCACCGCTCACTACAGTCTAGCCTCTGTCCCCATCATGTGGCCCTGCACGCTGGCTGGCCCGCAGCTAACAGACCCAGAACCCCTGCCGCCTCCCCGTCCCACGCACAGGAGCGAAAGGGGCGGGTCCCCGGGGCTGATCTCCCACACCGACGCACGCCCGTCTCTGCCTCTGGGGCCTTAGAGGGGGCTAGGAACAGCTCCGTGCCTCCGTTTCCTCCTCTGAGGAGGGGATAATGACAGCTGGCAGAGGTAACAGTAGTAAAGCAGGTGGGAGAGTCAGGGCTGAAAGGAGTCATGCTGCCTCGCCGTCTCCAGATCTTCCCGCCCTGGAAACTCTTTCCCAGTCTCAGCTTCCAGGGCTCATCTCCCTCTGTCTGTTTAAAGCTCACAAGAAGGTCCAACCACCACCTCCTTGCGATCCCCTGAGGCTGTTCCCTACACAGATCCCTGGGGTGGGTCTGGAGTTGAGCCCAGGAATCTGCATTTTAAACGTCCGTTTGCGTGTGGAGAGCCCATCCTTGGTTCTCTTTTCCCTCCAGAATCTCTCCCTCATCCCCCGGCTTCACCCCAACACACAGGCGACCTGCACAGGACAGTGGATGGCAAGGTCAGGTGTCAAGGCCACAGATGGGGAAATGGTCAGACTGAGTCATTCAGACAGCTGTGTTTCCCTGGAGACCATCATCTGGACCCTGTCTGGAGAGAGGTGACGCTTTCTAAAGCACCTGAAAATTTGTTTCGACTATTCAGTTGCTGAAATACATTGTGTCTCTGCCTCGTGAAGTAGAACACGTGAACACAGCTGAACCTTTCCCTAGAGAATGAGATCGTCATTGTGAATGTGACGTCCTAATGTGCGGCGTTCCCAGTGTGGGACTGTGGCGACCATACAGTGAGTTCTCGGGCTCAGGCGGCTTCGTAAGGACGGCCTCACTTGCTCTAAGGTATTTCAATATATTATCAGCTTGAAACCAATAAATAGGTGTTAGGGTGTGTCTAATAAGATTAAAGGGGATCTGTGTAAGGGGATCCTGGGGCTCCTCTGCGGATGGAGAACCCAGATTTCAGCTGATGCTCTCTGAAACTTCCTACCCAGGGGCGGGCTCTTTCTTAGGGATTTGCTCACAGTTATTGTGCAGAGAGGGGCTGGCCAGCTGCAGTCCACACGGGGTCCTGGTTGTGGGCTTTACCACTCCCTCTATCCACATACATTCACCCATGCGTGCAGGCATCCAACCAATTCTTGAAACTCAAACTATTAATCTACTGACTTCGGGCATATGGAGTGGACCCGATCAGCAGTAATTCCTGGAGGGGTTCCTCATCTCCCCCTAGCGGTGGAAGAGAGTGTGTAAGAAAGGACAGGGGGGCCAAAAACAACACTGTACCCAAAAACCCTGAGTGTGGTCAATGGTTTAAGTTCAATCCTTAGGTCACCCTCTACCAAATTTTCCAAGATGACCCCATGTGCCACAAATTCCAGAGCTGAGGTCTAAGTCCCCCTAGGAAAGTGCCTGTTTAAAATAAACGTGACCACCTAGGGCGTAGGCATATTTAGATTCTCCAGGAAAAGCCAACAGCCCCTGTCCTTGGATTTCTGAGGCGCCCGGCAGGGAAGGGAGGGAAGGTGCCTGGGGCGAGTGGATGTGGTGTCCGGTGGCCGCCAGGCATGCTGGAGCCCGAACGCCCTAGATCCGCAGAGACACAAAGAACCATCCTGGACCCGGGTGGGTGGGCGGCGGGTCAGGCGGCACAGGCCCCCTGACCAAGGCAGGAGCCTTGGCCTCGGGCCCAGGGGCGGTTCCGGGCCCCACCTGAGCAAGTCAGGGAAGCTCTGGGGTCGGAGGGCAGAAATCCTAGGGGATTGCTCTTCCCTTCGGGTGTTTGTTCATCCGCCACAAGGCCCAGGAGGCATCGACTGTTTGGGGTGACTGGGGATTAGCAGCTTGTGGGGTCAAGCTACAGATGTAAACTCTGCTTTCTGAGTTGGGATTAACAGCATCGACAATCACAGTAAAATTTGAGAAAGAGAGAATTCCTTGTACACGTTTTGTTTAAAATTCGAAGTTCCACCAACCTGGGCGGGAGTGGGGAGGACATCTGTTAATATACAGTGGGTCCTTCAACAACGCAGAGGTTAGGGGTGCCAAAGCCCCGGGCAGTCAAAAATCCGCGTGTTTTACCTTTTGGCTCCCCAAAACGTAGCAGCCCACTGTTGAGCAGAAGTCTTACTAACATAAAATTGATTAACACGTATTTTATATATGTATTATACGATGTGTTTTTAAAGGAAGCTGGAGAAAAAATGTTAGGAAAATCATGAGGAAAATACAGTACGGTGCTGCACTGTCTTTGTTGAAAAAGACCTGCTTATAAGCAGAGCCCCGCAGTTCAAACCCGGGGGCTCAAGGGTCAGCCCGGCACTCGTGCAAATTTTCCATGTGGCCACCAGCAAAGGGACCAAAGCGAACACTGCACTTCCTCAGCCCCCACCCACTCTGGTATCGAGAGAAGTGAGGCAACAGGAATCTTGTAATAGAGATCTCAGGCTGTTAGGTGCTGAGTCAAAAAAAATCTTAGTATCACTTCTCTCGGATCTACGAGTCTCCTTGGCTTAGCTCCCGGCTTCATCTCTTCGCAGCAAATCCCAACAGGCAAACTGGGGGAGAGGACAGGACACGCGCTCTTCTTACTCTCTTCGCACAATGGGGCTCAGTGATGGGAGTTCTTCTGAGACTCCTGCCCAGGTGGCCGGTGGGTCTCACCCTGTAGCCCTCCCCACGAGGACCCGCCTGGCTCAGCAGAGCCACCAACGCCCCCCGGGCAAGCGAGCCGGCGGCTGCCTTCCACCCCAACAACAAAAACATGGCGGAAGGCGGAAGAGAAGAGACTGTGCGGGAGGGCAGCAGGGGAGGGGGCCAGAGGCCGGGGAGGGCCGGGGACGGCAGGCGGCCGAGCCTTCCACCCCTAGAGCAGATGCCACTTCTCCTCCGGCCCAGTCCTGCGTTAGGAGCACCTGGGACCTGGCACCCAGAGCTGGGCGGGCTGTGAGGGGCGCGGGCTTGCAAAACTCCCTCCCCTCACGACACGGTGGGTGTGCGTCTGCGTGAGACCAAAAGACTGGCTTATTCCAGAGACAGAGACACCCTTTTTTTACAAAGATATTTTATTATAGTAAATGAAATACGGGTTCTTTTCAGAGCATAAAAAAGTTCATCTAATTTTAAGCCAACCCTACAGGGTGGGAGTGTGTCCTCTGACACATCATTCAGTAATTGTCTCCTCTTTCTTCTCAGCTGGAATCCACTCAGGCCGACATGTAAATACAAATTCTAGAAAGGAAGACCAAAAGGACAAGTATGAAACGTCTGAATGTTTTACTTGCTTGGCATTGCCCCTCGTGCTCGGCCAGTCCAACTTAACCGATAGCAACCATTGAAGCCTATCTATCGCAGAATGTATTTTCACAACCTGGTGGTTTTCTGCTCATCTAAAAATCCCCCTTGGTTAAAACCAGGCTCGAGGCTGGAGGGAAAATGAAGGGTCAGGCCTGCTGCCACCCCACCCCCTTCCGTGGAGGCCTCCGTGGATGCCTGTGGGAGGAGAGAGGCATTTATGACCCACAACCCACCTTTCCCTTCCCCTTCTCGGTCTAACACGCAGAAGGAGGCCTCTGCCCGGGACAGAACTTCAACCTGCAACATTTCAAAGAGGACAGGCTTCCTTTGCCGGTTTTAATTTTGTTCTCCCTTGGCTGACTCCCAAGTTTCAGTCAGGAAAACACCTCTTCCAAAAAAAGGAACGGTCCCTGACAGGAACTGCTTTGGCCCGGCAGAAGCCTACAGCCTGCCAAGGACCGACGTGGTGGCCCAGTGGGCTGTGCCAGGAGGAGGACGGGGGTGCCGGGCCCTGGGCGAGGATCGGACAGTTGCAGTGTATTTCCCTGCATTCGGGAAGGTGACGGGTCAGGGTGAGGCCCAGGGGGCACAGTCTGACACCTGGGTTCAGTTCTGACCCTGCTCTTCACCAGGTAGCACGTCAGCCCTTTCTCCGTCTGAACAGGCCTCACGGAGCCGTCCGAAGGGGGACCGCCACCGTCTAAGAAACGCTGAGGGAAATGCTAGCCCACACAACGGTCATTCAGCAGAAGTGCTGCTACGAGGACTAGTGTGCCGTCACCCTCCACAGCTCTAGAAATCCTCTACGGGAATCCAGCTGACAGAAGCGTGGCGTCTCAGGGCGGAGAGGGGTTTTGGAGGTCGCTGGCCCACTGCCTCGCAGAGTGAGGGCAGACGGGGCTGCCTCAGAGTCCCCTCGCATCGGACGTCCGCACCCACCCAGGGGCTGGGGCCTGGAAATCTGCACTTCTACCAGCTCTGATCATCAGCCAAGTGTGGGGACCACTGATCGAGAAACCCCTGACACCATATTTGAATCTTCTCGTTTTTAGAGAAGCACAGAATTCAACCTGATCCAAGGAAATGAGATCAGCGTGCGAGAATGACGGTCATAAGCTCAACCTGAAATGGGGGTTTGAACTCAGAAGACGTGTTCTGGGCAACCCCCCCCCCCACCCCGTGTGCTCTGTGATCGGCCCGGGGCTACAACGACGAGTAAGGCTCCGTGCCTGGTGAAGAGGCTGCTGGGAAGGGCCCTCTGGGACTAACCGGTAAAGGCTGAGGGGCACGAAAGTCTACCACACTCAAAGAATGGCGGAGTGTGGGGAGTGGGCACTAGGGGGACAGATGGGACCTGGGTGGAGGACACACTGGCAAGGGATTTGGATGCCATTCCTAGGAGTCAGACTTTATCCTGAAGATATGGTAGGGTTTCTTACTCTGAGGTGAGGGCATGGTTTTCAAAAGACCTGGGGCCCCACCTGCTCCCCAGCCCCGTCTGCCATTTTCTGTACACTGGTGGGTGATTCTAATACACATGCTCCGGCTGGGAGAAGGTCCTCAGCTTTCACGAAATTCTCAGGAGCCCTGCGACCCAGGACTGGTTAAGCACCAGGGCCCCCAGGCTTCGGGCAGGTGTGAAGAAGGGGCACCTGGGGCGCAGGGTCAGGGTCAGGGTCTGCACGCCTCGCCTTCCACAGACGTCCCGCATCAGACACCAGGGGGCCCGAGGGCTGAGGAATTCTCCGAGGGCCTCGTCGGGGGACCGGCCCGCCCCAGCCCACTGGACACTCCGCCCGTGTGAGTCCCCGTACCTCTGATTTCCCTTTAGTTCTCTTTCTTCTCTGACTGCTTCTTTTTCTCAGCTTCCAGTTTTTGCTGTTTGGCTTCCAACCTTTTCCTCTGGTATATTTTGACTCCGGCAAATGCCAGGCAGAGAATTAAGGTCTTGGCTGCTAAGATATACAGCAGCAGGGGCACGTGTTCCAGGACCTTAAAGAAGCAAGCAAGCATTCTAAATGTTCCATGATCGATAAGAAAGGTTTCTCTCACGTTCCTTCATTTATCCAACCCTTACTGCCTGCCTCTAATGTAACAGGCACTAGGCTAGGCGCTGGGGCCCCACCGGTGTCCAGGACAGGCAAGGTCCTCGTCCCCACGCCAGCCGGCCGAGGTCTACCCCTTCCCCCATCACTCCCCCGCTGCTGGCTGCACGAGAGAACCCCCCCGTGGACTGCGGACGTAACTCTGGTCTCTCACGACCGGACCACGCACTTTGCCAGTCCCCCAGGCCCTCTGCTGCTGAGGCGGCCCCGTAGTCTGGGGAAAGGACCCAGAGCCAGGGGGTCTGGGTGACAGCTCTGCTCTGTCCCCGATGACCACGTGACCGGGCCAATCTCGTGACTTCCCAAGCTTCTGCCTCTTCGGGGGAGGCTGGAGCGGACCTTCCTTCTGGATTCTCCAACTTTGGCACGCTACACTTTCCTCTTGGTTGTGTGGCTACTCACTAGCTCTGGCACTTGAAGGTGAAGTAAACAACAAGACAATAAAATTCAAAACACAAGAGGTGCTGGGGGGCTCAGTCAGTTAGGCATCTGACTCTTGATCTCAGGGTCACAAGTTCAAGCCCCATGTTGGGCTCCACGCAGAGTGGGGAGCCTACTTAAAAAAAAAATCAGAACATGAAAACTTAGTTACTCATCAACTGTTCCTGTAATTTCCTGTTAGCGAGAAGCTTTAACCCATGGGCTAAAATGATAGCTGGGGAATAGCTCTGGATTTGAATTACTCTCCATACGCGCGAGGTACGCTATTACGATAGTCTCTGTAGCACAATAGCGTCTCAAGGCAAATATATACTTGTTTCAGAAACATGAGTAATATGAACTGAATAATACTTATGAGCTTTTAGTGTGATTAAAAATTCCTTCTCTAATAAAGGTATGCTTTTTTTGAGTGATCACCATTCTAGAGGACTGGGTAGCATTTATTCCAATGCAATCATTAAATTGCCAAACATCACTTAAGCAATTCCCATATAATGACTTCTGGCATGGGAAGAACATTTGTCTCTCCTTGTAAACACTTTAACTCAACCGCTAAGAGGAAATTTGAGCTGGGAACGACACGCTCACAGAGCTGGAGGCCCGGGGGAGATTTCACAGATGACTTAGACCCCCACGTTGTTTCACAAACAAGGAGAACGAAGCTCCTTGTTGGGGGGGGGGAGGCCAACCCACGTCACACAGTGAAAACTTCACGAGGAGGCCAGACTCAGAATGAAACGTTCTAACCTCCGTGCCAGTCTTCTTTCCACTGCGTCCTGATTTCCAAGGAAACAGAATTAACAAAATCATAAATTATGTGCATATGTGTTTGTATAATTTTATTAAAATTCCTGATGACTGAGACCTGGACACAGGTTTCAGACACGGAAGATGGAGCATCGGTTAGGCCCACTAGGAGCTTACTTCCAGCGACTCCCTTACATTTTTCCTGGGACCCTAATCAGGTCCCCAGGAGGCAGAGAGACTGTCCTAATTGTGTGGCTGAGAAAGTGTAAAGTCTGGAAAGGTCAGGTCTGACCAAGTGCTCAGACCACTCCAAAGCCTGAACTCTCTTCATCATTACACGACGTTGTAATAGCTACCACGTTCTCCCCAGCCCTCCCCAGTTTTACAGCTAAATTATGCAAAGAAATGATGCCTTGGCCACTGAATTTCCCAAACGCAACCGGAATCACTACCTCTGAAATTATTTAGCCGGTTACTTCTGTGTATTTGAGGAAGGTTGCCATGTGATACAGTAGGAATGTACCAGAGAGCAAAAGGAGGAACCCGAACACTTAAAACATTTCAATTTAATTAAAACGGTTAAGAACACAAGAACATTGAGTAACTGGATAAGAGTCTTCAACCACAAAGTCATTTTAACAGGAAAGAATAAATATAACAGACACACTTCAGAAAGATCACTCTAGCAAGAGTATAAAAGACTAAAAAAATTGCAGCAGTGAAATTTTTTCTCCTGACAAATATAAGTGGCTTAGAACACAGATCTTCCGGGGCTCCTGGGTGGCTCAGTCAGTTAAGCATCTGCCTTCGGCTCAGTAGGATCAAGTCCTGCGGCGGGGGGCAGGGGGGCTCCCTGCTCAGCGGGGAGTCTGCTTCTATCTCTCCCTGTGTGTGTGCTCACCTCTCTCTAGCTCTCACTCTCCCTCAAATCAATAAGAAATAAAATCTTGAAAAAAAAAAAAAGAACACAGCTCTTTCTCACTCAGACTTACAGCTAACCTCCCCCCAAATAATCCCCTAACTCAGCTATGAAAGAAAAAAAATGTTAAGTGTTCTTTTACTTCCTTGGAGGCAAAAGTCAACAATTTAGAGGTGGAAACCCCATGTTAGGTTACAAAACTCACGAAATGGAAATACATCGGCCCATGGCAGAGGTAAGGGGTTTCAGGATTTACTTTCTTCTTAAAGGCAGGGGACACAGGAGGCAGCAAGAGGCAGAAGTTTCGAGACTTGGCAGAGGGCAGAGCAGTGGCAGCAGGGGACAAGGCCACTACGCGGGCTTAAAGCAAAGCGTTTCAGGGCTCCATTCCCGCCGCTCTACAGTACCAAGCTTCAGTTGTGCGAGATTTCTAACAAACCCCTCGTTTGAACTCTCAAAACAAACCAATCTTCAAGGGGGTAAATGAATAAAATATTGTGGGTATGGCTGAGATCTATACCAATTTTTAAAATAAATCCCCAATACTCATGTAAAGAGAATGGCTAGTTTTTTCAATAAGGTCATACTCTATTGCTAATGCACGATGCTGATAGTCACTGGCGGCCTCGGGCCCCGTAAGGCAGGAAGGGAAGCCGCAGGACGTGCTGGGTGCTACCTGATGCTCCCGCCTTCCAGAGCCCTATGAGGGCAGGATGCAGTGAGAGGCCACTTCTTTCTGACGTCACAAGGAAGGGCCCCCTTTTAAACAAGAGGTTGCTCCCTAGCAGCCACAGAGTGTCCCCTCCACGTCGGAAAGGTCTGGGAAGTATTTTGCTCCTGACATCAGAAAGAACTCTTTCTGCCACAAGCAGGATAGGCCTGGGTGCTCAAATGGGTTGTCCATCACTCCAGGATTAAAATATTTCTCTGCTGGGCACCTGGCGGGCTCACGAGGCTCTAGATCTCAAGGTTGTGAGTTTGAGCCCCATTTGGGGAGATGAGTTAAAAATAAAATCTTTAAGGGGCACCTGGGTGGCTCAGTCAGTTAAGCGTCTGACTCCTGATTTCGGCTCAGGTCATGATCTCAGGGCCTTGGGATCGAGCCCCGGGTTGGGCTCTGTGCTGGGCGTGAAGCCTGCTTGGGATTCTCTCCCTCTCCCCCTCTCCCTCCCCCCACCCCCATGTGCAGACTCTAAAAAAAAAAAAAAAAAAAAGGAAACCTCAAAAAAAAAATCGATAAAATAAAAGCCTTCTCTGTGCCCTGCCTTAGCCCCGTGTTAACCTCAAACCTAAGCGATCAGAAACTCTGGGAGCAGGCCCACAATCTGGGTTTTAACAAGTCCTC
>CM052799.1:186902163-187041710 GCA_028533885.1 Nasua narica | reverse complement strand
TAAAAAAAAAAAAAAAAAAAAGGAAACCTCAAAAAAAAAATCGATAAAATAAAAGCCTTCTCTGTGCCCTGCCTTAGCCCCGTGTTAACCTCAAACCTAAGCGATCAGAAACTCTGGGAGCAGGCCCACAATCTGGGTTTTAACAAGTCCTCAGCTGGTTCTGACGCACCCTGAGGTGGGAAAGCCACGGCCTTGAAGGACTACGCACAATGCTCCGAGCGCTGCTGACATGACCCTTCACGCCAGCGACTGCCTTGGGCTGTGGCCACCACAGAGAGGAAAAGCCCTGCCCTAAATCCCACTGCTCGCTTTCCGCTTCTTCCCCTTCTTCCCCTTAGATCTTCCCTTCCCAGCCGTTCCGCTGTGAGCTCTGGAACCCCAACATAAGCTCAACAAACATTCCTCCATTTTCCACCCCTTTGAGAAACCCTCACTCCACCTCTTAACTTCAAGCAGGCTCGTCCTGGAGGACAGTCCCCACCGTCCTCCTGTGTGACCCCTCAACCCCTCCCCAAAGTCGCTGAGGGAGAGGGGTTCTCTGTCTCCCGGCTCCCTGGTCCCGCTTCCAGATCTCTCCAGTAAGCCTTGCAGTGGAAAGCTGGTGGATGTTCTGAACAAGGAAATGTGCATAATTGAAAAAAAAAATACATACAACGAGATCGTAAGTTTGAGAATATACACACTACACTTATATGCATGTAAAAAAGACTGAAAGAAAACATACCAAGATTGTTAATAGTAACCATCTCTGGGGGGTGAGACAACACAATTCTTACTGGATTTCAAACTTCCAAAGGATCAATGATAAAATATATTTTGGTGGCTGCTCTCTTAACCAACCTCTCCTGCACCCCACGTCCTTCGGGGATTTAATGTGAGGCCTCTCCTTTCCTTCCGTGAGACCTGCTGACAGCTGCCTACAGCCCACGGGGGGCCCACAGCTGGCAGGCTACCGTCTGATTGCCCTTGGACCTGTGCTCCCGGAGGCCAAGTCTATGCTACAGAGGAAGCTGTGTTTATTCCCCACCCAGCTGAAGTTGTACTTGGTGTTACAATGCATCATTTATCTAAATACAACACTTACAAAATATGGCTATATCATATAAGGAAAAAAGTTGTTTCCATGAAAACTAAATTGAATGCTTTCGATGCATTTTCAAATTTGGGTTAAAAAAAAAAAGTGCTTTTGGCAACACAAATGTAAAAGATTAGGAAGACTATAAAAATCTGGAAATATCTGGGATGTAGACTATTTCCTAAAATACTAACCCACTTTAAAGAAACCAAAATGTGAAACCGTAGGTAAAACTTTAAAGGCCTGATTTTTGCAAGAGGAGGGAGGCAGATTTGAAGTCTGTATACCCACTCGAAGAAAGGGCCTTGCCTTCCCCCAAAAGTCTGGGGGGAATAAATGCACTTTTATATGTTTTAACTTAAAATAAAATATTAAGTATTATTAGGATTCCTGCTTTAACCCACTTTTTTCTTTTTAATCAACCTACATCTACAGAACTGCTATTCTCAATTTTTATAATGAGGAGAAAGAAAAAACCCAAGCCATATGTTGAAAGCTCTTCTCACCTTCCAGTTCATGTTGGGCCAAATGGCGAATTCACTCCGGGTCAACGCTGGCCCTCTAAGCCAGGCACATGAGGAGAGGGCTGGGCTGGAAGAGCAGAGAGCAGGTCTGCTGTTCCGGTGGGGAAGAGAAGAACCGGGTCACTCGGGGTTTCCTGGAGCAGATCACCATAGGAAGACCTCTCTGATGGAGAGAAAGGGCACGTGAGCAAAGAGGGCGAGGGCTGCAGACGGGAGGGGTCTGTGCCCCCAACAAGGTGACCCAGAGCCTGGTGGAAAGCAGATGGCCTGGCTTAGGGCTGACGCAGGCTTGGGTCTTGGTGAGCAGAAACGTCTCCACTGCCGGGGGTGTGAGCGCAGCCCGGAGTGTTCCCAAGGGGACGCATGCTCCTGTCCCTTTCATCTGTGGGCGTAAGAGCGCAAGTCCAAAATCTACTTCTCTCCCCACCTCCCGGCCTGAGGAAGAGCTGGGTTGTGGATGAGTGTCTTTCTGTTTTTCAGGTCCTCTGAGTGTTAATGAAGCAAATCTTGGTTCTTAAAACGGAGTAAATGATAGGGAAATTGGAGCGGAGTAAATGATAGGGGAAAAAAATTGTCCTTTGAAAGCAGTTCCTATCTAGAATTTCATCTCAGCTGTGAGGGAGACCTAGGGGAAGGCGACGCAGGGGGCAGGTCAGGGACGCGGCCCGGGCACAGCGTTTGCTCCCAGTCTTGGACGTCACTATTTTTCGAATATGGCACATACCCCAAGAGTCAGAAGACTTGAGCTCTGCATGAAGAACCTACACACTCTGGTAAGTGACTTCCCTCTCGGGGCCTTGGTCCCATCTGCAAATGAAGAAAGGGGGTGTCAACTAGATGGGCTCCCGGGCCCCGATTTTTTCTGCAATTGGGCAACTTAGAGCAGAATCATAGCTTCGCTTCATGGTTCCGGGCTGCATGAGAGCACATCAGCGGCATAAACTCATGCAGCCCTAGAAGTAAAGGTTCTCGTTCCATTTCAGAGACGAGGACACAAAGTTGATGGAACACGTCCAGGGGCAGATGGGGACTGGGACTGAACCCATCAGGGTGGCTCCTGAGTCTTGCCTGATGCACGCCTGAAAGCTTTGCATTCAGAAACCATGGCGATGCCTGTCTTGACATGTACTTACACTTTAAAAAAGCACAAGAAAATGTCACAGGCCTTTAGAACGGTATAATAAAATGGACTTCGGGGAAAAATGTTTTATTAAAACTTTTACTTACAAAACATCTAAATACTCAAGACCTCGTCCAGTCAAGGTCATAGTATCTGGAAAACAGGCTGGTGATTGGCACAAGATAACCAAGTTTTCCCCATGACTTCTTTCAAAGCCAGATAAGTTAATGATAGGAACGTACACCATAAATCTGTTCGAATGTGATGACGGTGGTTGGAGGGGGTCGTTCTCCTCATGGATAAAGGGCCTGTCTGTTTTTAAGCAGCAGCAGATTCTGACTTGCACCACAGAAATACGTTCCAAACATAGAAGTTATAATTCTATTGCTAGAATTTTCACTTTCAGGAATCTCGGATAATCTCCGGGATTAGCCATATTGTCATTTACAATGTTTAAGGTTATGTAAATTTTATTTTTACAACTCTTGCTCTAATTGAGTTGGGTACACATGCGGTAGGTGAGTTTGGCTGTTTCTAATTTTCTGAGGTCTTATTAATGTAATTAACATATTAATTACATGGATTAACCTAAGAATTAATGGATTATGGGTTAATGTAAGATATTGATTCCCAAGGTCAAGGACAACAAATAGGTCCAAAAAGCTTACAGGAGGAAATAAATTAAAAAGAACACCTAGTGGGGCACCTGGCTGGCTCAGTCGGTAAAGTATGCCACTCTTGATCTTGGGTGAGTTTGAGCCCCACATTGGGTGTGCAGATTATTTAAGGAAATTAAAAAAAATAAAGACAGTGTTGACTTAATAAACAACGACAACAACAACACACAATGGTCTGGCCCTCTGGCAACCCAGGACTATGATTATGACTGGTGTGACCTTGGACAAGTTGCTTGGCCTCTCTGAGCCTCAGGTCCCTTATTTTAAATTCTTCAGAGGCTGGATTGTAAACACAAAGCAAAGCACCATACTTGGCACATGGAAAACATTAAATAAATACCAACCATTATTGTCACGACAGATATCTCTCTCCCTGCTAACGGACATGCCAAGCTTAAGAACCATAAACAAGAGGCAAGCAGGGCAAAATGCCGTCAGTGCAAGTCAGCAGGGACCAAGAGAGCCGCACTCTACTCTTGGTGGCACCCCTGGCAAGCATGTGACCTGGGGTGAGCCATGCACCTCTCTGAACCAAAATGTTCTCACTCTAAAATTCAGAATCCAGGCACCTGGGTGGTTCAGTTGGTTAAACGACTGCCTTTGGCTCAGGTCATGATCCCGGAGTCCCGGGATTGAGTCCCACATCGGGCTCTCAGCTCCGCTGGGAGTCTGCTTCTCCCTCTGACCCTCTCCCCGCTCATGCTCTCTTTCTCTCTCTCTCTCTCTCAAATAAAAAAATAAAAAGTCTTTAAAAAAAAAAAATCAGAATCCAAAGAACAACTCTGCAACTCTGGCATCCATAAGTCAAATGGGATACCGCAGAATCGGATTATTGGCAGTTGCCACGACTTCATACAGAGTGAGGACATTCAAGCTCTTTAGAAAGGAACATATTTAAAGTCAACCTGCAAACAAAGTAGCAGAAGGGATGCAGGGAGAGAGTGGGAGACAAGAAGGCTGATCAATCCAGCTCATTCCCACCCGGCTGCCTCCAAATGCTAACTTTCCCCATCCCCCTGCAATGACATACCCGAACTCAGCCATTTCTGTAGCACCCCAGCGGGACTTCAGCAAAGGAGAACAGCTGAGAAAGCTAAAAATATCAGCAGGCCACAGGCACACACCTGCTGCAGAATCAGACACAGGAGACAGCTGGTATCTGAGGGCTGAATGGCAAAAGCCACTCAGATGGGGACACTTTTGAGAGGTATAAAACCTGTGAAGTGCGGGGAGTTTTTAGACTTTCCCTAGAACTGTCGACAAACCTAGCTTGACAAACCTAGCTTAAATCTCAAAAATAACAATGGCTTAGACAGAAATGGTTCTGTCTCCTCTCCTGGAAAAATAGTCTCATTTTTCCTTTGCCAGTTTTCTCCTAAAACCCAGAAAATCTCTCCGCTTATTTGGGTTAGGTCAGTGAAAGCAATATGGATAACATATTGTCCTAAGTTTTCTTAGGACACAACCTAAGTTTTCTTCTTAGCACACCTAACTCACTCCAGGATCGTCTGTCTCTTCATGTCTACGATCTTCCAGCTGCTAAGTAGGGTTATGTCAGTCCTAGCGTTCCGAACCTGTCCGCCCAGTCTCTACCCTTAGCACCCCAACTGTTCACCCAATCCTTGGAAGGTGGAAGGTGCGGGGAGGAGGGAGTTAGTTGCAGGTGAACCTTGGGCATTACTCCGTGGACGTCTGAGCCCGACTCCTCAGTCACCTGGGATTCCCAGGGCCAGAGACACCGGAGCTCGGCTCCTCCGCAACCGGGGGAGCAGGCCAGGGTCCCCTCCGACCCGACACCCGGGGAACACCACCACCTATCCTGCTCAGACCCGGAGATGGGGGCCACGGGCGGCCGTTGCTTCCCCGATCCATTCACAGAACAGGCTGTCCAGAACATTCGCTCATCCGCCCAAACTCTGGCCAGAACAACTCCGGGCCTCGCGCGGACCTCTTGCCAGCTTAAACATTGCGCCCGCGGCGCCAGGTCCGGCGGATTCCGCGGCGCCTGGACGCCCGAGCCAGGCAGAGGCGCTCCGCGGGTGGGGGCCGCCGTGGCCTCCCCCTCCCAGTCCCCACCCGGGGAGCTGGCGCCGCGCGGCAGGGGGCCGGCTGGCGGGCATCCGGAACAGAACGCGCCAACGCGGGGCCGTCCACCCGACTCCCCAGCGCCTCAAAGAGCTGTCGGGCTTGGGGTCAGATCCCGCTGACCGGACGTCACCCACTTACAGCTCCAGGCCGCGGAGGTCCCAGCGCCGGGACTGCACACGAACCGCAACTCCCACAATGCTGCAGGGAAACTACAGGTCCCGAAATGCACCGCACCGCGCGCCGGCGCAGTGGATCCGGGCTGCTTTCTGCGGCGCTGAGCTGGGCGCGTCGGCGCAGTGAGTCGCCGTGGGCGGGTCGCGGTGAGTCCGGGCGTCCTGTCCCGGGTCACGATGGTTCCGGACCTGCTGTCCAGGCCACGGTTCCGAATTTACCTGAGCTGGGGGAGGAGGGCGGCCGGAGTGCTGAGACTCTTGCGTCCCCCACTGTCTGCGACTGAGGATCCTTGGGGCCCCAGCAGTTTACAAATTTACCTATCCTGGGTTCCCAGACTCCTTCAACAAAGTGACAGCGCGCTCCTGCAGCGTTTGGGCACGCTCAGCCCCTGCCCACGGGAGGGCGCCAGCCGGACCCCAAATGAAGACCAGGGCGATGACCGGGAGTGTCCTCGGATTTCTTTCTGTGGATCGGGGAAACCAACAAGGGGAAAATAAGTGGCTGGCGCAAGAAAACGCGCGAGTTGGCAGTGACAGAATCTAGATTCCAACCCAGGCGGACTGACTCCAAATCCCACTGTGACGTTCTGTGGTGATGAAGTACAAGATGTTAGGAACGCAGAGGAAGGGACAAGCCGAGGGTAGAGGGTTTAGTTGGGTCGACCAGCGAAGTTTTCCCATAGAAATGAACAAAACTAGCTTTGTCCTGAGCGCTGTGAGGCTCTGATCTCGCTGAAGTCTCACTACAAGCCTATAGAAGGACGTAAAATAACCAATGCACACAGGAAGAAGTGGAGCCCCCGAGACATTAAAGTGGTTCGCCCAGGGTTTTAAAGCCGGCAAGTGCCACAGCTGGGACCTGGCTCTCAGTGGTGGATGTAAACTCCCATCAGGGCAGCAAGGACCATGGGGTCCTTTTGCCACCACTTGTGAACTCTGCTTGTGAGAAGGAAGTGGGATTCAGGTCATAGAGAGCCAGTCGTCCAAGCAGAGGGAGCTCTAAAAGCAAACCCGGTGAGGGGGTGTGGGTGGGGTGGGGGAACACAGCAAGTTGTTTGAACTGGCGACTTTAGTTGCCCAGTTGAAAGTGGCCAGCCTGGAACTTTGGGAATCAGTGCTAAAGTGTCAGACGGGGGGCAAGTGGTTTCAACAACTGTATACCCAACATACTTCTAAACATCCGCCATTCCTCCCATCCCCCAAAAGTAAAGTTGGCTGATAACCATCTACCTTGCCACTGTACTTTCAGGATGATAGTAAAATATACTTTCTTAGAAAAATCTAAATTTCTTTCCTTCCATTTGGTTTCCTGTGTTAAAGATCAAGCTGGGCACCAGTGAAAGCCTTAAGGATAGACTATTCAGTAACTACTGCAGTAGAGAAGTGGGCCCAGTGTGAACCAAAGTCCGATTTAATTTATTAGCAGGAATTGGGCATTTTAAAGAGAAAATGAGGAAGTGGGGTCCGTGGAGCAGAATCCGAGAAGTGAATATTTACAGAAACCAGGGGATTACTCAGTCTGATCTTGTTAACAGGCACTTATCTGAAAGACAAACTTCTGTCTTTATGACCAGAGGCAATGGTGCAGGTTAGAGCAAGGTCCCCCCGCTTGGTCGGGAGAGTTACCTCCTTGAATGCTGGCATTTCAGAGACGAGACAGTTCTGGGTGGTTAAAGGTTTCTATCCCAAAGAGGGAGAGAAAAGATTTATAATTCCAAGTTTTCTAAAGTACCTGCTCTTAGAGGGGATTCAGGGAGCTGACCTGCTTCTCTCCAGGCTTTGGCTGGAACCAACAGTAAATTCTCCTGGCGGCTTATTGAGTTTTCCCAGGCAGGCACTCCAAAGGGGGTTAGGGTCCTCTTAGGGATGAGGCCTTGAGCTGTTAGAAAAGCTATGCTAGTGTTTATTCAAGTCTCTTAGCGCAGAGAAGGGGACAAAGTCATTGATGCCAAGTGTCTGCGATGTTTACAAGCCAAGGTTAAGGCCTCCTTGAGGGTCCAGAAGAGCCTGACCGGAAGATAGTCTTGGTCACGTGGTGGAAAGCTTGGATCTCTGCCTGGATCTAGACCCAAGGCCAGGATTTTGTGGCCGGGGTAGCCGCTCTGGGCACACTGGGACAGATGTTCTGTGTGCAGTAGCATTTCTGGGTTTCTAATCTGAGGAAGGAGGCCACGCTTACCACATCTACTCTGGGAATGTAAATGGCTTTCCATAACTGTAAGGCTTATGTTAGCATGATTGCCCATTTGTTGCTAGGAATCAGATACCTCGTAGATATCTCACTCTGGAGATAGAATCCTTGGGGTCAATGGAAGACATCCTACAAGCATGCCTTGAAGAGGGGCTTCTTTTTTAAATTTTGTCTTAGTACCGTGAGACTTGAGGCCCTACTCACAATTGTTGTGCTTTGGCTGAGTAGTTGGCGGAGGAGAAAGGTAAGCTGGGAGGGCACAAAACCACAACCCTATACATCTGTCTTGGCTCTGACTTTCTGCTCTCAGGGACTCTGGCAGAGTAGGCTTGGGCCTGCCCTCCCATCCCTGCTCTAGTTCTGCCCACTCTGTGTTGATCTCCTTTATAACCTGCCATGTTCTATCATTGCGATGTTTCTGTACCTGACTCTCTGTAATGAGTAGGTTGTTCCAGCTTAGACAGTGTCATTCAGCTCCATACTTCTGGGGTCTATGCCAGTGGCCCAAGCAGACAGGTGCTAAGTAGTGCTTGATTTAATTAACAGATGAAGTCACCTAATGTGTGGACTGCATCTATAATGCAATATCTAGATATAATGAACCATCTGGCTTTTCAACGAACCTGGGCAACTCACTTTCTCTTGAAACGTAAGTGAAAATGAGTATTTGTAAATGGAAGAAGATAAACGGAGTCGAAAGAATATTTTATAAGGCGATGTTAACAACTTTTCCTTATTTTTTCTATAATAATGAGAGCTTTGGAGAGTTAGTTTTCTGGAAAACTTTAAGTGTTAATTTAAAAATAGGTTTCTGGGGCACGTGGGTGGCTCAGTCATTAAGCATCTGCCTTCGGCTCAGGTCATGATCCCAGGATCGATCCCAGGGTCCTGGGATCGAGCCCCGCATTGGGCTCCTTGCTAAGCGGGAAGCCTCCTTCTCCCTCTCCCACTCCCCCTGCTTGTGTTCCCTCTGCTCTCTTTCTCTTTCTGTCAAATAAATAAAGAAAATCTTAAAAAAAATAAAAAGTTTCTGTTGTATTGGGTAGTTCTTTTTTTTTTTAATATTTTATTTGTGAGAGAGAGTGAGAGAAAGAGAGAAAGAGAGAGAGCACACACATAAGCAGGCAGAGTGGCAGGCAGAGGCAGGAGAAGTGGGCTCCCTGTCGAGCAAGGAGCCCGATGTGGGACTTGATCCCACGACCCTGGGATCATGACCTGAGCCAAAGGCAGCCGCTTAACCAACTGAGCCACCCAGGCTTCCCATATTGGGTAGTTCTTAAGGATGCTACGTCTCCCTTGGGGACTATTTGCCCTTGTAGAATGTTCTGTCTTCAGACTTCCAAATAAGCAAAATGTCAGGAAAACAATACCCATAAAGTCACCTGGAGATTCTTCTGTTCATTCATCACCTCAGACTCTGCAGTCCTGAATTAATGCATAAACGCCCCGAGGTCAAGCCAGTGAGCAAGTGATACGTCCCCGAACCACAGCTTCTGGGTAACACAGCTGGGTTCTCTAGAAAGTGAATTCGTCACGTGCAAAGCAGTGTTTTGTAAGAAAGCAGGTTCTGTGATTTATTAGCCCCGCCCTCTATCCCCACCGCCAGCACACAGGTCCTGCACTTCAAATTTGACTTTATTTTCACTAACTTGACAAAATCTGTCAAAGTGGACATTGATTAAAATGCCATTTATATTGCCCAGGACTTAAAAGAGGTCTTCTGCATAAAATATCGCTCCGATGAGTGAGTATAAATCACCGAGATTAAAATGTCATCTATGTTGGTTGAGCAGCCACGTGATCTCCGTGGAAGTTCTCAACAGCAAGCAAGGAACTGAGTGAGTGTCTTCTCAGCCATGACAACGTGGATTTTCTCCACAGCGTGAGCATCTCTTCGGATCCAGATATCAGACGTTGGCTTTGTGCCTGTTCCGTTTCTCAAGGACCCATTTTGATCCCTGCTGCACCCATGTTCTCGTGGAAGGTGGTCTTCGATTCTTCTAGATTCAAGATTTGACTCTTGTACTTCTCTTGCCAGTCTTCCACGATGTACTGGTGGTAGGGGTCGTTGGAGTGCTCTTGCCGCTTGGATTTCACTGTGCTCACCAGGATAGCTATGATGATGAAAGAGAACATCCCGATCATCACCATGAGGTACAGGATGACATAGTAGAAGTTCTCAGCATCGAGTTTGGCCTGTAAGGCCTCTTGCTCAGCTGTGGTGTTCCTGCGCCAATTGTCCATATAAGTAATAAAAATCCTTTTGAAGACATCTTCCAGGGTCTGTGTCAGATTGGATAAAGTAGGCATATCTCCCTCCTGCTGCAATTTGAATGAAAAAATTGATGAGCAAGGTGAAGAACACTGACTCTTTCTGCATTTGGCTACTTTAGGAGATAAAGTGAGGGGAATGCAAAGGGGGAGATAGTATCTCTTTACCTAGCTGGTGATAGACTGAGTGCATTTTTTTGTTGTTGTTCTTTAAGCTTTGTGCACGCATATTGATGCACCTGTTGGATGTGGGCTATCTTACAATAAAAATTTGATGGAGGATATATATATATATATATATATATATATATATAGTATCTCATTTACATATGTGAATAAATGTAAACATGCAAACGATAATGGAAAAAAGACAGGAAATAGTTCAAAATGTGAATAGTGGGTGGTATACCTAAAGAAAATTTTTTCCTGACCCAGCAATCGCACTACTGGGTATTTACCCTCAAGATACAAATGTAGTGATCCGAAGGGGCACATGCACCCGAATGTTTATAGCAGCAATGTCCACAATAGCCAAACTATGGAAAGAACCTAGATGTCCATCAACAGATGAATGGATCAAGAAGAAGTGGTATATATATTCAATGGAATACTATGCAGCCATCAAGAGAAACGAAATCTTGCCATTTGCAATGACGTGGATGGAACTAGAGGGTATTATGCTAAGCGAAATAAGTCAGTTAGAGAAAGACAATTATCACATGATCGCTCTGATATGAAGAATTTGAGAGGCAGGGCAGGGGGTTATGGGGGGGGTGGGGAAGAGAAATGAAACAAGATGGGATAGGGAAGGAGACAAACCATAAGAGATTCCTAAACTCATGAAACAAACTAAGGGTTGCTGGGAGGTGGGGGGGGGGTGGTAAGGATATGGACATTGGGGAGGGTATGTGCTATGGCAAATGCTGTGAAATGTGTAAGCCTGATGAATCACAGACATGCTCCCTGGGGCAAATAATACATTATATGTTAATAAAAAAATTTAAAAAAAAAAGAAAATTTTTTCCTTCTTTATACTCTTCTGAGGTTCCAAATTTTCATCAATCATCTTCCACTACTTTGTTTTTAAACAGACAGGTTGCCTCACAAAATAGCTAGCGTAATGCCTTGTTCTCCACAGGCATTCCCCACACGTCAGTGGAATGAAGGAGCGACTCATGTCCGAGCCATGTTTTCAGAGAATTATGGGTCAGAGGATTGCAAAGGGCAATCTGTTCCATCTCCTTTGTCTACATAGTGCTTTTTCCAAGTATCCCAAAGAGAGGAGTGTGTACGTCCACATTTGAAAGAAGCATCTTAGGCAAGTGGCACAATGAAACAAACTGAGAGGTCGTTCATATTCTTCAAATCCATTTCTCTCCCCGTCACCGGCACTGCCCGTCTGCCAACATCTCCCACCTTGATGACACAAAGCAGTGCGATGCAACCCTCCCCCAAACCATCTCCTGGGGGCCTATCTGCCCCTCACTGCCCTCCACAGCAGTCGCTGTGCTCTTTTAAAGAAGGAAATGGGATCATATCCCCTTGCTTTTAAAACCATTCAGTCCCTTCCTGTAGCGCTTAAAATAAAATCCTAGTTCCTCCGTGGGGTTCACCTGGCTTGGCCCAAGCTCGCCCCTGACGACCTCTGCAACGATTCTATCCTCATGACAACTAGTCATACTGGCCTACCTTCCTCCAAGTCGATAAACGTTCTCCTGCTTCAGGACATTTGCACATTCTCTTCCCTCAACCTGGGATAATTTTTCCTTTCTCTTCCCTTTGCTACCTCCTTTACCCTCTTGGTCACAGCTTAACTGTCACTTCTGAGAAAACTCAATGGCTCTGTTCTAATCAGTTCTGCCCCTCCTCCCCCCACTTTTCTCCAATAGGATCTTATTTTTTTTTTCTTCAAAGCCCTCTTCACAATATGTGCTAATTATGTGTGTATATCACTGGAGTGTGTGTGTGTGGGGGGGATTCTTGGCTTATGGTGTCATCTTTCCTACTCAACTATCATCTCCACGAAGACAGGACTCCTATCTCCTTTGCCTACCTTGGGAGAGCGAATGTGGGCACAGAGCCCGACACATCAAAGGCACACAGTGGATGCTGAATGAATAAATGGATGTGCCGGGCACATGGGGGGCACCGGAAATGCAGAGATGATGAATATGAGATTTCTGTCTGTGGAAGCTCAGTGTCATGAGAGAACTACAAACCGTGAGAAGTAACAAGGAGTTGTGAGAGGTCTGAACAAAGCAATAAGGGAGCTCCGAGAATGGAGCTGAACATAGTGCATAGATGAAGCAGAGAGGTGTGGACAGAAGTGGGAGGAATGTAGACCGGAAGTGAACCTGGGATTAGCCAGAACCTACAGGTTTGCCCAGTCAATAAAAGCCAACAGTGAGTTTGCCTAATGCCTTTCTGGAAACAATACCCCTTCTCTTCAACATGGCTTTTGTTTCCTCTTATGAGGAGAGAGGTTTCCGATCTCCCCACCTGGGGAAAGAGCACAAGTACGCGCCCAGGTCTTTCTCTGACGCCTTCCCAACATTCCATTCATTGAGAATTATGGTAACTAAGTTAATAGATTTTTTTTCAATCCGATGTATTAAGTCCTATTATTCAAAGGGCTCTCAGGTCTTTCTCTCGCTCTCCCCTCCACGCAAAGCTTAGAGAGTTGAAAGGAAACTTGACAAATGGATAAGTTTGCCCCAAGGTACATGCCAAGCACGCTTTCAAAGCAATGTAATAGAGACATGCTTTCTCCTCCCTTAAAATAATACAGTTCGCAAAATAAAATAAAATAAAATAAAATAAAATAAAATAAAATAAAATAAAATAAAATAATACAGTTAGCTGTGAAGAATATCGCTAAGGTAGCTTTAATCCTATGCAAGACATCACCACTGGCTCCTTAACCCTCCCAGAGATGAGATCTGCTCATTTTGGGGGAGGTCACGCTTATTTCATCAATCAAAAGACAACCCACCCCTTTGTGCTATGTCGGGGCTGGTCTTACAGGTATGAATCCTTCACCTGTGAGTGTTCTCACCCTCTCTTTCTGCCAACCCTTTTCCACTTCTTCACCCAACAAAGAAACTTGTGATTTTGCCAGCTTGTATATCCCCCCTTCTGCACCCTCTAGAGAGAATTCAGTTTCCTTTTGTGAAGCCAAATGGCAAACTTGATAGAACATAGAGACAAGTGAAAAAAAAAAAAAGAAGAAGAAGAACCGGAAGAGCTAAGTGTACAGAAAGAAGAAATGGTGGTTGGGGGGGTGGGGGTTGGTAGAGAAATCACTCCCAGGAGTGAGTGATGAGGGAAATTTGGTCTGGGGGAGGGTGCTGAGCAAATGTAGGCAGCAGAAAACTAGCCAGGAGATGCAGGGAAATCCCCTTCTGGGCTAAGAATCAGCTCCCTTGCAGTGTTTTTGCCAAGGTGCTCTCAAGATTGGAATTATTCTAGTTATTTTTGCTTCTCAGACAGCACTTTTTGGCTACCACTTCAGTAGGCATTGGGTTACATGAGGCCCTGCCTTGGACCTGAGTCTCCCCCCCAGAGTGGTGATAGCATTGCAGACTCCTAAGTACTCTGAGTTCCTCTGCCCACCCTGCCTCCCACATATCTCCTCCGTGGGCTGTGCCACTGGGCTTGGAATTCTGCCAGAGACGCCTCTGAGTGGAGGAAGGGCAGTAGCACAGGGCAGGCCCGCTGCCAACACCCTTCTGCGAAAGTTTTCATCAAAGCAATGGCACTGTGAAAAATCTAGGCCAGCGCCTGACTTATAAGAGTGCTCCTTTGTGAGGCCCCTGTCTTTTCAGGGCTCTCAGAGAATGCGGACCTAGGAGAGCTGTGCTTTGAGGCTTGGCAAGGCCATCCAGGACAGGGTGCCTCAAGGGAAGCCTCAAGATTCCACAGCTAAAACGGGAATGGGGCATTTTCAGTAAGTATCGAGGGGGAGGGGAGATGGAGCCCAGAGGAGAGAGGAGAGGGCATTGGAGTAACCTTGGTCTTCTGATGTCCCTGAGTCACCCTGCAGAGGAAGAAAGAAGTACAGTTTCTATAGGACAAAGGAGCCGAGTCTCTCCAGACTCACACATAAAAATGGTGGTGCGTTCTTGTAGTTTAGAAACAACCCCCACCCCCGCCCCATCTGTGGTCACCTCATCCACAAACTTTTCCCCAGAGCTCTGTCTGAGTTGGAAATCCTTTTCTGTACTTCTTCTGCAAACTGCGATGCTTATCTATTTGCTCGTTTTCAATTACCCATCTATTGTGAACTGATTCATGTGATACTCAAAACCACTCTACGACCCTGGGATTTTCACCTCCCTTTTACAGACAAGGAAACTGATGTTCAGAGAGCTGAAGTAATCTGAATCATAATTACACGAGAACTTGAGCTGCTGAGGGGCAGGGATCTACGGTTTTATTCGTCTTTGAATCCCAGGGCCCTACATCATGGTTGGTACATCACAGATCTTTGCCAAATGTTTGGTGTATCAGTGAATGTTCCTCTCTCATGTACTATGGATTTCAACTGGAAACTCCTAGAATAGTGATTCTCAACTTCCTTGCATGAGAGGAAAAGATTCACAAACTCCTTGAAAAATGAAATTAAACAATCTGATTCTATTCTTCTCCTCAAAAGTATGTGTATGCATATGCAAAGCTCCACATTCAATTTCAGGGGCCTCCTGGGCCTCCTAAAGCCCAACCGAGGATCCCTGCAACAAAATATCTTTGAGTTGAAGGACTTCAGTGCTGGATTCCACTGGAGCTCTTTGGGTTTGTTTCAAGGTATGAGCGTGGCAGCATTTGGAAACCTGCTGCTGGAGCTACTACTGATTATTTGTTCAGCTTTTCTAACGTGGACAAAGGCTCATGGAGAAACTTCTTTGGGCCTCTGGGCGGCTCAGTCGGTGGAGCGTCCGACTCTTGATTTCAGCTCTGGTCACGATCTCAGGATCCTGGGATCGGGCTCTGCGCACAGTTGGGAGTCTGCTGGAGGTTCTCTCTCGGCCTCTCCCTCTGACCCTACCCATTTCCCTCTAAAATAAAATTTCCATCTAAAATAATAAATAAATAAATAAATAAATAAATAAATAAATAAATAAATAAAGCAGATTGGGAGGTACTTCTTGATAAGACTTACTTATAGAGTGAAAAGGGTTCAGGTAGATTAAGTACCTAGCCTCTGGGCAGACTGAAAAAAATTGAATCCGAGGGGGATTCATATTTCGAACACTGTTGCATGAGACATGGCCGAATAGTCTATTGTTTGTTCCATAACAAAGGGAAACGCGAATCAGTGTGTGAAAGCAATTTCACTGATGGACATTATGCTGGAAAGTTCTAACAGGCCTAAATTTTTGATACTCAGGATAGCTCCTTAACTGATAGACATTGGTCATATTTGGTGTATGTAGTATCCCTCTCTAAGTAGAACACCATGAAAGGTGTTTAGTAATGTGAAGACTGTTAATTACGTATTGTCGAACCATATGCAATTACCATTTCTGTATGGTCAGTATTGGTACTTTCATATGGTTCAATCTAACATAGAGGGACCTATATTTTTAAGCATTTTCAATAAGTAGTTCTTGGTCAAAGAACAGGATGGCTCTCTACAGATTATTCAGGCTGGCCGCTCATCGGGCAGGTGCAGTAAGTACAGACCACAGACTGTCCTTACATCACTTGTCTAGCATCACAGGACTTACACGCCGGCCACAGCGCTGGGACTAGAAACCGAAGCCACCCAGGCTAGCACCCAGCACCCACTGTGTCCTAACAGAGGTCACACATTCCAGTAACACCCTGTTTCCATTGCCTGTGACTGGGCAGCTCAGCTGGGTAAACGAAATGAGACCAAGACCCCCGTTACAGCTTCCATACGCCAAGAAGGTGTGCCCTATCTTCAGGACACGTCATGACCCCCTATTTCCAGCTGTGTTCGTCACAGGTATGTGTCATTCACAAACAGAGACAATCTGGACACGGCGAGGAGAGTAACACCCACTCGATCCCTAAACCCCAAAGTTCTGTTTTCTTGACAGGTGGTGGGGCGCTGGGGTGTGCAGTCGGTTAAGTGACCAGCTCTTGGTTTCAGCTCGGGTCGTGATCTGAGGGTCGTGAGATCGAGTCCTGCACCTCGGGCTCCATGTTTAGCAGAGAGTCTGCTTAAGTCTCTCTCCCTCTCCCTCTCCCCACTAGTCGCTCTCTCTCTCTCTCTCAAATAAATACATAAATCTTTCAAAGGAAAGAAGGAAAGATGGTGGACTATTAACACCACTTGGTCCTAACAAGGCAGTGAAGTCTTATATTGTTTATCTTTTTTTATTGTTGTTGTTAGAGTGCACAGTGGTGGGGAGGGACAGAGGGAGAGGGAGAGAGAGGATCTTAAGTTGGTTCCACATTCAGCATGGAGCCAGACACAGGGCTCGATCTCATGACCCCAAGATATGACCTGAGCCAAAATCAAGAGTCAGACACTTAACTGTGCCCCAAAGTCTTTCATTTTTATATCAAGAATAGAAAAGGATATGATTATCTGCATTCACCGTGAACATTCCACAAAAACACTTCCAAATTTTCATCAGAGTATGAAAAAATGAGGAAGGAAAACAATACAAAAATTAGAATAAAAATGAGGGGGATTAGGAGAAAAAGAAGAGGCAGAAGGGGTGCCTGGGTGGTTTAGTCATTAAGCGTCTGCCTTTGGCTCAGGTCATGACCCCGGGTCGTGGGATCAAGTCCCGCATCAGGCTCCCTGCTCAGCTGGAAGCCTGCTTTTCCCTCTCCCACTCCCCCTGCTTGTGTTCCCTCTCTCTGTGTGTGTCTCACTGTCAAATAAATAAATAAAATCTTAAGAGGAGCAGGAGGAGGAGGAGGAGGAGAGGAAGAGAAGAACAGAGAGAGAGAAAAGAAAAGAAAAAAAGAAGCAAAGGCCATGTTATACCAGGAAATTCACTTGTTTTATAAATTTCTGGAAAAGGGAAATCAATCGCTTTGTCACACAATTTCTCAGAAACTAATTTGCAATGGAAGCTTACCTAGGCAGTGCGTGGGCAGTATGAAATCCTCTGCTACAAAGCCAGGCTGCTCTAAACCTCCTGGTTGGTGCTGGTAAGCTCTCGGGGACTCTGTATAAATCTCAGCCTGCCGGGGGGCCCCCTCAGCTGGCAGCCAACCAAGCCTTTGTTAGCCGCAGTCTGCAATCTAGGCTTTTATGGACCCAATTATTTAATCTAATCTTACGCGGAAAATTAAATACGGGCCTGCCGTTGGGAACTAACCTTGGTGCCTGAGGGGGTGTGCCTGCTTGGAGGTTGGCATTGGGTAGAGGCAAAGTTCCCTCCTTGGGCCCTGTGATGCCAGCCGCAGCCAGGACCCTGCCCGGCCACAGTGAGTCCTGCCCCCCTCAGGAAAAGGCTTAGAGGACGGCACCATTCCCCGTAAGGACTTGTGCCAAGGGCAAGCGTCCCAAAGAGATGAGATAAACTCGGCCATCTCTGGGGCCAGCATCCCTACTCTAACCACTTGCTTAAAAACCTAATTTTATTTGTTTTTTTTAAAAATTAGTTTTATTGATTTGACAGAGAGAGAGAGAAAGAGAGAGACAGTGAGAGAGGGAACACAAGCAAGGGGAGTGGGAGAAGGAGAAGCACGTTTCCCGCTGAGCAGGGAGCCCCACACGGGACTCGATCCCAGGACCCTGGGATCACGACCTGAGTCAAAGGCAGATGCTTAACTGACTCAGCCACCCAGACACCCCAAACTTAATTTTCTTTAAATACCCCCTCTTTCAGACAATTTGCAAGTGGCTTTAGAGCAACACTGTCATCTTGTACAGTAGAAACCTGCCACAATAAAGGTGCTATGCAAACAACACAGAAGCAATTCCAGGGAATTATGTAAAGACCCTGAAAGAGCTAAACGCTTTCTGCTTACCAAAAGATCCCTTTCCAGCATGGTGGGAGTCCTTGGAATAGGACACAGTGTTATCACGTGCCGGGCCCTTTGCAAATGCTTTCATTGCATTAGTCTCATGCAGCAGTGCCAATGCAATGTAAAGGGACTGAGCTTTACAGCTAAGGAATCCAGGCACAGAGAGGTCCAGAGGTCAGCATCACGCAGAGATAGAGCCCGGGTTCGAATCTAACCCTGAATGGCGGCCGCAGTGATGACATACCACCAAAATCACTCCAAGGTCACAGGGCTGCCCATCACTCTGTCACATAGCTGCACAAAATAAGATTACCTGTGTTTTACAATGGAATTTTGTCATCAAACGGTGCTCTAAGCGATGTGTCTTGAGATGCACTGGGTGGCAAGGGGAAGGTGGCTAGGATACCAAATTATCTACCACTCGTTGTCGTAGTTAACATAGTGGGTGTGAGCTAAAGAAACGCAAGGATCTCTGCAACTCCACGCCAGCCTCGCATGACATCATAGGTCCTCATAGATTGTCTTCACTGAACACGATTAGGCAACCTCAACCACACAAAACGGTCCAGCTGGGCTGACCTAGCTGGGATGGATGGTCCAGCTGGGCTGAAAGCGTCTCCATAGAAACGGAAGCCATTCCAAGGGCTTCGAGACAGTCCACCGGAGCAACACTGCCACCTGCTGGTGGAAACGAGGAACAGAGACCAACGTCTTCCTCACTCCTGAAGCGGCCTTGACCGTTTAATTTAGTGTCTTGCATTGTCCTACTGCAAAGGTGAGGAGAATCAAAACGGCGTGCAAGTCTACACTTCAGTAATTTGAGGCCAAAATGGAAGGCAACACATGATAGAAGCTGAGAGCTTGGCTTTGGAGGCTGACAAACCAAGTGAGTGAATTACTTACGCTCTTGATCTCTGGATTCTTCGTCTGAAAAATGGGAAGATTAAAAGCCCCTACCTCACTGGGCTGTCACCAGAGTTAAATGAGATAATGAATGGGAAGCACTTCGTACAGAATCTGACACATAGAAGATTTCTATCTTCTGCAAAGATGGAAAGTGTTTTATAAGTATGAGATTTTGCTATTATTTTTGAGAGAAGGGCGCAAGAGGGCATGGCAGTGAGAAGCAGATCTCACCAAGGAAAAGACATTCTAGCACTGTGTGAAGAGTAGCTTCTTGGTGGTTTATTTTTAGATAGCTCCTACTTATGCCCTGATACTCAATTCACACAACTGGAATGAGACGAGGACCTGACACAGTGGTTGCAGAAGCAGAGTATAAACACGACCCAAGCATCTGCTGTGGGCTGGAGAAGAAAATGGGAGGAGGGCACAGCTGTTTCTAAAACTTCTCCTGACAGGCTTCAGCCCACCTGGCCTCTGCAAAAGGCTCTCAATACATTCACTCCGCATTGTCCCCAATGGGAGAGTAAAATGGCATCTCCCAGAAAGCGAGGTTCATAAAAGCAAATGTTCTCTTTGAAAATCAAATTGCAACCCACACTTTTACAGAGCTCCTCTGCCTGCGTATGGCATATGTTTTTAAAGCCCAGGGAGTTGAGTCGGCTTTTGGGTTTAAAATTGGATGGTACCCAGTTCCACAACCAGCGCTAAACAAATCCAAAATTCCTTCGAAAGATAAGAACAGTGGAAGACTGTCTAGAATTGAACCTGCCTTTCAAGCTACTGGTACTATTTTTAGGGCACCACTATGATACAAATCAAAAGGCTAGCAACCACAAGTGGCAAGCAATGGGGAATGCAGGGAGTTGGGTAATTGTCTTTGGAGAATTTCAAGTTCAGTCAATGCCTCTCTGCTCAAGCCAATCCTGCTAGGAGATATCCCATGTAGGCTTTACCTACTGACCTCCTGTAATGGGTAGGCAACTCTATGTCCACAGCCTGTTTACTTCTCCACACCCTCCCAGTATATCACAATTTACATTTAAATCCAAATTCAGACTTCGCATTTGTATGGTATTGAAAATATTATTCTTTGATGACCCAGTCACCTCTCTCCTATACAAATTTTGGTTTTCCAGGAATAAATTATGATTTTTTAAAATTTTCACTAAGCTATACCCCTCAGTGGCCCCACATCATTAATCATTAGGGAAACTAACTTACAACCACAGAGAGATACCACTACACACCTACGGGAATGGCTAAAGTCCTTTTTAAAGAGCCAACAACAGCAAGTGTTGATGAGAATATGGAGTGACTAGAACGTTCTTACATTGCTGATGGGAACACGAAATGGTACCACCACTTGGAAACAGCTTGGCACTTTCTTAGAAAGTAACCACGGGACTTAATCCCACTCCTAAGTATTTACCCAAAATAAGTTAAAAAAAGTGTGTCCACACAAAGACACACGTGAATGTTCCTAGTAGCTTTATTCATAATAGCTAAAAGCTGAGGTTAACCCAAATATCCCTCAATAGATAAATAGGTAAACAAAATATAGTATATTTATGCAATAGAATATTTCTCAACAATAAAAGGAACAAACTAATATATGCAACAACATGGATACATCTCAAAAACATTATCTGAGCAAAAGAAGTCAAATACACAAAAGAAGCCATACCGTATGATTCCATTTCTAGAAATTCCAGAAAAGGTAAAAGTAATCCATAGTGATAGAAAGCAGGTCAATTGTTTCCTGGGGCCAGGTAAGGGGAAGACTGGCTGCAAAAGATTGAGAGAGTTTTAGGGGGTGACTGAATTGTTCTAGATCTCAATTGTGGTTGTAGTTACTGGGTGTACATGTTGGTCAAGATTCACTGAACTGTGCCCTTAAAACAGATACATGTAATTTAATGTAAATTCTACCACAATAAAGTTTATTTCTTAAAAATCCACTTTTATGTAGTTGATTTATAAATTTATATCCCCAGCCCAGTTCTCTCCTCTGAACTTCGGACTCAAATGTCCAAATGCTTGCTTGATATTTCCACGTGGATGTCTAATGGGCATCTCAACTTCAAGGTCCAAACAGAACTTTTAATTCTCCCACCAAATCTGCTCCTCCCTCTGCCCCATCACAGCAAAGTGGCCCCACCATCCTCCCAGTTCCTTAAGCTCAAAAAACCTAACAATTAGTGTTGATTCCTTTCTTTTCCTGACCTCCCTATTGGGGAACGTCTTCGAAAAGTTGTGACCACCCACTGACCTGGGAGCTGAAAGGGGCACTTGGAGGCTCCTCAAACCCCACCCTGTCCTTGGAATGTGGGTTCTGCTCACCCTTCCTTCTCCCAGAGGGTGCTCCAAGAACATGGTCGTGGGATAATAATATGGTGTTGAGAACACCTGCACAGTATATGTGTCTAGACCCGGTTAATGCATTTTTACAAACTTTGAAGAGTTGGCAAGCAGGTGTGGGGATCCATTTGTCTTGATGCTGCCCAAGGTGAGGTTCATATGTAAGTTCCCTTTGGAACTTTAAACATGCCGCTACCAGCCTGGAGTGGCCACCGGTCTCTCTGAGCTCTTGCTACCCTCTGAGTACAGAGGCTAGTTTCAGGTTATACAGGGAAGCTTCTGAAGGGTTGAAAACCAACACTCCCACATCCAATTCATTGGTAAATACTGTTGACTGCCTTCCATCAAAGAAAACTCTCTCTCAGCCTTGAGCATGGTTATATGAATTTGCCTACTGGGTGACATTGAACCCACTAGAACCTTAGCAACCCGCCTCAACTTCTTTGAAAAACATGCTGGGGGCTTTTGGGTTAACTAGTGTAACAGTCAAATGCAAAGAAGAACTACAACCCATTTCATGAGCCAACCAGATACCTGTTCTCAGAATCTTGTCCTATTTTTGGTTATGCTTTCCCCCTGTTGCCCTGAACCTACTTCTTCCCATTTCTTCATATGTGGACATCTTCAAGGGGCCAGTATCCAGCTGACCACACACCTTGGCATTGGCTATTCCCTTTCCCTGAAATGCCCTTCCCCAGATCTCAGCACAATTCACTTCTTCTTCACTTCAATGACATCTTCTCAGACAGGTTTTTTCCTGCTCTCCCAATCTGTCACCAGTCGCCCTACTTTATCTTCTTTGTAGTATCTTTTGTAGTCTGAGTTGTGCAAGGCTGCCACGTACATTGGCATATGTCGGGCAGGGCACAATGGGAAGACACCCTCACTGAAGTCTATGTGCAGCCCACACCCTATGTGTGTGGCATCTTTGACTTCTGACCTTACCTGATTTTATTGCTTGCTATTTCCTTTTCCTGCCTCTAACTAGAGCTTGAGCTCTATGATGGCAAGAACTTTGCCTGTATTCCTTTTCCAGAGTTTCTTGGAGAAGAATGCAATTCTAGATTCAGGCGCTGAGGAAACCAACCACCCCATCTATTTACGGGGTACCGAGATTATTCTTCCAATCAAAAAGATACTTGGAATAGAAACTTTGCATTATTTCGAGAGCCTTAACAATACTTGAAGTTTCCAAATGGGATGCCTAAAACAGGACATTTTCTTTGATGGTTTTAGCATGAGCATAAACAGTTTCGTGAAAAGCTGGAGCTGGATGTGTGGAGAAACCACTGGTACTTTTGTGCACATGGAGCTTCTAATTTCTCTGTGCCCAGGTTCAGAATCTTACAGGAGCTGACGATGGCTCTGGAGCAGTGATGCCATTTGACTGAGGAGTCATTCAGATGTTCTCCTTTCTTTAAGTCGAAAACAAGCATGACCATTTCCAACAAGTATGGCTTCATCAAGAGCTCCACTCCCCAAACATGTGGGGATTCTGCTAAGAATCAGGACTACCTTTGCTTAGAACCCAGGACCTCTTAGTGCATCCACCAAAACTCTTTCCAGAGGGTTCTTTCCAGACAGGTCATTGGCAATATCTCCCCTCATTCCCAAGTCCTTCATTTGGGCACTGTGTTGAGTGGGTTTTCCTTGGAGCTTCTGTCTAATTCAAAGACAGAAGTCCAGGCCGTAGAGTCTTCAGGGCAAGAAGAGGCCCCCCGCCCAGGCACTTCCCTGGTTGGAGAACCCAACCCACCCACCCCAGTGTGATGGACTCTCAGGCCTCCTGCCCTCCTGACACACACAGGGTTGGTCTCAGTGGGGAACATCAGCTAAACTCAAGCACCTGCTCCCTTAAGAAATCTTTTCTAAGAACTCTGTCTCCTTGAAGGTTTAGAACAAATCCATGATTCCTTGCCCGGTCTTGGAGAAAACCATCTCCAGGCCTCTGCTGGGTTCTAAAGTGTGGTAGCTTTAAGAATTTGCTTCACCTCAGATCTGTCAAGATGGCCACTATCAAAAAAGCAAAAAGACAGACATTGGTAAGGATGTGGAGAAACTGGAAGCTTCATTGGTGGGAATTCAAAATGGTAGAGTTGCTACACAGAACAGTGTGGAGTTTCCTCCAAAAAATTAAAACTAGAACTATCGTATGATCCAGCAACCCCAGGTCTGGGAATTTATCCCAAAGGATTGAAATCAGGATCTCGAAGAGATATCTGTATCCCCATGTTCATTGTGGCACTACGCCCAACAGCCAAGATGTGGATTATCACAGATAAATGGTAGAGGAACTTGTGGTGTACGCATATAATGGAGTATTAGTCAACCTTTAAAAAAAAGGAAATGCCTCTGTGACAACATGGAGACACCCAGAGGACATTATGCTGAGTGAAATCAGCCGGTCACAGAAAAACAAACACTGCTTGTTTGCACTTCTCTGAAACTTCTAGAATAGTTCAGAGAATCAGAGAGTAGAATGGTGGTTGCCGGGGACGGGCAGGATGTGGAGATGGGGAGTGACTAAGGCACCAAGTTTCAGTCAAGCAAGAGGAGAAAGTTCCAGAGCTCTCCTGTCTAACATGGTCCCTGGAGTCAGCAATGTGGTGTCATGCACATGAAGAACACTGAGAGAGTAGAGTGCACACAAAATGTTCTTACTGCTGGAAAATAAAATTAAAAACGAAAGAATTCACTTGCGGTTAGCAACCTCAAGGAGGAAGCACAGCTTTACCGAGTATCCAGAAAAGGGATGGCTCAGGGGCACCTGCTATCCAGTTCTGGAGAATTCCTGATGACCACTTTCTATTACACGGTCCTTCAAGCTTGAGAGGTTCCCCTCTGCTAGGGCCAGAGAAACAGAGTCTACACCAGAGGCTGTCGTGTCCAGAAGAACCACATTGTGTCCACAGCACTGTCAGGTGTGCGTGACTCATAAAACTACTGAGTCCAGAGGTGCTCAGTTGTACGAAGCTGATAAAAATAGCCTTGCACTGCTCTGGGTGGGAGACCCCTCCTCCCTGCCTGCCCTCACTGCCGACAGCCCCTGGGGAGGCTTTGGGTTGATTTCTTTTTTAATTTTTATTTTAGAGCATGATGAATACAACCATGCTATGTATTTCTTGTTTATTATTTTTATTTTGAAGTCATGATAGATTCAGAGGAAGTTGGAAGAATGCCGAGTCCCACCTGCCCTCCAGCCAGCCTCCTCCAGTGGTGACGTCATACGTAACTAGAATACAATATCAAAACCAAGAAACTGGGGGCGCCTGGGTGGCTCAGTTGGTTAAGCCTCCGACTCTTGGATTCTGCTCAGGTCGTGATCTCGGCGTTGTGAGCTCGAGCCCCGCGAGAAATGTTGCGCTCAGCAGAGTCTGCTTAAGACTCTCTTCCTCTCCCTCTCCCCACCCTGCCTTGCAAGTAAACAGATCTTTAAAAAAACCTGGGAAACTGATATTGATACAGTGTTGTCAACCAGCCCACAGACCAAATTCAGATTTCACCATTTTAACCTGCACTCATCTGTGTGTGTGTGTGTGTAGTTTAACACAACGTCATCTGATGCCTGGATTTGTGGAACCGGCACCGCCATCAGGGTAAGAACTTCCCCATCACCATTAAGGAGCTAAACTTCCCCTGCTCTATTGTTCTACTTGTACCCCTTTCTCCTACCCGTATTCCCTGGTTGGCCTCTCTATAAATCTGCCACTTCTAGAATGTTCTATAAGTAGGATTATGCACTATAAAACCCTGCGAGAAGGGCTTTTTTCCCCGCTCAGCACGATGCCTGTGAGATCCATGGGAGTTGCGTACGTGCACGGCCAGCCGCTGACTATAACTCCACTAACAGATGTTCAACCACTCACCTGCTGAAGGGTATTGGAGGTGTTTTCAGTTTTTCGCTATTGTGAATAGAGCTGCCGTGAACATTTATGTACAGATTTGGGCATGAATGTACGTTTTCATTTCTCTGGGGTAAACATTCAAGAGAGCAGTTGCTGGATCAGATTACAGAGGCATGTTTAGTTTGATAAGAAACTGCTGGATTAGTTTCCAGAGATGCTACACCATTTTACATTCTGACCAGCAATGAGTGGAAATTCTAGTCGCCCCGTATTCTCAGCAGGAAAGCTGAGTTATGAATACTTGGGATTCTAGAAGATTCGAACTATATGAGATTAGAACTATATTCTTGAGCAGTTCAGCCCATTGATTCTGCAGGAAGGATCCAGATGTGGAGGAGGGACCTGACCATCCCTTGTCCCTTCTTCCAATTCTTCTGTTACTTTTACCACTTTCCCTGAGTTCCAGGCTTAGGCAGAGCTGCCCCCGCTTTACGACATCTCTGGAAACTTGTGAAAGGTTGGGCAGGACCCAAGAGCCTTGTTCAAGCCTCGGGGGGATGTCTTGCCCAGGAAACTTGACTTTGTGCTTTGCTGCCACTGAAGAAACCAGGCTCTGGCTGCACTTTCCAAAGCTCACAGGGCTCTCCATGCATTGTCTTCTTTCAGGAAATTACTAACAGCACCAAAGTTCAAATACAATCTGACGTTAGAGCCCACAGCCCACTTTCCCAGGCTCACCTGGCCTCCTGCCCAGCAGTCATGTCGACGCCCATTGCCTCTAACTTAGCTACTTCCATTAATGGAGAGCCTACCGTGTGCTGGGCAAAGTGTGAGGCACTTTATGTCCCATGGCCTCGGGTCTTCGTTACCCCAAGTCTGCAAGGCTGGTGCAATGAGCTGCATCTGACAGATGAGGAAAAATGGCTGGGGAAATCATGATCAAACTCAAAAGTTTCAGAATACAAGACCAAGGTATAGATCGTTATTATACAGAGCATGCATAAAATACTCTTTGGGGTGACCAAAGTGGCCTTTCCAGTCATTTTCTGAGCGTAAATGCACCCTGCACCTCTCCCTGGGTTCCATGCCTGAAACTCGCATGGCGGACACCAGGTGGCGCCAACGCCGAGCTTTTCCCTCCGCCGGGACCAGCCTGACTTCACAGAAGCCCTTGGCTAATTCTATCGCCAGTGCGTACTTCCAGCCCAACTATAGCATTTCTAGCACATTAAACTTTTTTTTTTTTCAATACCAGAATCCTTGATTTTTTAAGAATCAAATCAGTAAATATTAACAGCTGCACATCTTTTTAAAAAGATTACACCTTACGGCAAAAAGCCAGGAAATGCAACATTTAGGTGGCACATAGAACCTTTCCACTAAACATCAACTGTTTAAAATTGCTGGTATCCTAACTTCAACTTTTCCATATTTGGATATTCTTGAGAAACAGATAACGGTTCCAGACCCTTCCTGCATTTTGAATGCTTGAAAGCTATGCATTCTCTGCAGTTCTCTACAGAGATGGAGCTCAGACCTATCTGCACTTTTGTTTACTACTGAGCATGTTTGGGGATATTTTAAGAACTGAAGCCCTCTTGTTTCGCCCGCGGTGCCCAACTCCTTATAATCTCCTAATTGCCCTGTTTCTTCCTGTGCTGATGAATTACGTTCTGGTTCTTTGTTCTCCAGAATGAAAACACGAACAGGGAAAGGCAAGTGCTTCTCACATGCCTCTCGTCCCAGCACCCCCTTACTTCCCTCATTCAGGCATTTCCTATTCAGGAATTCTTCTCCCTAATTCTCTTTTCCTTGCAGTTTCAACCAGCTGCCCAACTTGTACTGGTTTGTCTGGGAATTCTTTTCCAGTCTGCATCCACAAGAATCCCCTCGATCCCAGGCAAAGTGGGACGGTTTGCGATCCTCGCTGTAAGTTTGAGCAGAAGTCAACTTGCGTTGAATTTTAGATTAAGATTTGACTTCAATCCTTGAGGCAGGCTTCCTTCTCCACCGCGTTACTCGTTATTCATTCATTCGCTCCGCAAATGTGCACCCAGTAAGCCTTGACTCTCTCTGCCATCCCGGATCTCTCACAATGGGTCTTGATGTTCCACCTTTGCTGGATTTTGATGCCAACGATTCGTGCCATATCCCTTCTAAGATTCGCAGTGCCAGGCGCAGCCTCTAATCTGAACAGATGCCTCACTAGTGGTTATTAAATGAAAAGAAAAAAATGAATGCCCCCCCCTCCCCCTCAAGGCTACTGCTTCTCTGTGGTTCCCAGAATGTCATTACTTTGGAACCTACAAGCTCCTGCTTGGAGCCAAAGAGGGACATCACGATGTCACACAGGGTCTCAGCTGTGATGAGGACAGTAGTGTCCAGTAGTTTTCAGAACCTGCCTCCAATTCCAAATTCCTGGTTACGCTTCTGGGCATAAAATCTCCCCAGGTTTGTTTTCCGTGGGATTGAGATTTAGATTTATGAGAAGCTAGCATTTAGGAGGAACCCATAACTCAAGAGTCGTCTTCATTTTGCACCAGACCTCAAAATTTCAGAAAGGAGGTAGTGGTTGCAGGAGTGGGAGGAAGGAATTTGCCCCAGAGATTGTCCTCTATTCCCAAATAAGTTCTGTCTCTCTTTCCCAGCCAGACTCTCTATAAAAGGGAAAACTGGACAACAGGCAGTGGGAAAGGAGTGCGTCCTGGCAACTTGCTGCAAGCCTCGTACACCACGCTGTTTACAAATTCCAGCAGCCAGCCCCGGGATCCAAATGTAGACAACTCTGTTTATGTAACTAAAATAGATGCTTATACCGTGTGATTAAGGTGGCTCGGGGAGCTGGGCCCCTGTCACGTGATGTTTGCTGCAGCCCGGGCCAGAGGGGAGCACGGAAGCCCTGGGACCCCGGCAGGGATGAGGTTGATTAGATTGGTTTTCTGGCGGAGCAATCTCCCGGGGTAGGCACATCGCAGGTGCGCGGGAGAGCAGAGGACTCGTAACCCGGCATCCTCTGTTGCTGTCGGTCACGGTCACAGAGGATGGAGCTTTTCATCCAAGAGGGACACCGTCCCCTCCCGGCTGCCTCCTCTCCCTGCACGGGATTTGGAGTGAGTCCCCGCTCCTGCTCCCCCATTTGTTCCAACATGCGGTTCCACTGCCTGGGTCAGTAAAGAGGCTCGAGTGTTCCAGGGTCGGTAGACGTGCAGCTCAGTGAAATGTTCCCTCCGTTCACCACGCCTTTCTCATCTCTGCACTCCACCCCCCCCCAACCCCCCCCCCCACCCCCGCTTGGTGACCGGAGGGCCTGTTCTTCTAGAAGCAGCGCCAAGTTTCCCCTCTGGACATTCTCCAACCCTTCCCCCCGTGGAAGTGGTCTCGGCGCCCTCCTCTGGTCCATCCAGTGCACTCCTGGGTGAGCTCCTGGAGATCGGGGTCTGCGTCTCAACATCCTTATACCAGCCTTGGCCCCAGCATAGTGGCCAGTATGGGCAGTCAAGCTGGCCAATGGCTTGTCTTTTTGAGTCATGGGAAGACAGCATCCAGGGACCAGGGGACGAGAGAGCAGGAGCAGAAGGGTCACATGGGTGCTGATCACCTCATGGACTCCCTGAGTCCCAGAGAAGGAGGCCCCCATTCACACGGCTTCCGGGCTGGGCGTGGCCCCTCGAGCTGGGCGTGGCCCCTTGTGCTGGGCGTGGCCCTTCGTGCTGGGCTCCTCGTTGCTTTTCTACAGTCTCCTTGGCCTTCTCAGCTTTGGAAGGAGCCATGTACCTTGGAGCCCTTTACACATTCTTTCTTCTCCCGAGACGTGCTGGCCCGCCGACCCAGATCCACTGTCCGATTCATCCTCATCACCTCAAATGCCAAGGGAGTTGAGGACACCACCCTTGAGAGCACCCCCACTCAGTCTAGAGCAGGTTCCCTTCTTATATGTTTGGCCTGCACGCCAGGGGCTGGTCCGATGTGTACTCACTGGCCTCCTGGGGGCAGAGATGGGTTTAACCCCTGGGACTCCGGCCACGGCTCCCTGGGCCTCCCCTCTGGCATTACTATGATGGTACTCGATCACTGTGTAATTATTTGCTTAATGTCTATTTTCCTTCTTGAGTCTGGAGAACGGAAAACCTGTCTTCCCTGTCTTCCCAATGCCCAGCCCAGCTTCCAAGGTTCGTAGAAGCAAATGCATTAATGGATGTATGAATTAATTAATCAACCCAAGGAGGACTGGAAAGACTCAGGAGAGAGAGCCCAAGCAGTCAGATTCAAGGTCACCTTGAGGCGGGCAAGAGCAAGCTAGAACTTGCTGGCGGCGCACCACAAAAGCAGCTCCCAGGGAACAAAGGGGCGACTGTCCTCTGCCCCAATCAACGGGATCTTATAAGGCCACACGTCCGAGGAGAAGAGGCAACAGAAAAACCCCACCTTTTTAAGCTGAGTGTCTTGTACTCTTTTTCTTTGGAAAAAAGCAACAGAAGGATTCTCCACGGAGTCCTTAAGGGGGAAGTGAGTTGCTGAGGCAGGCAGCAGGAGGAAGGAAAGTTCTGGACCGTCCACATCTCTGATCACAGATATGGAGTGAGGGAGAAGCAGGCCCCACTGAAGTCCCACTTGGTTGCCAGACTCCAGGGGCAAGGGAGGGCACGGCAGCTGCCAGGCCCAGCGCGGGCACACACAGCCGGCATTCAGGGCCCGGGGCGTCCGCCGCTCCCGCCCGCCCCGCGCAGCCCCCGGCAGCAAACAGAACTCTCTGTCTCGGTTCCCGAGTCAGGCCTGCACAGAATTAACTGTAATAATTGGCAGGTGTGCTGCTGGCTTCTGGGTTTCAATTCACCGGGGGCTCATGAAAACTGAATGTTTTGCCGCAGCCAGTATTTAGCTTGGGCCCCGAGAAGCTTCAGCTTTCCATGACGAGAGACGAAGTGTGTGGCTGCAGCTGCCCTGGGCCAAGGAGAGTTCCAGAACAGCCTTGGAGAAAGAGGCCCCTCTGGCCAGCAATCCAGTTCACTCCTTGGGGAGAGAGGAGGAAATAGCCCTTGACCCGCTGCCCTTCTCAGGAGCACGAAATAATGGAGAAGAAAGGAGTCTTTCTTGGAGTTGCTTTTTTTCCCCCTCCAGTGATCATCACCTCCAGAAATTTTCTAGGGGCACGAATGCCCTTGGACTTCTTTCCGTGAATACCTAGGATGATAAGGCTGCTTCTCACAACCCACAGCTGAGCCACCATTCCACAGGGGCCGGCCATCTCCACGGCTGTGTGCCCACTGCAGACCTCACTAATCAATCAAGAGCGGTAATCTTTTCTCCTGAGTCTGAGACAGGAGCTCAGAATCTTTCTCAACCCTGCACCCCGGGAAGCCATGACAACAAAGAGGCATTGGCATGAGAGACGAAAAGTATTTGCCATTTCTATTTTAGTAACTCAGAAGAGGCCAAAGTTAGAATCTCATCGGTGAGATTTTTGCAAGGACAGGAGTCAAGGGACGTCCTACCACGGACTGTGGCTTTGATGCCAGTTAGTGGTCAGAGACTCCTTATCGCCGCCCTGCAAAGAGCCAGTGCCGATGATGATCCTCAGAAGGGGGAACACTGTATGGGATTTCACTGGGGACCCAGGCATGGTGGCCCAGCGCTGGCACGGCCAATGCTAAGGGCACGTCCTTTCTGCTCATCATACCCACACTAGAAGCTTGTCCTTGGACTGGAGTTCTGGCCACCAGTCTGTTATAGCAAGGACAGAGTTGGCTGCCATCATGAAGTCCTTTCAGGGGACAGCTTCCCATGCATGGTGGCCCCCTGCCACGTGTCACCATGCTACTCTTTCTCAGCAGGCCTGCTTGAGCCCTTTTTTGTAGGAACTAATGTGTAGTTCTGGAAAGGGATGACTTTGGCCTCCAAGGCTGGGAAGAAACACTAAAGAAGTGGCATCCCTTGGGTTGGGCCCACTTTCTCCATGGAGGAGGCCCTCCGTTCACAATCCAAGTAACACCATCTACTCCTTCAGGGACAATAGTCCTTGTGTCCTTGGGCTTCCTTCCAACAGGCTTTGGGAAGGTATCTCCTTCCAGATGTCCTTTCCCATCCCTGTTTTACTTTTCATTGGAGGCCAAAGGCTGAATAGGACCTCTTGTGGCTCAGCCCAATGACATGGGGAGGATCTTCCTCTGTTATCACAAGTTGGTGCTGTGTCCTGAGCTCTCAGCTGATGTCCTAAGGAGGAGGGAGGACTTAGCAGCCCCTTGCTCTTTCTTACCTCACTGCTTGGGTCCCTAAGTCACACTCCCCAGGATTTGGGCAGTCCTATTCGCTCTGCAGGTCTGTGTCCTCCCCTGCAAACAGGAATAATGACGCCACCTCCTAGGATTGCTAGGAGGACCAAATGAGAGAGTCTACACCAAGTACAAGCACGCAGTAAGCACCCAGTGGGTACTAGCTTGAATATGGGGTTGATATTCCAGCTAGCTATGACACCTCTCCTATGAATTTTTAAAAGTTGTAAAATAATACAAAGTTGACTATTTTGAAGCATATAATTCAGTGGCATTAAGTATCTTTACAATGTGCAACCATCACCATGATCTCATTCTGGAACTTTCCACAACCCCAGATGGAAACCCCGTACCCACTGAGTAGTCCCTGTGCTTTTTTTCCCTCCCTATCAGCCCCTGACAACCACAAATCTGCTTTCTGTGTCTATGGATTTGCCTAGTCTGGACTTTTCAAATAAATAGAATCATGCAATATGTGGTCTTTTGTATCTGGCTTCTTCCACTTAGCATCATGTTTTCAAGGTTCATCCATATTGGAATATATATCAGTACTTTGTTCCTTTTTATGGCTAAATAATACTCCATGGTGTGGGTAGACCATATCTCGTTGATCCATTCATCTGTCGATGAATAGTTCGGTTCTTTCAACTTTTGGCTATTGTCAAAAATGTGCTACGAATACTTGTGAGCAACTATGCGTTTAAACATCTATTCTCAGTTTTGGGGGGTGTACACCTAGGAGTGGGACTATTGGGTCAGATGGACATTCTATGTTTAACTTATTGAGAAATCATGAACACTCTTCCACAGTGGCTCTGCCATTTTACATTCCCATCAGTAATGTATGGGAGTTCTAACTTTTCCAGAGCCTCAACAGCACTTGCTGTTCCCTCCCCACCCCTTTTTTTAAATCTGGCCATCCTAACCCTCTTACACTGTTGATGGGAATGCAAACTGGTGCGGCCACTCTGGAAAACAGTATGGAAGCTCCTCAAAAAGTTGAATATAGAGCTACTCTACAGCTCAGCAATCGCATTACTAGGTATTTACCCGAAGGATTCAAATGTAGTGATCCAAAGGGACACTTGCACCCCGGTGTTTATAGCAACAATGTCTACAATAGCCACACTATGGAAAGAGCCCATATGTCCATTGACAGATGACTGGATAAAGAAGATGACTGGTGGGCGCCTGAGTGGCTCAGTTGGTTGAGCAACTGCCTTCAGCTCAGGTCATGATCCCGGAATCTCGGGATCAAGTCCCACATCGGGCTCCCAGCTCCATGAGGAGTCTGCTTCTCCCTCTGACCTTCTCCACTCTCTTGCTCTCTCTCATTCTCTCTCTCAAATAAATAAATAAAATCTTTAAAAAAAAAAAAGAAGATGACTGGATATCACCAAAAATATATATAAGAAGATGTGATATATATATCACATCTTCTTTATCCATTCATCTGTCAATGGACATATATGTATGTGTATATATATTTATACACACACACACACACACACACACACAATGGAATATTACTCAGCCATCAAAAAATGAAATCTTGCCATTTGGAACGATGTGGTTGGAATTAGAGGATATTATGCTAAGTGAAATAAGTCAGCCAGAGAGACAATGATCATACGATCTCATTGATATATGGAAATTAAGAAACGAAACAGAGGATCATAGGGGAAGAGAGGAAAAAATAAAATAAGTTGAAATCAGAGAGGGAGACAAACCATAAGAGATTCTTAATCACAGGAAACAAATTGGGGGTTGCTAGTGGGGAGGGGGTGGGGAGAGGCAGCAGCTGGGTGATGGGACGTTAAGGAGGGCACATGATGGAATAAGCACTGGGTATTAGAGAAGATGATAAATCACTGAACTCTACCTCTGAAACTAATAATATACTATATGCTAATTAATTTAATTTAAATTTTTAAAAAATGTTAAAAAACCTGGCCATCCTAGTGGGTTTGAAGTGGTATCTCATTGTGGGTTTGAGTTGCATTTCTCTGATGACTATTGACACTGGGCACCCTTTCATGTGTTTGCTGGCCATTTGTATATCTTCTTTGGAGCAATATCTATTCAAGTCCTTTACTCATTTTTTAATTGGGTTGTTTGTCTTCTCAAGGTTTCGCCTGTAAATTTTAGGTCATCTTCTAACCAATGGGGTCAGAAAAAAGAATCAAAAGACATGAAAGTGTGTGTGGGGTGTGTGTGTGTGTTTCCAAACTCCCTATATAACCTGGATGAGCGGGGAATAAAGCTAGTTCCTTTATGCTGTCTAGAACTTATTTGTCTTCCTTCTGGCCTTTACTGCTCTGATCTGCTTTATTACCTAGATCCTAAATTTAAAAGGCCCTCCCAATTATGTTCAGTCTTTCTAGAATAAAAAGAAAACAAAGTAAACCCAAATTCTAAGTCTCTGGGATTTCACTTCCCTGGCCCCAAGGTGGTTATGGCCTCTGAGAGTATGGGGTGGTGGTGGTTTTGTAACCTCAAGGCAGAGGGGACATGTCAGCATTCTTGGTGTGGTGACTTCTGCCTTCTCTGGACTCATAGGCCATATCCATTGTCTGTTGGCTGAGCTCATGCACTGGAAATGGTGGCCAAAGGCTGTGGTCATGTGGTGAGTCTCTTTGGCTCCATCAGAGGCCACCTGCTCCGGTGATTGGCCTCCCCTTTGAGGTCTGGCTGTGACTTCCCTGGGGGCCTTCCTCTCAGAGATCTCACCTTTTCCAACCCAGAACTTGGGCTCCTCCTGAGTCTCATCTTCATCACAGACAGGTAAACCAAGGACAGCTCAGGAAAGTTATAGCCTCAGGCCTTCTTGCCAAACTACCCAGCACCAAACGTGTTTGCATGGATGAGAGGCCCGCCATGAGCTGCCCCCCAGGGAAGCTGCAGAATCCTCCCAGAGACCCCAGGAGGGAACAGGTGGAGTGACAGCCTCCTGGTGACTCACAGGAGGGAGAATTCAGCATGTGGGAATCAAATAGATCCTAGAAGGACAGGGAGGTTTCTTGGGGTGGGAACTCTGCTCTCTGAGTCTCTTTCACTCCTCAGAGCACCTGACAGTGTTAGATAAAGAGAAGTTGCTCCCTCCACCAGCTACTTGAGTTGACCGTGACACATGAAAGCCTTGGGAGGTTGAAGGAACAGCTCAGTGGCTATTTATTTTTGAATTAGAGGAAACGTTCAAATGGCCACCCAAGCCCATCTCCATCATTGACCATGGATTCCCCTAAATTACTGCCCACAAAATGACAAAGGTACAAGGCCTATATTTACTTCCTTTCCCTGCCAGTCTTGCAGGCCAGAAGAAGGATTATTCCACTCTTCTTGGAAGCTAATTCTCCTACTTGTGCTGATAATTCCCAACCCTCCATTTTCTTTAAGATCTAGACCTTAATCCCCGGAGCTCAAAGAGAGGATGCCCTTCTCAGAGCTACAGAGCAGTGGTTGACCAGTTGGTTTACTGCTGACTCCTAAAAGCAGAAACTGCTGAACTTTCCATTATCTGCTTCTTCTACCCCTGCTTGATAAATGTGATTATCCTGATCTGCCTGCCAGTGGACTACAAAATTGGGACTATTTAAGGATCTGTGATGAAAGCGAGAAAGACCGAGCCTCCAGCCCAAGAGGCCCCTGTGGGAGCAGGACTAACAAAAGGGGTTTGAAAAAACTAGTAATGAGTCTAAGAACAGGACTTCTAGGAACTAAAAGAAAATTATTTTTTATTTTAAAAACTTGGGAAATAAACTGAAAGAAGGTCAATCACTGCTTATCAGAGAACTAAAGATCTAGGGGATCAAGTAGAAGAAAAGCTCATTACATGAAAACAAAAATTTGGAAAACAGGAGGAAACAGTAAGAGATTTAGAGGACAAAACAGGAGATATGATGTTCAAATAATAGAAGTTCCAGAAGGAAAGAGAGAGAAGAACAGATGGAGGAGAAGTAATATTTAAACAAATAACAGGAAAATTTCCATGGTCTGATATGAGATTTAACACGGTAGGTTGAATAACCCTAGACAGGGTTATTTTTTTTAAAGACACACACCTAAATATAACTTGGTGAAATCTTGGAATTCCAAGGACCAAAAAAAAAAAAAAAGGGAGATACAACTTTTTCTTCCCACACCTTTGTATTGTTTCTCTAGTAAAAATGAGTACTCACTATGTTAAAATTGACAAAGAAAAAATATTTTAATGGGTTTCTAGTGATTCTCATTTTCCTATGGACCTTCTTGACTCAATGTCTCAAGACATGAGTGACTTTGGACCCAATGCCTAACTGTCCTATTTTTCTGATTCTGCCTCTCACATCTGACTCCTGACCAGCCTGGGCTCCTTCAAACCAACAAGCACTTCTTGTTCTTTTATTTTGAGCCTGGAACTGTGCTTGACATTAATATACGAAGATGGAGAAACATAGTGCCTACACTCAAGGAGCCTAAGTTGGGAGTGAGCTGAATTTGTTCATCGGGGAAGGTATCTGGGCCTTTGCTCTTGGCTGATTATCAGGGGTAAGTGGTGACATATAAAAGATGTGGTGACGTACAAAAGATCATGTCCATTTCTTCCATCAGCCTGCCTAGGACCTCCCCCTGACAAAGGAAGGCAGCCAGACACTATAGTCCTGTGGCTTCCATGACAACTTCAGGATGGCCTTAGCTGTGACACAGTTGATATTCTTCTGAGACAAGATGGGTGACTTGGTCTTTCTCCACCCATCCCAGCTCCTTTTCCTTCTCCCTGCACCTACCTTCCACATCATCCCCGTCACAGTGTATGTTGGGATTCCTTTACTTCAGGAACACATTCTATTTTTGAAAGTTGACTCGCTCCCTGGGTTTGCTTTCTAAAGGCAATGGAAAACAATCCCCAAAGACAGGCCACCTGAAGCAGTGTCACCCAGGGGGACAAGGGACTGTTTGAAGTTAAGAACCAAAGAGAATTAAAAAATAGGAGGGCTCTTCCCTTCTTCTCTGGTCAGGGGAGTGAGAGGGAGATATGGAAAGCTGAAGGGAAGCTAGCAGGAGAAACAGCAGGGGGAACTGTAGAGGTGGCCTCTATAGGAAGAAACATGGAGGGCCACCACCCAGGAGAATGACTTGCAGAGCCAGGATCTGCCAGGGGAAGCTCCAGAGGGTTGAAAATGATACCCGTGAGACAGGAACATCGCCATAGAGGACAACGTAGGCTTCCCAATCACCGCATGTGGCTGCAGAGCCAATGCGTACCTGGGGGTCCCTGGCTAGGTAAAGGGGTAGAACTTCCCAGGTGTTTAGTGACCCCAAGTAACACGAGATGCATCTTTGGCACAGTTAGGTAATAAACTCACATTCCCTCCTTGTTTGGCAGCACCCCTCCCCTCCTTGCCATTCCAAAGCCCACCTCTCCGATTCCCCCTCCACCTGTCTGGTCAGAAACTGGCCCAAGCCCGGGGTTTGGGACTCTTCCTCATCCTAAAGCTTCATCTCAATTCCAAAGGCCAAGAAAGAAGACCACGGTCAGCCCTCTTTCCTTCTCCCTGAGATATGCGGCTTAGCTGGAGCAAAGACCCCAGAGGCCCAAATGAGGAAATGTTAAGGCATCCCGGGGCAGCTCAAGGCCACGTTGCCAACCCTGGCCAAGGTCTGAGCCAAAGGACATAAAGAAACAGGCTTTCCATGGAGAGTATCTTCAAGGATTTGCATTCCTGCCCAACTGACAAAAGCCCCAAAGTGTTGGCCCGGGGAGGGAGTGCCAGCTTTATGTTTAGTCTGGCACTGATCTCGCAGGCCTGCAAGGATCAGCAAGCTGCGAGTGTGGGTTTCAAGGCCCCCGAGTACCCGTGTTTATCTTCAGGCTCGGATCCAAGAGCTCAGAAATGTGTCCGTTTCAAAATAATAATTACAATAGTCTGTCTTCAGTGAGATGCAGACTTTGGAATCCACGTCGAAGTCCAGTGGGACGAAACAGCCTATGAGAACGTGATCTGGGTGCACGAAGAACGGAATTTAATCTAAGAATCCTCAGAATTCGTGTGGGCCTCACACACCTCAACAAGAAAAGGATGCGAAGACGTTGCAATCGGAAGAGAGAATTAGGGGGAAAGACCGGAGCATAATGTTTTTGCAAAATTGGGTGTTTCAGCTGGTTCTAGTCATCCAGACAATGGAAGGACCAGCATTTGGCTATTCAATTATCTCCTGAAGCTGAGGACCAGTTGAATATATTTGGTTCCGGAAATGTCCCAATGAAGCAAGAGAAAAATGGAACAAAAGGCTTTGGCAGGGACCAAGCCATTCTCACAGCTGCAGAAATGGAAGACGAATCCCAGAACACCCTCCACCCCGCCCCAGACCCGGGCCCCACATGGCCTTAGGGGAGCGCATGAGGCAGAGAGCCTCGCCATAGCTTGGTTCACCACAGCACGAGCCCCCCAGGAAGACTTCCTCTGTTGGCCCACCCAACCCCTAGGACACACCATCTCCGTCTCCCTAAGAATGAGAAATACTGAAATAACCTCTCTGACTGTTGGCCCCGCGGCCCCCAGGTCCCCAGGCCCTTACCAGTTGGCCTCCCAACTGCCTCCTTAGAGAAAAATGCCAACTTCCCAACCACACACTGACATTCCTGGCAGAAAGAGCCTTATTATTCCACCTGAACCAACGAGAAACAAAGCCAGTCCCGAAATTTGCCTATTGGGAGCACAGAGGTTTGAATGCCATCAGTCATGTGGAAAATGTTGAGCCGAGCCTGGCAGAGTCCTCCAAGGCCTTCATGCAAACAACAAAAGGCTGCTGGGAGCGTTCCGGCCCTCGTGGAGGAGGAATCGCTAATCACAAAAGCAGGCCCTGGCCTCCTCCGATGGCCCTAATGAGGACCAGGTGACCACCGATGAATGCGACCACACTGCGTTTGGGTTTGTCAAATCTGACATGACCGCAAAGCCTGGAATGAATGAGCCTCCAAACAAGAAAATCTATCTGTCCGGGAGCTGGAAAGGATAGGATGTGGAAAAGGCGGGGGGTGTCATCAATTACTTGTGGTTCTCGGAGAGCCAAGAATTATGCTTGGAAGTACAACTTCTGAGCATCTGGAGAAGTCTTTGGTCAGCATCCTAAGTCTTCTGGATAATATCAAAATCATTCCGACCATCCAAGCGAGGCCAGATGGAGGCAATATCGTGTAGTGTGCAAACTTGTCTTGGGCCCCTCTCTGCCCTCCCCCTGCTTCTTGCCCATCTTCCTTGGGCTGCGGGGGGAGCACCACCCCTCCACCACCACCCCCTCCAAGAACAGCTTAGGGTCTCCCCTTCTCGCCCGTCAAAATCTGCTCCTAAGAAAGGATCCGAAACAACTACTCTTGCTCTAATCACGGAGTAAGTATTAATGTATTTACGCTATAATGGGAGTAAATGTCTTCAGATAAAAGGTCACATTCTCACTGTGCAAACTGAGGAATTAGCTGAAAGCAATAAGAGGCAGGGGTCACAGGGACGAAACCCATAAGTCTTTGGAGGAGGGAGGAGTGATACTCACTCCGCTCTGCCCTTCACTTCTTGTGGGGTCTTAGACCCTGGCCTCTCTCTCTTGGTCTCAGTCTTCTCCCTAAAAGGAGGGGTGTGCTGTGCTCGCTCACTTCAGCAGCACATACACTAAAACTGGAGCAATACAGAGAAGATTAGCAGGGTCCCCTGCACAAGGAGGGACAGGACTTCTTGCACTTGAATGTTCCTTCGATCTTGATCCGTTCGTGGACCTCCAGGCAGCGGGAGCTTTCTGTGAGCCCCTGAGAAATAGTGAGACATGTTTCTGGAGAAGGAGAGAGCCAATAGGAGGTGCTACAGCATCCCTATGGAACATTCCAGAAAGACGGCCCATGGAGTCTGCTGGGCCCAGGGGACAGAGCACAAGGGGGCACTCTCACAGGGCCCCTGGGAGCATTTGGGGTCCTACTGATGGTGTGATAGGTCTTGGGCTGGGGCTGCTCCCATGTCCTCAGGGGAACCCCTCACCCAGGTGTACCTGGATTTTACTCCCCTTCAGGGTTTCCACTCACACTGAGGCTTAGCCAAATGCCTCAGCTCTGCCAGGATAAAAGTTCTACTGTCCCCGCAGACCCTGTCACCTTCATCATGCTTCCCTCTCCTCCTTCACGGCCAGAGTTCATCTCCCTCGCCTTCTTCCCTATCTGGGCATCGCCCAGGATGGGCACCCCGAAGGGCACCAGAAACCCTGCCAACCTGATTGGACTAGAAGTCTGGGCCCCAGATGACCATTCCTCGTTATTCGTAAATGTTGTGGGTTTTTTTTTCTTAAAAGATTTTTATTTTTATTTATTTATTTGACAGAGAGAGAGAGAGAGACCACAAGTAGGCAGAGAGGCAGGCAGAAAGAGAGGGGGACACAGGCTCCCTGCTGAGCAGAAAGCCCCAATGCGGGGCTTGATCCCAGGACCCTGAGATCATGACCTGAGCCGAAGGCAGAAGATTTAACCCACTGAGCCACCCAGGCGCCCCTGTTGTGGGTTTTTTTACTTTTATCCTTTTTTTTTTTTTTATGAGAGGTATTTGGGTATCTGGGCGAGAGGTTTTTAAATAACTTTTTACAGCTCATGAAGAGTTTTTAAATAGCCTTTAAAACAAAAGGCCTCTGAAGCTAAGTCTGCAAAGCAAGGACACAATGGCTACCCTGTTTACTTGCTACAAATTGTTTACTTTGCTACAAATTGAATGCAGAGAGGGAGGGTTTTTTGTGCCTAGGGTTGCATACATGTCAGCCTCCAAAAGAATTCAAGTAACTTTAGCCCCATTCCACACACTCCACCTCAACTATGTGCTACGGAATAATGTTGTTTTTGGAGCAGCTTGCCATTGATCGGATTTGGCTCTGGAGTGGGGTCGGGGGTGGCCGGGTCTCTTATTACAACTCTGTATTTTAGACCCTAGGGTGAAGAAAATGAATTCAGCAACTCGGTGCTTTTGACCTGCAGAGAAGACTCAAGATTTCACTGGAGAGGGAAGGGAGGGCGTTCAGGAAGGAGGGAGGGAGAGGCACGGTCCGGGGGAGATAATCCTCACCCTCTGACCCCACCCCCACCCCAGAGACGCCCTCTGGGGTCTGACATGAATGACAATAGATGCTTCCGGGATGCGAGGGTCCAACAGACTCCATAACCACGCCAATCCCCTCGTTTCCCATACTTCACCCTACTTGCTGTCTGCTTTGGGCAACATTGTGTTCCCTGCCGCCAAATTCATGCATTGAAGCCCTAACCCCCAGTATCTCAGAATGTATTTGGCGATGGGGCTTTTAAAGGGACAATGAAGTCAAAATGCTGCCCTAATCCCATCTGACGAATGTCTTCATAAAATGAGGAAATTTGGACACACACGGAGATAGCAGGCTGCACGTGCACAACGGAAGGTCCTCGCAGGGACACAGGGAGAGGACGGCCACCTATGAGCCAAGGAGAGAGGTCTCAGAAGAAACCCACCCTGCCAGCACCTTGATCTTGGACGCCAAGGCTCCAGAACTGAGTGAAATACGTTCTGATGTCTAAGCCACCCCATCCGTGGTAGTTTGTATGGAGCCTTAGCAATTTAAAACACTGTGCAAAGGACAAAGCCCCTGGAGCCTTCTCCAACTTTTGTTCCTTGTCTTGCTGGACTCTTGTAAGAGTTAGGTTTGTAGAGGACAAGGCACCTGGGGACATTTGCTACATAATTGCGAATGTTAATATTGTTACTACTCTGAGAGACCAATCAGTGTTTCTATGTCCTCCCTAGAAGATCTCTCTATTGATTTGCTACAAAAGAGTTTAGTTTTGTTGGCAACCCTGGAGATCTCATCCTGGTTGTTCATTTCCAGGGGGCCCCTTCGCCCCTACAAAAATCCCCTCTTTATGACTTAACCTTCTCACCCATTTCACAGAAAGTATTTCACAGTAACCATCGTCAAGACAAAGGTTTGTTGAAGGTCCATATGATTTATATCCACAAAGCTATTCACCTTCATGTCAAACTCTTAGGAAATTAGGCGAAATTTTGCCCTAGAAGAAATTTTGTCTTCTTTCCCAAAGAAATACCTTTCTTTTTTCTTTCTTTTTTTTTTTTTAAGTATTGGTGATTCTGTCTTCCCTCTTACCTGTGCTTTGTGACTTGCTGGAGAGGCAAGGCTGGCACACTGAGCCTTCTGTGATGTATAGTAGGGGACTTGCGGGGACACTGTGACCCCAGGTAATGATGGATTACATCCTTGACCAACAGTCTTGGCCATTGATCTACATTTAGCTTGCTTGTCTTTGGAAACACTGGACTTTGACCACCTCTGACTTGAAACCTCCAGTCTGATACATCAGAATTTCCTTCAGAGTTCTCCGACCCAACACTGGCATGGATCCTGGCCGCATACCACTTCTCTCCCTTACTATCTCGAAATGAAAAGACCCTCTTAGCCCTCAGCGTCTGATGGCCACGGAGTCTCTTGGACTAATCTTTCTAGAAACACCTCAGCCCTGCAAAGTTAGCTCACCACGGGAGCTATTTCAGCTTCCCCTCTCTGTCTAAGTGAGATGGGCACAACCAAAAAATAATTGGTCAATGGTGCCTGCAGAGATAAAGGGAAGGTATTATGTTTAATGAATGTTTTTCAACAGTTACAAGATGCTCTCGCTCCTGGCGGATAACTTCACCCTCAGGAGTATAGAGAAGGTGATGGCAGCCTCAGGTCTTCGTCTTCGAGAACTACCTCCCTCCAGATCTGATGTCTCTCCCCTTCCACGGGGGCGCCAGGAAAGCAGCATGCGCTGCTCTGCCCGGGGGCCGGTTCTCCCCCGAAACTCCTGTCTAGCGTCTGTCCTCACCTCGGAGGACCTTCCCATCACCCCTGGCTTGGCCTCTCCCTCCCCACACGCCGGCTCCTTGCTGACATTACAAAACCATCTTCTCCCGAGCCCCTGGTCTTCCCCAACGGGCCATTTCTCACGGCCAACATTCTTTTTTAAAAACTGAATTTTCCATTTTGTACTGAGATAGAATTGACATGCCACCTTGTGTAAGTTTGAGGTGTACGGCGGGGGTGTATATTGCAATAGGATAACCACCAGAGCGTTAGCTAGCGCTTCTCTCGTGTCATATAATTACCATTCCTCTTTGTGGTGAGAACAGTTAAATACCTCGTCTCTCGGTAACTTTGAACTTTACCACACCATATTGCTATAATCTCTATGCTGTGCATTAGATTTCTGGGCTTTTTTATCTGCCACTTGCAAGGTCATACCCTGAAACAACATTTCCCAGTTCTCTTCCCCCTCCCGCCCTCACCCCGGCCCCCGGGTAACCACCATCCTACTCTCTGTTTTTGCGAGTTCTGCTGTTTTTCGATTCCGTATGTAAGTGAGATCCCACAGTTTATGTCCTTCTCCGCCAAATTTCGCTTCGCAGAATGCCCTCAAGATCCAGCCATATCTCACATGGCAAGATATCCTATTGTTCTCCTGGCTGGGTCATGTCCCACTGTATGTGGCTACCACGTCTTCATGGCCAAGATTCTGGATGACAAGGTCGTTACCTGCCACCACTCCTCAGAGCCACACGTTTGTGCCCGATTGTTGGAAGCCTCACGGCCCCAACCTACCAGTCACCAAAGGAAACGCTCCCTCTCTGTGACCGACAGCTTCTGCCACCCCAGTGTCCCAGCCTGCCCCACTCACCTCTCACCTGCTCCCAGGCTGCCCCACCCCTCCCCCACCCCTTTCCACGCCCATCAGAGACCCCAGAGCCCACCCCGCCCTGAGTGCCGCTGGGCGAATACTTAACGCCGGCCAAGCCATTCTGTATTATTCTGTCCCCTCAGCAAACCTACAGGTGACATACTGTTACCACCCCCTTTCCCATTTCACAGGTGAGAAAACTGAGTCCCAGAGAGACTTTTAAAAAGTAGCAGAGCTCGAACTCAGTCACGAGGAGTCTGGCTCCACGGAGCCTGTCCTGCCTCATGTCTGACTCTGTTTCCTTCTTACGCTCTGTGGCCGCCCAGCTGCATGGCGCTTGGGCAAAGAAGACTCCCCAACCCCAGGCAACCCTGGACCAGCGGGGCTGTCCTCCTCCAGGGAGCTCTGAGCAGTCTGGAGAAGACCTTGACATTGGCGGCTGATCCCTTACTCTCCCTCCTGGATTTGGCTCCATCCCTCCTTCTGCCCCGCGCCCCACACCCACTTTTCCTGTTGAGTTGCCATCATGGGAGAGGAACCCAATTTCATCCCCAAAATGCAGAAAAGAGCAGCAGTTGTGCCAGAGACTTTGCGTGGACAGCCCAGTTTCAATTCTGGCCCTTCCACTTTTTCACTGTGTGGCTCGAGACAAGTTACTGAACCTCTCTGTCCCTGGGACTCCACGTCTGTAAAATGGGGATGATTGTAGCACATCTCCCTCGAGGAGATTGTGAAGATGAAGCAGCACAGTACGAACGCTGAACAAGCATTTGCTCTCCTTGTTTGCACTAAAGGTCCTAAGGAAATATCCCTTCTCTTAGAGGTACTATTTTGGTGGGAGTCTCTTAAAGAGGGAAAACACTCAAAGAGCTGAAGAAATACACCTCTCACTGTAGAATTCCAGGCACCCTGGAAGGCCAAGGGTCCTTCCTCGCACCCCCCAAATCATATCACCCACATGCTCTGACTATGCTCATAGCGCAAGTAATAACCACCAAGCAGGTTTGCACAGAGGGGCCAGTCGTCTCTCACCAGCACTCATTCAAAGTTTGCATTTGTTTGACACGGGCAGGGGAGGTGTCTGTGCTGCTGAAAAGAGCTCAGTGGAGGACTCACCCCTGCAGGGGTGACCATTACCCCAGAAAGACAATGAGGGAGGGGCAGGGCCCAGCCCCTGGCTAGCTTGCTCTGCCTTGCTTGAATTCTGTCCACAGAGTGGGGAGCTGGACAGGGGGAGAGTGAACAGCTCTTCCCCTCCCCCCCCTTTTCTTCTGCTGTGCACAGTTGGACCTGTTACTGGTCCCGATCACGACGCCTTGTTTATTGATTCCACGGGCTCAGGACCAGAGCATGATGAATATCACTTTTCCACTGGGGCTAAAGTCACAGGGCCAAAAGACTGAGGCAGTCATCCAGAAAACAAAATTGTTTTTGTCTGAATGTGCCGTTGGAGATACTCTGAAAAACAGGCTTTTCAGGTGATTATGGAACTTAAGCAAAACCAGGCTCTTGCTCGAATTATCCGCATAATTGCCCTCGTTCTCCAGTGTGTCCATGCGGGTGCAACCTCGAAAACCTTCCAGTTCCTCTAAGGGAGCATCTGAAGTCAGGCCATGATCGTAATGATGCCATTTTAATAAAGGAAGAACTAGGCTCTGCCGAACATCCAGCTGTAGCAACAGCCTGGTGTGTAAGGACTTGTGTTTAAGGACTTCCTCTGGCAGAGGTTTGATGGATGTTTTTATTGTTGGTTGTCCACAATAATCCTGGAAGGCGTAGTTCCCACCTTGAGGATCATCTGGGTCTCTGAACGAGCTTGTTATCTGGCATGTCTTTCCCTGCCGGGAGACCCCCTGCTCCCCTACTGCTGGGGATGTCCACGGCAGGTGGTTCCTAAGGTCAGCCATCGGCACTGGCCGCCATCTTGCAAAGCCTGTCTACTTCCTCTGACAGGCTCTTCCAGTCCCTGCCTTTGGCTAGCACTACTCGGGCATCCAGACTACCCAGTACATGAACACCCGCACCGAGGGCCCAGCAGGGAAACAAGCGGCAAGATAGGATCATTCAAGGAGGGGATAATTACCAAGTTGTGGCCTGGCTGAGCGGCACCTCAAGGGGTGGTGCAGGAAGGCAGTGTTGGTGCTCTCTTGGCTCCTGCATCCACCGGCCAGAACAAGGGAAGGAGCGGTCTCTAGAACATGCAACTCGAGGGGCAGGTGGAGCAGGCCAGCTCGAGAAGAGCTACGAGGGACACAGTCTGCCAAGACCACTTTACAGTCATTACAGGGAAGTCAGCCCAGGTTTCACCCCACTGCCAGCCTCTGACCTTAGCTTGAGCGCCCTGCTAGCTGAGCCCAACCGGAAGGCAGAGTCTCTTCCATCCCTTCTATGAACCCGCATGGGTCAGGCCCTCAGGGCAGACAACAGGGGGGAGGAGGGTGCAGGGTGGATGTAGCAAAGTGTAGAGAGAGATCTTGCAAACATAGAAATCAAAATTCCATCGTAAAAATGGAACCCAGCCTGGAAAATTCAGAATTGAATTCCCTCGGGTGTTGTAACCCACACCCTACCCCCCAACAAGGGTGACTTGGTATAAAACTAAGAACCTGTCGGCTTGACTAGGCTGAGAGGATACTTTGACTTTGGTACAGAGCAATTATTATCTTGTATAGTCACTGAAATCTCAGGAATAGATCAACAGAAAAATAAGTAGAAAAATAATAGACAACGAGCTCCATGATACTAGTACGTTTATCCTTGTTTTAAGTGTAACAAAGTATCATTATCATTGTGATAATATACAGATTTTTTGAAGTGTGCAAAAGAACTCAGTATAGGCGAGTTGTGATTTTATTTTGGGTGATTAGGCAAAGTAGATTAAAGAAGTTTGTAATCAATGTTTAAATATCAGGGAATTTTTTCATTTGGAAACTCCTAACTTCTACGTTATTGGTTGGGTAAGCGCTGTTCGGATTTTTAGGAGAACAATATTTAATAGGCTTATGAGCTTAATAAATTGTGCATCAGATGAAGCACACATAGTATTGAGTGTTTCTCTTTATGCTCAAAACCGCTGGACGTTCACAAGGCTGTTCTCATGCGACTTGGACCTCATCACGTAAGGTCCGACTTGAGTCCCTTCATGTCTGTGACATGTTCATTGATTCTTCCAGGGACTTCTCATCTCCTGATTCTTTAGCTACTACACTCTCCTTTTGGCCTCTGATGTATAACCTAGTTCAGATACCCCAGTAAACAAAATCAAAGCTTTTTGTCAAGGGAGGAGTTAATATAGAGGACCCAGATATAGCTGGCTTGAGGATTTAATCATGAGAATGTTTTATTGGTACTTCCGTAACTTACATGAAAATACTCTGTCAGTTTCCATAAAAATACTTTCTCTGTATCCTTTCCCCACATCACCCACTCAGCACCATGGATTTTTAAGGTTCTGGGGTTCTCCAAAGGTGTAAGGTTCTTCTTTTGAGGAGGCTCAAACCTTGTTAACAGAATTTATCTATTAAGAAAATGTCTGATGAATATCTACTGTGTGTCTGGCACTGTACTAGGTCCTGGGAATAGCGCCGTAAAAGAGGCAGAGTGCTTGTCCCCTTAGAAGGTCATGACCTAGTCAGTATCTCACAAAATAATACCAAGCAGCCCATGTTCAGTGAGATGTGGGTGATGATAAGTGCTCTAGGACTTGAGAAGAAAGCCACTGTGGACTGACAAAGTAGCTGGGAAAGTTCCACAAGAGAGGTGGCAATGTGGTGGGGTAGACCTTCGCAGATCAAGTCGGAGTGGAGGCGGGAGATGTTCTCTTACTCTACAGGGGTGAACAAGGTAATAAGGGAGGTAGAAGTGGACTTTCATTTTGGCCAGGCTACACGGGAGGCATCATCACCTCAGGGGAACTGCTGAGAGTTCCCCTCAGTCCTCAAAAGTGCTAGGAGCACACCAGAGCTGACTGAGAGCCATCTTGGAATGGATGTGAGGCAGTCCAGTCCCCGTCAAGGGTTGGGAGAAGATCCACGGGGAGCACAAGGACAGGGTGCTGAGTTAGAAGCAGTGTTTTTAGTATCAGACATTCCTTTATGCTCACCAGCTCCTTCTTCTATTCTGTAAATGGGAGCATCCCAAAGTGAGGATTTCAAAACCTGACCCAGCCAAGGTGGAGGTGGGGTGTGGGGTGGGATGGGAATGACAGAAATGTTCAAGAGGCACGGGGAATCCATGAGTGAGGGGCTCCTTTAGGAAGAATTACTGCCCGTGAGCATTCCTGAAAGGGGGGCGAGCCAAGGAGGGGTGGGGTGCCTCCAGGTCAAGCATGAGTCCTGGAGAAGCAACAGCCGGGTGGCATGTCACCAGGCAAATGGCCCAATCACATGTCACAGTTTCCCTGCACCCGCGTCTGTGCTGAGAGTAGCTGGATATTTCCCATGTAGAGTAGCACAGAAGTAACAGAGAGAGAGAGAGAGAGAGAGAGAGAGAGAGCCAACTCTGACAAGAGCTCAGGGGGGCCCAGGAGGACACTGTGGTGACATACATTGCTGAGGACAGGGACCTGACAGGAATGACAGAAGCCCCGGGGTGTGCCAGTGTGTGAATGCCAGAGGACGATGAGTGCTAACCAGATGCCCGCCCTCCCCTCAGCATAAGAATCCCAGGGGAAGGGGAGAACCACACAGTGGAAGGATCTGAGATGACCCCGAGTTCACTGAATTTCAGTTTCCACTACCTGGCGAAATGAGAGCCTAAATAGAATGCAAAAGTGATTATTTTGAAAATTAAAAAATAATGAACCTCCAAGTTTGTGATCTGAGATCTGTGCCACCCATTTAAGACGGGGAAAAGTAGAGACACTGAAAGAGCCATCAGAAAGTAGGACAAAACCCAAAAGAGATAGGTGATGTCACCGAAGTCAGGGGAAGGAAGAAAGCCACCAACCGTGGGGGGGGGAGCCCCAATTTCCCTAGGTCTGTTGTGAGAAATGAGGGGTGAGCTTTCAGGACACAAAGGTCACACATAGGACGCTTCTCCTGACTTTATCAGCTGTCTTGTGTGCAACAAGACCCGCCTCTGGACCCTGAGAGACTGTCGTGGGCGCCCCCGCTCTCCTCTGGGGAGGCTCCACCTCTCCTTTAGGAACGCTGTTGTGCCCGCTCAGACGTGAGACAAGTCTCGTTGTGCGCAGGTCTGACCAGACTCAGAATACATATTGAGAAGCCGCCATGAAGAGGATCGGGTCCAGTGTTAAGGTCATAGAGAACTTTCTAGTCATCATGACTTTTCACGATCAGGATGAGTGGCTGCCCGAATATAAGGTTTTAGTATGGTAGGAGGCAAGGGGAGTCAGGTAAGCTTGGGACAGTTGTTAACTCATTGATCTCACACTGTGACAGGGATTGGTCACTGTGTTGCAGGCCAGTGACGAGGCTCAAGTCCAGTATCAGTGAGACTCCAGCTGCTTATCTGTGTAACTTTGGGCAAATCACTTACTTCTCTGGGTTGCACTTTCCTCCTCTGTGAAAGAGCCATTCTGTATTCTCAGAGTTTTCCTCTGTTCTCCCCACCTTGTCTACCGGCATATGGCTGTTAAATGCAGAGCGCCACAACGGTCGATTGGCCAAACTATAAGGACATGTTTTCCAGTTCATGTGGATTTGGTGAAATGAGCGAGAAGACAATTCTAGAGGACAATTTGATGATAATATCAAAAGCCTTGGAAAAAAACAATTGTACCCATGACTCAGCGATCCCATTTCTAGACATTTATCCAACTAATGATCATGGACATGGGAAAAGATACGCAGGCAAAGATGAATGTTCATAGCTAAGAAAAAAAAAATTGGAAACAAATGTCAAACAATAGGAGATGATTACCTAGATCATGATACATTCACCCAATAGAGTACTTAGTATAAAATTGTCTGTAAAAATGATACTGTAGGTGAATATTTGGTAACAGGAGGAAATGTGTATAATATGACACAAGACAGGGGTTACCATAAGATCTGATCTTCGGAACATTATCTATTCCATTTATAAGAATAAAAAATAAAGAAGGGTGTATCCTCTAGGTGTGAAGGTCGAGGTGGTTTTGATTTTCTTCTTTGTGCTCCTCTGGGTTTCCTGAGTTTTCTGCAATGAATGTGAGCTATAATTGTAATCAGGTTTTTAAAGACATCTTTTTAGAGGACATTTTCACTCAGCCCCTCTTCCTGTTCCGATGCCAATTGGTCTCTCAGAAATATGTCAGGCAATCCTTCCTCGACAAAGCGTCTTTGTGTCTGCTGGCTCTGAATCCTTTGGAGTGTGGTTTCTCTGGATGGTGGGGAAATTCTGGGGGGTTTTGGTCAGATGGTTGGGATGTTTTTGTAGAGAAAGGTGAGAGGAGCTGGAGGTGGTCCCATGTGCCCGAAGGACAGAGTTGAAAGAGTTCAGTAGTAGCTCCTGTCTTCTCTCCACCAGTCATGCGAATAGCTCGCTGCCAAGTTCAGCATAAGAACCTCCAGTTCTGCAAACAGGGACCAGAGTGGGTGTCTGTCCATCAAGATTATGTAGCCAGTGATATTTTTGTAAACAAAATTAAAAAGTATTATTTCTACATGCCAACCATGGAAGCAGTTGCCCTCTCTGGCAAACCGCCAGCTTTCCTAGCTTCAGAAATCCTGAAGCATCATCTATCCCGCTGCCTTATATCGGTCGCAAGCAAATCACCAGTCGAGATTCAGAGGGGGAGGAATTAGACCCTGTCTCTTGGTGACAGAACAACAAGGCCACATGACAGAAGAGTATGCAGGAGGTGACGTCTGTCGCATCTGTCTGGTGCAAGGCCTTCTGGAAAGGGACAGCCGATGCCTGTGGATATGGGGCTCTATTGGTCTGGCATTGCCAGGCCTTCTAATTTTTCAGGAGTAGCCTGCGAAAATCTCTATTTTTTCATCTGAAATCTTCTATTTTTTTTATTGTCCCCTTATCTCCTCGTGAGAGCGCCTGCCCCTTCTTGAAGTGGTAGTACTTCTCTTTACCCTGATAAAAAACAAGTTTTTAACTTTTGGGGGCTAAAAAGGGGCAGAAAGAGAATGCCCCTTAGAAAGGGGGTGGTGCTGAAGGTAAGAGGAAGATCGAGATGTGGATCCTGGGCAGGAAATCAGGGAGGACCAGGTTTCTGGAGGAGACACTGACGAGGCAGGTTGAGGTCTTCATTGATGAGGAGAGAGGCCATGTCTTCTTTTCTGGAGGGAAGGAAGGAGGAAAAGAGGAGGAGGACTCTCCCACGGTGTCACAGCGCTTTGTGGAGGGCAGATGAAGTCCGAGGCATTGCTTGGGCACTCTTCCCAGGACCGGGGGCATCATGAGCCCAGTCGTGATCCTCTGTGGCGCTTACCTTCTAGTGGGTGGCCCTGTCTTCCCTGTGGGGCCCAGGAATGTGCTGAGAATGTGGCATGAGGAGGTGAGGACGCTGAAGGCCCAGGGGAGCCCCCAGGGTAAGAGGAGTCACTGCGGGCGGTGGGCTGGGGGGCTCTCTGCCATCACTCATCAGCCCTATCGTGAGCATGACCTTGCGAGCAGGTACGCATGAACTGGGACCTTTCTGAGGCTTGGGAGCAGGGACACAGGAACACTTACCATGATTCCGGGTTGAAGATTAGGGCAGAAGAAGGCCAATGTGGTGAGTATGAGCAGTTTTTATTATTTTTATCTTATTTTGTTTTCATGTTTACATTACTCTTATTATTATTAATGAGTGGCTTTTAAACAGTGGCCCCAGGAGATAGCCAGTGGAGCCCAGGGTGAGGAGATGCTCAGAACACAGGGTTCTCTTAGGGGCCTGTGGAAACAGCTACGATGAAGCCCAAAGGCCAAGCCCAGAAGCCATTGCGCCTGCACCCTTGGTCCGCTGGGCGATGGGGCTCCCTGGTCAAAAGATCACGTGGGTCTGTCCTCTGGGGAGAAGGTCAGTACCACAAGCAGTCAAATCCCACTTTAAGGAAGTGGTGCAGAATTGATGATGCTCACCAGCTCTTCGTTTCAAGAGAGAAATACAATATGTGACTTTTGCATTTATTCCAGTGATTAAGGGCCTGAAGGAAAATTAACAGCCGCAGCTTAACTGAGCAGAATGGACGATTTGATGTTTCATCGCCATATAACAAGCGAGGGCTTTATGGAAACTCCTGTTTTTTTGAGAGCCTGCTGTGAGAACCAGGCTGTGACAGGACATGCCAAGACTCACAGGGAAGAATATTAGGATGCATCAGGAAGCGAACAAAACAGGCTAACCGTATGCTGAAAAGCTGGAGAACAATTTTTCGGAGCCTACAGATACTAGATAATCCAATCAGCTCTCAATTGGATACCTTATGTAAGAGTATTCAGGAAGTTGCTTGGTTTCTGTGAAATGAGGCATACCTTCCCAAATTTCATTTCCAAACTTAAATTTGAACCTGGAATAAAATTTAATTCCTCACTCACCATGCTATGCATCTGTTGGAAGAAAATTTGAAACAAATTTTCTATTGTACAGCAAAGTCAATGCCAATTCATCCTGGTGTTTCTAATCAGCATGTCTTATTTTCTTTTCTGTTCCCATAACTTAAAATTATTTGTGGTACACTCCAAACAAACCCTTCTGTTCTTCTCCTTAGTGTCTCCTTCTGGCTTGCAATTTATGTATGTGGAAGTCATTTGAGGCTGGAGATCACTGATCTATTACTAAGCAATCTTGGGTGTCTTCAAGACCCCCCGCCATTTTATAATACGAAGCTCTACCTTTTGGCCTTTCATAGTTAGGGTAGAATATCTTAATGATTAAATTTTTAATGAGAAGATAAACATGGAACCATACAGTTTCTCAACTTGGACTTCAAGAAAACAGATCATTGTCTTGGTGCCACTGCTGCTCCCTGTTAAAATAATTTCCACAAATGCTGGAGAACTAAAATATTTGATTCTTGCTCAGAAATCTCATCCAATGATTTGACATTGACACAATCCCACCTGGGCCTTCAGCACGAGGCTGCCTTTTACCCAGCGCTGACATTCTCCCATTCTTAATCCCTTTGGGGTTGTTTAAAATATATAGGCATATTTTCAGCTTGAAAATATTGAAAACATTTCCAATAAAGTTTTATAATTATTGAGGTTTGAGTTTTGGAGAACAAACTTCTCAAGTGGGCATCAGACCAGGGAAGTTCTTGAGAAACCAGCCAGAATGCACCTGAAATGCTGGGGGCAGAGCTGGGATTGATGCTAAAGTTTCTGTCCATAGCCATCCCAACCCAGAACCTTCTGGTTGCTTTCATTTCTTCTTTAATCTAAATGATGCAAGTTCAAGGGGGTAGCAGACCAAGAACTAAGGAGCCAGGCACTCTCCACTGCTTAATTTAGGCAATTATGTGGTTGAATCAAAAGACAACACTCACAGAAAAACACTCACAGCAAGTTAATTCACTGCATATTAGTGACTGGGTTGGAATCTCTATTTCTCTGGCTGTAGTGGATGCAGGTGATGTGAACTGGTAATATACTTTCCCATTACAACTGTTCCCAGTGCTGAGTGGAGAAATGTGATTTTGTGGTCTCTCGAGCCATTAAACATCACTGCCTTTTGGCAAACAGAAAAATGCTTTCCTGCAGCACTCATTTCTATTTCCCACTGGACTGAGTTTGCACAACTAAGGGGAAAAGCCCCACAAATTCGCGAGATGCTCACGGTGGTTAGGTTTTCATTCGTCTTCAATCTTTCTCCACTGTATCTCCAAAAATGTCAAAAATTGTTGTGAAATCCTCCAAACAAAACTGATTTTAATTCACTCTAGTCAAAAACAAATAAAAGTACAGCAATATGTGGGGTGTGGGGATGGGGGAGACAGTAGGGAAAGGTTGTGAAATAATTGTGTAATTATCTACAACAATAATTATTACAATTATGTAAATAACTGTATAAATGATTTCCATTGTAGGTGGTCGCAACACCCCTCAAGTTAGGGACGCTGCCTGGGAACCACCATTCGAAGATTTATTTACTCGCTTGGACCGTGTCAGGATTAGAAAACAGACTTAAAACTGAAAGGAGGGGGCAGATAGAATCTGGTAAGGAGAAAAAAAAGACTGCCTGGAGGAAGCTATATTGGAAATGGCTCTGAGGTAAGATGGCAACAGGTGACGATGAGGAGTGGGGTTTTAAGAAGACACCATCCTCCAAAGAGGGGCCTATGAGGGTGGGGAGCAATTCAAGGGTGCTTACACCCCTCTCTTAATTCAGGCCAACCCAAACCCTTTTGAGAAGGATTGACCTTTGTCAGTCCTCTCACAACGGAGAAAAATTAAGCCGACCCTTCCCCATTCTGTCCTCCTGTATTTTCGTCTGCATTCAAAAACAAATTGAAGTGATTTCTAAAGAGAAGTTTTAAAAAGAAGTGGTTTAATGCATCAAATATAACTCGAGAGGGATCTAATGTGAACTAAAACCATTTTCTAAGACTAAGACAACCCAGTTAGCTTTACTGGAGCAACACTTCCTGGGTTTCAACTTGGAAAGGGTTTCTCCGAACCCGATTGGTTAGAGCCCCAGGCGGGCGGATATCCGGCCAGGATGTACCCAAAAGGCCAAGCAACCATAGTCTGTTTTGATTGGTTGATACCAGCCACTAAATATTTTTATTATTGCTACGGATACCTTCACTGTCTGAGAGTGGCGAGGTTTAAAACAAAACAAAACGAAGGCTATTTGAGTTCCAGGAAGTTGAGTTGAAACCCTTGTTCCATTACTAGCAACAGGAACTTGAGCTTCACTTTCCTTCCTTCCCCCTTCCTTCTACCCACAACGATACATAACATCTCAGGTAACTCGAACAGCATCAACCAATAGCCTTTCAAACTGGAGTGCCAACAGCCTTTCTTGTCCATCGGTCACTTTTCAAGCTGGTGAAAAAGAAGCTAACCAATAAACATCAATAGAGTAGGGTCCAAGTCTCCAGAGGACTTTACCTTTAAGATAAACTTTCCTAAGTCAGTATTTGGATCCCTTTGTTAGCCCATATTGGCACTGAAATTAGCAAGGCATAGCTACTCTCTTATAAAATATACAATGCCATTAATAAGGAGATAAAGTAGCTTCCTCTTGTGTCTCTTGAGGTATCAGTTCGTAACCAGGCATCCGGTTCCCCTTTGTATCTTTGTCCTTTCAAGTCTGATAAGGATTGCTCATCAATTATGTAATTCTCCCTCCTGGGGTGGGGATGGGGTGGGGGAGGGGGCTCCCTTGCCTCCAAGCCCAGAGAAAAATTCACTACCTGAGAGGGGCTGAGCTGTCTGTGTTGTCAGGTTAGTTTCTTCCATATTATCAAAGAGAATTTTAAAAGCGCAATTTCACAGCCCGTTAGAGTTTTTTGGTGATGTCCCCATGTGACGCTCACATGTTCGCGTTTGCATAAAAAGCCTTTTATATTTTTAGGTATAAAAACTTATAAATGCAGGATAGCTGTCTTCACATTTTGAAGGACATTCCTTTTAAAGGGGCATTGGATTTCATCTCTGTTTCTCCAGAAAGAAGAAACGGAACCAAGGGGTGGAGTCCATAGGAACAGATTTCTTCTCAAAATTAGGAAGCATTTTCCTTAATAGTTTGAGTGGCTGAAAAATGAATGGAATCACTTGCTTCAGAATAGGAGGGCTAGTTACTGGTACTGGAAGAAGGTACCCTTACCACAATATTTTCAAGAGACCAGAGGTCATTTATAAGGGAAGTAAAAAAAAGGGAATTCAGCAGCAAATGGTCACTATGGTTCCTTCCAGCTCAAAAACCAGTGGGCGGTCCCAACTTTGAGGAGTTGGTTTATGCTACTGGGAAGTTGGCCCACTCCCCAGAACACAGCAAACTTGTTATAATACTTTTCTTCTTTTGTTCAAGTCTTCCTTTATTTCTTTTAATAGAGTTTTATAGTTTATGATTGTATTTATATAAATATTAGGTTCTTTGGTTTTGTTTGGTTTCTGCTTTCTGAGATTTAAAAGTTGTAGTAAAACAAAGGAATCACTTAAACTTCCATATTTCCACAATTGAGAATTAACAAATCTTAACTTTTTTTCTTCTTTGCTTCTCGTCAATTTTTTGGAAGAAAGAAAGAAGGAAGAAAGGAAGGAAAGTAGGGAAGGAGGGAGGAGAGAGGAAGGCAAGCCAAGGAGAGATAATGTTCCTTAAACCACCAATCCGCACCCATCCCTCTTTTCATCCCCCTACAGACTCAAATGTTCACGTATCATTCTATCTATTTGAAGTTTTTTCCTAGATAGATGTGCATCTGTTAAAACACACACACACACAACACAACACACGCACACACTGTATGGTTTGGTTTTAAAAATAAGTACATTATCTGTATATCTCCATCAATCTGCATCTTGCATTTACATTCTACCTTATATTTTTAGCATCTACTAATGCTGCTATGTATCAATTTTATTTATTATTTTTAATTGTATGGTATTTCATCCTAGAGAATACCACATTTTTTAAATTCTTATATCAAGGTGTGTTTCAGTCACTCTTTTTCCCCCTGCAAATACAAAAAATGCTGCACCAGACACTGTTGTGTACAAGATGTTTGTGACACCATGTGGGAGGCTGTCTAGGGTGTATCTCAAAGCAGGATATCTAGCACACGGGGTAAACACATTGTCCTACGTGCCATGATTTTTTTTTCTCCAGGATGCCTCTACCAATTCACATTTCCAACAATGATTTATCATTTCTTCTACAACCTTGCCAACAGTCGAGATAGCCTGACCACTAAATTGAATAAATACAATGAGTGAGAAATGGTCTCCCTTTGTTGTTTCTCTTTGCCTTCTCGGAGTCTGAGCATCTTTTTGTTTGCTTGTTTCCTTATTTGTTGACCATTCACATTTCCTTTTCAGACCACTAATTCATTTTTTCTACTTTTCTTTATTATGTGTTTTGTATACTAAATCCTAGTCTGTTGAATGTGCCTCCCAGTCTGTTCTCAATCTTTTGCCAATAGAAATTTGTATGTTTTTCTGCGTAGAATTTTAAAATTTGAAATAATTACTTATATCTATCTTTTTCTTTATCATTGGGGCTTTGTAAATTCCTTTTTTTTTTAAGGTTTCTTCTACTCTAAGATCTTGTAGCTACTGTCCTTTATTTTCTTTACCAGTTTTTGAAATGTATTTTTTCATGTGTAGATCTTACAACTCATCTGGTGTATGTGTAAAGTGTATGTGTGAAGTAGGGATCTAACTGCACTCATACAGCCCACCCTCTCCCCACCTCAACTTCCCGACCCCGTAAGATTTTTCCAGGATTTTTTTCCACCACTCCAGAGCTGGCCTGTCCTCATCTTAGTTGAATGGTCTCTGCAACACATTTTCTTGTGGTCCAGAAGGTGACAAAGTGATAGTTCCAATCGACTCATACCATGGTTCACTTGACTGTTCCAAAGTAGAAAGAATATGGAATAATGATGAATAGTCCTGACATGTCACTTCAGTGCTATGCCTCAGCTGGCATAGACTCTCTTCTACCTGTCCCTAGTGTAGATGTTATGGGGTGAAATGTGCTTTCTCCCACCCCCAATTCACATGTTGAAGCCCTAACCCCCAGCACCTAACAGAGTAACCAGAGATCGGGCCCTTAAATAGATCATTAAGTTCGAATTGCCTTTTGGTAATTTTAGGAAGGACCCTAATCCCATATGACTGGTGTCCATAGAAAAAGAGAATTTGGACACAGACATGGCAGGTACAGAGGAAAGACCAATGTGAGGACACAGCAAGGCGGCCATATGTCAGCCAAGCAGACAAGGCCTCAGAAGAAACCAACCCTGCTTATACCTTGCTCTTGGAAATCTAGCCTCCGGAAATGTGAGAAAATAAATTGCTGTGGTTTACGCTCGCAGTCTGTGGCACTTTGTACAGGCAGTACTAGAAAACCCATACAGTAGGATAATCCCCAACAAAGATGGGTGAAGATGATTGTAATTAGACAAAGCTTCTCAACAGGGATTTTTCACATAGCATAAATATGTGAAAAATATGTGAGCAATCCTACTCTAAGCTCGCCTGAACGAAAGAAGGAAGTCAAAGAAACTGTATGAAGATCCACATGGAGCCCCAAAAAATCATTCGTTTTTTAAGCTAGCAATACAACAATATAGTTGCATTCGTTTCTTATTGCTGCAGAAACAAATTCATGCAAACTCAGTAGCTTAAAACAAATTTATTAAATTAATTAAATTTACAGTGGTGGTGGGTAGGAAATTCTAAAATAGAAGTGTTGGCAAGGCTGTGTCCCACACTTCTAGAGGCTACAGAAGGAAACTCATTTCCTTGCCTTTTCCAAGTGTCTGAAGGCCTCCTGGGTTCCTTGGCTTGTTGCCCCTTTCTCCATCTTTATAGACAACTCCCCAACCTTTGACACTGCCCTCACATCTCCTTTTCAGGTTCCAACCCTCCTGCCTCCCTCTTAGGAGGATCTTTGTAATTCATTGGGCCCACCTGAGTAAACTAGGATAATCTCCTCATTTCAAAATCCTAAACTGAGGCAGAGACGATTTTTGCCACGGACATTACCTTATTCACAGCTTCAAGGGATAAGGATGTGAACATCCTTGGAGGCCATTATTCTGGCCACCACAGGTGCAAAACCACTCAGGAAAGTAATTTTATAAGGAAATAATTCTCTTATGTTCGAAAGTTGAGAATTTTAAGAGAATGGAAATATTGAAAGGCTCCCTGCTTCTTAACTCAACAGAAGAGTCTTTAAATAAAATTTTTTGTTAAAATTATCTATGAGTCCCAGAAGTTTTTCAAACTCATCTTTCGGTCCTTGCTAAACTTGAAAGGTGTTGTTTTGGTGAATTTTTTGTTTGGTTTGAGGCCTCTGTTGAGCTTTTTTCCACATTCAGTTGGATTCCATCCGCCCATGTGCAAATGGGGCTGTTTCTACTTAGGACATCTTCTTCCATGTGCAGCCTCGAGGCAGAAGTGTCCCAAACTCCAGCTTATGCAACCCTGGGAGTCCGGCTCCAAGTTAAAGGGGCCAAGCTTTCAGGGCCAGAGGGGGACCAATGCTCCTCCGGCCCAACATGACTCCATTGCTTTACCAGTCTTGTCACTGACCCTCTCGGGCAGCTGCTGGCAGCACATTCTTACCCCCGCCAGCCCAACAATGTCACAGGAGGGAAGTGAGTGTCATCAACCGACAGCGCTAAATTACAACCTGCCTGGGGCGTTGAAAATGCGTGAGTGGGAAAGCCGCCTGCAGGCAGAGATGAACACACGCCCTTGCCAGAAACCATCCTGGGAGTCTCAGATACAGACAGAGCCCCACCACTTGCAGCTGACCAATGGAGGAGGGAGGGCTGATTGTTCTGGAAGGCTTTTGCATTCTCAGGGGACATGCCTTAGAACAATTAGCTCCCCAGGCTCTCGAGAGAACATGTTTATCAGCAGCTACTGCTTATATTCCAGAATGGCAAGCTGCCTCGATCATCTGGCTGTGTGTATCTGTCATAGACACGAACGCCCAGTGCGCATGCTCTCGTATTTCTGCACGTGGATGCGGGACATGGGTGCATCAATGTATGCCTGTCCATCTGTCTTCGTCTGTGCATTTGCTCGTGCATCTGTTAGTGTGTGTCTGTGTGTAAGTTCTGCTTTTCACTAAGAAGCAAGAAAGGCCCTGGGATCTTCCAGCTGCCCATCTAGCCTCGCCCTGCTCACTCTGATGCTCCCTGAGATACAGGTTTCTGCCCAACACACCAGCCTTCCCCGAAAGGCACCGTGGCCATTCTTGGGAAGGCAGAAAATGCCCTATGGCCCGAGTTCCTTTCTTGTCCCCTCTCATCCTTCACAGAGGCAATGTCCCCGGCTTGTAGGAGAAGGTCCTCGTTTCCACACTCGCCAAGTCCCGAGATGTCATTGCTCATTCCTCCCTCCAGGGACCTGAGATCATGTCCCCAGCCTGGCAGAGACGCACAGAGGAGCAGGCACTCTGGCCGAGGCTCCGCGTGTGGCATCAGGTGGGTTGTTTTCCTCGGGGGTTAAGAGCTATGCTGAAGAAACATCTAAGGTACAAACGCATTCCGTTCTGCAGTTTTTATATTTTTATATCGTTTTTATATTTTTATTTTATATTTTTAATTGATAAACTATTTTTTAGAGCGGTTTTAGGTTCACAGCACAACTGAGCAGGAAGTTCAGAGACTTTTCATATGTCCCCTGTCCCTGCATAGGCACAGCAACCCCTCCCACCCCCGCCCACTGTCATATCTGGCACCAAATGGGACATATGTTACAATCAATGAACCTACACGGACACATCGTCATCACTCAAAACTCACGGTTTACATTAAGGCTCATTCCTCGTGTTGCGCACCCTGAGTTTTGACAAATATATACTTGTATCCCCCATTACAGTGTCACACAGAGTAGTTTCGCTGCCCTAAAAATCCTCTGTGCTCCCCCTATTCATCCCTCTCTGATCCAAGCCCTGGCATCCCCTGATCTTTTTCCAATCTCCATAGTTTTCCTTCTCCAGAACATCCTATAGCTGGAATCGTACAGTACGTAGCCTTTTCAGACTGGCTTCTTTCCTGTAATAATATGCATCTAAGTTTCCTCCATGCCTTTTCATGGCTTGATAGCTCATTTCTTTTTTATTGCTGAGTAATATTCTGTTGTCTGGATATGCCATAGTTTATCCATTCGCCTCCTGAGGGACATCTTAGTTGCTTCCGAGTTTGGGCAATTACACATAAAGTGGCTATAAACCTTCTCGTGCAGGTGTGTGTGCAGGCCAAAGTTTTATCCTCTTTCAGTCAACCAAGAAGCTTGGTTGCTAGACTTATATGTTTAGTTTAAGGAGTGCCTGGGTGGCTCAGTGGGTTAAAGCCTCTACCTTTGGCTCAGGTCATGATCTCAGGGTCCTGGGATCGAGCCCTGCATCGGGCTCTCTGCTCGGCGGGGAGCCTGTTTCCCCCTCTCTCTCTGCCTGCCTCTTTGCCTACTTGTGATTTCTCTCTCTGTGTCAAATAAATAAATAAAATCTTTAAAAAAAAGAGTATGTTTAGTTTTGAAAGAAACTGCCAAAGTGTACAGACTCTTTTCAAACTTAGCATTTCTGCTTAACTTTATTTTTCACGAAGCTATTTATTAATATGCAGTAGGCACTTGAAATCCTCATGGGATGGCATTCTTGCTTCTTCCAGAATTCCCCAATTCAAGAATGTGGAAAATTTGTACAGGCTTCTGGCGTCTTCCTGAATCACATTTCCATTGGGAGTTAAGTGTTTCCTGCACATCCAAGCACACCACAATCTAACTGCCTGTCAACTTTCACAAAACTTCTAGCCTTTACTTGGTGACCATTTTTCACATACGCAAAAATTATTTATCGTTACTTGATAATTTCAGTAGACTGACTTTGTAGTATAAGTCAAGGAGAGGTGGTCATTACACTGCCCTGGGATGAGGGATGAACTAGGCACCCTCATGAAGCCAAAAGATTTGTCCCCAGTACAAGCCTCATGGCATCACTGGTTCATATTGATGCCTCAGCAAAAGGACAAATTGCAACCTGATGTGGGCCTTCTGAATCACACAGGGAAACTCAAACCTACACATGGTAAGTGCATGAATTCCATACAGTACCTTCTAAAAAATGTCTATGAAATAGATTCATATTGTTAACCTGGTCTGATCTGAGAAACATTGCATTGGTCTGCTCACGGACTGCACAGTAGCATGATGACTGCATAACCCTGAGAATATAAAAATCACTGATTCATTCATTAAAAAAAAATGTTTTGAATCCTGGTTCTGTTAGTCTCTCCATTGAGAGATGAGGAAGTTACCTACTGATGTCCCTGATAATGTGATGATACCATCCCTAACTAGGCCACTTAAAATGCTGGAGAAGACACTAACTAGAGTAATTATTTTAAAGCACAACTGAACCAGCATCAGAAGAAGGCATTCCTAAGAGATCAGAAACTTTGAGAAAGTCTGAATCCAGAAAGGAGAGCTAATGCCAGAGGCAACATTTATCTGTGGGGCGTGGTCACTTCTTGATGGACTAGCCCAGGCTTTAATGGGTCATGTAGGCATCAGGGACAGGGAGGGTGAGGAGGTAACTGGGAGACCGCTCACATTAAAGCCAAGACCACCAAAGGGCGATACCCTGAACGACTGAACCAGAGAAAAAGAGCCTGCCCCTCTGAGGGGCTCTTTGGATGCAGCAGGAAAGAGAAAGGTCTCCTGAGAATTTCTGATGGTGAGCAAAATTCATACTACTTGACTAGTTCTTAAAGCCAGCAATTTATTTCCTGTGATAACCCACACACCTGGTAGAAACAAACACAATACCTCAAAGAATGATCACAAATAAAGTTTTAAGGGCTATGAGCTTAGGATCAAAATTCACCAAACTCAAGAAGAAACTATTACTGAAAATCAAGAGAAATCATAAACCACAGAATCAGACCTGCAGAAATCGTAGATGTTGGAAATACCAACAGAGAATGTGAAATCAGTTTATGTAAAAATACTTAAAGAAATGAATGAGGGTATTGAATGAGGTATGATGAGGATCTAATAGGTGCTAGGCAGATTTGATAAGGAGCCAAAAAGTACAGTAAGAAATGAAAAGCGGATGAGGATGCTGCAGAGAGAAACAGAGGTAAACAATATAAAAGGAGTTAAGAGGCACAAAGGATGAGAGGAGAAGATCTGACATATTACCTGTTGAGAGTGGCATGAAGGGATAAGAGAAACAATGTGGAAGAGGCAGTATTTAAAAAGGTAATGGCCATGAATTTTATAGAACCAATGAAATATATCAACCCCTAGATCCAGAAAGCCTGAAGAACACCAAATTCGATCATTTTTAAAAAAATCTCACTTAGGTACTTTGGTAGTAAAAGTGACAAGTGACAAGGGTCAGCAAATTGCGGCTCATGGGCCAAATCATGCCTGCCACTCCATACAATGTTAATGGGCCCCAGCCACACCATTTGTTCACACATAATTTATGGCTACTTTTGTGCTACAACGAGAGAGTTGAGCAGCTAAACAGAGACTGTATGGCTGACAGAGCTAGAAATATTTATTATATGGCCCTTGCCTGAAGATGCTGTAGAACACCAAAGAGAAGACTGTAAGTGATTATTCATATTCATAGTGAATTGGCAGCATAGCTAGGATTTTCACTCAGATCTCTTGACCAGTAGTTCTCAAACTTGGTCCCAGAACAAGGACCAGCATCTTCAGTATCACCTGAGAACTTATTAAAAATGCACCTTCCTGAGCCCACAGTCTTCCAAACAATTCGGATGCATGCTGAAGTTTGAGAACTATTGCTCTGGACTATTGTTCTAGACCAGAGGCTCTCAACCCTGGCTGTCTATTAGAAGTATCTGGGGAGCTTCTAAAAAAATGCCCCTGTGGGCGCCTGGGTGGCTCAGTTGGTTAAGCGACTGCTTTCAGCTCAGGTCATGATCCCGGAGTCCCGGGATTGAGTCCCATATCGGACTCCCAGCTCTGCGGGAAGTCTGCTTCTCCCTCTGACGTTCTCCCCTCTCATTCTCAGTCTCTCTAATAAATAAATAAAATCTTTAAAAAAAAATGCCACTGTTAGGCCTCACCCCCCCCCCAAAATTCCCACCTAACGGGTCTTTAAGGAGCCTGGGCATTGGTATTTTAAAAATCTCCTCCCTCATTCAGGTGAGAACCACTGTGCCTTGTTCGATCACAGATATAGTGGAATGGAGAAAATCTGATGAACTCCCCAAGCTTTGTCCATGTTGTGTATGGTACTCTTGATTATGCAAACTAAATAAGAACAAGGGCCATTTAGGGTGAGGGGGGCTGTTTTGTGACTTATCTGAACCACCCAAATAAACCAAATCTAAGTCTTAGCCTTCCTTTATCCCTTCCCCATCCCACCTACCACTCTCTCTCTCTCTCTCTCTCTCTCTCTCTCTCCTAGAAGAGGAACTGACTACAGAGGAGTGAAGTAACCAAATGTGAAGCCATTTAAAGAGGTGGAGAAGCAAGTTTTGTGGACAGTCAAATTTGTTGCAAACAATTCTGAGGCAACGAGGGTTTTGGTAATGCCCACTACACCAACAGGGGAAGATGGAACTAAGCAGAAAGAACTGAGACTTATTGAGTTAAGAGAGCTTGGCCCAGAGTCCTCTGCACAGCAGGTGCAAGGGATGGAGACAAGTGGGAATAGAGCATTCATGTCAAAGTTCTCCCAGATGTGGGGCACTGGAAGAGGAGGGCTGACCTCTTCCCTATGTACCCCTGATGACATTGACCTCTGCTGAAGGGCATACCTACTGAAGGCCTGCCCCACCTGTACGCACCCTCTGTACAGTGTAGCTCTCCCGGCAGGCAAGACCACAGCCCGAGACCCAGGTGACATCAAATCATTACTGTCTTCTTAGCTTGTAGATGGAAGGGGTTATTTGGGGCCAAATACTTCTTTGACAGAGGGGAGTAAAATTCAGAAGGAAAGAAAGAAGGGGCCAGGATAAGGTTGAGAACACTGCTTCTCAGGTTATAAATGTGCACGTGAGCCTCCCGGGGCTCTTGTTAACCTGCTGATTCAGAATCCATGGGTCTGGATGGAAACTGAGCTTCTGCATTTCTAACAATCTCCGAGGTGAAGCTGATGTGACTGGTCTTCGGACCACATTTTGACTAGCAACAATCGGAGGTATGTTTCCAGGGTCAGGACCCCTGAAAATCCTTCCCCACATGGTATCTAGACTTCCTGCAGCCTCTATAGCTGCTAGCAACAAGAAGGTGCAGCAGTGGGCAGCAAGAGGCACTCAAGAGAGGTTCTCTACAGTTGGTTCAAGTGTAGGAATTGACTGATGTTCCCAAGATTGGCAAAATTCCACTCACATCAAACAGAATCCTAGGAGTTTATCGAGTTTCTCACCTAAAATTTCAAAATAACATCATGTTGAACCACCACGAAAACAATGGTTTTTTTTAAAAATAGGAAAGCCCACAAAATGGCCACAGTAATTTACATCTTCATGGTTTACAGGCAAAAAGTCTTCAACTTGAGCTGAGAGAGAAGTAAAATAAATAACAGTTTCTTTTTACCACTCACCAAGATACTTATGCACTTAAAAGACTGATGCTGGAAACCACATTCTCATCTACTCTGAGTTTCTACCCATTCCCTTGGAGCTGTCTCTGGTGGATGTTATTGTAATGCCACTGTGAATATTTGTTTAAAGCTCACCACACGTTTATGGGGACCAGATTTGGTTCCCCGCGGAAACTGTGCATGAGTCAATTGAGAAAAATCATTGTCACAAGCAAGGTTTGGGCAGCAGGGGGAATGGGAGGGTTGTAGACAATCAGAACTGGAAGACAGGCAGCACCCCCAGGGTCAGGGGACTCCCCACAAGGAGGCAAACTCAGGTCCAGGAAGCAAGGAACCCTGAGTCCAGAAAGCTGATCTGACTCTGAGTCTTTTTGTCTAAGGTAGAGCTCGAGACAGCTGCAGGAGATTAGGGGTCACGCAGGGTGAGCCCTTGCTGGGTCAGGGCTGGGAAATGGTCAGTGTGGGAAACGGGATGGAGAGAAAAAGGCATTAGGTGGGTGAGGAGGCCCCTTAAACAAGCCTGGTCAGGCAGAACCTGGAGCTGGTCCCCAAGGATCACTGATACCAGGGAAGGCCAGCTGCCAGTTGACCCATCCCTGGGAAGCTAGGCACCTCCTTTGGCAACTCCACCGGGAGTCCATCCCCTCTCCTGACCATTGTAGTCATGGACCTGGAATCTCCTGGGTTGTTCCTCGAGCACTGGTACACCCTCAAGGCATTTGATGAAGACCTGATGGGGAAGAAACGGAGGGAGCCTGGATGTGTCTCTCTGCTGGGTTGGACCAAGCAGTAAGCATCATGGAGATGTGGCCCCTAGGGACTGGAAATTCAATTCTGAAAGTTCATTCCCTGGGAAGCTAGAGTACAAGGATCAGTCTTCTCACCCCTGGCCAGACATTAAATGATTCCAGGGAGGTTTAAAATAAAACCTCAATGCCCTGGCTTATGCCCAGAGATTCCGACTTAATTGGTCTTGGGAGCGTCCCTGGCACTGTGTTTTTTAAACATTCTCTGGGTGATAATAAGGCTCAGTCAAGGCTGGGTTAGAGGAACGTGAAGAGGGGAGATAAGCAACCGTTTCTGCACTTGTCACCCCCCCCTTTCTGCGGAAAGGTCATCCTATGAATGTTTAGTGTTTGACAGTTTGAGTTTTATTCATACTATCTCTTTGAAGAATGATAACCGTTGGCTTTATTTTTTTCCCCACTAAATTACTTTAAAATTCTAGTTCCTAAAGAAGTCTTTCAAGTTATTTCACAATGACTAATCACTATATACAAAGCACTGTTCTCCCAGGGAGAGGCACGAAGTGATGGGAGCCGACAGGAGGGGGAGGAGAAATGTTCCCAGCCCACGCGGGGATGTGTGTTCTCACCTGCCCACAGCTGGGCCCACCCTCATCCAGAGTGCCGCCCCTCTGCTGGAGGTGGATGGCACCCCCGGGGACCGAGCTGTAGGCTAATAAGCTAAAAGAAAGGGGCAGCATATGAAATGCTGTAGACCCAGAGCCAAATGGGAACAGCAAAACAAGGAATGCGCAACATGGTCCCAGGCTTGAGCCTCTCTGAGAGACCTCCCTTCAGACCTCTAGGTTGCAAACCAGTGGCTTTTCCTTTGCCAGGCAACCATCCTCCCTTGATGTATTTGCTTTTTTGCAGACCACCAAACACAGATGGAAACGTTTGTGATTTTTGTCCTCTACCAGGTGCTCCCAAACTGAGTCAGAATACATACGGCAGTGCGCCCACAATGACCTCTCCAGTCAGCAAACCTATGCTTGCCATTCCTGAGTCTTTATGTTCCCTAGAGTCTTCTCTGTTGACCAGAGATAGCCACTGACTCCTAAATCACGCTAAATGAAATAAGACAGACAGAGAAGGACAACTACTGTAGGATCTCACTTAGATGTGGTATCTAAAAAAAGCCAAATCTGCAGAAACAGAGTGTAGTATGGATGTTACCAGGAGTTGGGAGATGGTCAGAGTGCATGAGCTTCTAGTTAGAAGAGAACCGAGTTCTGGAAACTGAATGTACAGCATGGTGATTAGAGTTAGTATTACCGTATTATATACTTGAAATTTGCTAAGAGAGTAGATTTTAAATGGTCTCACCACCAAAATGTAATACTAATGATGTACCATAATGGGAATATTAATGCTATGGTGGCAATCATTTGCAATAGACATGTATCAAATCAACTCAATACCTTAAATTTACATAATGCTATATGTCAGGTATATCTCAATAAACCTGGAAATACATTTTTATTTTTATCTTTTAAGATTTTATTTATTTTTATTTGAGAGAGAGCAAGCATGAGCAGGGGGAGGGACAGAGGAAGAGGGAGACGCAGACTCCCCACTGAGCAGGGAGCCTGACATGGGACTCAATTCCAGGACCCTGAAATCAAGACTTGAGCCAAAGGCAGACACTTAACTGACTGAGCCACCCAGGTGCCCCTGGAAATAAATTTTTAAATAAAAAAGGTATATTTTTAAAATACTAGGAAATGTTCTTGAGAATGCTCCTATTGTAAGTTCCATCACACTTGGTATATTTTCCGTCATTCTGGCCCAGTTGTGAAGTTGGCTAGGCCCTGTACATTTTTTGTGTGCATCTTCTGACTTTTGAGTCAATTGGATATGCATTTTTATTTTTTTATTAGTGCAATTAAAATATAATAGTGTTGAAGAAATGGAATTATTTTTTATTCTTTGCACAGTTTTAAAATTTCTCATGTTTAACAGTTGGGGAAATAAGTATTGGTATGCCAGTTTCAGTAGAAAATCTAGGATCAGGGAAATGAAAGAAGTCATCCAAGGTCACAGCTAGTCAGTGAAAAAGTTGCAGTTCAACCAAAGTTAATTTTGTTATTTATACATTAAGTCGATTTTTCTCTGTTTTGCTCAGAAGTAAGCCAAAATAAATATTTAGTTGATTTGTTTTCTTCTATATTGAGGGCTGTATTCATTTTGTTAGTCTGTTCTTCCTTTTTACTTTACAAAAAAAAAAAAAAGTTACTTGGGGAACTGGAGCACAAATTCCTGAACATATCCCTGTGATTGGCAAAATAATGGTCCCTCAAAGATGTCCACAGTCTAATCCCAGGAACCTAAAAGAATGTTACCTACATGGTAAAGGGAATTTGCAGATGTGATTACATCGAGTGTCTTGTGAGAGTGAGATTCTCCAAGATAATATCAGTGAGACCAATATAATTATTGGGGTCCTAAAAGAGAAGGGTAGAAGGATCCGAATAAGAGAGAATATGTAAGGGTAGAAGCAGAGAAGGAGTGATAAATTTGAATATCGAGAAGGGACCATGAGTCAAGGAATGTGGGTGGCCTCTAGAAGCTGGAAAACGGAAGGAAACAGATTCTCCCCTGGAGCCTGCAGAAGGAAACACAGCCCTGCCAACAGCTTGAGTTTAGCCTAGTGAAACTGACTTCGGAGTCTTGAACTCCAGAACTGGAAGGCAATAAATTTATGTTGTGTTAAGCCACTGAGGTTTTGATAATTTGTTACTGCAGCAATAGGAACCTAAAACTCCTCACTCCCTGCAGCATTGCTGGTTCTTGCCCATAATATTTTGCTCTAAGAGCAACCAGCTCCCCATTCCATGCCAGGCAACTGTTACTTATAGGTGTGTAATCAGCTCCCCTGTATTTTTTCCCAGTGTCTTAGATCCTAAAAACAATACTCTTATTTTGAACTGAAGCCATGTAGAGTGGACTAGGATGCTTTCAGGAATTCCTGGACTTGAGTTGAACTTGATGGATCAAGCCAAGTTGTGTGTGTAGTGGGGTGGGGGGTGGTCTCAACACTGGTGGATACTTGGAAGAGATCTCTCTCCTATTCCCTTGCTCCAAGATGTGCCGCACACCTTGGCCATTGAATTATACTTGAGTGTCTGTGGAAAGTTCTGGAACACATAACCATTCCAGCTACAGAGGTGGCCAGGAGACTTCCCAGAGTCTTCCATCCCTGCCCCCATTCCATGCTTTCTATTCACTCACTCACTCATTCATTCATTCATTCATTCATTCAACTGCCAATAATTAAGTACCTCTCAGGGCCGGAAGCCATGCTAGGCACTGGGGATGAAACACTGAACAGACACAGACTGTCTCTGTGTAGCAGGACAATGGGCAGGGTGTTCTAACAGAGATGTGGGGCCACAGAGGAGGGAAAGCCACTCTGTTGAGAGCTGGGTGGAGTCAGGCTCTAGGACCATCTCCGAGAAGATGGCGCCCTTAAGCTGGGTCTTGAGGATCAAGAGGGTTCAAGAAACAGGCAAAGTAGAAAGTGGAGCATGCTGGAGACAGTAAGTGCTACGGCCATAAAGCCTGGACATCAGGGAGTGGCTTGGCCCAACTCAGCAGTGGAAATAGTTTGGTGTGGCCACAACAAAAGGTAGACAGGGAAATGGGAATAAGTAGGTGGAGAGTGGGGCCCAGCCCCTTGGGGTCTAACAGGAATGTCAAGGACAGAGCTTATACAACTGAAGCTTCACATTTTAATTGCAAATCTGTGACCCACTGCTTGACTGGTAGGAGAGTCTGGAAGTACTCTATCACTGAAAATCTCTGTTGGCTGCTTTAGCTAATATAAGTATTACATGGAGGGTTGGTGTGTTGTTAAAGGGGGAAGTTGGGGTATATAGTGGTTAGATTGTGACTTTGGAGTCCCACAAACATAGGCTGTGAGTTTCCAGGTGCATAACTTTGGGCCAATGGAGCCAATAAATAACCCTCTCCACTGACCTTCTCCCAGTGAAGTGAGGACTAAATTTAACCAACCATGTACGTAGAGTGCTCAGCCCCTTATGTAGAATGCAATCAAAGCTCATCAGCCATAGTTGTTTATTATCATGGCCCTTTATGCCAATTTAACATGTCACCCTAGTCTCCTACCAGAGGAAGATAAGAGGGGAGCTGTCAACAGCTTCAAGATGGGATTTTAATAAGAAGCTGTGAGCAAAATGACAAAAAAGCCAGGAAATACAAATCTCTAGATTATAAGGATTCAGGTTGAGAGCAGATGGGATTAGTCTGTTCGAAGATCCTTAATTAGTTGAGGCAAAGTTTCAAGATTTTAGAATGACAGACCTTCCTCTAGCTCCTCCCAGGAAACCTAGAATACAACAGCAGGAACCGGAAAAATTTCTGGAAGAATCTTCACTGAGAAAAGGCAGGCAGGACAGGGTGGGGGGAAGCGAGGAGTGGCAAAGATGCTAATGGCGTGGCGTCAGGATGGCGCCAGGACTGTCGCATCTGGTCACCAGTGGAACCTGGATTCTCTGTTCTTTGAGGGCAAACACTGTTGTCTCTGGTGTCTTTGTACCTGCAGTGTCCACCAGGTGGTGGAGAACTAAGAGATGTTGAATGGTTGAAGGGGACACTGCTGAGTATTTCCCCTTAACCAGCTCATCTGCCAACCCAAGCATTATTTAAGGGCTAATTCAGCACAAGTAAGCCAGTGGATGGCTATTTTATCTTAATTTGAGCCCCATCTATCATTCAAATTCCTCAGATCACTTTGAGGAAACTTTGTTATTGTTTTCTTTTTCTTTCTTCTTTTTTTTTTTTTTTTTTGAGGAACCCTCAAACCATTTTCAAAAGCGTCTATATGGTTAAACATTTCCGGAGAAATGTGTGAGAATTCTAGTTTCTCCACATCCTTACCAATGCTTGTTATTGTTCTTTCTTTCTTTCTTTTTTTAATTATAACTATCCCAGAGGGTGAGGTGGTGGTTCATTGTGCTTTGTTTTGCATTTTCCCTGTGGCTAAGGGCACTGATCATCTTTTCATGTGCTCATTGGCCATTTGTGTATCTTCTTTGGGGAAATAGCTATTTGAATCCTTGGTCAGTTTGGAAATTGGATTGTCTTTTTATTGTCGAGTTGTGAGAGTTCTTTTATATTCCGGATACTAGGCCCTTATCATATGTCTGGTTTCCAAATATTTCCTCCCATTCTGTGGGTTTCTTTTCATTTTCTTAAAGATTTAGTTCACTCTATTTTATTTGAGAGAGAGAACATGGCAGGGGAGAGGTCAGAGGGAGAAGCAGACTCCTCTCGGAGCAGGGAGCCTGATGTGGGACTTGATCCCGGGACTCCAGGATCAAGACCTGAGCCGAAGGCAGTTGCTTAACCACGTGAGCCACCCAGGCGCCCTGGTACGGTTTTCAACCTGATGTCACCCAGGGAGTGATGCCGGGAAGACGTGTGGTTGCATCCTTGGAAGAATTTCATAAGCTGAATTAAGCATTGCCCCTGGTCTCCCATAGAATATGGACCGATAATGAAAGCATAGTTGAAAATATATCTTTAATGAGAGAGAGGTGGGTAGCATACTTTGTTATTTTGGCAAGTCTTAGCTTTACAGTTGTGAAACAACAGAGCCTCTTTTTAGGGACATGGTGTCACTGGCTGGCATGGCTAAAAAAGTTACTGCCCCTGTAGGAGAGAACCAAATGGAAGATACTTGCGTCTGTTTGAACATTACTGTGTCAGGACTCTCACCATTCCATTCTTTCTACCAACCATGACGTTTTTCTTGAAATGGCAGTAGGATGTTTCTTTTTTCCTGATGCCACCGAATTTTCTTGCGATCTAAACAGAAGGCATTGGCTCTTTAATATTTTTAAAAAATATTTTAAAAAAATATTTTAAGAGGTTAAAAACGCACTGAAATATTTCCTCTGGAAGATTGTGGACCAGGTTAAAAAAGAAAGTTTCCATTATTAAAAAATGTGCAGATATGAGTTTTAATAGGTAACACATCATTTTTGACAACAATACTATGTAGTCATGGAATATTTCCAAACATCTGTTTTCAAAATGCTTCTCCGTAGCATGATTTGCTCTTGAGAATCAGTAACTCTCTTACTTGAAGGTAAAATACCATCGTTGCCTTTGCAGATTATGTGGATTTATTACTTCAGAAATCTCTGCCAGCTAGCAAGCCATGGACACCCAGAGGTAGCAGAAAGTGTCTGAATTTGCAACACTAACCTTACTGTAAAAGTAACAGAGGCCTCCCCTCTAAGTTGCACACATACTTTAAGTATTTTATAAAAGGTCATCAGTAAAACTCTGCGCCATACCAAATGTGTTCATGATACTTCCCCTTCCGTTATGAAATACTCTAGAGTCTCACATAGTTTACAGGTTTTCTGGTGTTTGTTTTATTGCTATATTTTATTTTGAAAATCAGCTTCGAGGCACCTGGGTGGCTCAGTCGGTTAAGCGGCTGCCTTCGGCTCAGGTCATGAGCCTGGGGTCCTGGGATCGAGCCCCGCATCATGCTCCCTGCTCCCTCTCCCTCTGCCACTCTCCCAAGTTGTGTGTGCTCTCTCTCTCTCGAATAAATAAATAAAATACTTTTTTAAAAAAAGAAAGAAAAAAAAAAAGAAAGAAAATCAGCCTCATTAATGTGGTCCTCTAGAACTCTGTACCTTCTAGCAACAACCTCTTCGTAGAGCTAGCTTGCCTGAGAAAGAAGCAGTAAATGAAAATCACCTTTGGATCTGTCTCCGTAGGGCTACACTGGGATTCCTTTGATATTTGGGTCAAATTGGTTGCCACATCAAGGGTTACACTAATACTGTTGTCTCATAAAACATTGTTCTTGTTACAGAAGTCACTTCGCATTAAAAATATCTTCCCCAGGCCACCCTTGTTTAGAGGTTCCTGAAGAAAGTCGTCCTGGATGCATTTCAACTGTACTTCAATCCCACTGCATCGTAAGCCTCCCACACAGTCTAATTTCTCCTCGTACTTGTTTAAGACTTCAGTGATGTTTCCAAGGCACCTTTGAACAGTGTGTGCCCATAAAGGAACGCATTTTCACGTAATCACCGGATCTGTGTCCCCTGCCTTATTTTCCTCACTGTTGGACCCACAATAAGTGTCTCCTACGGAGCATGTAGCTTTTCCCATTTGCTATTGACTAAGAAACTAACTATTAAATAAGAAATTTAAATAAGCCCTTAAGGGTTTCCAAACGTTTACCATCAAATTTATCGTGATTTTGGTAAAGCACCGGATTGAGTGAGTGAATAACTTTAAACATTAAAAAAAATTGTAGTAAAAAAAAAAAATTGTAGACATTTATCTTGCTATTCTGGATAAGTTTTTCATACCAGCTTTAGTTGATACGTCTGTTACAATACCCACTTAGCTTGGGTTTCATTGTTAATGGTAGATGACATAAATCCTATTTCAAGCAGTTTTTGTGGTAATTTCAATTTTTTTCCTATTTTTTCTCCTTTCTTTCTTTCTTTCTTTCTTTCTTTCTTTCTTTCTTTCTTTCTTTCTTTCTTTCTTTCTTTCTTTCTTTCTTTCCTTCCTTCCTTCCTTCCTTCCTTCCTTCCTTCCTTCCTTCCTTCCTTCCTTCCTTCCTTTTTCTTTCTTTCTTTCTGTCACTTGTTGCCAGAACTGATTAGGTTATCACTGTTTCGCCTCTTAATGTGGTCAGCAAAGAGTTTGCCTCAGAGGGTTGGCCTTGACATTTTTCTAATGGTTCACAGCTGCTTTTGTAACTAGTATTTCATTGCTAGTATTTCTGCAACCAACAATTTCTCTATAGGTACAGTTAAAGCTGCTTAATCCCCTTGCAAGGGTTAGTTTTGTTAAAAACAAGAGAATATCAACCATAAATGCACTTGATGAGGCTCACATGATTTGCGTTTACCAAATTTCCCTGAACTGAAATGAATGAATGAGTCTGCACACTGAGGATGCTGGCTCTTCCCTCGAGATGACTCACATGTTGGATGAGACATGGGAAGATCTGACCTAAGGACCAAATGTAGGCTCCAGTGTCATTTCCTATGCCAAATGTTGGTAACCTGGAAGTTCTTTCTTAAAATCTTATATTCTTAAAAAGATGTTCTAATATACCTTTCCTTGTGCCATTAGATCATCTCGTGCACCCTAGAGCGTGTGTCCTGCTTGGGAGACAACCATTCTTAACCCACTTCCCTGATAAATCAATAGCAATATATGACTTATTCATTTCACAAATATAGACTGTTTAGCTATTTACCATCTCTCTTCTCCTTTCTAGCACATGATGCCTACATTTCCTATTTTCTTCATGACTTCTTTGGCCATGAGACTGAGTTCCAGCCAATGGAATGTGTCACTTCTGGGCTCGGGCCATGAGAGCCCCCCATGCCCCCTTTCCCCCTTTCTTCTCTGTTACTACACCTGCTGTCTAGCTGTCAATGCCCAAAGCAAAGCTGGAAGCCACATGTTGGAAAAGGAGGATTCTCTTTCTGTTCAGGTTCCTGAACGACTGTGTTGGGCAGAGCGCCACTCTCACCCCTCCATCCTCAACTACATTTGACAAGATTTAGAAATAAACAAGCATTGGGTCAAGGCACCAACATCTGGGGAGTATCAGTCACAGCAGCCAGTGTGACCTTAATTAATACCTGTCCTTTGTGTGCAACATTTTGACAGATGTGGTAGGGGTTATGAAAATAAACAGATGTATCCCTGACCTCAAGAATATAATAAGACAGGTATGCAAATTATCATATTATAGATCAGTTCAGAGCAAAAGCACCATGAGAGGGGCCCAAATTAAGCACTAAGTGAGTTTAAGCAAAGAGAACAACCGTTTCAGTTAGTGTGGTCAGAAATGTTTCATGGAGGAGATCACATTTGCACTGAACTTTGGACAAGAGAGATTTCAGTAAAAAGAGCTGAAAAGGAGAGAAGAAGGAGAACTGTAAGGCTCCAGGTGGGGCTGGGACTTTGAATATCAAGCAAAGATGTTCAGACTTTATCCTGCAGGCGGATGAAGAGCCATCGAGACATTGTGAGTTGGGGAAGATGCAGTCCCACTTGTAATGGTGAAGAAGGTAGACTAGAGCATGTACAGGAGGCCCTGTGTGTTTGTGAGACCAGTGAAGAAGCAACCACAGTTCTGAGCCTAGCATCGCAGTTTAAATCTCACGCTTGTGGGGTCAGCAGGTCTGCCTGTGAATCCTGAGTCTTCCACTTGTCAGCTATATGGGCCTTGGGTAAGTTACTTAATTAACTGAGCCTCAGTTTACCGATCTGAAAAAGGTAGATAATAACAGAAGGTATTACATGAGATTGATGTGCCAAGTGAGATAACGTATATAAAGCATGTAGCATGGTGCCTGGCCGATGATATACATTTAATAAACAGCCATTATTATTTCTACTCCCAGGGTGACATAGTAAGGATCTCAATTGGGTTTGTTGCAGTGATAATGGAAAAGAAGGGCTGAATGCAAGAGACACACAAGGAAGGCAGATGAATAAAAAATGACTCCAGAGTTTGGTCTCAGTTGCTTGGGAGATTTTTCTCCCACTGGAAGGATGGGTTGGTTTTGTGAAATACAAAATAACCACGCTTTTAGACAAGCCAAGTTTAAGGTGTGAAGGGAAAGCCAGAGACATTTATAGACAAAGATGAAAAAGGCAGGGGTGCTTGGGTGGCTCAGTCGATTGAACATCTGACTCTTGATTTGGCTCAGGTCATGATCTCATGGGTGGTGGAATCAAGCCCCATGTCAGACTCTGCTGAGTGCCGAGTCTGCTTGAAGGTTCTCTTCCTCTGTCTCTTCCCCCCGTTCGCATGCTCTTAGTTGGTCTTGCTCAAATAAATAAGCAAACAAACAAAAAAAGAAATCTTTAAAAAAATGAATAAGGCCACAGAAAAGGAGAATTTAAGAAGTAAAATAAATTGTTGGAGAAAGATTCCAAATAAGAAAGGAGAAGATGTGACTAAGACAGAAGCTAGGGTCTCATTGGCAGCGAGATGAAGACATACAACCTTCTCGTCTTCCTCTGAGATAAGAGAGAATGAAGGGCAGGGGGAAAGAAGGACAACTTTTGAGAAACCATGATTTAAGGAACAGAAAAGTTAAGGTTGCTGGTGGTACATGACCTAGGCTTTTTTCTGAAAAGCTGGGAGTATAGTCTGTTTGAGTGGCAGCAGGGACAGAGATCTCTGCACAGAAGCCATCCCCACTTAGCACTCACCATCTACAAATCCTGTTCACTGAAGACCCAAGCACATAAGACCCTGGTCTTGGTGCTTTGTAGACAGAATTTTAGAAGGACATTGCTTTTAGGAGCACTGTCAAATGACCAGGTTTCTTGGCCCTGCTGGAGGCTTACAAGGTTAGTTGCAAGCTAACAAGAGCAAACACTCTCGCCATTTTAAAGTTAAATCAATGTTAAAGTTAAAGGTCCAAATCGACTTTCTTTGCTCTGATGTTGTTGGGCAGCATCAACCCCAAGGGCATGGCATATTACTGTGTTTGCCAACGGGGGCCATGCTGTAATTTGCTCTCAAGGATCCCAGGGAAGCCATTGGGGGACTGCCAGTTGGTTGGCACAACTGGGGCTAAAATCAATGGGAAGCTGGTGTGGGCACTCACAGAATAAGCTCTCACCTTCCTATCGTCATACTCGACCAGCCAGGGCCCTTACGACTCCTCATTTTCCAGGCTACCCAGATGCTCCCTTTAACATGATTTTGTCTTTGGACAATGTGATTGAGCAGAGAGGGAGATGCCCAGTGCACTAGTTCCGCCCTCCCCGCCCCTCCGCCCCCCGCCCCCAGAGATGGCCCTGCCTGGCTTCTAGTTGCTTCTCAGCAACTGAACTTGGAGGCTCATAATGTTGAAGACCACCAGAAGGTACCAGTCACCTTCCTAATGAAGGGAAGCCTTGTTTATTTTTCCCTGGCGGAGGTAATTGCATATGACATTTCTCTGAAACACTTATTTATATTTTTTCCTCTTTTTTCAGCATGAGAAACTAAACAGATGGAGAAAGCTCACTTAAAGGGTTTTCTTATTACTCCTGGCAGTCTTTAGCTCCAGACAACTGCTTAGCCCCTTTCCCTGGCTAGAAACAATGCTTCGACATGTTTCTGCTGCCTTCAGACTCACAGAGGGTGAGCAGGGACCATATTCTTCCCATTTGTTCCCGTCATCGTTCCTTCATCAAAGTCTTCTTCTTAGCCCCAGCACAAAGATGCTTTGCTGAGGCTCTGGACCCCACTCAGAAGTCTTTTTGTTTAATTCAATTCTTCTTGTTACCATTAGGAGTGCATTTAAGCATGTCTCTAGCCAGAATCCAGAGCTCCTTCTTAGAAGGTTGGACATGGGCAAAAACATCCATGATGGTGAACTCAGCTGGGAGCATGGGCAAATGAGAAGAGGATAGATGGGAAGGGGGTGGGCAGAAGAGGGTAGAGTACACTGGACCGGCACCTTTATTGGTAGGGTCTCCAGAGAGATGGGCCCAGGGAACTGTCTTGGCGGCAGGGGCCAGGAGCCTGTTGCTACTCCCAAAAGGATGGGCTACTTCAATCTGCCCTAAGCCAGACTGAGCCCCCAAGATCCACCCCTCTTGAGTATTTGTTCTCCTCTACCCAGGACAGAGTTTACTCCCAGAACATAGAGTTAAGAAGAGCGCCAAAAGAGGAAGAGGAAAGAGGGTGTAATTGAAGCGAGGAGGATCTGAGAGTTACGGGCATGGGCTGAAATTTGGGAGAACCAGGACCTATAATGGGGTACAAGTGGCACACCCAGCTCCCTATCCCACAACCTATCTTCTGTCTGCAAAACGGGTTTACTCCTACTTCCCCAGTATCTTCTGTCCCTACTGAGAAGGAAAGTAGTAGCTCAGCAGCACTTTACTCCTTGGGGCACCCTCTGTTACCCCTGATAACTACCAGAATTCTCTTATCCCACCTCTCATCCCAGCCTAGGTGGAGTGCCCCTCTTTTTATGTTCCCACTGTACCCAACACTTAATTCACACCATATTGGAATGGACCTGCCTATGGGTCTCTCTCCCTCATTAGACTGCACACTCTGCCATCAAAGGCTGTCTCTTGCTGATGGGGTTTTCCAGGAATTAGCACAATGTCAACTCATAGTTCAATAACTTTCAAAGGAATATGTAAGGGAACAAACAAATGTAAAATAAACAAATTAACTTTCTCACGTCCACTCATCCAACCCCACTTTAAGACTGCCATTCAATAACACCAAACAAACATTGGATGCTTGCTATGCGCCCAGCAATGAGCTGGGCCCTGGACCTATCACTGTTGCACTCAGGCATAAGAAATAACAAATAGGAGAGCACTGGTGGTTGTCTTGTGTCCTGCCCTTCTTGATCAGGGGTGCCAGCGTCTGCCTGGAGGCAGACATGGTCCCTTCAGCAGGGAGCATGGTGCACCCCATTGCTTCTCATCCCTTATCTTAGCAGTTGCTCCTTGGGCTGTTCGATTCCTCTCTCCTCCCCCCATGGTTCTCGATGGGTCAGAACCATTGGGAAAATCTGTATGGTATTCTTGTCTCAAGGATCAGGAGTGTCCCACTGATATTTATTTGGTGGAAGCCAAGAATGCTCAACATTCTGCAAAGCCCAGGACAGTCCTCTGTTGTAAAGAGTTATCCCACATCCTGTCAACTTCCAAATGTTCCACCAGAGCTTCCCATAGATAAAAACTGCTTGCTTCACGTGCAAATATGAAGTATTTTTTACAAGTTTTAAAATACGCTGAATCGCCCAGGAATGAGACTCCCATATAAATTGAGGGAAGACTATACTTTGCAAAGAGTCAGCCCCCATTTGGGACACCACACCACCACTGCCAGTGTCCTTTGGTGTTTGAGTCACCCATAGCAGGCTGCATTACTATCTGCTGCTTTCATAGAGAGGCTGCACAGACCCAAATATCTGACTTGGGTATTACATTTTCTACCTCACTCCTGCCTGAGCATTTACCTGTGGAAACACACTTTTTTGTTGTAAGTTACTTTCCATTTCTTTTTAAGTCAGGGCATTACATTGACCATTTATATGGTCAATATAATAACACATGTATAGAGATTAGATTCATTTCCGTTATGGGCTGAATTGTGTCGCCTCCTCTGTAAGCATCCAAATTCTTATGTTGAAGTTCTAACCTTCAGAACCTCAGAATGCAACTTTATTTGGAAATATGGTCTTTCCAGAAATAATCAAATTATAATTAGGTCATCAGGGTGAGTTTTAATCCAATATGACCAGCGCCCTTATATTGAAAGCAGAAATTTGGACCCAGTCATGCATAGAAGGAAGACAGTATAAAGAGACACAGGAGAAGATGGCCGTCTACAAGCCAAGGAGGAAGGCCTGGAACAGACCGATCCCTTGAGGTCCTCAGAAGGAGCCAATCCTGCCAATATCTTGATCTTTGACTTCCAATGTCCAGAACTGTGAGACAACACATTTCTGATATTTAAATTGTGAGATCTACGGTAACCCTAGTGAACTAATACAATTTCATTCTAGAAAGGTACAGAGTATGAGAGCAAGTATAAAAAGAGGGGATTGGGTGTTATGAGTTGAAAATAACTATTTGATTCAGACTCTCAAATAGCACTGCTGAATATGGCCCCAAACAGCAATAATAATACAAAAATTGGGCTTGGTTTGGCAAAGGCAAACCATGGGTAATTTCAGTGTCAGAAATAATCAAAGTATTAAATATCTAGCAAAAGAAAAGTAAACCCCTAACTATGGAGATTTCCTGCACTTAAGAGAAATTGACCACAAAGCAATTAAAGTAAAACTAAAAAAGAAAGAAAACCTATTTCATACTTGGAAAAAAGCTCTTGAAACTCTTCCTGCTATAGACAAATAGAACCACTTATATTTGTATGGTTTTCCAGTTTTTTAAGTGCTTTGGGTGTTTTATTCCATTTAACAGTCCTGAGAGATAGGCAGGGTGGATAAAATTATCTTCAATTTATAAATGAAAAATCTGTGGCTGTTAAAGTGATTTGTCCAAGATAAACACTAAATTCCTCTACTGATTAAAATTATTTTTGTTGCAAGAAATAGCCATGAATTTGAACAACTTAGACATAAAATAATTTGGTAGTAGAGATCCCCCAAGCCAAGGAAGCCATGAGCAACCAGCCACGGGAAGGTCAGGGCCCAGGTCCTCCAGGACCTTCCCTGCAAGGAGTTGAGGGTTTTCATCCACAAGGCTGCCATGAAGGTTACTTCAAGCCAACTTCCAAGACCGAGCCTCTGATCTAATTTCAAATTCCCAAATGAAAGGATCTGTTTGGCCAGTTGGGTGTCTAATCCTATGTCAACCAACTGGGACCAGGATGACCTGGTCATGTAATATTGGCAAGACAAATGGGGACCCAAGCTTACAGATTAGGGGGACATTTTCTAGAAAGAGGGAGATCATCAGATCCCCAGAAGTTCCACACCTTGGGTGCCCAATGCCAACACATACCAACTTTCCTGCGCATCCAGATATGTCCCCTGGGTAGCATAGAGCAGAACACGGACACACAAGCACTCATCCACTCCCCAGGAGAAACAACCAAAAGTCATGTCCAGGCAACAGTTGGTAGACGGAGTAGCAGCTTCTCAAACTGGATTCCTTTTCTTCCTGGGCTCACAGACTCACTCCATTCCCCAGTCTCCCTTGAAATTAGATGTGGCATGTGACTGAGTTCTAGCCTGTTGACTATGAGTGGGAGTGTTGGGCATCATTTCCGGGTCCGATCCTCCTCACTTTTCCCATTCCACTGACTTGATGCAAATACGCAGATTTGCACCAGCAGAACAGGAACATATTTGAGATTTTAGGAGAGTAAGAAAGAAATTTCTATGGTGTTTGGGCCCTAATATGTTCTTGTATTGGTTTATAGGAGCTAATATTATCTTATCTGACACAGAAAAGGATGCTAAAGCAACACTGTTCAGAGTGTTCCCAAACTCCAACTGATGTTCATCCCTCCCCTCCATTCCATCATGGTCATTTCTCCCAATCCCATACCCTGTGGACTCTGCTACCAACAATATACATTATATAAAGGGGTGGGGAGAAGGAGAGAAGAAACTATGTTAGATATGAATCAGAAGACCAAGTTGCACATTTAACTCGGTAATTCTGTCTTTTGCTCATGGTGAACTCTTTTCTCTGGGAACTCCAGGAAAGGGCAACTGGCAGCCCTGTTTCTACCATATGAACTTGCCTCCTTAGGGCTGACTGGGGCAGGAAACCCATCCCTCACCTAAGGGGGCCAATCAACTTCTTTCCTCTGGGAATCTGGACTTTGAATGAGGGCAACACCAGGAGATGAGAACTAAGCATATTAATAGCAAAGTTCTGGAGGAAAAGGCCTATTAACTCCTGGGGTTGACATCAGTAGAGCATCCTACGTCCCATCTTCCTTGAGCTGATTTTCAACCCCTCCCTGGATCACACGACATGCCAAGTAACCTTCTAATAAATCCTCCTTTATGTTTAAACTTAAAAAAAATTGTAACCAAAAGAACTCTGTCTAATGAAGAAGGAGGTTCCAGAAGAAGAGGGTTCCAGAAGAAGGGAATTGCTGATCCCCTTGGTACTTAAAGGAGGAGTGCTTCAGCCATTCATTCATTTGCTTGCTCATTCATTTAAAGAACATTTATTGAACTCCTACTATGTACCAGGCATAATGGCTCCTGAGGATTCAATGACAAATCTGATAACTGCCCTTTTGATGCTTACAGTCTAGAGGGGAGGGGGTACTAGTCAGGTAATCCTATTCATGAACATGCAGTTACAGAGATAGGGACCCTAAGGAAAGATTCAGGTCTATGAAAGAGCATAGCAAAGGAACAAATCTTACTTCGACCAGGGGATTTGAAGAAATGACATTTGGGCTGAGTCCTGAATACAAGAAGGTTAGGGAGAAAATACTACTGAACTAAATATTTACAGAACCTTCTGGTGGGGGCTTAACTAGAAGTACACATCGAGTACCATAGAAGCTGGGAAAAAAATAGTGTTTTAACTTCTTTGAAGGAAATGGAAAGGGATTCTCATAGTAGGTGACATTTCAGTTGAGTGCTCAAGAAAAAAAAAAAAAGGTGGGAGTTTGCCAGGAAGAAAAAGGAAGAACACCTGATCCAGAAGGAAAGGAGGATGTGCAGAGGCATGAAGGCCTCAGAAGTTGAGAGCCAGCAGTTCGGCACAGCTATAGCATTTAGGGTCAGGATACTTCTGAGGGCAACGGTCAGTGAGGAAGCCACAGAGGATCTCATCTTGGTCATGCTAATGGGGGTGGACTTTACCTGGAAAGCAGTGGGCAGTAAAGAGTCCAAGGAAGACTATTGCAGGGAAATGTTCCAAGAAGATTTTGGCTTCTGAAGTTTATTCTAGATTTTATGAAGAACAGATTGAATCCCGGAGAGAAAGGAAGCTGAGAGGATGATTTGGAGCCATGAACTGCTTCTGTATTACCCATTATCGTCTACTCAATGATCCACGCTGGGCCTGAGGCCTACGGGCCTACCATAACCCAAGCATTTGCAGGAGAAGGATTAGTTTGAAGTGTCTTTCCAGAGTCCTCCACTGCCACCCAGCTCACTACTGCCTTCTTGGTTGGCCCTGGTTGGCTCTGCGGGGCTTGTTGCCATAGCAACAACCAGTCTCCCTCTCTCTCTCTCTCTTTCTTTCTTCCCATAGCCTGCCCCTCTGGCCCCTTCTCCACACTGTCATCTGGTCAACCTCCTGGAAGTCGCGGCAGACAGTGTCCTCCAGCTCAGAGCAACTCTTGGCCTGCGGGGTTACGCCATAGACCTCTCTCCACCACCTCCAGCCTCCTCTCTCTGCTCATGACCAGTGACTGTGTGCTCAGCTCTGTACCTACATTATCCTTTATTCTCACCTCACCCCAAGTTGAGCATCACTGTCTTCCTTTTACAGCCACAGAGAGGCTGGGTCACAGGTCATGGGGCTAATGAACTATGGAATCACACTTTGAGTCCAGGGCTGTCTGACCCCGAAGCCCACAATCCTTCCCATTCAGGCATGTCAACTCAAAATCAAGTAGCCTGGGTTAGTTAGGCCCCAACTATACATCCTAGATTTGCACAAACCCAAGAACAAGGCCCAAGTGCTCCTCATAGCACATGGAAAAATGTCAATACTAGTCTTTTCCCAAATGGTAAAGAATTGAATTTTTCTAATTTTACATAGGTGTCCTCTATAAGTAAAATAAATAAATAAATAAATAAATAAATAAAATCAATCTTTGGCCCCTGTTTCCATTTTGGTAAATTAGAATTTCATCGAGAACGCTGACTCTGCACTAATGACTTAGTTATTTTAATGGATTCTATCTCTTAAATAAGTTTGCAATCCACTGAGCCGGACTACACAGTTAGTGGGGGAAGTGGGAAACGAGGCCAGGAATTTTGCTGAGGCCCATACGTGGGAGGCTCTGAAAGCCTGACCCAGTAGGCTGTGCACAAGGCAATGGGGGCCTCAGGTGGTTTTGAGTGGAGAAGGGGCCCGATGACAGTTAGGCCACAGGAAGACCTCTCTGACCACAGGGGCCACAAAGGTAAAAGCAGAACTTCTCAAAATGCGGTCCCCTACCCACGGGATGTGAATCCCTCAGGAGCATGGAAGAATGCACGTTAAGATTCCCAGGCCAGGGTGCCTGCCCAGTTGGTTAAGCAACTGCCTTCGGCTCAGGTCATGATCCCGGAGTCCTGGAATTGAGTCCCACATCAGGCTCCCAGCTCCACGGGGAGTCTGCTTCTCCCTCTGACCTTCTCCCCTCTCATGCTCTCTCTCACTGTCTCTATCTCAAATAAATAAAATCTTAAAAAAAAAAAAAAAAAAAGATTCCCAGGCCATTTCCCACACCCTCAGGTAGACTCTCTAGGAAAGGGGCCCCAGGAATCAACACTTCAACAACCTCCAAGATGTTCCTGTATACTGAATTCAAGAACCAGCAGATTAGGGGGAGAAATTAGAGAGGCAGAAACCAGGGAGGCGGCTGTAGAGAGTCTGCGGAAGCGAGTCAGTAGGGAATGAGCTAGAGGGGAGGAGAGGAAACGGGAGGGTAGGATCTGGAATGGGACAACAGTTAGATGCGAGGAGAAAGGAGAGATGGGAGAGCAGCCCGGGGATTCTGATCAGGTGACCAGGAGGTTGGTGGGGTCATTGACAGAAACAGGGAATACAGGAGAAAAAGCCACTTGGGGAAGAGAATATATGTTCAAGTTTGATGACTTTGACATTGAGGTGCAGACGGGGCATTGTCGCCCGCGTGCGGAGAAACACAGCCCCTGCAGATCTCTATGGGGCATTGAGAATTTCTGGCTGATTTGCACGTTTGAAAACCGCAAGACACGAATGAAGCTCGGGCCCAGGGACGGGTCTTCCGGGAGTCTATTGGCCGTCACCGCTCATGGCCACACCTCTCGCCCCCCAGCCGTCTGCAGATACAGGCAGTAACAGTCAAACGTGCAGGAAGGTGTGGGGGCGGGGAGAGGAGCAGAAACGTACCCCTGCCGATCCAGCCCGGCCTATGGAACCAGCTCCAAGCTCCTGTGCTACTAGGGTTGCCTCATGATAGCATCTTCCAAAATGCACCCCCTCACCCTTCCTCTGGTGCTCTGGTCTGGTGCTCTGGTGCTCTGGTCGGTGTCCGTATCCGCGTCATCACTGAGATCCCTCACCAGCAGCGAACCCTCAAAGGCAAGCTTCAAAATCCGCACAGCTGTGCTCCAACCTCGGCCAATTAGATTTGACTGGAAAGTCAGTTGGGGCCAAAACCTGGGAGTAATTTCAAGGACACCTTTTAAGACCAAAAGAAGGCCTTTTAGACTTGACAGTTTCTGTAGATCCAAGTCGCACGGGGCCTTTCATCTGCCCATTAACACATGCAGAACTCCGGGCGGGGGCTTGTCTGAAACTCAAATCATCAGGTTTTCCAAATCCCGCACATTTTCTTCTTTAGCTTCCAGTCCACCAAGGCGGTCATCTGGGGAATATCAGTGCCGGAAATGGATCTAGTGGTTTCCAATTAAAATAAATTGCCTCCATCTTCAACTGCAATCTTTGAAACTTGGTGTTGTCCTAGGGCCGCAGACTTCACTCTCGGCTAAGCTCCAGGCTGAGCTCCTCCAGAGGCCACCGACAGGAAAAAAATATCAGCAAGATCCCCTGCCTCCCTCCCCGACCCCCACCCAGGCCCTCATGAATGGAGTCACAATGCCTGGTTCTCAGCCTCAGGAAGCTCTCCGCAGAAGCCTTGGGAAGTCTACCCCGAGATCAGTCCCCAGGGATGCTTCGCTCTGGGTCTACCCAAGGGTTTCCTGTCTGTGTCAGGGGACTCCTGGAGCCGCGCGGGGTTCGGTGGCCTGCCGGACACCCTTTCTCCACCGTCGGCCAAATCGGCTCATCTCAAGGACCAAAGGACTCCTCACCCCAGCACCTGCCGAGTCCAAGCCTCCCCTGGGCTCCGATCTTTGTCCCCAGGCAGAGTCTCCTGGGCACACAGAACAGGACCCCACACTAGATCAGAAGCACTCGGGTGGTAGATGCCCTTTCTGGAATTCCCCTCCTGGCAGCCCAGCCCCCGGGAGGCCAGAAAGAGGCGAACGGCACTTGTGTCTACAGACCTTCCAGGATGTGATTGTTGAAGACACGTGCATATGTCACTGTCTCCGTCTGCTGGGGCGGCCCTAACAAAGTACCAGGGACAATGACCGAAATAGATTTTTGCACCATTGTGGAGGATGGGAGCCCAAAGTCAAGGTGCTGAAAGGGTTGGTTTCTTCTGAGGCCTCTTCCCTTGGCTTGTAGGCAACTGTCTTCCGGTATCTTTGCCTGGTCTTCAGTCAGTGTGTCTGGGTCCTAATCTCCTCATAGAAGGACACCAGTCTGATCAGATCAGGGCCCCCCAGAGGACCTCCTTACCTGAATCACCTCTTTATCAGGCTCATCTCCAATACAGCTGCATTCTGAGGTCCTGATGGTCAGGACTTCCACATCTACCCCTCCCATTCCTTGCCCGTTAGCCAGGCCATCCTTGCAAACTGTGGTGTCTGGAGACAACTAAAGTCCCCCTTCAGCGAAAGTCAACTTCAATGAAAGTCAGCTGCTTCTGGGTCACAGATGGAAGGAAGGTCATTTGGAGGAAGTGTGTGAAATGAATAACGGAGAGCTCCCTCTCCTCACCTGTGTAGCCATGCATCCCCCTTGGTCACGGGCGGTCGCCAGGGGCCTGTCCCTGGGAGGGCAGATCAGCTACTCTGGCTTGTAGCCACGGCCCCCCAACCCTCAGAGAAGGTTCTTCCCCACAGAATTCACACCCCCCCCAGGTTGCAGACATCGCCTTAGTGCCTGTGGCACTCCAGTTTCTGGTGGGGATCCGAGCATCAGGCATAAGCTGGTCCTGAGGGAGAGAGGAGACCCAGTGGAGGGACCGCACGGAAAAGGGCCAAGGCAGCAGCCAGAGCCTACGGTAGGCTTCATACAGCTGTTTGAAGCGAACTGTTCTGATCCTCACTCACCACAGAGGAGCCAAAACATCGCAGGAGATCTACTCTAAAAGGACAAAGCGACACCGACATCTACAGAAGCACCCCGGTCTGGGCCAAGCCCCGCGAGGCAGAGTGGAGTCTAGTGCAGTTCAAGGAGGGGAAGGCCAGAGGCCTGGAGGCGGAAGGCCTGCGGAGAAGTCCAGCCTGGAAGGAAAAAGCTGCCCGACCAGGCTGAGAGCAGTTGGGAGGGAGGCCCCAGTCATGGAGGGCACAGCCTGAAGCAGGCCCGGACAGACGCAGGTGGGAGCCAGCTGGGCCCAGAGCCAAGAGAAGGAGGCAGGGCCCCACTCCCACCAGAGCAGAAGGCAAGTTTTCGAGATGCAGATATGGGGATGCTGTGTGAACAGGGTCCTTTCCAGAAAGAACAGATAGCTGACAGCCATGCCCATGGCCGAAGGGGGCCTGCAGACAGCAAGAGAGGCCAGCCTGTTCTCAGACCCGGCACCTCTTCGGCCTCTAAACCAGAGCTCGGCTCCACTCTCTGGCAGGCCCCGCACTCGCTCTCCGCTGTCAGCATTATTGCTTTCCAGGAATCTCCTGTTTTTCAAAGTATTTTTGCCAAGATGTGATGTTTTGCAAGCCCCACGGCCCATCTCCCTCCTCCCCTGTCAAACCGATGAAACCATTCATCTCCCAGCCCCGCGCTGGCCGCCCCACCCCACCCGCGCTCCCCAGCTCACCCGAGGATCTGGCTGAGACCCAGGAGTCCCGGAGGCAGAAGACAGGCCCGTCTTGTCTGAGCCAGAGCTGGTGACACGGAGGGGCCGTGATATTCTCACTGCGCAGTCCAGACGACCGCGTGTTGGCAGGTTCTCCCAAAGGGCAGAAATATCTCTGAGGCAGCCCTTGAGTTTTGGCTAGAGATGGGGTGGGAGGGTTTCTGAATCTATTTTGACACGAATTAAGGGCAAGGGGCCCTTTCTAAAATATTTGCTTGAGGACTGGGTTTTACACTCATTCCACTGCTGAGTGACTCCTGTCCCACATAGACTAATAGATCCATACAGTGATCTATTTCTTGAGATACCCATTTATGAGGCCAGGAGAACGTAAGTCGCCTCCCGAGAAAGTATGTCAAGCTTGTCCATTCCTATACCTGGAAATCATTTTAGCCCAGCCTTGGAAATGAACACTGAATTCAACCAGCCCACTGCTATACTTCATCAACCCAGGAAAAACATCTTAATGTTGGAGAATATGTTATTAACATTTCTTGAGCTATAGGTCGGGCACTATTCTGAAAGTTTCCTGTGTGTAAATGTAGGTAATCCAGAAAAAAAGATCAAAATCCAACATTAAAACCACCCGTGACTCTTCACGCTTTGGATTCCTGGTGATAGCCCACAGAAGTGCATTTCCACCAGGAATACTGAAAGGATAACAAACTGGACCTTTAATTCCAGGCTTAAGGGCCAAATCCAGGTTGTTCTACCCCAGTGTTCTCAAGAGGCCTGTTGCAGGCTTTCAACTAATCTGGGACTCCGTTTTTCCTCACCTATATGCTCTCCTAGATACACATACTAGAAAGAATGTCCAGCTTCCGGAGGAGCTTTTGGGGAGGAGTCACCCTGGAAATGACCCTGGACCTAAGTCCAGCCAAGGCCTAGGAGAGCAAGCAGGTGGACAGGCTATTTGACTCCCTAGCTAGCCCTGGGTCATAGCCTCCCCAAATCCCAGCATGTGGCAGAAAAGTAACTCAGGAAGAAAACTCTTCAGGAGTTTCGAGGGGCAAAATGGCTGCCACAAGCCATAAACAGCATTAGAGCGCTTTTCAGAGACGCTCTTCTGTCTGCGATGGCTGGTGCACGGGAGACATATAGGATCGTAATGTGATACCATGCCGCAGATGGAAAAAAATTGTAGAGGTTTTGTCAGTTTGTGGTTTTAAAACTTTAGAATTGCTTTTACTATGGAAATCTTCTCTAAACCCAATGTTGCATGGAAACCCAGTGTACCAAACAGCACCCTTCTCCCCAACCCCAGACACTGCTGGCTTAGGGGAACCCTCTGGGCTGCCACCTTCCCCGTGTGTTGCCTCCCCACTGTCCCTCAAGTGCCAGCATTGGAAGTAGAGAGGGGGTCACCCAGCTTTCTAATATGGCAAGTCCATTGAAGAAAGATGCCATGTGGGCCCCTGGAAGTGGGAGTCTCACAGGGGCCTTCAGTGACTAGACCAGAAGCTAGCATGCCTGCCTCCGGGATTCACAGCGTCTTGAGTAAAGTGACCCTGCGTGGTCCCTCCTGCCACTCCCCAGTCAGCCCTTTTGGCCAGGGCTTCCTTGGCAGAATAGCTTTCCCCAAACAGTTGGTACACATAGTGCAGTAAAAAATCACACCTGTGCCCATGTAGGTTCATCAGTTGTAACAAATACGTCACCAACACCAATGCCAAATATATACTTTATTCCATTTTTGCGTATCTATTATGTTTATAGATATGCAAAGTAAGTTCAGGGATGTTATAACAGAACTCTTCTCTCTTCCCTGCAGCTTAGAGAGGGAATGCGCCCCCAGCAGATGAGGTCTCTAGGAAGTAGCAACATCGAGCTGCAAATTGGGGTGCCCCCTCAGATTTTTCTTTTCCTCGGTCTTATGTATTTGCCACGACCACCTCCCCCACCCCACTTCCTAACACCTATGTCAGTCCCTCTGTCTCTCAACACATTAATTCAATAATATTTATTGAGTACCAACTGTATGCCTGGCTGGGCTCCAGTGCTAGGGATGTAACAAGGAACAAGGCACACAGGGACCCTCCCTCATAGTTTAAGTAAGCAAATAAACAAATAATGAAGTAACATCTCATGACAATTATAATGAATGAAATAAACAGGATGCTGGGATAGAGAATGACTGACTTCCCTCATATAATTTTGGGACCAAACCCCAAACCTGACACCATCAGACTCCTGATATGCTCTTGACAGCCAGAGTCTTTGGCCCTGGTTACTCCTCCTTTCAATCTTTGAAAAGAGATGTCCATGCCCCACAGAGGCCCTTGGTCCAACCACCCATCCAGGCATGCAGAGTGGGACAAAAGAGAATAGCAGACCGGCCCAGAGGAAGTGTGGATGGGAAACAGGAAGTGCCTAGCAGGAAAAAGAAGTCCAAGAGACAAGAAGTATAGGTTTCATGGACCCTCAAGTCTTCAGCTAGTAAAGACTTGACCCTCAAATCCTCTGAGTCCTAACCAAACAATTCAGGAAGATGGTGAAAGGGATGGGCCAAAGGGCACAGTCATGGGGGTTCCCTCACTTATGCGCTGAAGGGGAACCACGGGGAAGCTGTGTGGAAAGTTATCCCTCTCTTTCACCCTGAGGGAACATGTGACTCTAATAGTAAGTTCAGGGACCCTCGCTAACCTTTGCCAGCTAGGAGAAAATGGAAGCCTCAAATACAAAACAGTAATCAGGCCATTTCTTCACCTTATCTCAGGACAGTAATAACTATGCATAGAAACATCCGTCAGGTCGCTGCAATCTTTCAGAGAAATTTGCAGGAGGCTAGGACCTCTGTCAGAAATATTTGCTGGTGGAAAAAAAAAAAGAAATATTTGCTGATGGAGAGGGGACAGAGAAGGCAAATATATTGAGGCCATGAATTTATTTATTTATTTTCCCAAATACATTTATTTTATTTTTTCAGTGTTATAAGATTAATTGTTCATGCACCACACCCAGTGCTCCATTTAATACGTGCCTTCCTCAATACTCACCATCAGGCTCACCCAACCCCCCACCCCCACCCCTCCAAAACCCTCAGTTTGCTCAGAGTCCACAGTCTCTCATAGTTCACTGCCCTCTCCAATTTCCCCCCATTCACCCTTCCTTTCCTTCTCACAATGCCCTCCATGTAGACAAAATCAACAAGACAGTAAATAAATGCTGGAGAGGATGTGGAGAAAGGGGAACCCTCTTACACTGTTGGTGAGAATGCAAGTTGGTGCAGCCACTTTGGAAAACAGTGTGGAGATTCCTCAAGAAATTAAAAAGAGAGCTACCCTATGACCCTGCAATTGCACTACTGGGTATTTACCCCCAAAGAAGCAGATGCAGTACAAAGAAGGGTCACATGTACCCCAATGTTCATAGCAGCAATGGCCACAATCACCAAACTAGGGAAAGAACCAAGGTGCTCTTCAACAGATGAATGGATAAAGCAGATATGGTCCATATATACAATGGAATGTTATGCCTCCATCAGAAAGGATGAATACCCAACTTTTGTATCAACATGGACAGGACTGGAAGAGATCATGCAGAGTGACATAAGTCAAGCAGAGAGAGTCAATTATCATATGGTCTCACTTACGTGTGGAGCATAAGGAAAACATGGAGGCCATGAATTTATTCACATTACAACTTAGAGGTTCAAAGAAACGATCCTTTATTTTCTCTATAACTTGATCTGCTATTCTTCATGAGCTTCCACCCTTGGGCAGTGGAGGCGACCAAGCCTGGCCATTAACAATAGTTCAGACTTTTCCAACTTAAACAGTCTCCTTTCAATATAACTATTGGGTCAGTTTATTCAAAGTTCAAATCCCTGTAAGGCTGGTCTTAACAGTCTCTTCAGGATGGTTCAGATTTCTGCCCCTGTTGCTGTGCTACTTTCCAATATGGCCGCTAAGTGTTTGGAGGAAAGGTAAGGGTTTTCCTGACTTAGAGGAGACAGGGAAAAGCATCTCTGAACCTTCCCACTGGAAAGCATTCCCTAGCCAGATTTTTTTTGTCTGACTTCTGCTTGTCTTTTCAAAGGCATCCAGGCCCATCTGCTGTCCATTCCACCCTGGAGGTAAAGACAGCTGGGGAGGGCCAATCTCTGACCCTACTCTGTTGATGTCTTTCCCAGGCTGGTACAAGAGAAGCCTGTGAAAGAATCCCCTCCCAGAGTCCTGAATTGTGTCCACTCAGCTTACTCAGTCCCCAACTCCGGGATTGTGACTGTGAGAGCATATCAGGACTGGAGTTTGGTCTCTTGCCTCCTCTCTGTCAGCCTGCTGCCAGTCCTCCACTGTCATTTGGGAAATGGCCAAGAGCAGGGTTCCTCCTAGAGGTCAGAAGCCTCCCTTTAATACACTCAGGAAAATTCACTGGACCTGTTTTTGGAAGCCCCATAGGATAGAGGTGTCTGAGCAAGATCCTTGGTATCTGACCCAGTCTTTTTCCTTCTCATTTCTTTTCTGCACCCACAACATCAGACCCAGGTAGGGTGGGCTCAAGCTCTCCCTTCTCATCTATCCCCCACCCTAGAACAGCAAGCCCCAAGGCCTAGTTGTCACTGGCTGAAGTCCATCTCTTCCATAATTATGGAAAAATTTTAGGATATGAGTCCTCCAGCCTTGGTTCCTGGTATGTTAAAGAATTTTGAAAGTCCTCTCCCTTTCTGCAAAGTCTGCTTTTCAAAACTATTGTTTGGCTGCAAAATCCTATTTTGGATATACGAAACTTCTTTCTCTTTGCATCCTGACAGGGCATTTCTGACTCTTTCCCAACTTCTTCCCCTGAGGGGGAACAGATGGTTCAGACAGCGGAAGAGAATTGGGAGAATTCTCTCCCCACAAAAATGCAAAAGGTAAAAGAACATTAGTAGTTTGCAAAAACAAAACACACTCACAAAACAAACAAAAAAAGCCCCTACCCCCATGTCATAAAACTAATACTGGGACTCAATCAAATGCTTGGCCTCAGTCTGATTTACTCCTATTTTCAGAAGATTAGTGCAGATACTTCAGTGGATACGAATGGGCGCCCCCCAGAAGCCCAAGCCTGTCCTACTTCATGTCTCCACTGGACATTTACTCACCTCTGCTTCCTACTCTTTAAACTGTTCCACGAGGGACTGCAACCATCCTATGACCCCACAAAAGAAAGGGCCCTGCTAACTCTGACAGGAATTCGAGCGACAAGTTGGTGTTTTTTCACTGTCAGAAAGAGGCAGAAAAAGGACAGATGAGGCTTAGTAGTTTTACCAAGTGACCAACCTTATGACTGATCTCTTCTGCCAAATGATGGAAAAGTTTCCAGACAACCTTCCACAACTTTTAGGGACTCTGTAAAGAAAGGAAAGGAGGCTATGGATTCCTCCATGTCCTCTGTATGGAGGATGGTTCAGGAAAAGTCAGGGAAAACCAAAGAAAGAGCACAAAGGCCGGCACAGCTATAGCTTTCCCTTACCAACTTCTCCAAGAGCCACTTTAAAGAGACAGAACTGTTGTTACATTTAATGATGTCCTGATTCATGCAGCTCTAATTCTCAAAGCATGATTGTCTCCACCATCTCCTTATATCCTCTCAAAGTTCTGTGAAGAGGGTACAATGAGCAGCAGCACGATCATTGCCTGTGACAGATGGCATCGATCTCTGGGGCACAAAGATGTTGAGAGGCTCAAAGAGATTTGCTTCAAATAACTCCCAGGGCAGTTTCCTCCCCTTGTGTCACAAAGAGACGTTGGGCAGAAATCTTCATGAAAATGCACAAAGTTGAGTGGAGCTGCCGAACAGCTGAGAGAGATGGTGGGTGCTCATAAATTCATGCTAAACTTGGAAACAGGAAACCTAGCTTCTCATCCTGGCTCAGCCACTTAGTGGCCATGTGGCCATGGAGACCAGAAAATAAGAATCATCAATCAACATCATTGTTATCATCCTGCTCTACTCACTTCCCAGGGTGGTCAAAAGCATCAAAAATAAGCTGTACCTATATGGATGGATCTATGCACTTATGGGGGGACATTTTATGACACCACCAGAACCTTTGGAGATGGCGCCATGACTATTAGATAATGACAGTGTGCCCATGCTATTGCTTTTTCTAATCTCATTTTGGACTTCAGTCCTGGCATCTCTGCCTCCTTACCTTGGGAAAGAAAGAGAAAAAAAATTGTATGCAATCAGGAAGATACAGATTAATCCTTTTGTTCTTGCTTATAGATGGCTGGAGGAAGGAACATGGCATGAATATCATAAAGGGTGGGTGGGGTCTGTAAGAGTTCTTGGTCTGTACATTAGAGGAACACATTGCAAAAGCATTTTTGTATACTTTTCTCAGCGACCAAGTAAGTAGGTAAATAGGACAAAAAATATTAACTGGGTACAGAAACTGAACAGTGATGTGACCATGGTCACATGGTCCTGAACTTAAACCTCCTAAGCACCTCATAATCTCCCCCTCCCCTGATACAAGATTTGGGGCTGTAACTTTAAGCACTTTAAACAAAAGATTCGAGCAATTCGAGCCATGGCTTTTTTTTCCCCTCTGAAATCCAGCAATAGTCACCATCAGTAATCCTTGAACATCTAATACTGATAGAGTGTTGTATCAGCTTATAGATCTATGTTGAGCCCTTGTTAGGTTCCACTTTGTGTTGGACCCAAAAGTGATGTTGAAGTCAAGTGGATGGTGACTTCAAAGGTGCATGAAACTATTAATGGACAGAAGACAAAGACATGAACTAGCAATGAACGAGCCAGGCCAGAAGGAAAACCAGGGCATGGTTTTCCACTAGACTCGAAAGGAATACATTGACATAGCAATGATTGAATCTACTAATTAAACCAAATTAATGTAAAACATATTATGAAGTGCTAGGTTGTTTGGTTCAGGATATGAAGAATGTAGGGTGTGGGTGGGAAATAGACCAGTGAAAGCAATTATTGTCAGGGGAAGTATGATGGAGAAGGGGAGATTTAACTGGGTGTTTATAGATCAGTAAAGATTTTGTATTACAGAAAAAAGTGAAGATCTGCTAGATAAAAGGGAGGAAAAAGTCCCAGAAAAGGAATACATAAGAGAGGGCACAATAGAATGCTGATAATATTCAACATCTCTCTCTTGGGAAGAGAAACAAACCATTATTTGTGATATTTACCAATTTCCATGGTATAAATACTCTGACCGTGGCTGATTCCCAGCTACCAGATGAATGCAGAGTTGGGAAGAAATGTGCGTTAGCTCACCATCACATAGCATTTCCTCATGCAACATAAATAATCTCAAAAGCGCAGATAAGAGTGAAATAATTAGGAAGTTATGAGTTTTAAGGATTTATTGACTTTTTAAACATAACTTATTTATGTTTATACAATTTACTTTTTAATAATGGCTGTGCTTAACCGGCTCAAAAACTTCCTGAAAATTTCACACCAGCTCTTGTGAGCTGGTACCTAACGGTTCCAACACACTGTTACGTAGATAAAACTACTGTGGACTCTGAGCAACAAACTGAGGGTTTTGGAGGGGAGGGGGTGGGGGGGTGGGCGAGCCTGGTGGTGGGTATTGAGAAGGGCATGTATTACATGGAGCCCTGGGTGTGGTGCATGAACAATCAATCTTGTAACACTGAAAAATTAAAATAAACATATTTGGGGAGAAAAAAAAAAACAAACTAAGAAATCAGTCCCATGAGAATGGTTCATGTTGGAGGGTAGAGCGAAAGAAAACTTGCTTCTCGGAGCCAGATTATAAAGACCAGGAAAGACACAGGAGGAGGTCTAGACTGAATGTAGACATAGAGAGACACTGAGGGTGCTCAAGGAAGGGAGCAGCTGCCGTGATGCTTGAGGAAAGTCTGAGAAGGATGCTCGGGATGGAAGGATGGAAGAGTTGGGTAGGGGGGTGTTCAACTCACAGTCTGTGAAGGTAAGGGAAGCAGGGAGTAAGGGCAGCAAATCAGACAAAGATGGGGAAACTAATGTGAAGACATTTTGAGGTACATCCAAGCACAGCTTGGTGTCTGGATTTGAGGATAAGGCAAAGGGCCAAAGATGTTTAAGGTAGGTCTGGGTGATTGAGAGGAGTTAAAGCTAAGAGAACTAGCTGACCAGAGCATAGTGGGGGAGGAAAGTGATTTCTTGTGCCTGCCAGATGGAAGGCACAGCCAGGAAGATGTGGTGGTAGAAATGTTTTTTGAGCAACTCTAAGGAGATATGGGACCAGTGCTTGGGGAAGAGGAATGTACTAGAAGATGCTGATTCATGAGTCTTAGTCTGGAGATGGCAGAAGCCTTGAGATGGGTGAACTCTCTGGAGAAATACACAGAGAAAAGAAGGCCTGAGTGTTGGTGCATGCTCTCATTCAGAAGGTGGGATGAGGAGGAAGAAGAGCCACAAAAAATTCCAGAGAAGAAGTCACCAGAGAGTAGGAGAGCCAGAGAAAAAGGTCAGAGATACCAAGGTGGGGCACTTGATATCCAAAGTGGAACATTTGATTCCCTTTCCAACAGGAAAGTATGTATCAAACGCATTAGGGATGTTGAGTAAGCCAAAACAAAGAAAAATAAGTTCTCAGAGAGAAAGGAGAGCAATAATGAAATTTAATTCCATCCCATCAAGAGAACAAATTTCTCTATTTCAGGCAGAAGCTGTTCTCTTGACTGGGTCATCTGGAACGTGCCCCAGTATGGCACCTCATGTTGCTTTTGTAGACACGGGCTCTTTATTTCCAAGATGGAGGGTCTCAGTCAGCCGGTATAAATGTGTATTAGGAAATCTCACTGTGCTAAACAAGTTTTAAAAATAACAGATAACTTCTCAGTAGTCAACAATGAAAGAGCTGAGATTATAGAAGTTAAAATTTTAATAAACAACCTTTAGAGACATTTTTCTCTTGTAGGGATATGACATTGCAATTTGTGAAATAATCTGATGGCTGCATTGAATCCAGTCGCTTCCTCTGAGAAGATGCTCCACAAAACTGAAAACGCAAGTCATGTCCCTTTAGAGGAAATCGGTTTTAAATGTCCAAAAATAATAAAATATAAATACAGCTGTTTTCTTAAAAGAATGTGCTGTATATGTCCGTTGTTTGTTATGAATGCCAGAGATAGCCACATGCAGCCTGTAGGGACTGCAATGTAAATAATGGGCACTCTTAAAAATGCAAAAGCCAATTTAATAGGATTTTCATTGTTCTTATTTTGCATTATGGCTACTGACAGAGAAAACAGATCTCAAGCCAAGTAGAGGAAAAAGATAATAACCCACATATTGTGTTGAATTTAACATTTTTAACAGTGATAACAAAAACAAAGCTTACTCTACAGGTTTATTCCCCAAATTTAGTAATTCCAGCAATTTTTTTGCTTTGTAAAGTGCTGAAAATAATAGCAAGAATATTTACCTTCTCGTTTGTTCTACAATGCCCCTCATCATTTGCCCTTGGGTGCTGTCTTATGTATTTGTTCTCTCTTTTGTCTCTACCCTCTTAAAAGGGGAGCCCATGTCCCTACTTCTTTTTTTTTTTTCATTTTTGTACTTGAATGATAAAAATCTTTCTTAACTCTTTCCGATATATATTAAAACCTCCTACATATAACTGCAGCAGGCTTTAATTAGGGGAAGATTATTTTCTGATCCCATCTCCTTAGCTATGTGGAATTGTGCTGCAACCAGAACAACAGGAAAAATGAATAAAAATGGCAAAATTGTTTGTTGGCAGGGCTTTGGGGGAAGCAGGCACACTAAACTTTGCTGGTGGCACCATGAACTGAAAAAAAAAAGTAAGTCTTCAAGAGCAATTTTGCAATAAGTGACAAGTCATAAAAATTATTCTACTCTTTGACCTGGTGCAGCCTCTTGGGAAAAAATGTCCCCAGGAACAACTCCAAGGAAACAAACACATGTGTAAAAAGATGATTCAAGTCCTGTCGTGTATTAAAATGAATGATTGGAAACAGCCCAAGTACCCAACTGTGAGGAAATGGTTTAGGCAGACTGCATTCTATTAATATAATGGAATTGTAAATGGTCACCAGGAAGGACAATTGGAGAGATGATTATGAAATCTGGCAAGCATCATGCAAAAGCATCCTAAGTGAGAAAGAGGAGAAATAGACCAGCGTACAGAGTAACAGGTGAAGTTGCGTGCTTCTATGGGAGGGCGTATGAGGTAAATAACTAGTGATGTAGGCCTTCAGTTGTTGGTGCTTTTATTTCACCTTGCCTTTTTGATGGGCCTGCTTGACCTCATTGTTAGAGTACTAACTCTTGGAGCTCTCAAATGGCAGGTGGCTTACTCACCTCCCAGAGGAGAGGCAATATGAGAAGACATGGTCAAGGAGGAGGCACATGTAGTTTATAAACAGTGGGGGTTTCGTCTCATTGTTTTCATGGGATGGGGAGATTATGCTTAACTTGAACCTCAAGTAATATTTTTATTTTTAAGTAAGCTTCATGCCCAGCACGGAACCTAACATGGGCTCAGACTCACAGCCCGGAGATCCAAGAACTGAGCTGAGATCAAGAGTCAGATGCTTAACAGACCAAGTCACCCAGGTGCGCCTCAAGTAATATTTTCAAAGAGTGTGAACTTTGCATGTTTATCAAAAATCAAAGCAAGGTTTAAAAAGATCAAGAAATACTAAGTTCCCTCTGGCAATTTGTTCTAGGTACTCACTTCACCAACTTAAGGTGGGCATTTGAATTGGATCTCCAGCAATCCCACTGGAACTGTCCATACTGAAGCAGTTCATCACACGAAATAACTGTCTGTCTAGCAATTTGCCAAGGAAGAGAGTTTATACAAGATAAACAGGCTGCTGGTCTATTACACTGGGATGGGAGTACGATAGCACACTTAAGGCAAAATTTTAAATGCTCAAAGGTGAACTTTAGAAAGAGAAGTAGACTAAATGGAGCACCCAACGGTCTCCTTGAGGATATGGCTGAAAAAGTCTCATTATTTTGTTATACATTTAAATGGAACTTAGGCCATGTCAGTGGACAAGAGGCCCTCCCCATACCCAGGCTCTGGGACACAATCCACCACCTGCACAGAGTCGTGCTTCAGTCAAGCATCATTGTCTCCAGCATCTCCACCACCATGTCCAGTGGCTTCTTAGTCCCATCCTCCCTAGTCTAAATGAAACTCACACTAGCTCCTTCCCCCGCCCACCCCATTTTAAGCAGTGGTAACCCCTGTGAACAGTAAATGTTTAACGACAAGCTCTCGGAGGAAAAGAGTCCCATGTTATGGCTTTTGACAATTGCCATGGTGTAAATACTCCTACCGTGGCTGACATCATGCTACCAACATAACATCACTGACTGCAAAGCTGAGAAGGGACAGTCGCTATCATCACACTATGTGACATTTAAACCACACAGATGCAACAAGCACAAATAACCTTAAAAGCACAGACAATAGTAAAATGTAATAAAATAATTAGCAAGTGAAGAGCTTTGAATATTTACTATCTTTGATTTTAATAAAATGTATTTAATGGTAAGCTTACAAAATCTAATTTTTAAATTTTAATAATAGCTCAAAAATTCCCCAAAAGTCAACAGTTGGCTCTTGCAAGCCAACTCTAGCACACTGCCCTAGCACCTCAACCCCTCTCTCTGTGGAAATTTGAACCATAAAACTATGGTGCTGTTGGGTGTGTCAGTTGACCCTGGCCTTTTTGAAGCTTTCTCCTGCCATGGTTCTAGAACAACAAACACACTGTTGGGGCTTTCCTTTGACACTTCCCATACGTCTTCTTATCTCCTGTCTTGGTTCCATGTCTTTCTTTGCATATTGCTATGCCCCAGGTTTTCGTTCTTGATCTGTAACCCTCGTTATCTTCCCTAATGATGTCATTCATCACCACCATGTTAATGACTCCAAAATGATTCCAGCATTTGCGACTCTCTGAAGTCTTGACTTTTCTCGTAGGTTTAAGAGAACCTCGGGCAGCTCCACCTGGATCCAAACCTTTGAGGCTTCTTTCCAACCTCTTCATCCAAACTTGATATTTTTCCTGCCTTCCTTATCTGATCTATGGCAAAGAGCATTCTCACGCATTCACTAATTCATGTGCAAATACTAATTGAGTCTTCACTACGGTCCAGGCACAGTTTTAGGTTATGGAAATATAAGAGAGAGCAAAATTGTTAGAGTCCTTAAGAAGCTCACTTCCTAGTGGGTGACACAGTCCACAAAACAAACAAGCAAACAAAAACCAGATATATTTTATAATATCAGATAATAATAAATGCAGTGAAGGCATTTTAATGTCATCTCCAGTTCCTTTCTTCTTTATTCTCCATATTGAATTGGATATGAAGATCTGTTCTTTTACTGCCTAAACATCCCTTGAATGGAAACCTTCCCCTCTCTCCAAACTGACTTGGCCTTAATTTGATCATTATCACCTCTGACTTCCATAGTTTCGAACCTGGCCTCCCTGTTATAGGTTCTTGCATGGTTCATCCGCCACACATTCTCTGGAGCTTGCCAAAACACCCATCTCATAGTGCCCCTCCCCTTGTTAAATAACTCAGGCAGGGGCAACTTTAATAACTGTAGGATAAGTTCCTTGGCATGCTACACAAGGAAATTAATTTTGTTAGTCATTTAATATGTGTGAAATGCTCATAGAAAGAAAGAAAGAAAGAAAGAAAGAAAGAAAGAAAGAAAGAAGAAAAAAGGAAAGGAAAGGAAAGGAAAGGAAAGGAAAGGAAAGGAAAGGAAAGGAAAGGAAAGAAAAAAGAAAAGAAAGAAAAGAAAAGAAAAAAGGAAGGTAGGGAGGAAGGACGGAAGGAAGGAAGGAAAGACCTTTGATAGATAATTTGTTGGGATCCAGAATCCAATTATCAACATTTCAAACTCCAAAAAATCTTCTGATAACTTAGTAGAAAATCCTGGCATGATACTTTGCCTCATTTTTAAGCTATTCATGTCAAGCCACCTGAGTGGCTCACACTTTTCCCGTTTCCCCCCCATGGTTGTTGTAAGACCTCCAGCCTTTTGACAAGGAGAGTAAAATTGCATCAGACTTCCCAATTTTGAAAGCACAAAGATGATTTCTGTCTTGGATGTAGTTTGGTCCCAGGAGTAGCACCACCAGCATCCTTTCTAAAGTTAATCTATTTCTCCATCTGTACCATTCATGAATCTACCCATTTGAATTCACAGGAGAGGGAGATAGTTGGATGAACACATTGGCTATAGGAGACAGTAAACTGGTGGTCGGCTTTTAGGGAAATGCACAGAACAACACCAAAAGGAGAGATAATGGCAAGACATCAGATGTGTTCTTCACATTCCCACAGAGAGCATGCAGCTGATAGATGGAGAGGGTCCTGAGAATTTTCGGCCTTCTACCTTGAAAGTAGCAGAGTGACTTTGGTGAATCACAGGCATGATCACATTTCACATTATTTGTGGCTCCCTGATTAACATTAATTTTGGTTTGGGAGTGAAAATTTTACATATTCTTTTATCACTTGTGCAAGTGACAAGTGATATTGACATATCAATGTATGTCAATCAATACATACTTGCAAGTACAATGACATATCATTTCAGGTCCTAGTTCTCTGGTTTTAATCCCAGTACCTTATGTATTCTATACTTGCTCTCAATGTATTCAGATTTACATATGTGTGTTTGCATATCAAGTTTTATATAGCCTGCTGTATTGCAGAAAGAATTTTAGACAATTTATAAAATCATTGAAAATAAAATAAGATTGTATGACTTAAAAATGGAATACAATTTCTGTATATGGTCTTTACTTTAAATGAGATAACTTACTACACTAGATCTTTCTCACTGAGATTTGCTAAAACATAATTAGATCCTTCTGTATAGGTGCGTAAGGCTCCAAAGAAAATAATGTTGCTAACAGAAGTCCAGGGCAATATCTCTGGGAATGGGGAAGATTATGTTCCACATTTTGGGCATATTTTTGCACCATAAATGTAAGGGAATAATTTTCTGCATGGTGAGCAGTTGTGAAGTTCTAAATGCTTTAGTTTCCCAACCTTGTTATGATGGGCAAGGGAGGTGGGGCAGAGGACCAAGGGGTTAGAACATTCTCTAAAAAAGAAAGTTACTACATTTTTATTTCATATTGGCCTGTAGACAGATTGGAAGAAGGAAGCAGTGGGGAGTAGTTAGGGAAAAGGAGAAAGGATAGGGGAAATCACAACATTGCAGCACTGAATACGGCAACACCAAAACATTGAGAACCATGGACTGACACAGATGTGGACTTGGAAGCAGAGATACTGTGTAGGAGTTAAGAGCATTGGTCTGGCCACACTGGTCTGGGTTTGAACACTAGCTCTGCTCATTACTAGCTGTGTGACCTTAGGCAAGGTCACTTAGCTTCTTTGGATCCAAGTGTACAAGGTGTTTATTATTCTTAGCTCCCTTGTTGAAGCCCGGGAGCCAAACTAGAAGACCTCTTGAGAAAATTTCACTTCCATTTTCAGAAGCACAGTGCAATAAAGAGGTGCTTGAGAAGCTGGTGAAGAGGCACCATCCAACCGGAGCAAGCCTTGGAGAAATGTCCTTCTATTTTTCCTAGCTGGGTCTTGGGTGGGTTAAGCTCAGAGTTTGGTTTCCAGGGACCTACCTAGGTTCTCCATAAGCATGTCTTTGCCCTAAACAGCTCATTACTGAAAAGATCAGTGATAAAAGACTTTGTACATCTCTTTGGAATAACTGCTTTTCCCTCCTGAGAGGTTTACAAATCTGCTATCCTAAATTCATAATGTTATATTTCGTCCCATCAAAAACGGAGAAAAATGGCCTTACTATGTGACCATTCAGACTTCCTTCAGTATGTGCCAGCAGCAACGGAGCAAACAGACTTCACCCACCTTCACCTTTTCTTTTTTCCTTCTAATTTTCTATAAATTATTTTCAAACTTCATAAAGATTTCTTTCACATATAAATTCTCTAGGCCCAGGTGAAAACTGGAGAGCAAGTAAATTAAATGCATTACATCTAGGAACAATTAAGCACATTTTATTTTATCTCCTGGAAAAGCAGCTGAAGGTATCTTGATGCCAACTGTCAGCCTCTTGGAAGGACAAAGGACTTTGTATCGATAGCTGCTGAGGGCTCATGGAGGAAGTCCACCATTCCACGCACCCTGGGGTGTCAAGAAATCCAGAAAGAACAGCAGACAAGAGTAGACCTTCATCTCTTTGGAGAATGTGGTTGGGAGTTCCAGGTAGAATGCCTGGATCCACAAACACACGACTTTGATGAATTAAGAGGAGGACTTAGAACGGGACCCAGTGAGAGGACCTAGCTAGGTAGCCACCACACACATTCTTCAGGGTCTTCGGGACACATGAAAGACTTAAATTCTAAGCCAGGTGTGCTGAGAAGCCATTGAAAGATTTGGGGCAGGGCTGTAAAACGCTTTGGTTTCTACTTAGAGGAGACTACCCTGACTGTAGGAGAGAAGGCTGCAGATGAGCATAGTCACCAATAGTCATGGGGAGACAGGTAGGATGCTAAAGGGGAGAACTACTGGGTCTGGACCTGGGATGGGACAGTAGAGACGGAGAGAAGTGGACGGACTGCAGACAAAAGTTTGTGATAGAAGAGAGGGAGTTTCAGGGGCACCTCAGTGAATGGTGGCTCCACTTCCAGAAGAGGTGTACAGTCAAAGAGCAGGTCTGAGGGGGAGGTCAGGAGGTCCACTTGCAAGCACAAAAGTTGAAAAACATGCAAAAGCTCCAAGTAAAACTGGCAAGGAGGTGGTCAGATGTTTCTATCCTGGAACTCAGAGGGGAAGTTGAGGCTGCTTTCTTCATGCTGCCTCATTGGGCCCCACATCCACTAGACAAGCCTAACGAATGACCACCACAGGACCTAGAACTTTCAACTGAGTCCACCACTTACCCCTGGTCCCATGAGCTCCGGTCTCAGGAAGGCTTAACAGTCACTGTCACAACATTCTGAAAACATTGAAATCAATCACAAACACTCCAGTTTAATTGCCAAGAGGGCACCAAAAGAGTTAAATGCATAGTAAGTATCAAAATTACTTTATTTATCCCCAAGCTTCTCCCATATTACAGTTCATATACTCAAGTCCCAGTATAATAAAATCTGGATTAAGCTGTTGTAGACCTTAATAGAGCCAAGTCATGATGCCAAGTTTCAGTTAATACATTTTAAATGAAAACACACCAGCAAGATTTAGAACAAGGGTCAGGAATCGTAAAATAAATACCACAAAATAATTCTCCATTGTGAAATGATGGGCGTCACGCCCCTGGGAGTCTAAAATCTCTTCTGAATTAAACAGTCTTTTCACTTGAAGACAATTAGCAAACCACTGGCAGGCTCTGCTCTTACCTTTAGAGAGGGGAAGAGGAAAAAAAAAACAAAACAATAACCTCAAAAAGAAAGCCAGAATCTTGCTACCTCTATTTCTAAGCTCGGTTCTAGCAATTGTCAAATTACCATTGCTCTGGTTCAAGATACTGACCAACAAACAACTGGGTTAGTGCCTAGGAAAGAAAAGTCTGGTAGTGCAAACTTCTAGAACCTTCTAAAAACTGAATGAACTCATATTTCTGTGGATATATTTGTTCACTGAGAGCTGCGGGTGGTAAATTAAAACTGTTTCCCATCTATCCCTCTAAAGTCATCTTCATCATGAATCTTGCTGTAAAACTCAGTTTTCCTCTCAGAAGAGCAATCTCTACAACAAATATTCTTTGCCGTGGTGATAGTAATGGCGTGGGGTCACTGTTAACTGCAGGAGCTGCTGAACTGAATAGGCATATTGTGTTCCTAGCTAATTCTAGGCAGTGCCAACCCCCAAAAGGCCAAGCTGGGGCTGGGTCTTCTCTTCAGGAGCTCAGAGCTCTGTGCTCTGTCAGGCAAAGACAGGGCACGACACCATATTGAAACTGAAATACAGAGTCTATCCAGACTTGGTGGGAGCTTCCTAGGAAGGCCATGTGTGTTTCTCATAGGGAGACACCCCAGTAGGACAGTTCTTTGTTGGGTGCCACTGTCCCAGGCCTTGCTGATATTCTCCTCCCTGCTCAGTTCCTCATGCCAACACCTACAGCATAGTGACTCACTAAAATGCCCCCCTTGTGTTTCCAAATGCTCCCCTCAAGGAGGTGGTACCACTTCCTTGGTAAGAACCACTACTGAGGAAACCTAAGCACAGGAGTTTGAGACCTGGAACTGTGCCTTCTCTCTACCTGAGTCACACCCAGGCTATGGATAGTAAATAGTAAACTATTTCCAGCCTCCCTGCCCCACACATTAAACCAGGATGTGTCCCCCACCAATGGTCATCTGAATCTTTTGGTGAAACCCATGGCTTTCCATGGTAGACCTCTAAGCTACCTTCCATGCTGCTCTCCCTAGTCAGCTCTGTCTCTGGGGCTGGCCAGTATTCCTGGTGGCCTGAGTGCCAGGACATGTTGCCATCTTCTCCGACCTCACATGGGCCTTGGTGACAGCAGGTACCACCCAAACCTCAAGTCATAGTTCTTTCCTTTTCTCACACAATGGTTGGGACACCTGTTCCTTTATGCTACAATCCATGAAGAGCCATTATCAATAAGTGCTCTGAAAGGTTTTTACGTTTCTTGAACATGAAGACATGAGGATAGGCCAACACTTTAATTCCGTGAGTAGTGAGGTTAGGAATAGTGGCAGATTGATGTGACTGGTAGGTCAACTTTTTGTAACAGATACTCTGCTACCACTGGGCCAAGGATGGAATAAACGTGGCCACACATCTGAACTGAATTTTGACAAGACTCTGTTTCCAGATGCTCGTATGTCAAAAGCAGCAATGTCTACCACAAAATGGAGGTTTTTGTCTTTGAAAAAGGCGATATCAAAGAGAGAAGTGATGACCAGTTTGTGAGCTGTATTTATAGTGCTATTAATACACCGGCCCCAAACAGCAGGTGATCCCACGTGGTTGAGGTGAATGAGGAAAGAAGATACCACATCCAAGCATTTATGAAATTTAAAGTTACTGATGGGGGCATAAGAGTGAGGTCATGGCCCAGCATGGATGAATCCCAAACTCACCGTCAAGCAAACGGACTGTAGTTGTCTCCAGGCCAAAACATTAATATCTTTTGCCCTAATAAATCTACTCTGAAGGGGGGCTATGCAGGCTATAATATCTTGTGAGACCTTTGGAAAGCCAAACAGCTTATAGCCACCATGTCTGACTCAGAGCAAATAAACAACAATCAACATCTTGGCCCAGAATATAAACCTAGACCTTCAGGGAAGTTATTTTCCAAGGGTTGGATCAGTATTTTTCTTCATTATATATATATATATATATATATATATATATATATATATATATAATTCACATTGCTACTACTGGCCTCTTGCCAGGTCTAGTCTGCCAAGAGTAGGGAAACTATGAGAAAATCTTTTTTTTTTTTAACATTTCTAACTGACTAGAAACAAAAGGTATAAGGAATCTAGACAGTGGTTGACGAGAAGAAAAGAAAAAAAAAGGAGATGCATGCTTTGGGGGCCGGAGTATAGAAATTTTGCAGAGGAAGAATATCTAGCACTCAAAAATAAGCCATGGTAGGAAGAGGATGAGGGAAAAAGAAGGAACAATCAAGGGAAAGTCCACATTCCAAGGCTGGGCTGGAGAAGAATGATGAATCTGTCAAACTATAAACTTGGGGAGTCTATGCCAGGTTGGTGCTTTTAATGACTCTTTCTATGTGCATGTTTAAGTTCAAAGGAACAACCATGGTAAGGGTTTGAATCCAGCATTTCACCAGTTCAGAGCTTCCTCCAGGATCTGCTTCCCACCGTCCAAACCCTCTAATCTATAATCCCACAAAATTTCATCTTGCTCTCTTTCTACCTAAATTCTCCCTCCTGTCTCACCTCTGTGAATTGGTGACATTTTGGGGTAACCAAGCTGGCTTTGATTTGTCATCATCTCAAAACCCATCTTTTATTTTTGTTTTCAAAACCCATCTTCTATGATCCATCACTCGCATCCATCCCATACACATCAACAATCCACCCCATGCCCTGTAGCTTTTGACATGTGAAGACTAATTTTTTATTTGACCTCAGGCTAGGACATGCCACATACCAGGTTGGCTTGAGATTCCAATTGCCAGAGCCGAGAGGGGAAAAAAGGAAGAGAGAGGAGACAGAAAGGCAAATTGTCAGGCAGAATATAGGTTTGTCTTCATACGTGTAAATGCAAAGTCGTGGTCTGTTTAAGTAAACAAGACCAGAGAGCAATTAGAAATTGGGTCTGGAGATCAAAAGTTAGGGGTAGGGATAAAGTTTGAAAGTCATCAGCATAAAGGTGAAAGTTGAATCAATGGTGGTGCTCTGTATAGCAATTTCCAGTCCCATCTACAAATTGATCTACATTTTCACTCATCCTTACCTTGTTCCTTCTTATCTCTGTATTCAAGATGAATTCCCCATGTATGGTAATTATTCCATTCATTCTCATCTCCTTTACTAACAACTCTTAACCTTCAGTCTATAAACATGTTCAAATCTCCCTTATCTTCGGGTGTCTGGGGGGCTCAGTCTGTTAAGTGTCTGCCTTTGGCTCAGGTCATGATCCCAGGGTCCTGGGATTGAGCCCCGCATTGGGCTCCCTGGGCATCTCCCTCTCCCTCTGCCTGCTGCTCCCCTTGCTTGTGTTCTCTCTCTGTCAGATGATAAATAAAATCTTTTTAAAAAATCTCCCTTATCTTTAAGACAACAACAAATTAACAAACTTAAAAAAAAAAAAATCCCCTCTTCTGACCCTGACTCTCCCTCCCGTCACTGCATTGTTTTTATATTTTTGGTTTTCCCAAGAGCTAAGGAGGTTTGCCTGAAAGAGGGATAGATACTGCCATAACTTCCCATTTCTCATCAACTGCTCTCTTCCTGAGGTCACCACTAATCTCCATGTCTCCAAGCACAATGGATTTGTTTCAACATTCATTTTATTGGATACTTCTTCATTTAGCACTGTGGTTCTTTGAGTTTCTCTGTTCCGTTGGCCTCTGTGACTCCTCTTTCTTGGTTCTCTTTATTCTTCTTTGACCTTTTCTCACTGGCTTTTTTCAAGAGCTCCTCCTGTGGTACCACCATACTGGTATTTCCTCAAGATTTAGCCTTGGACCTTATCTTCTTTCTTTCTGCATGGACCATATCTCCTCTCTCTCTACGGATGATCTCTGTCATAGATTTCTAATTTAACTCCATTATCATCAAAGAACAAATTCCATATGACTTTATTTCTTTTATTCTTTTATTCATTATTGAGACTTATTTTATGACCCCACATATGACCTATCTTAATGAATGTTCTATGTGCAAATTTTATTTTTTTCCCCACATACTTTTATTTTATTTTTTCAGTGTTACAAGATTCATTGTTCATGTACCACACCCTGTGTTCCATGCAATACATGCCCTTCTCAATACCCACCACCAGGCTCACCCAACCCCTCACCCCCACCCCTCCATAACCTTCAGTTTATTTCTCAGAGTCCACAGTTTCTCATGGTTCATCTCCCCCTCCGATTTCCCTCAATTCACCCTTCCTTTCCTTCTCACAATGTCCTCCATGCTTTTCCTTATGCTCCACACATAAGTGAGACCAAATGATAATTGACTCCGTCATGTACAAATTTTAAAAATGAGTATTCTGTTGTTGTCATGGAGCATTTTTAAATAAGTGTCAGTTATATCACATTGCTCAAGTTCTATATTTTATTGATTTTCTTCTAAAAATTAAAGAGAAAGGAGTGTTTTCTTAAATTATAATTATGGATTTGTCTGTTTGTCCTTTCAGTTATGTTGTTTTTGCTTTAGGTATTTTGAAGTCTGATTCTTGGTGAATATACATTTAGAATTGTTATTCCTTCTTGAAAAAATTGATCCCTTTATCATTATGAACTCTCCTTCTTTATCCCTGGTAATATTCCTTGTTCCAAAGTCTATTTTGTCTGATGTTAATATAGCCAATTCAGCTTTCACTGAATTAATGAAAGTTATAATGGTATATGTTTACCCATCCTTTTACTTTTAGCCTATTTAGGGCTTTGTACATAAAGATAGTTTGTTTTAGGAAGCACATGATGTAGTCTTGAATTTTTTATCCAGTCTGACAATCTCTGCCTTTTAGTTGGAGTGATTAGACCATTTATATTTAACACAATTACCCACATGCTAGGATTTCCATTTACCATCTTTCTTTTTGGTTTCCATTTGTCCTATCTGTTCTTTATTCTTTTTCCCTCTTTTACTTTCTTCTCTTGATTAATCGAGACTAATTTATGATTTATTTTATGTCCATTACTGGAGAGTAGTCAAAAAGGTGGGAATAAGTCTGGTAAGTATGATTTCATGAAAACCAACATAAGGAATATTTCAATAATAATAATCAACTATGTTAAATGCTTCTGAGAGCTTGAATATACACACACACAAAAAAAATGACCACAGAATTTAGCAATGTGGAGCTCAAACTAATGACCTTGATAGGAACAACCTCAGTGAAGTGGTAGGGTTGTAAACCCAATCTACATGAGATGCATAAAGAATAAAAGATGAAGAAGTAGAGACAAGTATCGTAGACAACTGAAAACGTTTTGCTGTAAAAGGGAGCAGAGAGAATGTGGTGGTAATTAAAAGGATGTAGCATCAACAGGGATTGTTTTTTAACAAGATAAATATAAGAATATGTTTGAGCACTGATGAAAATGATCCTACAAAGAAAGAGATTGATAGATTTACATTAGAGGAGGGAGAAGAAAAACAGAGAGAACACAAGTGAAGAGTTACTGGAGATTTTCTAACTGAGACATGAAAGATTGAGTTTTATGATGGACTACTCATCAGAGTTCATCTATCACAGGGAGGCCAGGAAGCCAGAAGGCAGAGAGGGCAGGGTGTCATACCCATAAAAAGTCTTAAATGGAAACTTCTGACATTATCCCCAGGTAAGCTTCTATGGACACTCATAGTAATAATATACTGATAGAAAAAGAGAGAAGACAATATTTATCCACCTGATTTTAAATGTTTGTCCTAACAACCTATAATGCCTCTGTCTTTTTATCAATCAATCTCATGAGTGAGACAATTATATTAAATGTGTATTTTTATATTGAAAACATTAATTCATTAAATGGAAATGGTTAAAATATTCTACCACTTGGGGAACCTGGATAGTGTGTGTGTGTGATAAATATCAGAATCCTTTCAGGAATAGAAGTGATAATGGAAACCTACTGAGAGGCTTTGCTTGCAAACACAGCATTATGACCTTTCATAAACTGATAATAGCTTTCTTCTTTCTGAGGATTTTACAGTAAGCTAAGAAGCATCAGACAATCAAACAGATGGTAGATTATTATGATTCTTTTATTAATGTCAACTTTTGTCTTATCATATTACCAATGGTCACATATTGTATCTCATTCTGCCTTGGTAGACACTCTGTGTCAATTAGTATTCCCAGTCCATTAACACTTTTTAAAGGTTTTCAAAGTAAACAATTTAAAACAATTTAATTTCAATGCTTTGAAATTCAGCTAAGATTAATGGAGTTAAAGAAGAACATACAAAATTATTGACAAACACAAGGTGATTACTAATGAAACTGTCATGAAAAATAAAAGATACTTACTTGAGTTTCAGTTAGCACTGGTAAGTGAACCCTGTATATAGACAAAATAAGAATATATACTAAACAATGCTGAGAATAGGAACAAATGTCCCCAAAACACATGAATCCATATTCTTCATTGTTGACCTTCTTCACAGGACTTGGCTAACATAGGAACAGAGCAGTTGAGCCCCTATGCAGTATTTTGTGAGGAGAACTACAAATATATGAATGTCTCCTGATTAAGAAAATCTTCCTTGCTAGTCTTCCATTAAAGATTAGTATCTTTGGTTAAGTATTACTCTGTTTTCCTTTTTTAAAATCCAAATACTTCTGGGTATTTTCCTGACCATGAGAAGCTACCCAGGATCCTGGATTTGCAGCTGGATATGGTAATTGTGTGGGCTTTAGCTTGACTTTCTTTTAGGTAAAAAATACATATAAATTTTGTTAGAAGGAGGCATATTGTAAACTATAATTATGAAAAGAAGGATCTGTGTGTGTGCTATGGGATTAAGGAGTGGAATGTTGTGGACATCTGTGTTTTTTATCTGTCCCAATACCCCCAATTCCTTTGGGGAACTGCACCTTCTCCATAGAAATGATGTGCTTATAGATAGATGGACAATCCCAGCATCCTGATACCATCACATGGCATAGGAGTAAGCAACTGATATGGACCCTGATGATCAAAGTATCCCACTATTCTAACCAGAAAAAAAGGCTGGTTCAAGTGTAAGTCATTCCCTAGTATTTTTCTAGATAAACTGGAATAAAATATCATTTCAGAGGTCAAGAGATTCCAGATAGAAATGTAGAATGTAGGGGAATAAAGTTCTAACCTAAGTAACTTTGGAAACAGATAGAGTCTATAAATTAAAGACCAGAGGAATGTACATAGGCACAGCACTGCATTCCATCTGATAAAGTTATTTCACATGAGGGTATGAGTTAATGACTTTGAAACCACTATATATGTATATTGGTATTGTGCAATTAAATGTATGGCAGGTGGAAAGAGTTGAGTTTCTTACTGTTGGAGTGGGAGGTTACAGATGAGAAATGAGAGGAGGCTACAGTAATCTATGTAGTAATGGAGTAGAGCTGGAGACATCAGTATGAACTCATATTTAGCTTAAAATAGATACTGATGGTTATGTGTGTATAAATATTTATAGATATGTGTATAGACACAAGTTCGTATACACGCATATTCTCCATACTGTGTCAGCTGAGAAGACCAGAAGCAATGGCCATCCAGATCATGGTTTATAATAACATTCTCCAAAAAAAAAAGGGACCATGGCGCCTTGGAGAAGTGCTGATTCTAAGACTGGGGCAGGAAATACACAAGATGATCCTGGAACATCTTGTAGTGCCAGAAAGTAAGGAAGTACTCAAAACCAAACCAAAACCAAAACAAAAAACAACTCACATTGTTGAGGTTATGTCAAATGGACCCAGGAACAAACTGAAAGTGTTCTCAGTGGCCAAACCTGGAACAATTTGAGCAACAAAATTTAAAACATAGTATTGGGTTATAACTCAACGTATAAAGTAAGTATCAAGGAGCCTATTCTGTTAAAAATAAATGATTGAGTAAATAAATAAATGAGGGAGAACAGGTAAATCTCTTGTGAAGAGGAATTTGAAATAATTTATATAGAATGGAGTATACCCTCAAGCATAACTCCTTCACTCTGCACAGCAACTTTCTTCCAAAGAGGACAGTAGGGAAAGGGAGACAAAGAGTTAACTTTATGGTGTAGAAATCTGACAAACATTACTTCAGATGATCCGAGTTAACATCAACAGTAATAAGTCATCTTGATAGTAGTGTACCTTTGATATTATGTAATGAGAATGGCATTCGACCTCTGTGGTCTTCCTCCCCCAAACCCATAGCCCCAGTGTAATCATGAGGAAAACTTCAGACAAATTCTAATTGAGGGACACTCTACGAAATACCTGAATAAGTCCTCCAAAACTGTCAAGTTCATCAAAGACAAAGTCTGAGAAACTGTCACAACCAAGAGGAGCTAAAGAGATACACAGCAACTAAATGTAAAGTAGGATCCCAGATGGGGTCCTAAAAGATAAAAGGGACATTAGAGAAAAAACTGGGGAAATCTGAATAAGGTATGTGCTTCAGTTAAAAATAATGCAACAGTATTGGTTCATTAACTATGGCAAAGGTACCATACTCATATTAGATGTTAGTGATAGGGGAAACTGGGTTCTTTTTTTCTTTATTTTTTTTAAAGATTTGTTTGTTTATTTACTTGAGAGCAAGCAGTGGGGAGGAGCAGAGGAAGAGAATCTCATCAGATTCCCTGATGAGTGCAGAGCCCCACACAAGGCTCAATCTCATGACCTTGAGATCATGCCTTGAGCTGAAATCAAGAGTCGAATACTCAGCTGACTAGGACACCCAGGCGCACCTCTGTGTGCTATCTTTACAATATTTCTATATATCTCAAAATAAGATTTGTTCTAAAATTAAAGTTTATTAAAATAAAATTCAAGAGTTACTTAAAAAAAAGAAAGGAAAGAAACTTGCATCAGCAAAGCCAGCTTTCTCTCTAGCACTACCTGGAACCAGAAACCAGTTGAGAATGTTCTGCGGCCTCTACAGTTCTTTATCACAATAGTTTCTACAGACTTCCTGCTTTCTACCCTGAGTCCCCTAGCTCTGATTCTTGGATCTGCCTGGGTTACCCTTCTTGCACCATCCTTGACACTTAGCAAGACCCTGCTGAAAGGCCCTCTTCTCCTTCACATCATCAGCCGCCAGTCCAGGCGTCCCAGGCAAGACACTAGATTAAGGTGAAATTTCACTCAAAGCCAGTAAACACTTAGGAAGCCTGTATTGTAATGCGGATACTACCACTCCCCTCTGTTTCTGCCCACTTTAGTAGGGGAGCTATTTGAAGGAGGAGCTACTTTTCTGCATAAAACAATAGAAAGACTGACCAACAAATAAGACCTAAAGCATTCCTAGACTCTGAAGACCTAGAACATTCTCAGACTCTGATGCCCCAACATGTCTGTGCCCTTCCACTAAGGCAACGCACTAGATCCTTTTTGTGAATAGCTTTCCAAGAGCTGCAAATCATGCATTTGGCGCATAAAACTTGTCCTGGCCCTAGCCTCATATCCTAGGGTTCTCCGTCTCTTTCTTCTCTATCCCCACTGCCTTTGCCTCTCTCTACACCTCAGTGTATCCACTTAGTCCTAGAAAGACCCTGGGGAAATGGGTAAAAGGGACATTATCTGAGGGCACAGGTGGAGAGATAAACATGTGAAAGGAAAATGTGCACCACTTCAAGAAGAATGGTCAAAATGAGCAAGAAAATACTGTCTTATTGATTTTGGCCATTCTAACTGGTGTAAGGTGGTATCTCAGTGTGGTTTTGATTTGAATCTCCCTGATGGCTAATGACGATGAACATTTCTTCATGTGTCTGTTAGCCATTTGTATGTCTTCTTTGGAGAAGTGTCTGTTCATGTCTTCTGCCCATTTTTTGATGTGATTATCTGGTTTTTGAGTGTTGAGTTTGAGGAGTTCTTTATAGATCTTAGATATCGGACCTTTGTCTGTAGTGTCATTTGTGAATATTTTCTCCCATTCTGTGGGTTGCCTGTTTGTTTTGTTGACTGTTTCCTTCACTGTGCAGAAGCTTTTTATCTTGATGAAATCCCAAAAGTTCATTTTTGCTTTCGTTTCCTTTGCTTTTGGAGACATTTCCTGAAAGAAGTTGCTGTGGCTGATGTTGGAGAGGTTACTGCCTATGTTCTCTTCTAGGATTTTGATAGATTCCTGCCTCACACTGAGGTCTTTTATCCATTTTGAGTTTATCTTTGTGTATGGTGTATGTGTATCTTTGTGTATGGTGTATGGTCAAGTTTCATTCTTCTACATATAGCTGTCTAATTTTCCCAGCACCATTTATTGAAGAGACTGTCTTTTTTCCACTGGATATTTTTGCCTGCTTTGTCAAAGATGATTTAACCATAGAGTTGTGGGTCCATATCTGGGATCTTTACTCTGTTCCACTGGTCTATGTGTCTGTTTTTGTGCCAATACCATGCTCCCTTGGTGATCACAGCTTTGTAGTAAAGCTTGAAATCAGGCAACGTGATGCCCCCAGCTTTGTTTTTCTTTTTCAACATTTCCTTAGCAATTCGGGGTCTTTTCTGGTTCTTTATAAATTTTAGGATTGTTTGTTCCAGCCCTTTGAAAAAAAAACCGGTGGAATTTTGATCGGGATGGCATTGAAAGTACAGATTGCTCTGGGCAGTATAGACATTTTAACAATGTTTATTCTTCCGATCCATGAGCATGGAATCTTTCCCACCTTTTTGTGTCTTCTTCAATTTCTTTCATGAGTGTTCTATAGTTCCTCGAGTACAGATCCTTTACCTCTTTGGTTAGATTTATTCCCAGGTGTCTTATGGTTCTTGGTGCTATTGTAACTGGAATTGATTCTCTAATTTCCCTTTCCATATTTTCATTGTTAGTGTATAGGAAAGCAACTGATTTCTGTTAGTGTATAGGAAAGGAACTGATTTGATTTTGTATCCTGACACATTACTGAATTGCTGTATGAGTTCTAGTAGTTTTGGGGTGGAGTCTTTTGGGTTTTCCATATAAAGTATTATGTCATCTGTGAAGAGAGAGAGTTTGACTTCTTCTTTGCCAATTTGAATACCTTTTATTTCTTTTTGTTGTCTGATTGCTGTCACTAGGACTTCTAGTACTATATTGAACAAGAGTGGTGAGAGTGGGCATCCTTGTCATGTTCCTGATCTCAAAGGGAAGGCTGTCAGCTTTTCCCCATTGAGAATGATATTCGCTGTGGGCTTTTCATAGATAGATTTTATGAAGTTGAGTAATGTTCCTTCTATCCTTATACTTTGAAGAGTTTTAATCAGGAACAGATGCTGAATTTTGTCAAATGCTTTTTCTGCATCAATTGAGAGGACCATGTGGTTCTTCTCTCTTATTGATTTGTAAAATCAACAAGACAGTAAACAACAAATGTTGGAGAGGATGTGGAGAAAGGGGAACCTTCTTACACTGTTGGTGGGAATGCAAATTGGTTCAGCCACTTTGGAAAAGAGTGTGGATATTCCTCAAGAAATTAAAAAGAGAGCTACCCCACGACCCTGCAATTGCACTACTGGGTATTTACCCCCAAAGAAGCAGATGCAGTACAAAGAAGGGCCACATGTACCCCAATGTTCATAGCAGCAATGGCCACAATTGCCAAACTTTGGAAAGAGCTAAGATGCCCTTCAACAGATGAATGGATAAAGCAGATATGGTTTATATATACAATGGAATATTATACCTTCATCAGAAAGCATGAATACCCAACTTTTGTATCAACATGGATGGGACTGGAAGAGATTATGCTGAGTGAGATAAGCCAAGCAGAGAAAGTCAATTATCTTATGGTCTCACTTATGTGTGGAGCATAAGGAAAAACATGGAGGACGTTGTGAGAAGGAAGGGAAGGGTGAATTGGGATAAATCGGAGGAGGAGATGAACCATGAGAGGCTGTGGACTTTAAGCAACAAACAGGGTTTTGGAGGGGAGGGTGGGGGTTTGGGCGAGCCTGGTGGTGGGTATTGAGGAGGACATGTATTGCATGGAGCACTGGGTGTGGTGCATGAACAATCAATCTTGTAACACTGAAAAAATAAAATAAAAGTATTTGAGGAAAAAAATGAGCAAGAAAATAGCCAGAGTCTTAGATGGGGCCCAGAGCCATGGGTCTGTGTCAGAAGGCTGCTCTGGTGATGCCAGGAGGCCTTAGTCAAGAGAGGATGGAGGGAAATCAGGAAAAGTGTAAACTTTAACTGGAAAACAGCCAAGAGACACCTGGGAAGAGCCAAATAAAGGGTGAATAAAGAAAGAAAAAAGGAAAAAAGAAATAGGACTTAGTGACTACCATAACAAATTGCCACAAACTTGGTGACTCAAACTAATAGAAATTTATTCTTTTGTGGTTGTGAAGGGCAGAAGCCTCCAGCCAAGATGTAGGCAAGGCTGAGCTCCCTCCAGTGCTCCCTCCAGCTGAGCCTTAGGAGGGACTCTTTCCTTGCCTCTTCCAACTTTCAGTGGCCACAGACATTGCTTGGCTTGTGGCCGTCACTCTAACCTCTGCCTCCATCCCCAATAGTCATCCCGCTCTCTGTGTCTTCTTACTCTTACAGAGACATTTTTCATTGGACTTAAAGCTCTTCTGGGTAATCCAGAATGATATCATCTCAAGCTGCCTGCCTGTACTTAGTTATATCTTTTTCCAAATAAGGTCACATTCAAAGGATCTGGGACGTGGACATATCTTTTGGGGAGCCACCACTCAAGCCACTATGTAGAATATAAGAGAAAGGATTGAAATAACTACCTTTCATGAACAAGAAAAAATGAATGTCCCAAGTGTGGTTGTTTGATGTTTGATAGTGAACAGATATTTTCATACATTGGATACAGCAAGGATGTGAAACATTTGTGCTTCATTAGATTTCAACTTGAAAAACATACAGAAAACTAGGCTTCAGCACAGACTAGCTGAATCAGAATCTCTAGGGGATGAGTCCTGGATGTCAGTATTTTTCAGTACTTCCCTGGTGATTATAATGTGTGGCCCAGGCTAAGAACCACTGGGCTAGAAGAGATATGAAGGATTGTAAGCACTTATAGTTCTTATGAGGCTCCCAGCCCACCCCAAGAGTAAATAAAAGAGAACCCACTGGCCCAAGCAGAAATGCCTCCATGCCTGGTTCATCAGGCACTTCCCAGCATTCAACTGTAAGAGATGTACCCTAGAACCTGCGTCTCCTGAACAAAGGCATCAATAACATAATGGAGCAGACTCTTGGATTTGCTTGTTGCCAGTGTCTGTGCAGTCTCCCAGATACGCGTGCATTCCCCCCACACATAATTCCCTGACTACAAATGACTCACACCTCTTTCTGTATGAGACCCTTTTCCCCAAATGGGAATATTCCAACCAGCATATAGTGATCTCTGTTAAGAACAGCATAGTTTTCTTAAAGATGCTATCCCAGATGAAAACCACATCTCTATCTCAACTATTTCTTTTCTAGTTGGTTTATACAAGGAGCTAAATCAGGTGAGAAATACAAGAGCCAACTCATTAGAGTTATCAGATTTATATTGAAAGGAAAACTAGATCTCCATTTACCTGAAACAAACACACTCTTTCAGTCAGATAATAAAAAATACATCAAACAGTATTTAACATGGAGTACAAATAAGTTTTGATTGTTTTTAGTAACACTCTTTTACATGAGTGACATCAAAGGAAGCACCGAGTTAACCAGAAATGAAGCCAAATTGGCCTGCCTTTGAAAGTGAACAAGCAACTCACTATCCTGTAATCACTTATTGGATCCACTGAAATGATCACTTCAAAGTGACTCCTTGGCCTTCACACCAAATAGTCTCAAAGCTACAGCAAAACCTGGGAGAACAATGCCCCATTGTTGAGAATGAGAAAAGGATGATTGGACACTTCTCAAGTTTGTCATTATGACTTAGCAAAAAAGAAAAGTGAAGACAAAGTCCAAAATACTTTCAGGTTAATGCAGACTTTGAGTTGGTGGAGGAGAAAGGTGACCACAGAATAATTCCATGGGGTGGTGACATGAGTGTCTAATATTCTCAGAGAAGGGCATTAAATAAAGAATATTATGCTACTTTTTCTTTTCTTTTTTTTCAGAATCAATGCCTCCCTCAAGGTGATCAAAGAATAAATAGTCCATTTATATAAGAAAAAATACAAATAATAAATCATTACATGGTGGTCATTAACTCTATTTTTCATATTTTTCTGAATCTTCTCTTGGGATCATGGTAGAATTGTAGATCTCTTGCCCTTGAAGTAGAGTATGGTTACATGATTTGCTTTGGCCAATGTAATAGTGGGAGAAGTGACATGAGTAACTTCCGGGCCATATCACTTAATGGCATACACATGATTTGCTATTCTCTTACACTTCCTCAGGGACCAACAGCATTTCTTTCTTTTTTTTTTTTTTTAATATTTTATTTATTTATTTGAGGGAAAGAGAGAACATGAGAGGGCAGAAGGTCAGAAAGAGAAGCAGACTCCCTGCAGAGCTGGGAGCCCGATGCAGGACTCGATCCCGGGACTCCAGGATCATGACCTGAGCTGAAGGCAGTCGCCCAACCAACTGAGCCACCCAGGTGCCCACTAATAGCATTTCTGATAGTGGATTCCCTCCCAGCCTGGCACCTAAAATGAGGAGCAATATCTCTGATCAACCCACAGCGGAAATGTAACATGAACAAGAAATAAACCTTTATTACTAAATCACTAAGATTTTTGTGATGCTATTACCACACCTTTTCCTAGCCTAACTAGATTTGTATATATGACATGAAAGAAAAATCTTCAGCGTCATAAAATTCAAGTCAACTGTAAAATAGCATTTTGAAAACATAAATTAGCAAAAAAGGAATTAAATGATGAAAATCCAATGCTAGCAATACTGAGGATTTAAAAAAAATTTTGTTGATTATGTAATTTGATGCAACATTCCTGGAGCCTTATCTAGTAGAATCTAACAAAAGTAAAAAATATTCCTATGCTTTAACCCAGTAATTCCCTTCTGGGAATTTATTTTATGGAAATAATTCAAAGAAATTGTGGAAAAATAATTATAGAGGATTGTTTACAGCAACTCTAGTCATAATGGTCAAAATGCCCAACAATTTGGTAAGGTTAAGTAAACTATAACAATTAAAATATTTAATTTGTAATTACTAACACCAATGGAACAGTATATATGACATAAAGTTCAATGTAAAAGTAGCCCTCCATTGAACATTAATTATAACTAAACATACCTTTAGGTCCTATAGAATAAGCAGATCTTTCCACTAGAATATAAACCCCATGTGGATAGGAATTTTCTGGATCTTGTTTTCCACCACATTCCAAGTATCCAGAATAATGCTTGGCACATGGAAGACATTCTGTCATATGACATCTGTCAAAAGACATCCATTTGATGGATTGATTAATCAACTAATTAATTAACCTTCATAAAAACCTTCAAAGTCAAGTATAATGCTATTGTTCCCAAATTATAGCTAAGAATTAATTGTGTTTTTGAGAGGTTTTTTGTTTGGTTGATCTGGGGAGGGTTTTTTTTTTTTTTTCTTTGCATATTTTTCCATGGTATTTAGCATTTTTAGGAATTCTCTCTGAAGGGATGCCTAATTCTTTAGTTCTCCATCTGCAGTCAACACCTCCTAAGAACCTCTTCTGTGATCCCCAAGGGGCAGAAGGAGGTGCCGAAGTATACTGGGGCTTAGAAACCAAGCAGTGGGCAGAAGGGACTTATCTTCGGGCTCTCTTTCTTTCGTCTGAGTTCAGGTCCTGTCTCTAGCAGGTTTTTCAACTCATCTGAGCCCAAACATAAGCATGATGCCTTGGGTGAGGACATGAATATGAAAGAACTTATAAACCATACAGAGTTATACAAGTTTTGGGGACTCAGTTTCCTTATTTATCTGCTTCCTAGGATAATTATAAAAACCCAAAGAGAGAATACACATGGAAGTGTTGTGTATACTATAAGGCTCTCTGGCAAATTCCATTTTTGATGAGAGAATCAGGGTAAAAGTGTGGGAAGAGCATGTAGTAACACTTGCTGGGGTGGCTGTCGTTCTCATGAGCCCGAATGGTCTGTTTCCTCCCGCACACTCCGCATGTGCAGGCAGGTTGTCCATACCTCACTGGTTAGTCCAAACACAGCTTCCTTTGTGCCAGCCCTTGGACATCAGGCAACACCTACACATTCAGGTCACATCCAGGACACACCAATGAAGGATAATGAAAACCCACAGATTGGCCAAGGCTTTTTCCATCAGAGCTCCTCAGGGACATCTGAGGGAGGAGATGAGTGCTGGATGCTCCTCGTATTAGTTATCTAGTGCTGTGTAACAAATCATCCCAAAACTTAGTAGCTGAAAACAACAGATGCTTATCATTTTACAATTTCTGTTGGTCAGGAATCCAGATGTGGCTTAGTTGAATGCCTCTAACTCGAGATCCTTATGAGGTTTCAGTCAAGCTGTCAACCAGGGCTGTGGCTTCATCCAAAGACTCGACTCAAGTTGGGTGGGGGCAGAATCCATTTTGAAGGTCACTTATTTGGTTGTTGAAAGACCTCACTCTCGCCACATGGCAGCTACCTTACAACATGGCAGCTGGATTCCCCAAGGATGAGTGATCGATCCAAAAGGTTGTGAGCACCCACGATGGAAGATGCAATCTTTTTATAACTTAATCTCCACAGTGGGATCCCATCACTTCTGCCATATTCTAGCTGTTAGAAGCCAGTTAATAGGTCCAGCACACATTGGAGAAGGGATTACCAGGAGGCGGGGATCATAAGGGACATCTTAGAGGCTGCCTACCACCTTTCTTCTTTCTCATAATCACTCCTTAAGGGGGTGCTGATGCCCCTGCCAGAAGCCATGCTACCTACCAGGCTCAGGTACTGCAGATCCAGTCCTATCCCCAGAAAGTTCTACAATGGCTCAGAATGCTGGAGAGGTCTATATACATGAAGACTCGCCTAGAAAACCCCAACCCAGGCCCTCCTCTAACCCTGTCTTAGTCCATTCAGGCTGCTGTAACAAAAATAACGTGGACTGGATGACTTAGCAACAATTCATTTTTCAAAGTTCTGGAGGCTAGGAAGTCCAAGATCAAGTCCAAGGTGCCAGGAGATTTGGTGGCTGGTGAGAGCCTGCTTCCTCGTGCCGTACCCTCACATGATTAAAGAGGCAAGGGGACTCCTCGAGGTCTCTTTCACAAGGGCACTAACCCCATTCACGGGGGCTCCATTCTTATGACCTAATCACCTCCCAAAGCCCCACCTCCTAACACTGCCCCATTAGGCATTAGGTTTCAACATATGAATCTGGGGGCAACACAAACATCCGGTCTGCAGCAAACACACACTGCCTTGAAACGATGAATCGGTTGAGGAAAAATAAAGAACAGTGTTTAAAGATACACTCTGGAGACAGACCACCTGGGTTGGAATCTTGATTATGCCGCCTAATGACGTGAAACCTCGTCCAAGTTTCTCACCCTTTCTGAGACTCAGTTTCTTCACCTATAAAATGGGATTTATCAGGGGTGCCTGGGTGGCTCAGTGGGTTAAAGCCTCTGCCTTCGGCTCAGGTCATGATCTCGGGGTCCTGGGATCGAGCCCCGCATTGGGCTCTCTGCTCAGCGGGGAGCCTGCTTCCCCTTCTCTCTCTGCCTGACTCTCTGCCTACTTGTGATCTCTCTCTCTGTCAAATAAATAAATAAAATCCTTTAAAAAAAAACTTAAAAAAATAAAATAAAATGGGATTTATCTCCTAGGGCCACACTGAGGATTAGCGAACACAATAGTTAAATTTCCTAGAACAGTGTCCGGCACACAGCAAGCTCCCAATATACACTATAGTCTATTAACGCTATTTTTGTTGTTTTAAAATAGTATGAATTTTATCTGTTGAAAACAAACAAACAAACAAACAAACAAACAAACAAACCAGAAGATCTATCCCGGAAAGGGGATAGGAGTTGATCATCTTGTCCAAACTTCCCTCTTAGCAGTTATGGCCTTCTAAATTTGGTGTTCAAGTATTTTTTCCAAAAGAAAAAGATGTTTCCAAGGAAGGCCAAATTGTACGGCCTAGATGTTCATGCTTGGCCATCGACGTTCCGCTCAGGCCATCGTGAGACATGGAAGTGGCAGAAGCACAATAGTGTGCTTTCTGTGTGTCTCTCCTGATCTGCAAAACAGATGCGGCCTGGACAGTCTCTGCTCCAGGCCGTCTTCAGGAGGAATGAAGCCCTCCAGCTCTGGCACCGGATTCTGCATTCCCACTGAACAGGATCCCCATAAATCAGGCCACTGATTCCAACCTCAAGCCCTAAAGCAGAGGGCTTCTTGGCAGAAAGCTCTTATTTTGTTAGCTTATGACTTTTTGTCTAATTACTTAGTCCTGGAAAATCCAATCGGTTGCAACTAGAAAAATGATGATTTGAGCTGCGATGTCTCATTCACACTGAGCATATGTCTCCTGCCTGCGTCCCTTGGTGGCTTCGAGAGCAAGAATAGCAGATTATGGCAAATTCCTCCCAGCAGACTCCAGTCCTAGGGAGGACGCCAAGCAAGGGAGAACTTCCAAACCAAAAGCGCTTACGCGCTGGGACAGACAAGGGGGCACGAACAGCCTCCAGGCCCTCGCCTGCCTGGGGGGCCCACCGGGAGCGCCAAGCACCAGGGAATAGCTCCACGTGGGTTCACCTCCTCGGGGGTGAGGAGCCTGACCCCAGCTGTTTCATGTCAGGGGAGCTACTCTACATCTGGAGGTTTCGAGAAGCATGTTCACTGCTCTCTGCTTCCCATTCTCTCCAGGGCATCTGTTCTCCCTTCTGTCCTTGCGTTCCCTGCTCCCTAGTCCTGGGTGTCTATAAGACAGCTGGATGGCCTGAAAAACCTTGAGCCCCTTTCCCAGCAGCCAGAGAAAATGAGCCTGGTTAGAAGACCCTAGAATGGGGTTGGGGGGTGGGGCAGGGAGGCAGTTTGTCAACAAAAAATAAAGAAATGCTCTAAGATCCTCTTATCAGGAGCATACTTGGCAGTGAAGCTTAAATCTGTGGGGGGGGGGTGTGTGTGTGTGATGTATGTGTGTGTGTGTGTGTGTGTGTGTGTGTGGCCAGATCTGCCTTTCCAACCACTGTTGACATGAAGGATAAAAGGTTTTTACTTGGGATCAGAAAATTATTATAAAGGGCATTTTGGGGGACATTGGTGGAATTTGAATATATTTGGTGGACATTGGTGGAATTTGAATACATTTAGTATTGTATCAGTGTTCAATTTTATGAACTTCATAAATAAATTGTGATTATAAAAAGGAGTGTTCTTATTCCTCATCTTCAGAGATGAAGAGTCATGATGTCTGCAACTCACTCTCAAATGGTCCCGTAACTAACGGTTATAACAGAATACGGAGGGAGCTAAACCCACACGGGGCAATGGCAGCCACTGGTAAATGCAGGTCAAGGGCACACGGACGTCCACTGCGCTCTTACGACTTTTCCGCATACTTGAAAAGTTTCAAAATGATAGGTTCAAAACTAAATAAAGTAAGACATTTAAAAAACAAAGTGGGGATTTTGAAAACGTCTTATTTTGGGATTAAAGGCATCGGGTATGAAGACACGGGAGATCCTTCAATTCTTTTTTTTTTTTTTAAGATTTTATTTATTTATTTGAGAGACAGGGAAAGTGAGAGAGAGCATGAGAGGAGAGAAGGTTAGAGGAAGAAGCAGACTCCCCGTGGAGCTGGGAGCCCGATGTGGGACTCGATCCTGGAAATCAAGGATCATGACCTGAGCCAAAGGCAGTCGCTCAACCAACTAAGCCACCCAGGTGCCCGATACTTCAATTCTAATTCAGTTCACGATCCTCTTGGGTTTCAGCACATCACTGTGAGGCCCAGAGAGCCGAGCCCACCTTGCACTGCTGTGTTTTGCTGGAGAGAGCCCAGGGAGGGACACCACTATCATTGGGTAAGAAAGGTAGGCCCCATGGCAGTTGGAAGGCCACCCAAACACAGTGTGCCCCCAAGAGGGGCAGCTCTTCAGCCCTGGAGGTGAGGACACTTGCTTCCCAGGGCATCTGATCTGCCCCATTTGAGTTTCAGAAGGAGCTGCTACTCAAGAAAATCTCCTTCCTCTCTCCCTGCCACGCATCAGCACTTTCTCTCCTTCTTTAATCTCCTATTTGCCTTTCTGTGATTGGTAGGGATGGGGCTGGCAGTGGGCCAGGCTGCGCCCGCGAGGCAGGAAAGCTGGGCCCGTCCTTGACCACCTGTGCTACGTGACCCCAAATCAACAACAGCTCTGCTCAGTAGACTTCATTTCAACAGATGTCACCGAGATTGAAGAAGAGAAGGGGTAACACCACCATGGGTCTTTGGGAGGTCGTTGCCTTTTTTCAAGTCTCTGTGACTATCCCCGTAAAGAAACACCATATGATCACAAAACCGTGGGCATTGGCTGCCCCATTGCTCCTGGTCATGTCGGATGAGGTAATGGCCGGGGGCCTGCCCACAAAAGGAGGGCTTGGAGGACAAGAACGCTCCACTTTCCAAACATGTTGCTCCTCCCTTTACCAAGGCAGGAGCACCCAGTCGGCCCATGAGGTTCTAGAATCTTCTGCCCTGCTGCCTAGAATCTTCTGCTTCATTTCCTTCTTACTTCCCCTGATTTTCAGTCTTCCTGTGAGTTTGCATTGGCTTAAAATAGCCAAGGGCCAAGCTGGGACTCCACTTCCCACTTGACTGTGCCTCTTGCTTAGAAGAACCAACAAGGGCCCTTCTAGCTCCAAAGATCCCAGGGGCTTGGAGTGGTTTCCCCAAGGGACCACAAGAGGGAGACAGCTTTTGCTGCTGGGAGGACCGGCAGGCAAGCCTGTGTACCCAACCCTGGGCCCCACACATGCTTGGAAAAGAGACCATTTAAGTAGGCATAAACGAGGGAAATCCACAGGCATACCTCCTTAGAAGTCATGACACCAAGGAAAAATCCCTCCCACCATGTTCTGTCCCATGTTCCCTAGCTATCTATGACGTCCCCAGAGTAAATCAACCCTTTGGATTAATTAATGGATCTATGCCAGATTTCCGACTCCTATCTCTTCCATTGTTAATTTGGATTGACCCCACTCCTAACCCCTTTTTTCTGCTTGCCCCTCTCCCTTCCTTGTCCTGTGTATACAGCAGTCCCACTGACAAGCTAGCATGGCATCCAATGACGGAAAGAGAATCCCAGCAGACCCCCATCACTTCTCTGCCCTGGTCCTCCCTCCCTTGGACCACATACCTCTCTTCCTTGCCTCTAGTTTGCCTCTACTGGAGCCTAAAGGATCCCATCCACCCCTCCACCCTACCGGTGAGCCCCAGGGAGCCTTCTCCCCACTCATCCCTGCCCTTAGGGGGACAGGTGTGTCCCTGAACACATGGGCACCTCCTACCCACTGCTTGGCCCCTTTTTGGTGTGCTCCCCCCAGTATTTACACCCACTTCCACTCCCCCTCGCCCAAGAGCATGGTCTTGAGGATGGTCTTTAAAAGGAGAAAACATTCCTAAATGCACCTCGATTTGTGTGAAGGAGTTCATAAAAGCAGTGCTATTATTATTTTTAAGAGGTCTTATTTTTTAGACTTCTTACATTCGTTACAATCAATGAGTCTACACTGACACGTGATTAGCTCCCAGAGTCCGTAGCTTCCACTAGAGTTCACTTTTGGTGGTGTGCATTCTGTGGGTTTGAACCAATGTATAATGACATGTATCTGCCATTATAGCACCATATGGAGTAGCTCCACTGTCCTAAAAATCCTCCATGCTTTGCATCTTTATCTGCCCCTCACTTCTCCCGGCAATCACTGAACTTCTTCCAGTCTCACAAGTTTTGCCTTTTCTGGAACGTCACACAGTTGAAACCATACACTATCTAGGTGTTTTTATCTAATAATGTGCATTTAAGATTCCTCTATGTCTTTTTATGCCTCGGTAGCTCTTTTCTTGGTAGTGTTTAATATTTCCTTGTATGGATATACCACAGTTCATTTATCCACTCCCCAACTGAAGGACATTGTGCGTGCTTCCCAGGGTGAGCAATTATGAATAAAGCAGTTATAAACATCTGCGTGCAGGCTTTTGTATGGAGATAAGTTTTTTTTTTAACTCATTTGAGTAAATACCAAGGAGCATAACTGGTGGATCATAAAAGACAACACTATTATTAATTGCACTTTTTGAGCAAAGGCTCCCCTTCCTCAGCTCCTGGATCCTCTGTGGTCTCCCCTGAGTGGGCTTCAAAGTCTATCCTGGTGACACGGCTCCTAGTTCTTAGCATCCCACTTGACTTTTTCAATATAACTTTTTACAAAAACTTACTTTAAAATAATTATAGTTTGGGGCACCTGGATGGCTTAGTCAATTAAGCCCAGGTCATGATCACAGGGTCCTGGGACTGAGCCTCGCATCAGGTTTCCTGCTCAACGGGGAGTCTGCTTCTCTCTCCCCTTCTCCCCGCTCCCCTGGTCATGCTCTGTCTGCTCTCAGATAAATAAATAAAATCTTAAAAGTAAAATAAAATAATTGTAGATTTATATGCAGTTGTAAGAATTAATTCAAGAAGACCCCTTCGCCCAGTTTCTCTCAATGATAAATAACATCATTGTGCACAACTATAGTATAATACCACAAGCCAGACATTGACAGAGATATGGATATACCAGTTTATTTAACCATTCACCCATTGAAGGACTTTGGGGTTGCTTCCAGTTTGAAGCTATTACAAATAGAGCTGCTATGAACGTTTTTGTAGAGGTTTTTGTTTTGTTTTGTTTTGTTTTGTTTGGTGAACATAAGTCTTCATTTCTCTGGGACAATGTCCAAGAGTGTGATTGCTGGGTCATATGGTGAGTGCATGTTTAGTTTTATAAGAAACTGCCAGACTTTTGCAGAGTGGCTAAGCCATTTATATTCCCATCAGCATTGTGTGAGTGATGCCATTTCTCCCCATCTTTGCCAGCAGTTGGTGTTATCCCTGGTTTTTATTTTAGCCATTCTGATAGGTGATAGTGATATCCCACTGTGGGTTCAATTTTAATTTGCATTTCCCTAAAGGCTAATGATGTCGAACATCTTTTTCCTGCGCCTATTTGCCTTCTGTGTATCTTCTTGAGTAAAATGTCTGTTCATGTTCTTGCCCATTTGCTCCTTGGATTGTTTAGGACTTTTTTTTACTCCTGTGTTTTGAGAGTTCTTTATATGTCCTAGGTACACGTCCTTTGTCGGATACGCAGTTCGCAAGTCCTTCCTTCCAGGCTGCAATGTGTCTCTCCACTCTCTTCCCCGGGCAAAAGTTTTAATTTTGAGGATTTTATTAATTTTTCCTTTTACGGATAATGCTTCTGATGTCAAGTCTAAAAACTCTCAGTCTAGTCCTGGGTCCCTATGATTTTCTCCTTTTTCTTTCCTAGCAGTTTTATTATTTTACCTTTTAAATTTAAGCCCATATCCATGTTGAGTACGTTTTTGTGGAATGTGTATGATTAATGATGTGAACATGAGTAAGAGTGATAATAATGAGTACTAACATGTAAGGTTTAGGCAGCGGTTCGGGGTTTGATATCTTTACCTGGAGACACCCAGTGCTCCAGCTCCATGTTTTGAAGAAGCTATCCTTCCTCCATGGAATTGCTTTTGCTCCTTCGTCAAAACCGCGTTCGATGTATTTGTGCGGGTATTCACTTGACTTTGGTCTTGCCTTTTTTTTTTTTTTCCCGAGAAACTCCCTTCTCTGGCAGGATGCAAACGGCTGCACACATCTGAAGTCTCAGAGACTCTGGATAAATAGGTGGCCCTCGCTCCAAGCAGCCTGGACTCAAAACTCTCACCTCCAGGGTGTGGCCAATAGCATCCCAACTTAATGACAGCAAAAAGCGAAGACAGTTTGGGGAAGGGGCAGCGTCAATCAGCAACTTAATTAGATTTTATAAAAATGGATGCCAGGAGGATAGGTGTCTTCCCAAGAAGGGGGCAAAATGTGAGTGAACTCGAACTTTCCCTTCCCTAAAACACAGAGCTGGGCTGAAGGCCTCGAAGGGCTGTGTTGGGGGCAATGTCCCCACGGTGCGACCACGGGGGTGTGAGACAAAGCCATTCCCTGCCAGCAGTAACAGGAAGAGTGCATCTCTAAAGAGGGTCTTAGGGCTTAGTGAGGCAAGCGTTTCAACTTGGAGGAGATAAAATTTACCCATTTTTCCTTCTATGGATCATGTATGCTTTTGGTGTCAGGTCTAGAAACTTCTTATGGTCCTCTGTCCCTGTGATTTACTCATTGCTTTCTGATGTGCTTTCCTTATTCTTCCTGATTCCCCTGTGAAGAGTCAGGAGGATTCAGTCTGTTCTCGAGAAGCTCACCGGGGGGGGGCTGGAGGAGCCCACTGAAGTTCATTCCAAGGCAAGAACCCATAGATCTTCTCTTCTGCTGCCCAGCGCTCTCTCTCACCCAACTACTGAGTCCCTCCACCCTTCCCTTTCCCACTTCACCCTGGAGAATGTGTAGCGAAGGCGAACATTAGAACCAGAAGCCTGGAGAGGCCAGCCCCCTTCAGAACAGAGTAGATGCCCCTTGTGCTGCAGGCACAAAGCTGGGAATCACAGCTCAAGATTTTTTCTTAATGTCAGAATGTAAAAAATTAGAACAAATTTCTCGAAGAACAGGATTTTGGCTCCTCCCGATTCCCTACTCAGGCTGGTTTTCTGAACCACCTTAAAGAAAGGCAGAGCTGCTATCCGTGTGCCTTAAGATCTCCTAGAAACAAAGGCTATTCAAGACATGCACTTGGAGCAACTTCTCAGGTCCCAGGAACATATCTTTCTGCCTCCTTCTGGACCCAGAGCAGCAGAAATGCCCGGCAACCAGGATTCTTGGGGCAGAAACTTCAAGAACGTAACAGACCAAACGGAACTCGTGCCAAAGCCATCAGCTCTTTTGACCCCCATCCTTCCCCAGATGGGTTCCAGAAGAACATCCCGGGGTGAATTCTAGTCTCAAAGCAATCTCCTCTTGCCTCTTGCAAGACAAACGAAGAGGGAAGTCATAATTAGATTGCTACTACCACACCACAGTTAATAAGTGGCAGAAATAACCATGTAAATGTCAAGCTGTGAATCTGAAAGTTGACAGGACCTTTCAGATCCAACGAGAGCTTGGCACCAAAAAGCATTCTCTGAATTTGCACATAATCTGCTTTTTGCAGCTCTTTTGAGAAGGAGCTATTTACCCAGTAAGCATGTTATTCTCCACCGGAGATCATAGTCATTCCAAGCCAGTGAACAGCATTCCAAAGAAAACAGGAGGAACTTAAAATACAAGATTTTAAGGTTTGGGAGTGAGATAGAGAAGACGCGAAGGGGTCATGTAAGTCACGATTACTAATACGTTACCTTGTCCTAGAGCTCTGAAAGGCAGACAGCACCAAGCCATTTGATTAAAAAATAAAAAATAAAAATGCACGTTGTTGCGAGGTTTTTCCCATGGACAGCTTGCTGGAGGCCGTCCAGGCCCATTGCAGAGCTGCCATTACCCTGCAAGGTATCCCTGAGGGCTCCCTCGTGGGGGTGTTTATTTGGAATTGGAGGGTCCCCACAGTGCCTCCTCAAGCCATTACGGTTAAGGATCCCCCAAGACTTCCCCTTCTTGCTTCTAATTTTTTTTTTAATTGAGGTACGTTCATATAACATAAAATTAACCACTTTAAAGTACATCGTTCAGTGATTCAGTGATTCGCAACCTTTTGGAACCTTCACCTCTACCTAGTTGCAAAACGCGTTCATCGCCATAAAAGAAAACCCCTTCCATTAAGCAACTACTTCCCATTCTCCCCCAACAACACCTGCCCCCAGATCACCCGCAACCACCACTCTGCCTTCTACCTCTATAGACTGACCTATTCCAGACATTTCATATAAATGGGATCATACAGCATGCAACATTTTGTGTCTGGCTTCTTTCCCTCAACATGTTTTCAAATTCAACCATGATAGATGTATCAATACTCCACTCCCGATCATGGTGAAGTTATATCCATTGTATGGGTCACCCACATTCTCTCTATCCATCCACCAGCTGATGGACATTTGGGTCATTTCCACCTTTTGGCTATTGTGAATAGTGCTGTTCTAAATATTCACGTGCAAGTTTCTGTTTGCAAACGTTTGCAATTCTTTGGGGTATATACCTAGGAGTAGAACAGCTGGGTCATAGGGTTTAACTTTTTGAAAAACCACTAAACTCTTTTCTCCCTTCTTGATTTTGAATGAAGTTATGCCTTCACTTAAAACTGTCCTTCTTATTATTTCCGAGGTTTGGAAGAAGGGAGAGGAGGCTCGATGGCGGCTCACTGGGCCACCCTGATGCCAGAAGTCCATCGTGAAACTAAGCTGCTGTGGAATTCCACATGGCGCTCTTCAAGTCCTGGTCTTCTGCACACTCACACCCTCCTTGCCCCCACTGAGAATTGGGGGCGAACCATTATGGGGAAAAGAGGAGGAGGGAGACGAGAGAAACTGAAGACGAAGACAGATCAGGGTGATGTGTCTACAAAGCAAGGAACACCAAAGATTGCCAGCAACCCCCAGAAGTTAGGAGAGAGGCTGAGAAGAGATTCTCCTCACAGCCTCCAGGAGGAACCAACCCTGTGCCACCTTAACCTCAAACGTCTAGCCTCCAGAATTGTGACACAGTGAACTTCTGTTGTTCAAGCCACTACCGCAGTTCGAGCAAGCGAACATTCTAATATTTAATATAAAGGTGCTCCTCGCCCCTGACTGAGTCCCTCACATGCAGACTCTGAGGCCTCTTGAGGGCGCTGCTGGCTCCCCGGCAGCCTGAGGCTGGGAAGACTCTGCCTGCGCCAGGTGAAGTGGATTTATGGATTAGAAAATGTCACTGTGATGTAATCCATTTTCAGGAAACGAATGGGTAGTTTGAGGATTACTACCAAAAAGCCTGACCAGAAACAATGCTGAGGCTGTTTGCCCACGGCACAAAAGGGCCAAGGAGAGCTGACTTGTCCCCTATAGGTGGGCCCCCCCATCTCCCGCAGCGCGATAAAAACCCTGATCAGATCTGACAGGAAGCCGGCCCCAAATGACTCTGAATTAACAAGAAAACTACTTCAACTGCGTATTTATATCCCTTTTTATTCACAACAGACCTTAAACCTAGATTCGTATTATGCCTTGAGGGAGTAACTAGCGATCATACAAAGCCACTGCAATTAACAATTAACACGCTGTTTATGTCACCTTGTTCCTGCTTTTACCCTCGACGTTATCTATGTTTTACAATTTACAGCATGTGCAGTTTATAAGTAAACATATGGGAACTATGTACCCCCCTCCAACCTTATACTAAACAGGTACATAATCAGAAAAGTACGGAAGCCTTTGATTTAGGGCAGAAGCTGCAGACAGACATGGGACAACACCCGCCCCCAAATCAGGAGGTGCCGGAACCCGGATATCCGACCCGCAGCCAGAAAATGTGCTGTGAGACATGCGAGGGGTTCTAAGCCAGGAAATGCCCCAGGGATCAGGGGGTCTAGTTCCCCACATCAGGGAAAGGATTCTGCTTCCTCGGCAAGAGGACTGACCCTGGCTCCCAGGGAGAGACCCACTAGGCCAGGGCCGGAGAGGACTTCCCCACGTGCGCAGGCGCGTCGCACAGCCGTACCGACCCACGCACTTCCGGAAACAGGAAGGAGCCGGTTCTCAGCTTTGCAAAGTCAGGAAGCTTTCTTCCGGGTCAAGAACGTGGCAGGATGGTTTCCTTTTACCTGTTGTCGTGAAGGAGAAAAATCCTCAGACAGCAGTAAGAGGCAAGTCAACCTGACCTTTTAATGTATTTCAAGGTCAGTGAGGAGATAAACATTCTTGAGCAAGTAGGGGCCTCATAACCTCAGCAAATCTCAGTAGACTAACATTGAAGAGCAAGCATTTCAGCACCCATGGTTGAGTGAGTGTGTCAGGACATGGTTGGTGAGGGACAATCTACGGGTCTTCCAGAATCCAGAGCCTTCCTTTCTTTCCCCGCCTTCCTAATCTGAAGCCCCCCACGTTCCTCTACCCCAAAAGCAGAAGTGGGTAGGAAAGAGTCAGCAAAGCAAGAAGCTTTTTAAATTAAAGAGGTTAGGGCAAAGTTCTTAGGCAAAAAAAAAAAAAAAGAAGAGAGATTTCAGGGAGGGATTAAGTCATGGGACTTGGGGCGAATAGGAAAATGCTTGAGAAGTAGGGGATCAGTCATAAATGATGTCCCTGTGGGATGCTCAGGAGGTGTGAGGCCGCCCCTTTTGCAACACTCATTCACGTGCACAGGGGTCAATCAGCTGCACACCCAAGTTCTTGGACACCACACATTTGGAGGGGGACTCCATCCTTGGCAACAGCGGTTTAAGGACATGTCAGTACTAAGGATGGTTAGCCAAAGGGTATCACACTTGCCAACCAACCAACCAACGAACTAGTAAGGCGGGCTGTCCTGACCGTTTTCTCCCTGGCCAAGTCAAAGGACAGAGTCAGACTGCAGAGCAGTTCTCAGTGACCCAAGAGAACCTATAATTTTAGGACCTTTCTGTGGAGAGGGGAATATCTGCAGTGGCCTGCGTCCCTGGAAATGACACTTAACTTCTCCAGTGTGCTCTGGTCTTCCCTAATCCTGCCACGGGATGAGGATAGGCAGGTGGAATTCCACTGCTTGGACAGCCCCCCCTCCGCCCCTCACCGCCATCAGCCCGAGTACACTTGGGGTCAACTCAGCCTTACCGCAGGAGGGGAACCACAGCTGCTCTCGGAACGAATTCCCCTGGACCACAAGAGGCTGGAGGCCAATGAGCAGGAGGGACGAGGCCCCTGTGAGGCCCAGGTGGATACAAATGTACCCAGGTGAGAGGCTGCCCATGCCTCAGCTGTTGCTAAAGTAGCAAGCAGTGAGATTTGCTTGGGCAAATCTGGAGGTGTCCCCGGTCAGATGACCTTGGCCAGCCTCTCCTGCTGCCCAGCCATGCTTGAGTTCGGGAGAGTGAACATAGTGTCTGCTGCTCCCACGGCCACTGCCCAAGGCTTGGGATGAGGCTTTCCTCAGGCAGCTCCTCCTTTGCACTCAGGATAGCTTCCTCTCTGGAGGGTCTCAGGAGCCTCAGAAGCACCCGCTGCTTTCATGGCCAGCCCCGGACACAGCAGCTCCCAAATATGGGCCAGCAGGGCTCCTGTACCTGGTTCCTCCTTTAGGCCCAGCCTCGTCCGGGTTGATTTTGAAAGAAATATTTATACTAAACAGCTGAAGCTGAGGGAAGATTTCACCACCTCTTATCTCTCGTCGTTTAGAAAAACAACCAACATTTCATCGACAAGTGGCCCTGTGGCGCCTGTGTTTGCGGCCCGTTTCTCTGGGGAGCCTCGTCTTCCCAGAGCCCTGTCTCGGTTTACATAGCTCTGCTCACTTCCTCTCAGACTCCTGGGGGAAAACAAGATTCTCATGGACATGCCGTGTCTCTGGTAAGGTTCCCTGGGTCTTGTGAGGGCTCGAAACTTGAGACTGGCATTGCTCCATGTTCTGCCTAGGAGATGGTGGCTCCCAAACCTTGACCTCCAGCCCAACGTCTTGAGTCTCCCAACTTTGAGGAGCCCTCCCTGGAGGCTCTCCCACCGACCCCAGCCCCAGCTCCCCCGCATAATCATACAGTGCCTCAGCCCAGAGCGGTGTGTTCAGCTTGTTCCCACCTGTCCCTACTCCTACGTAGGCTCTTCTACCCACTGCCCCGTGGGCTGCCCATGCACTGCCCCAGAAGATTGCAAGGCAAAGGCTCTCCAGCCCCACACCCCACCAGTGTGCTTCTCTTTCGGGCCATGGCAGAGTTGGTAGGCTCCAGCAGTCATCCTTCTCCAAGGAACCAAGCATGAACTAAGCATAAACCTTTGCGCACGTGCCCTCCCCCTCATACCCTCTGCCGTTTTCCTCCCACTCAGTCTGCCACCCTATATCTTCAGCCATTTCCTCATGTGGTCCCTCCAATTCTTGCCTTAACTTGTTGATTCTTAACCCTAGCCACACATCAGAATCCCTTGAGGGAATTCCTTCCTTCCTTCCTTCCTTCCTTCCTTCCTTCCTTCCTTCCTTCCTTCCTTCCCTTCTTTCTCTCTTCTTTTTTCTTTTGGGGGGGAGATTTTTTTTTTTAATTTAAAATTAATTTAATTTAAATTCAACTTAGTTAACATATGCTATATTATTAGTTTCAGTGGGGGTAGAACTCAGTGATTCATCAGTTGCATATAATACCCAGTGCTCATTACATCAAGTGCCTTCCTTTATGCCTATCCCCCAGTTATCCCATCCCCCTACCCCCCTACCCTCCAGCAACCCTCAGTTTGTTTCCTAGAGTTCAGCGTCTCTTATGGATGTCTCCCTCTCTGTTTTCATCTTATTTTATTTTCCCTTCCCTTCCCCTATGTTTTGTTTCTTAAATTCCACATATCAGTGAGATCATATGGTATTTGTTTTTCTCTGACTAATTTATTTTGCTTAGCATAATACCCTCTAGTTCCATCCACATCATTGCAAATGGCAAGAGTTCGTTCTATTGATGGCTGAGTAATATTCCATTGTGTGTGTGGAGGGGGTATATAAACATATATATAGATGTAAATATTTATATTGATAGATATAGATATATACCACCTCTTCTTTATCCATTCATCTGTGGATGGACATCTGGGCTCTTTCCATATTCTGGCTATTTGTGGACACTGCTGCTATAAACACCGGGGTGCATGTACCCCTTTGAATCATGTTTGTATCCTTCGGATAAGTACCTAGTAGTGCAGTTGCTGGGTCATCAGGTAGTTCTACTTTTAACTTTTTGAGGAACCTCCATTCTGTTTTCCAAAGTGGCTACACCAGTTTGCATTCCTACCAACAGTGTAAGAGGGTTTCCTTTTCTCTGCATTCTCACCAACATCTGTTGTTTCCTGACTTGTTAATTTTAACCATTCTGACTGGTGTGAGGTGGTATCTCATTGTGGTTTTAATTCATTGGGAGATTTTAGTTTTAAGTAATCTCTCCGTTCAACGTGGGGTTCGAACTTAGAACACCAATATCAAGAGTTGCATGTTCTACAAACTGAGCCAGCCAGCACCCTTCCCTTGGGGAGATCTCTCAAAGGATACTGCTACCCAAACAGGCCTGATCACCCAAATTTGTGAGGCCCGGTGTAAAATGAATTTGCAGGGCCCCTGTTCCAAAATTAAGAAGTTCAAGATTGCATTAAACTAAGCATGGGGTCCTTCCGAATGCGGGACCCAGTGGGACTTGTGCCCATGAAGCCAGCCCTGGACCCAGGCATTTTCCCTAAATGTTCAGATTTAACTGGCCTAGGTGGGGCCCTGGAATCTGCATTATGAAAGCTTCCTAGGAGTGCTAAGGTGACTAAACTGGCTGCTGCTGGTTGACCCAGAGAGAGAGACTGCATCTGCTTCCCAAATGGAAACTGTTTATTCTTATGCTTTTGACCTCAGGGTTAGGAATTGGGCTTACCTCTTCTTTCCAGAACATTTCTTTCATGGTTTTGCAAATTACCTGCTCAACTGAGGCTAAGGTCAGTCAGGTCTTTTCCTTGCCCTGGTCTAGGTCATTTCTGCACTTTGTTCGGTTGATTTCTTCATCCAACCAACATTTAGCAAATGGTTCACAACTTTCTCCACCCCCATTCATGTTGCTGCTTCAGAATCCTTACAACTGGCCCCAGGCATGATCTTGGCCTTTTGTCTCCCTGCCCTCCCATCTCCGGTGACCTCCCCTTCCTCCTCCTCAGCCTCCACTCCCATGCCCATATGGACCTGACTGACACTCCAGGCTCCTCCACCTCTGAATCTCAAACCCAAGTGCTCCCATCCATATGCTAACCTTTCCCTCAATTCCAGAGCCCCATTACATCTGTTACTCAACTCCCCGGGGGCCCCTGGACAATAACCCCTCCAGATATTCCTTGTCCATTGTTTTCACTCTCTTCAGTTTCCATTCTATCTTGCTTAGACTCAATGGTCTCGTCATTTAATTACTCCCTTCCAAATACTAAACAGTCTCTTCCTCCTCTGTCCTCACATCCCACCCATCTAGTAAAATTCGAACCCAGGATGAATTTCAGCATCCATCTTCCCCACACCTGCCCCTGGCCAGCAGAGTGCTGCTGGAGGCAAATCCCACAGCTGCACGGACCAGCTTCCATTCTGTTGCACTGAGAAAAGAGAACCAATTGGCCAACGTGCATTCCTGAGTTTGCACCCAACTCTCTGTCCTCCTGGCCAGTTCCTTCACAGATGCTTTCTGCCTCCTTTGCCTCCCATCTTCTCAGGAGCTGTTTGTAGGAATTATCTTCCTATTTCTTCCATCTCTTCTCTGTTCTGGGTCTTTCCCATCAGTAGGTAAGTGCCCTGGATTCTGCAGTTTTTAAACAGGAAACAAGGGATAAAAAGAAAGGGGAAGGTGAAGTGAGGTAAGGAGAGGAGAGAAGAAAACAGAAGAGAAAAGAGAAGAAGTCTCCTCATTTCCCTCGAGCTCCTACTTTCTTTCTCTTTCCTTCATGGCCACACTTTCCGGGCATGTAATCTCTCTCTCACCTCCCATTTACTCCTCACTCCCTTCTCCTGGCTCTCATTCCACTACTTCAATGAAACAGTCTTTGATAAGCCCACCAGTTACTTCCATTTTAAGCAGAATGGCCATGTTGGGCTTCTTCTTCCTTGACCTCTCATAGCATCACTGGAACTAGAATTCTCTCCTTCCTGAAATACACTCTCCCATTGGCCACTTGCCACCATTTTCCTTTCCTAGTTCTCCAGCTGCTCCTCTTCAGTTCCCTTAGGAGTTCTTCCTCCTCTATATAACTGTATGTTGGGTTTCTTTAAGGTTCCATTCTAGGCCCTCTCATTTCTCCCTCTACTCCCTATTCCTGGATAATCTCATCCATTATCGTCATTACAAATATCATGTAAATGTTGACTCATTTTATGTACAAAGACATGAAATACAAGTATCCATTTCTCTCATGCTACATAAGCGTCCTGGGCTGATATGGTAATTCTATAGTTTGAGGGCACCCAGGCTCCTATTGTCTGGTTCCTCTGCCACTCCCAATGCATTGCATTCATCTACATAGTCCCAGATAACTCCATGCCTACATTCCAGCCTTCACAAAGAGGTAGAGTAGCGGGAGCAGACAGACCCCTTCTTTAAGGACACTACCCAGAAATTACAGACATCACTTCTGCAAACATCCCATTAGCTCTAACTTCCAACAGCTGGCCACACCTAGCTCCAAGGAAAACTGGGAACTGTAGGCTCTATTCTGGGTGGTCGCATGCCCCCTTAAATTTCTCTTGGCGTGGAAGAAGGGGAAAACCAATACTTAGAGAAAACTAGAATTGGCCACAGGCATCAGCAGGATTTGCCAATTCTTTATTTTGTCAAATAAGGACATGAAAAAAAAAATACCACCTATTGCCGTCGCTTCATAAAAGAAAGGACATTTGTAATACCAGAATTGGAGAAGACATAATCTCAAAATAGAAAACAGTCTTTTAAATTGAACGAATTTAGATTTAGGGAAGACAGCATTGTATCATCCTCAATGTTGTCATTTCCCTTGAAACTGGCACAAGCATCCATCTCTGGCCTGAACCGGAAGCCAGGACTGAAGCGTGGCTGTTAGAGCATTGTCAGTATCACCTTTATTTCTCTACGCTACCCTGATTTAGGGTGATGGCCATGATAGCTCCCACCTGGTAGTACTACAGAAATCCAAGCTTCCACCCCCTCAAGTCCCTTCCCATGTCCAAGTGCCCCCAGGGCAGTTTGCGTTCACTGCTGTGGCTTGTAGGACCTAACCCCATTGCAGGACTGTACGTTACATCAGCGGTCTCAAGAAAGCTTGGCCACATCACTGCTGCACGCCCCAAGAGGGGAATTTCCCCAGCAGACAATGCCATCTCCTTTTGGCCAATCTTAGAGAGTCACACCTTTTCTAACAGTGGTCCTTCTTTCTCCCCCACATCCTTTCCGTGTAGAACAAGTCCAGGCCAAGTCGAGCCCAGAGGATCCCTCTAAGGGATGCTGAGCAGTGTCTCACCTACCAACACCCTCATCTCTCACAGAAGGACTCAGTGGCTTCTCTTGATTTACTTTAAGGTGAGTCCCTTTAAGGTGAGTCCTCTGCTCTTCTCTGTTGTCAAGAGGGTCTTCCCCATGCTCAGACCCCTCGACGTTTCTCTCAGACACGCTTGCAGGTAGAGAGTCATTCAGATTAGGTCATGGCATAGAAGCTAAAGGGCTGAGAACTCTCCCCTGGCTCAGGGCAATGAAGAAGGGGTACTCTGCACCCCCTTTCTCTTCCTTCATTTGCAGGGTATATTTTGGGGCATTGGGACAGGCTTTCAGCTGTGTTGTTGGAAAGGAAGCCTTGGGTGAGTTAGTTTTCTGACCTACTTCTCTTGTGTTCTGCCTTTCGAAAATGAAATGTTTTGATTTCACATAGGATCCTTCACTGCATGTTCTGGAATCCTAAAAACTAAGATTTTGTTGTTGTTCTTGTTGTTGCCAAGAATCCCCCCCCCCTTCTCATGTAGACATTGCTGAATTAGAATCTAAAATTTCAGTGCTGGAGGGGGCTTAGGGATCATAAGATCCTCCAGCTTCATTTTATGGGTAAGGAAGGTAAGGGGCAGAGAGGTAAGAGGACTGCCTGGGGTTCCACAGTAGACAGCCCCAAGGTCCAGGTCCCAAGATTCTGTGCCCTTGGCTGGGACATGGGGGGAGGGGGACACCTGGCCTGAGAAACTGGAGCATCGCCTTGAAGGAGGAGACACAGTGACCTGGCATGTTCTTGACAGCCTCTCCTTGCCCCTGAACTTCATAATAGCTGCTTGCCTTCCATGCCACATGAGGCTGATAAACAGAGGAAATTCTCACGGGAGGGCTCTTCAAGATCCGTTAAGAAAAGTTTCTCTTGTTTATAGCCGAGTGCATCCTAAGATGCAATGCCAACAGGGTTTGCTTCTTTGTTTATTTTAACCAAGAAGGGAAATTAGTGGCAAAAGAATATTTTGATAATGAATGGAAAGTTAGTCATGACATTTTTGAGGGGGGAAAATATAAATAAACTTTTTTTTAAATGGAGCTGTCTCAACGGATGATAGAGAGGATTAGTGGGTTTCAGCCAGGATGAAGGGACACTTGGGTGCCCTGCAGTGCCCGCTGTGGGGCTCTGCTTCCCGTGTGCATGTAGTAAACGCTTCTGGGGCAGGAGGAGTGAGATGTGTGTGGATGCATGCGTATACGTCTGTGTGTGATCTCCTAAAGCAATCCTTGTTAATGGAAAGGTTTTTAAATATTTGCAAACGGATCTCAGAACTTGACAGAACACAACGGTATCTATTTCAAAACAACCTGGGAGTATTCGGTGTCTGCTTGGGCCTGGAAATTTCCACTATGGCCAGCGCTCCTAAGCCTTTTCCTTCCAGCCCAACTCACTTCAAGTGGCATGATTTGATTAAGCATTTCTTCACTTTTAATTGCGTGCCAAGGCCCCAGGGCATCATTTGTTGGGTGGCCCTGAGTGGGCTGGAGTGGGGGCGGAAAGACTTGTCAATCTAGAAAGGTTTGTGCCTGACTTGCTCCCTGGTGTAATTCTGTCCTGCACCTGGCAAGCTTTCCCATTATTAGGAACAGGCCTGTCTTGGCTGATGATGCTTTTCAGTGATTCAGGGCCAGGAGCATCCAGGGGAGAGCCTGCTCCCAGAGAGCTCCTGGCTTGATGGGAAGGTGGGAGGGCATCGCCCTGCGCCTGGCTGAACTCCACTCACCACCTGGGAAATTATATCCCTCAGCTGCCCACTCGCACACTCTCTTACCCCAGTATTTCAGAAAAAGGCTTGTTTAATAATATCAAAAAAAGATCTTAACCTCCAAGCACCATCTACGCCCCTGTAAAATGAGGTAATGCTACAACCTCATGGGGTTGTGGTGGGTGTTAGAAATATCGTAGATCAAGTTCTGGAACATGGTGAAACTCTGCAAACCATATTTATAGACGGCCCCCTAGACTGTCCCAGGATCTATTCCTGTCCTCCCTCTACAGAGAACGCCCGTAGTGTTCAGGCATCCAACCCACTCCAAAGTAGCTGGTGAGCCCAGGGCCGGGCCCTCCTCAGAGAGGGGCCCTCCGTGCTCAGCAACCAGTGGTTCCCTCAGGATGACTCTGCAGTGCACTGACGGACATGAACGGAACCTACAGTAAGACATGAACGGAACCTACAGCTGGGGCTACAGTGAAGCCGGAAAGGGAGTGTCCTCTTCCCCAAGAGAAAGCCACAGGAAAAATATCCTTCATTCCTCAGGATGCTGTTTCTCAGGTTAATGCCATCTTGAAACCGGCTGGAGAATGAGGCCAATTTCCAAGGATGAAAAGGCATAGAGAAGGAAAGAGACTGGGTTCTGGAGAACCGTACCATCCATGTTGCTAACTGAATATTGCCAACTCAGTGTGACTGGTCTTCTCCCTATCTTCTCCGACTGGAAATCTTCATACCCCTCCACTAGTGAGCCATCCCCCCAAATAGTGAGCCATCCCCCCATTAATGAGTCACTCCCCCATTACTGAGTGACCCCCCCCAACTAGTGAGCCATCCCTCCCACCAAGGACTCACCCCTCCACTAGTGAGCCAGCCCCCCAGATAGTGAG
>CM052799.1:186883824-186902063 GCA_028533885.1 Nasua narica | reverse complement strand
AAGTAGGAGCACCAGCTCACCAGAGGAAAGGGTAAAGGAAATTTCATCTCAGAGCTTTGCAAACGAACAACGCTGCTGTGTGTTTTCAGATACTGCTCCTGGGACACGCCAAGACGCTGTGGGCTTTATGGGGTTTTGGCATCATAACTCCTCCATCCACTGGGAGGTTCTGGCCGCAAAGAACAGAAAACCTGACTGGAACCGGCCTAATCAATATGGGAATGTATGATTTTATATCATAAATATTCCCTGTAGGGAGCCTCCAGGCCAGTTGAATAAGTGGTTCGAGAATGTCAACAAGGACCCAGTTCTTTTCCTCTCTTTGCTTTTGGTGTGGGCTTCATTCTCTGTCTGGTATCAAGACGGCTGCAGGAATTCTCGGCATTCTAATAATGACCCCCACCAAGAAAACAGCTGCCTTTGCATTCCGTGCCACTCCAGGACCGCTGACTACAGATGAGTGGGTTTTGAATGAGGACAACATCCAAGGTCCCAGTGCCGAAAGTGACATTTAGGTCCAGGGAAGCATTTGACAAACCATGAAAAGACAGCCTGCTGGCCCTGCACCCACCAAGAACAAAGAAGGAGGCTCAAGATCACGGTGGCTGGCTTGGGATGTGGAAACAACGGCTCCACATCCCAGGGTGTCAGGGCAGCCTCCATCCCAGATCACTCAGTTCGAGGGGGATCACAGCAAGACGCTCAACAAGCAACACAGGCTGTGGTAAAGCAATCCTTGCCCAGAGCCCCCACGGCCTTGCAATCCTACGGAATGATGGTTGCCATGACCGGACTTGGCTGCCAGACCCTTGTCCCCAGAAACCCCCCAGCATTTCTGAGCCCCTGGGCTTCCGGATCCTCTGCAGAAAGACAGCTGCTAACCAATCAACCTAGCCGGCCCACAGGATGGAGAGGGAAGAGACAGACCTGACTCTGTGTCAAATCTCTCTTTCAGAAAATGATCAAAAAATTCTCTGGGAAAATGGAGGATATGTGCAACACACATGACAAAGGTTTGATTATCCTTATTGTATTATGAACTCTTACAGACCAATTTATTTAAGTGAACACCCATGTAAAGAATATAAAATTTACAACCTATAGGGGCACCTGGGGGGCTCAGTGGGTTGAAGCCTCTGCCTTCCGCTCACGTCATGATCCCAGGGTCCTGGGATTGAGCCCCGCATCAGGCTCTCTGCTTGGTGGGGAGCCTGCTTCCTCAACCCCCGCCTGCCTCTCTGCCTCCTTGTGATCTCTCTCTCTCTGTGTCAAATAAATAAATACAATCTTTAAAAATAATAATAAAAAAATTTTTAAAAATTTACAACCTATAAAAATGCTACCACTCGTTAGTAATAAAAAAGTCAAGTTAAAAAATGACACGCATTTGTTATTTTTCCTTTCTTTTCTGTTCTGTTTGTTTCTTTCTTCATAAAATGGTCAAGAAATACCACACAGTGGCACTGCTGCTATTATGTACTGCTGGGGTGATACAAATCCATGCCATCTTTCTAAAGGTCAGTTTGGCAAAATAGAGCAAAAAGACTGAAACACGTACATAACCTCTGAACCAGTGATTCCACGTTCAAAAATGTATCCTGAGAAAATAACCAAAGGAGTGTACAAGGCAGTCCTGCACACTCATGAATATCACTCTGGTGCTGCTTTCAACATTGCAATGATGGAAATTACCAGAACGTCTACTGGTATTTGGATTAGCTAAATGGATGAGGGCACATCCCTTTTGTACTCTGCATTCACCAAAAAACAATGCAAAAAAAATATAATTCATCAGAGTTAAAAGAGAGAGTTACAGATCATCAAGGTCAGTGTCAATTCTAGTAACGATTTGCACGGAACAACTTTGCAGTCTCTTTACATTCAAACTTCACACATATACAGTACACACAGAAGAAATATTTAAAATGTTCAGCAACTGGTTTCCAAGAACAAAGGGCCATGGCCCCAAATCCAGTTTGTCTTGGTGCTAGAATTGTTTTCATTACCTACTTTGTGTGCCAAGTACCCCCCAACAATGTAGTTTTACTTAATTACTTAATAGATTAAATAATTATTCAAAAACAAATAGCATTATTTAATTGCCCATGCATTAGTAGCTATATTTTTTTTCATTAGTAGCTATATTAACTCCTTTGTGTGTTTTCACATTTTCCACTTTTTTAAAAAGAGATTTTATTTATTTATTTCTTAGAGAGAGAGGGAGAGCTAGCACGCAAGCAGGGAGAGTGCCAGAGGGTGAGGGAGAAGCAGGCTCCCTGCTGAGCAGAGAGCCCGATGCGGGGCTTCATCCCAGGACCCTGGGATCATGACCTGAGCTGAAGGCAGACACTTAACTGACGGAGACATGCAGGCATCCTAATTCCACTTTTTTAAAATAGTGAAATGTATTACTTATCCAAACAGTTGAGGAGTTCAGTGATAAGAACTCTTCATTCCCTGTCCTCTATTCTGCCCTCCTGGCCTTTACCCCATGTCTGCTCTCCATTTTGGGGATCTCAAAAGCCACTCAAGCAACCACATTCTTCCAAAAACACGAAGCATCTGATCCTGGTATCAATAACCAGATTTTTGTCCTCAGCTGGGGGCAACATCCCTGCACTCTCTGGGGACACCAAGCAGAGGGTACACATCTGGAGGCTCCTTAAAGTCCTGATTACCAGGCAGTTCTCCCACCATCAGTGACAATTCACACACCTGCTGCACTTTGGGAGGGAGGTTCCACCCTGTCCATCAAAGGCTTAAATGCACAAAACTTTGGCCCACATTTCCCCTCGAGGTTCTGCTCACGCACTTACAGAAAGATGTCTGCACAAGTACACTCCCTGAATCGTTGTTGGAAATAACAAAAAAGATGGGATGTAGACCCACTGTCTACAGAGAGAGGATCATGAGTGTATGGGAAATCCCTATGGGAAAACATGAGACACAGCTACATGTGCTCATAGGAAAATACATCCAAGAGGTAGCAATAAGTAAAACAAAACAAAACAAAGAAAAAACTAAATCTACAGAGCAAGTATACTAGGATCCTATTTATGCTAAATAGAAAAAAAAAAAAAATCCGTGTACACATAACATTTCTGGAAAGGTCCATGAGAAGCTGAAGCAGTGCGGTCTTTTGGGAATCAGAGGGAAAGGGAAGGGTGACTGGTTGGGACTCCTTTCCTTTCCACTTTGTAGTCTTTGGCAATGTTATAACTTTTTGTCATGGGTATTAATAATTTTTAAAGGAGCGCCTGGGTGGCTCAGTTGTTAAGTGTCTGCCTTTGGCTCAGGTCATGAGCCCAGGGTCCTGGGATCGAGCCCTGCATCAAGCTCCCTGCTCAGCAGGAGGCTTGCTTTTCCCTCTCCCACTCCCCCTGTTTTTGTTCCCTCTCTCACTGTCTCTCTCTCTGTCAAATAGATAAAGAAAATATTTAAAATAATAATAATAATTTTTAAAGATCTGCTTCCTGACATTTTAGGGAAGGCCTCGGCAAAACAGTGGATGCGGACCACTGAGCCGGGTGAGTGCTCTCCAAGCTTGGGTGCTCATTTACGTGTCAGGGACTTGCCCACAGAGTGATTTCCATTTTAGCAGTCAAGGTCATCTCAGGGCAATGCTTCTCAGACTTTTCCACAGAAGTACCCCTTATGACAAAACAGAACAAACACGTAACCTCAAGGGATGAAGGAAATTGGCCCAAATCTCTGCCTCCAGCAAAATTTTTTTAGCGTGCAGACTATCTTAAAAATTCAAGAAAGTTCTGAATTTTATTCTACCATAGACTTGTCTTTGCCTTACAGTAAGAACAAACTTTTCTCTTCAAATTTTCTTTGTGGAATTCCCGTCACTATCTTGGTAAACCCCTCCCTCCCACTTTAGGTGGATAAAAATCTCCAGATGAAACTTAACAAGAAAAGGATTTATTCAAAGTCAGGCTCTGAGGCAAGAAAAGTTGAAGGGGGAAATCAAAACGAGAAACTTCTGGAAACCAGGACTTGATACCAGCTGAGAGGTGCAGACTCCATGTTCATGCAGAAGAGAAGCTGATCTGAAACATGGGGCTGGGATTTGCAGAGTGCTGCTCATGACGGGAAATGAGAACCAAGGATTAGAAACATTCTACCCACCAGTCTGAGAAGTGACAAAGACATCTGTCATCTACTTGGACTTTGGGGAAGAAAGAGAAAAATACTAGAAATCAGACACCCAGGCTGGCACTATCGATGAATATAAATTCACACTATCTGCCCGACACAGTGGTCCCAAACCACAACGTCAATGTCAAAAGTAGTTCCATACTAAAGAAATCTATAAGGTCCTGGTGGAAGAAAAATCAAAACTGCCTTGTAGAGGTGGTCCTCAAACTCAGGCAACTGGGACTTACCATAAAAATATGAGCCACACTGAAGATAAACAGAAATAGTACACTGCCTGAGGCAATAAATTGCCATGAGGGAAAATCACAGATGCCACAGCTGGGAAAAACTGAATATCACTGAATATCAAGAACCAAAGATAACAGGACAATGTAAAAGAGACACCTAATGTATTTAAAGATATAAAAGAAGAAACATAAGCCATAGACTCAGAATGAAAATAGAATGGGAATAGGGCCAAAGGACCCAATAGAAGTTTGAGAAAGAAAACATATAAACTTCCAATGGGAAACTGGAGTTGATGTAGTGTTTCTGCCACAGGTGAGGAGAGTGAACCAAAAGATTAGAGGAAATTACCCAACATGCCTCAAAAAAATAAAGAGATGGAAAACATGAGAGAGAAACTGAGAAACATGAACATTTGAATGGGAATAAGCAGCTTCTAACTAAGAGGTGTTCCAAGACAGAAAGGAAAGGACTGAGCAATTTTCAAAGACATAAGAGTTTAGATCTTCAATATCAGAGCAAGCTATGAACCCTCAGTTAAAGAAGTCTTCCAGAATCTGAGAACCATCATTAATATAAACCCATCCCTACACGCATCATAGTGAAACTACAGAATACCAAAGACAAAGACAAATATCCGTCTTCAAAGCTTTACAAGGCAAGTGGGGAAAAAATTAACAAGGCTAAAGAAGAACTAAATCATATAATAAATAAGAGAAATAGACAACATCTCCTTTTCAAGTGACCACAGAACAAACCTCAAAATTTCCAAAAACCAAAAACAGAACAGGAAACATTCTTTAATGACAATGTAGAAATTAATGTCAAAAATCTGAAGACAAAAAGTCCTTACTTACTGGAAAATTTTAAACACTCTTTCAAACAACTGTGGAGTCAAAGGAAAAAATACAAACTGATAGCAGAGAACAAGAGGGTGATAAGGAAGATATGACTGTGAGCGCTTACAGCAGTAGAGCAAAAGCAGCATGGAATGAAAATGCATATGCCTTATATAGTTTCATTAACAAACAGAAAAAGTAAAAATAAGTGAAGGAAATGACATAATAAATAAGTTTAAAAAACCATCAAACGGACGGAAGGATAGGATAGGTAAAGGAATAAATTAATAAAAATCTAAATAAATAAAGTTAAAATATAAGTATTATAAAACAGAAGACTATGGAACTAGTTAATAAATTCAAAGGCTGGGGTTTTTTTAGAGAACAAAATAATAAAATATATAAATGTATGGCTAATGAAATCAAGAGGAAGGAAGAAAGGGCAAATATATAAAATAAGACTAAGTAGATCCAATAACTGGAAAAACCATGGAAATTAAACAAATCATCTAAAAGTAGTTTGTCCAGTGTCATAAAAATAATTTTTCAAATACATTTGGAAACATGGATGAAAAGGACAGTGTTCCAGAGCCGAGGTCTCCAATACAGCAGCAACTAGCCACACATGGAAACTGAGCACTGAAAGTGTGGCCAGTCTTAGCTGGGATCTGTTGTAAGTATAAAATACACACTGGATTTTGAAGACTTATGAAGCAAAAAAAAGAACATTTCACTAGTAATTTTAATTGATCACATGTTGATGACAATGGTAATATTTGAGATATATTTGGTTAATAAAATATAATTTAAAATAATTTTACCTGCTTTTTTTCACTTTTTAAATGAGCTACCAGAAAACTTTAAATTATTTGTGTGACTTATATTTATGTTTGACAATGCTGTGAAAGAAAAAAATAATTTGTTAAAACTGACTCCAGAAGAGATGGAAAATCAAATAAACTAATAGCTGCACAGGAGCAAAGAAATTTGTCCCAGTTTCTCCCTGCCACTCTGCAACAGAAGCTCCAGACCAAGATGATTTTCCATTACAGAGGTGTAATTCCAATGGTATTTAAACTATGCTAGAGCATTTTAAAGAGAAAGGCTTTTAAATGCTCTTTGTGAAATAAGCATAATACAAAAACCTAACAAGGAGTGCTCACCAAAAAAGCCCAAAAAACAAAAAACAAAACAAATAACAACAACAAAAACCAAAAAAAAACAAAACCAAAAAAAACCTAACCCTCATACATTACTTTCACTTATGGATACTAAAGCAAGAAACCAACAAACAATGTCAACAACAAATACTAAATAAAACACTGACAAACAGGGTACTTGGGCTTTCAGGTAGAATACAATAGGTCAGAAAGATCAGCATTCTCTGTAAGGCAGTAATGACAACTGGGTAAGTTTGAAATAATCGTATTTTCAAGTCAAGAACCACGAAAACAAGGACTAGATAAACAGAAAACTCCAGAGAAGTAAGATTTCATCGTACATGAGCTGATACTCACCAGCTGGTTATGAGCTAATGTCAGCTTGGCTCAAACACATTATACAGAAAGAGAAAGCAGCAGAACTTTTGGTTAATGCAATGGATTGGTAAAAGAGTCCAAAACATGGGGCACCTGGGTGGCTCAGTTTGTTGGGCATCCAACTCTTATTTTCAGCTCAAGTAATGATCATGAGGTCCTAGGGTCAAGCCCCAAGTCTGGCTCTGCACTCGGCAAGGAGTCTGCCTGGGATTCTCTCTCTCTCCCTCTGCCTCTCCTCCAGCTTGCTCTCTCTGTCTCTCTCTCTGTCTCTCTTTCTCAAATAAATAAATAAATCTTTAAGAAAAAAAAAAAAAAGTCCAGGAATGCCTGAATGGCTCAGTCAGTTAAGCATCTGACTTCAGCTCAGGTCATGATCTCCGGGTCCTTTGACTGAACCTGTGCTCAGCGGGGAGTATGCTGGTCCCTCTCCCTCTCCCTCTGCCCCTCCCTGCCTTGTGCTCTCTCTGTCATTCTCAAATAAATATGTAAAATCTTAAAAAAAAAAAGTCCAAAACACAAGGCTAATTTTCCTCATGAGACATTTGCTAAGTTCTGGGGTGGGACTGGGGATAGTAGGGAGTGGGTGGATCCAGAAGGCTGGGACTGGGCTAGAAAGGCAGAGAGAAATATCTTGCAGTGTTGTAGGTGCTTAGGAAACAGTCCCATCAAGTGGAAAGGCCTGCCAGACACGTGACCAGTCTTTCCTTCGAGACATTTGCCAAATTTTAACGTGCTTGGAGTGGTTGCTTAGCTCAAGCCTCCAAAAGGCAGGACTCCTTTCAGGGCAAAGCAGAGGTGGAATGCATCTTACTAAACTGGAATCCAGGCCCAACTCGACTCAGTCTCTGATCAGACTACAGCAATCTGCTTTTCACCTCATGCACCTATGAGAAGGAAAAGGCAACTCTCACTGGTGAAGGTACCATCTGCAGCCTCTTTGCTTCTAAAATAATAGGATAAATGTATTAAAGGAAATAAATGGAATCCAGGCGCCCAAGAACTTGGTTTTAAAAGAAGGCTGTAGGGTGCCTGGGGGGTTCAGTTGGTTGAGCAACTGCCTTCGGCTCAGGTCATGATCCTTGAGTTCCGGGATCGAGTCCCACATCGGGCTCTCTGCTCCATGGGGAGTCTGCTTCTTCCTCTAACCTTCTCTCCTCTCATGCTCTCTCTCACTTTCTCTGTCTCTCAAATAAATAAATAAAATCTTTAAAAAATAAAAATAAAAAAAATAAAAGAAGGCTGTATACAGCAGAAGACAGGATTGGTAAACTCAAAAATAGATCAACACAAAAATCCAATATAAAGCACAAAGAGAATAGAGCATGAGTGATACATGAGACACAGTCTAAAGATCTAATATATGTATAATTGGAGTCAAGAGAGGAAATAAATAAAGGCAGAAGCAAAGTTTGAAGAGACAATGGCCAAGAATTTTATAATACTGATGAAAGACATCAACTCATTGATTCAGGTCTCAATAAACCCCAAGGAAGATAAATAAAAAGAAAAATGCATTTAGACATGTCTAAGTGAAGTAATGAAGATCAATGACAAAGAGAAAATCTTACAGGCATCCAGAAAAAAAATCCACATGACCTTTAGTGAAGCAACAGTAAAACTGATGATTGGTTTTTTTCAACAGAAACTGTGAAAGCTTAGGCGTCTGGGTGGCTTAGTGGGTTATAGCCTCTGCCTTCGGCTCAGGTCATGATCTCAGGGCCCTGGGATCAAGCCACATATCAGGTTCTCTGCTCCACAGGGAGCCTGCTTCCCTCTCTCTCTGCCGGCCTCTCTGCCTACTTGTGATCTCTCTGTCTCAAATAAATAAATTAAATCTTAAAAAAAAAAAAAAGAAACTGTGAAAGCCCACAAGACAATGAATAAAATGATAAATTTAAAGCACTGAAAGAAAAAAAATATATCAAAGTAAGATTCTATAACCAGCAAAAGTCCTTCAGATAAAGGCAAAATCAAAAATTTTCAGGCATCAAACAAACAAACAAACCTGGAAATAATTCATCCCCTGTGGAAAAGCACTACATGAAATACTACAGGATATTTTTTTTTAAGTAAAGGAAAAATGTTCCCAGATGGAAGCACAGAACTTCACAAGGGAACAAAGAACAGTGGAAACAATAAATACATGGGAAAAGAGAAAAGAATATTTTCTGGTTTGAAGCCAAAATAATAAGAAGAATGTCTTGTGAGCTTTATAACATATGTAGAGGTAAAATTATACAACAATACCCCAAAGTGGGGGATGGAGTAAATGGGCTTAAACTGTTGTAAGATTATTGCATTATTAATTGAGAGATAAAAGTACCAATTTAAGGGTGCCTGAGTGGCTCAGTCTTTTTAGTGTCTGACTCTCAATTTTGGCTCAGGTCATAACCTCAGGGTCCTGAGATCGAGCCCCACATAGGGCTTCATGCTGGACCCCTCTTTCTCCCTCCCTCTGCCCCTACCTCCCTCTCTTAAAAAATATCAATTTAAGGTCAAAATTAATAAGTCAGAGATGCATAATGAACTCTTTAGGGCAATCACCCCCCCAAAGAAGTATAATTAAAAAGCTAATGGACCATGGGGTGCCTGGCTGGCTCAGTTGGACGAGCATGTGTCTCTTGATCTCAGGCATTGTGAGCTGAAGTCTCACATTGAGCATAGAGATTACATAAATGGATAAAAAAAAAAAAAAAGCTAATGGATGCAAAAATAGAGTAGAAAAATACATGATTAATTTTCAGTTCTGGTTGTTGGTTTATTTCCTTAATTCTGTTAATTTCTATTTTGAAATCATATTATCAAGGACATTTGAACTTCAGATTCTTGGGTTTTCTTGTTGAATTGACCCTTTTACCATAAGGAAACACTTCCTTTTCACCTTAGTAATACTTCTTGCCTTAAAGTATAGTTTGTTATTAAGTCAGCCAAATTTCTTTTTGCTAGTATTGTGTGGTATAACTTTGTCACCCTCTACTTTCATCCTTAACCTTGCCCTTATATTGGATTTGTGCTCACTGTAAACAGTCTATGGTTGGGTCTCACCTCTTTTTATTTAGTCTGACTGCTTTATTCTTTTAATTGGAGTGTTTTACATTTACATTTCAACTAATTACCCATATAGTTGCATGAAATCCTACCATGTTGCTATTTGTTTTTTATTTGTTCCATCTGTTCTATTCCTCTGTCCCTCATTTTCTCCCTTTCTGAGGATTAATCATGTATTTTTCTATTCCATTTTTCTCATCTATTAGCTTTTCATACCTTCATGTGCAGATTCTTATGCAAATACTGCATACATATATACCCATATACATATGCACATGCATAAACTCATGTACTTATATACTTAAGGTTTGTGCACTTTTGCTATCAACAAAATGTTAACAAATATACTACCAAACAGGATTTATCAGCAAGTGAAGATTATAATGCACACCAGGACCAAGCATGCAAAGATGATTCAGTGTTAAGAAATCTACTTAATTCTAAGGAGAAAATTGTGTAGTCACTTTTGTACACGTTCAAATAGAATTTGACAAAATTTGACAATTCGTTCTTCATTTTTCAAAGGCAATAACATGGGAATAAATAGATACCTTTTAAGTGTATATCTGAACCTCAAAACCAAAAGCACACTCACTCAATCAAGGAATACTAGAAGCTTTTCCCCTTAAGTCAGGAAAAAGATAAGTGTTTGCTCACTATCACACTATTATTTAATTTTGTACTAGAGGTACTAGCCAACACAACTAGAAAAAGAACACAATAAAAGTATAAAAATCAAGCAAAACGAGGTAAAACGACCACTATTTGCAGGGCATTTGTTTTATTCTTTGAAACCCTAAGAGAAATGAGTGGAAACTACTACAATCAATAACAGAATATGGTAGGATAGTAGGATAAGTAAAATTAATTTACAGAAATCAATAGCTTTTGTTTGTACAAGCAAATCAGGCAATATAACATGAGAAAATAGCTCATTTACAATAAAAAAAGATAAAATAATTAAAAGTAAGCTTAACAGGATACATGCAAGGCCTACATAATCTCTTAAATGCTCATAAAAGAGAGAGTGTGAGAGAGTGGGGTGCCCAGGTAGCTCAGTTGGTTGTCTGGCTTCGGCTCAAGTCATGATCCCAGGGTCCTGGGACCGAGTCCCACATCAGGCTCCTTCTCAGCAGGGAGCCTGCTTCTCCCTCTACCTGCTGCTCCCCTGCTTCTGCTCTCTCTCCCTCTGACAAATAAATAAATAAAATCTTAAAAAAAAAGAGAGAGAGAGAGGGAGAGAAAGTACAAGACTTGAAAAGATTAAAAGACATACCATGTCCTTAGACAGGGAGACTTCACCTTTTGTCAATATCCCTCAACTTACAAGTGTTAATTTATAAATATTATCCCAATAAAACTATAAAAAGAAATTTTTATCTATTCAAGGTGATTTTAACTTTCACATGGACAAATAAACAAAAATAAACCAAGTAATTTTGATAAAGAAAATAAATGAGGAATAGCTACATCATATATTTAAATGCACTTAAAATCTTCAATAATTAAAACAGTATAATTGTAGAATATGACTCATCAGCCTGACATATGGCACAGAATTTAAAAGCCTGAAAAATATCCAAATACATATAGAAATTTTAAGATAAAGATGACATCTCAAATACGTAAGGGAAAGATGGACCAGCCGATAAGTGGTGTTGCAAACAAGTATTTTGAAATTTTTATTTATTTGAGAGAGAGAGAGAATGAGTGGGGGTGGGGGGCACAAAAGGGGAGTGAGGGGGATAAGCAGACTCCCCGCTATCAGGGAGCCTGCCATGGGGCTCAATTCCAGGAGCCTGAGATCTGACCTGAGCTGAAGTCAGACGCTTAACCAACTGAGCCACCCAGGCGCCATGATAACAAATATTTTGTATCTAGACTTCACATCTATGGTAGAATAAATTCTACCTGCAAAAGCTTTAAATATGAAAATTTAAAACATAAAAAAAATGGGAGATGAAGAAAGGCTTGCTAACTATGGCTCAAAATCTAGAAGCCACGAAACAGATGGTTGACAATTTCAACTACATGAAAATCAAAACCTTCCACGTGGCAGAAAGCAAACAGATTTTGAAAACCACCCAAAGCAGGGGCCCCCGGGTGGCTCACTGGGTTAGGCACCCAGCTCTTGTTCTCTGCTCAGGTTTTGGTCTCGATGTCTTGAGTTCAAGCCCTGCGTTGGGCTCCACACTGTGGCACCTACTAAAACAGAACAAAACAAAACAAAACAAAAAACCAACCTAGGCAAAGTCAATAAGTGAATGACAAAGTGAGAATTATGCGTAGCTCATACCACAGAGGCTTTTCTTCCCCAAAGAGCTCCTGCACGGGATGAGGCAAAGACCCACAAACCAATAGGAAAGTGGACACAGATACAATTAGCAGGAAGGACACTTGGTTCCTAAACATATGAAAATTGGCCAATGTCAACTGTAACAAGAATTCTACATATTAAAACCATACTGATTTAAAAGTTAACTTATTAGACATGGCAAAAATCCAAAAGCTTGAAAACAAACTAGGTTGGGGAGCTCTGGAGACGCAGGCGCTCTCTCTCTTCGGCTGATACCAGGAACAGACTTTGGCATACCCCCTGCCGAGGGCAATTTGGCGACATCTGTCCACATTAGAGATGCATTTACCTTTGACTCAGCCATTTTACTTCTAGGAATTTGCCTTCTGCATAAACATCACGCACTATGTGAGTTGCAAAGTTATCCATGGCAGCTTTGTTTGGAAGCTAAAGATTGCGAACAACCTAAATGTCCACACACAGGAGACTGTTTAGGCACCTTTTGCACAGTAAGTAAGCATCAGTGAAGGAGAAAAATGACATGGTTCATGTTCCACGATGGAAAGATCTCTAAGACACAGTTAACTGAAAAGAACAAGGTACAGAATAACAAGTAGAAGGAGTTGGAAGTGAGAGAAGAACATATATTCGATTTACTTGTATGTGCGAAAAAGAAAGGAAGGGAGGAGGGGAAGAAGGGAGAAAGAGAGACAGAAAAAAGAAAGAAAGAAAGAAAGAAAGAAAGAGTGAAGGAAGGAAGGAAGGAAGGAAAGAAAGAAAGAAAGAAAGAAAGAAAGAAAGAAAGAAGGAGTGAAGGAAGGAAGGAAGGAAGGAAGGAAGGAAAAAGAGAAAGGAAGGAAGGAAGGAAGGAAAGAAGCTAGAGATAAATTAGTAACAGTGGCTACCTTTTGAGGTGAGGGATAAGAAATGAGCTATTGAGAAAATGTGTTTTCCACTGTGTAATATTTTATAACTGTCGGGTTTTTTAATCATATGCTATAGTACTTACTCAAAACGTGAAATAAATAAATGTTTAGCTACGAGAAGGAAGTGTAGGACAATGCCCCTCGTCCCCAGAGCAACCTGGCTCCCTCAGGGCAGAGCTGAGGCACAAGCACGGTGCTGTCTCGGTTTCACAGAGCCCGGGTGGGTGTAGCTGAGGTTTAGGACGTGCTCAGTCCTGTCCAGGGAGGTCAAGGGTCTTTCTCGAGCTGGAAGCCCAGGACTGGGAGACTCTGCGGTGACGGTGACAAGTCCCGTGATTTCAAAATGGGCCTTGGCCCCCTATGTGAGGAGGTGCCTGGGGGGCCGCTGAGGGGCGACCACTGCTGCTTTCTAGAGCTGCTGAGAGCCAGCCCTGGGCCAGCCCGCCAGCTCTGCGAAAGGCTTGAGTGGCACCGCTCTGTGCCGTTTTCTGAATCTGCTTCAGCCAACTTCTCTATCCCTGATCACCCTCCTCGCCTGGCGAGATCCCTCAGACAGGATTACAAAAGCAGAGTCAGCAACCTGGAAAGGAGGCTGGCCTGTCAGAGGAAGCTGCCTCCCCGCCGGCGCTGACCCCAGGACCCTGGCCTCGCCCAGTGAGAGAGTGAGGCTGAGGCACGGACACCTGATTGCTTTTGTGATTTCTCCAGGGGCAACAGTGCATCCAGCAACCGGTGTGGTCATTTCCTTCTTCACGAGACCTTTTATCACCGTGTGGCTGAGGGCCACCCGCAGTAGCCCCAGGGGTGGTCTGGCCACGGTGGCCTGCGCCTGTGAGCGGCAGCCAGCAGCAGCCCGAGAGAGGACAGGTGAGCCACAGTCCTCTCCCTGCTTCTCAATGTCAGGCACGCCCTTGGTTCACGAGCACCTGCTATGGTCCCCTTGCAGTCCTGGGGTACCTCCGGGGTTCCCAAAGCTCCCCGTCTCTTCGTCCATCTGCACAATACAGCAAGGGTTAGAGGCTGCTTTGTATCATTGCTTGCATCACTGCAATTGCTTCTGCAGCTCAAGACCGTGGCCCCATCAGAGCAAGGGTCTGTGTTATCCTTCCTCGTGTTCTCTGGAGCCCCGCCCCCCCCACACGGACTCGAGCACACAGCGAGGCTTCCAATACATGCTTGCTGGTTGCCTGCCAGTCTCCAAGCTAGTGATGGAGTTACATTACAGCCAGTGAAGCCCCGAGGGGGAATCTTCAGCACCACCCAAAGCTCACCTCGTCCTGATCATCCAATCCCCCTCCCCCCTCCAGGGACAGTGCCTGCCTTCGGTTTCCTCCAGCTGGGAGGGCCACAGTCCCACCGCAGGTCCATTGCACTGGCCGGCTCCCCCCGACCCCTGGAAGGTTCTTCCCCCAGAAATCCATAGGGCTTAGCCCCTCACCTCTTAGTCAGGTCTCTGCTCAAAGATGGCTTTTTCAATGAGCCCTTCCTAACTCACCCTATTCAGTAATCCCTCCTTGGGGCGCCTGAGTGGCTCAGTGGGTTAAGCATCTGACCCTGGATTTGGCTCAGGTTATGATCTCAGGGTCCTGAGATAGAGACCCCCATGAGACTCTGGGCTCAGCAGGGAGTCTGCTTAAGATTCTCTCTCCCTCCCCCTGTGCTCCTCCCCACCCCTCCCCCGACGTGTGCGTGCACACGCACTCTTTCTCAAAAAAAGAACATGAAATCACTCCCCTACCTTCCATGTCCCTACTTCTTTCCTGCTAGCCACTTACCATCACCTCGAATATTCTATAGCTTTAACTGTCCTATGCCCTGTGTTTTCCATGACAATATGAGCTTCCCAAGAGCAGAGATTGTTGTTTTGTTCAGTGCTGTCCCCCCCAGGCATAGAACAATGCCTGGAACATATTAGGTGCTCAGTAAATATTTACTGAAAACATTAATATATGTACTGATCCATTAATTTAGCCATGGCTCTTTGTCAAAGTTCATTCAACTAAAAAGATACAGATTATATATTGTTTGCATATGTGGGTAAAAATACTTCCATATATTTCTTTTTTTTTTTTCATATATATTTCTTTACAAGCAGTTTCATAGATACCATTTCATTTTATTTTAGTTTCAGGAACTGTTATTACCCTGATTTTGCAGAGGTGAAATCCAAGACTCAGAAAAGTTAGATTTTCCAGGACCTTTAGTTGGTTCCTAGCAGAACTGGGGCATAGCTTTTCTGTCTCCCTGTGTTTGGTTTGGTTCACCCACCCCAGGCTTTTGGAATGGGGATGGCCCCTTCTTTCTGTTTCCTGGTGCTTTCTGAAGCTTCCTACTCTCCTTTAAGAAGAAAAACCTGTATTTTTCCCTTTCCTTCTCCTTCCGCCCAGATAGCTCAGGGCCCATTGTCCCCCTCCCCCCTTCCAATTCAGGAAGAAGCCATTGTGATTGTTTGTTGGCAGAACCAGCCTTGGGCAAGGTTGCATTCTAATTTTTGGACTCTGTTCACTAGGTTCTTTCACATTGCAAGGAGCAGACACAGGCCCAGATCCCCCTGAATAATGTGGATTTATTGCAATAATTCACGTGGGGTTAAGAAAGATAGGGATCTGGTAACAGCCCAGCTTCATGGAAACGTAGCCGCCTCACTCCGGGGCTGGAACACAGGCTCCCCGGCGCCTCCCCCTTCTCTGTCTGGCTAACTCCCCTCCTTGTATCTGGGATCTGCGTCCCCTCCTCCTCCGCATTGGCCGACTGAGCAAGATGTCCCTTCTTTGTGGCGCTGGAATTTTCTGTGCTTCTCTGGATTATGGCTCTGATCCCATTGCAAGGGCTCTGATCTGCTCTCCATCTACCCTCCTCACCTTCCTGATAAATGCACCTTTGCTAACTCCCAATCTTTTGCTCTCTAGGACCCACCGGCCTCTTCTAAAAGGTCTCCCTAGTCCTTGGATGGATAGATCTAGAAAGATGCCCGGTTCATTCATTCTCCCTACACGTACTGAGTTGCAAAGCCCAGCAGAGGAACTTGGAGGACAATTCCAGACAGGACTTGCAGCTTGCTTGGGCAAGAGGGGAGCTGAGGTCGGTGCTTTCTGTCTCTCTTTCTCTGTTGCGCGCGCGCGCACACACACACACACACACACACACACACACACACACACACACACACACAAACGGCACCTCAGTTACATCCCCCCCTCTACGCCCCCACCATGATACAGGCGTCGCCAGCTTTTCTTGCATAAAACAAAACAAAACAAAACCAGCTTCGCCCACGGTGACTCGGGAAAAGCGCCTGGAAGCCTGGAGGACTGGCTTGGGGACCCGGCGAGGGGACCCGCTAGGGGGCCGGCTCGGGATCGGCTCTGGAAGGCTCAGGGACCAGCTCGGGGACCGCTGCGGAATGCGGAGCGCGCGACGCCGCCAGGGGCCGCCGCAGCCGCGGGCGCATGGAATTTTCCACCGGCCGGCGGAGCTTGCACAATCGCGTCTCATTGGTCGAGCGGGAGTGTCTGTCCCGCGTGGGGACGGAGATTAGATTAGCCAGGGAGCCCTCCTCAGTGGGCTTGGCAGGGTTCTGATTAATCAGGCCAGCGGGGCCGGGAATGGGAGGCCAGGGAGGGTGGGAGCAGGAGGAGCCCAAGCCTGTTATCAAAGCCCGCTCAGCTGAAGCCTTTGGATGTCACCTTTCTGCACAGAAAATGCTCCAGTGAGCCGGGAACGGCAAGGGAGACGTTAGAATTTGCCTCTTTATAGCAAAATTCCCCTGGAAACCACAAGAAAATAAGATTGCCAATGCTAAATCCTGCTGTTTCCCCCATTCTCCCCCCACTCTCGGCCCCTTCCCTTTAAAGTCTTTCTTCCAGACCCTGGTGTTTAACCCTTTGAGCATGCAATGGCCCATCCCCAGGGTCAATTCAGAAACGCAGACAGTGAAAGACAATTAGAAACAGGGAGAGCAGGACCTTTTAGGTCTGTTGCAGAATCAGCATGAACTCCCCACACAGGAATTAAAACATGCACCAAGACCTGTGAGAGAACATCACTGTGCTCAAATCTTTGGGTTAATGGAATTTATGTGTGAGCTGGTCATGTTGACTTATGATTAAAAATACTACTCTTGCTTTGTTTGCTCCGGAAGTTTCTGGCATTAGGAAGCTCCTTTCTGGAACTGTTAAATCTGCCACACAGCCCAGCTCGGGCTCTGGAGGAATGTTTGGTGAATGAATGAATGATGTCCCCTGCAGTCTGGGTCTCTAGAATGACAGCCCTGGGAGCTCCTGGGTCCCAGTGCCAGTGCAGTCATTTCTAGTCACATGACCTTGGACAACTCATTTCGCTCAGCCTCAGATGCCTTGATTTTAAGATACAGGATGCCTGGGGGGTTCAGTGGGTTAAGCCTCTGCCTTCAGCTCAGGTCATGATCCCAGGGGCCTGGGATAGAGCCCCGCATCAGGCTCTCCGCTCAGCAGGGAGCCTGCTTCTTCTCCCTCTGCCTGCTGCTCCCCTTGCTTGCCTTCTTGCTCAATCTCTCTCTCTCTCTGACAAGTAGAGTCTTCTTAAGAAAATGGCATGGAGGGGCGCCTGGGTGGCTCAGTTGGTTAAGCTGCTGCCTTCAGCTCAGGTCATGATCCCAGGGTCCTGGGATCGAGCCCCAAGTCAGGCTCCTTGCTCAGCGGGGAGCCTGCTTCTCTCTCTGCCTCTGCCTGCCACTCTGCCTGCTTGTGCTCTCTCTCTCTCTGACAAATAAATAAAAATAAAATCTTAAAAAAAAAATCTGAGAAAAAAAAAGAAAATGGCATGGATAGGTTCCTCAAGAAGTTCAATAACAAAATTACCACGTGATCCAGCTGTCTCACTCCCAGGTACACCGGGAAGAGAACGAAGAACAGGTTCTCAAAACAGATCCGTGTACACGACCGTTCACAGCGGCGCTGTTCACAAGGAAAACCCAAGCGTCCACCGATGGATGAACCCACATGAACAAACGGTGGGTGTGCACACCCCGGACTGCTACTCGGCCATTAAAGGAGCGAAGTAGCGACACAGCCCACGGCAGGGATGAACCCCGCAAACATGATGCTAAGTGAAAGAAGACACCAAAGGCCACACGTTGTATGATTGCATTTATGGGACGTGTCCCGTAGCGGTGACTCTAGAGAGACAGGAAGTGGCTGGTGGTTGCCAGGGCCTGGGGGAGGCC
>CM052799.1:186853152-186883324 GCA_028533885.1 Nasua narica | reverse complement strand
TTTTTTTTAATCTAAACGTGCATCATTTTTGCTCTTAAAGGCAAGAGACCCGGGAAGATTTTCATGACCCCCTGAGGTTTGTGACCTGCTGGTTCTTTGGTTCACTGACCTTGTTCAATCCTCTCTTTATACAAGGGAATGCTATGCTTCTCCCATTCTCTCTGGCTCTCTCACATGCTTGCAGCAAATTAAGTGAACTCTGTCTATCATTTCAGCAACGGTGACATATAATCCCAGTGTTAAAGGATGGAATTTTCCAATGTAAGAAGCAGCAGAAAGCGAACAGAGGAAACGTTGCCATGAGCAAAGGTTCCTCAGCACAGTATCTCCAACTGTGCTACAAAGCAGTCCAGCGTTTGGATGAAAAGTGGGAAAAAAAAATCTGACAATGGAGTGATTGTTCTCCCTCCACAAGCAATGCTACTATTTCTAACCCCTCGATGGGCTGTGTTGGCACCAGACACACATCGTCTGGGTCTTCCACCAGTGGCGGGCAAGCCTACAGGCAAAGGGGAAAGGTCCTGTTGTTTTCCAAGAGACCAAGATCCACACACCAGGGCTGCAGCCACCAGAACCTTTCCTCACGGAACAAGGGCAGGAATATCAGAGCAGTCACTCACCTTGTCTCATTTGTTCACCAAGAACCCAAAGCCAGCAACACGGATTGGCTCTTTGCATTTTGTCCAACGACTTGCCTACTACTCTAGAAAAACAACCAAGATCTGCCCAGAATCTGCAATCTCCTAAATCTTAAAATAATGACTAGCCTATCCAGAGTTTCCATCCAAGGCATTGTTGGTTCCTGTACAAGAAAACCCTCTGGGGTGAGAGTCGGGGAGGCCAAGAAAGGCATGTGGTTATTTTTGCCACACTTTGGAAAGAATAGGGAGTCTATTTTTGACATCAGCTGTTCAGCTTTCAAATAACTTTGACCCGTAAAACATACCTCATTTAAAAATCGATTACCAATTTTACTTAACTTTAAGCCTTTTTGGTTTTGCACTATTTCAGGTACGTACGCACACACACACAGTCTCACACCTACATTCTATTTCCCGGCCATATGTGAGCTAAATAAAGTTTTGGCATAGGTTAAGGAATCAAGGCCCCAATTTTCATATGACAAACATCCATCTTTAAATAATAGTAATAATAAACAGTGATCAGGTGGAGAGTTGGTGGTTTGGTTCAGATGACAGTACTTCGAAGACTGACCACAGCATTCAGTGCCATGAGCCATTAAAGAAGGAACTATGTGTTTAAGAGATAGGAGAGGGATAGGACATGGAGAGGGGCAAGGGGCAAGAAAAGGAATCACACGGTAGTTGTCGACTGTGCCGCAGACGGGCGAGTCATTACTGGTCAACTCTGAGCGGACAGCAGAGATCAGACACGAAGTTCCCCGAGGGCTTGTGAGCCCTAATCAGGACGGCAATGTCCCTGAGCACCAACCACCACATTCGCTCACAGAAGTGAAAATGGCTTCTCCACGTGGAGGCCCCTTCCTCGTAGGGAAAGCCAAGAATATGCGTTCCATCGGTTTAAAGAGAAAAGAGTATGTACTTCATACAGTCATGAAAGCGTTCGCAGTCCAGAGTTCAGCCAGTCTCTCCGTTACAAAACAGAGAGCCGCACTGTGTTACCACAGTGATTCCTAACATGAAAGCGTGACGTTGTTTTGGCTCTACCTCATTTCAAAGGCAAAGAAAATTGCTGTTCTTTGAAGACTTTAGTTCGTATTGTTCATCTAAAGTAAAAGAAAATTACAAACAGAGGGCAGCTTCCCCTGCCCTCCTCACCTCTGCATCATCAGACACCCACCTCCTGTCAACTCCTGGAGAACTCGGAGGTCACTCCCTACCTTCCCCAGCCGTCTGTAGACAGACACTCTTCCCCCCTCGAAGCCACCTCGCCCCATCGCTGCAGCGCCCCCAGGACCTGACGTAGGAGCTTAATCAGTGCTGTTGACTGACTGAATGCATTTGGGGATTATAGGATTTTAGTCCTATCTATCAAATTAACCTCTTTTTGGGAAAATAGGAGACACGGAAGTGGAAGAAAATAAGTCACAGTTTTAAGTTTAGCATCAAACTTCACTAGATACGGAGATACTAATGCAAATATTAAACCAAAAAGAAACCGAGTTGGAACGCTGCAGAGACTATCTGTGCCAATGTGGCTGGGATTGCCCGTCTCTGGACTGCCATCCCCACATCCCAGGAAACCCCTCCGTCCTGGGCAAACCTTGGCAAGTGATTACCCTGCAGGCTCTCAGTGACTCTGAGAGACCAAAATTGAGATGTGGACTCAGTTGGAAATCAGCAAGACTGGAGAGGACTTATAAATGCTTGACACACCCTGGATCCTCCTCTCTGTGAGGCTCTACCTCAGCCCCATCGGTTTCTTTCACTGCACTCAAAACAATGTGATTAGGTTTCTGGTTATTCATTTATCACATGTTCTCCCTACTCAGTGTGAGTGAGCTCCATGCAGTCAAGGAAATCATCTAGCTGACTTCCCACTGTAGGCCCAGAACATTCTCCAGCAAACAGAGGACATTCAAGAAACATGTGTTAGGGGTGCCTGGGTGGCTCAGTGGGTTAAAGCCTCTGCCTTCGGCTCAGGTCATGATCTCAGGGTCCTGGGATCGAGCCCCACTTTGGGAATCTCTGCTCAGCAGGGAGCCTGCTTCCCCCCCTCTCTCTGCCTGCCTCTCTGCCTACTTGTGACTTCTCCCTCTCTGTCAAATAAATAAGTAAAATCTTAAAAAGAAAAGAAAAGAAAAGAAAGAAAGAAACAAACAAACAAACACGTCTTAGATGCAGAACTATCTCCCAGATCACGGAATCTGACAGAATCGTGTTTTTACTTATTCTAAGATGCAGTTTTTCACAATGTAACAGCTCTGGAGTCCCGATGCGTCTCAGTCACCTGCGCCTCAGCCATCGGTCTAAGTGGTGGGGGTCATGACATCACTGCCTTTGCCTCTGTTTGTGTGTCCACTTGGTCGTGGCTTCTCACACTGTCCTCACTTCGATTGTGAGGCATGTGTATCTGCTGGTTTTACCCGGGAACTTAACTACCATTTAGAAATGTTCTCAAAAAAAAAAAAAAATTCCACCATGACTCAGCATTGAAATGACAAGCTATTTTGTACTCAAAAAGGCACAGAAGCCAAACAGTAGGATGTAAATGAGGTATTAGTAATGCATATTTGTCACAGAGGAATGATCATTAAGTCATGTTTTCTTGCAAAGGAACAACCAAGTGCCTCAGGAACCTCGGAAAGGGAGATACCAACAAGGACAGACAAACTGTGTTACATTCTGTCACCGTGATAGTTTCATTGCTAAATTTCTCAGAAGAGATGGTGATTAATTTCAAAAAACTCTGTTGTGATTGATTCCTAGTCCTTCGGTCAGGACTATTGTTAAAGGTACCCTTCATATGGTACCTTTAATGGTAGATCTTACATCCAAGGGTATCTCAGACTTGACTTAATGAAATAAGGTATTAGCCCTTTCCAATCTTTTATTCAGATCTGCAACAGCCCTGCCAGGGACCAGCAAGGAGACTCCTGGTACATGACGGGGTCAGGAAAGTGTAGCAGCTCATTAGATTTGTGCGACTCTTCCAGAACCTTCTCGTGATTTTTCTCAAAGGCCCTTACTACTGGCTGGGCGTGTGGAGGGCTCTCTGGTTCTAACATCAACTTTAGTTTTCGGGTACCCATCAATTTCCCATTAGCGTTTTCTCACGCAGAGTGCCTTGCCCACTTTTGCTCCTCACCCTGGACTCCTTGCTAAGCCTGAATGATGCCCATTGAGAGAATCTCCTTATAGCCTCAGCACTGCACCTACCAAGTCCTGTCCTACAGGGCCTGAGAAATCTCAAACACTAATTGCAATGTGATATGTACCTTTAGGACAGTTACCTACCATCTTTGGTGACGACAAGCTGAATAATTCTGAGAAAGGATTTCATTGTGTTCCCTCTACAGGATGGACACAAGAGATGCTCAGAACAGTGCAAGTACCACAAGACCAGAGAAAACTTGGTCAGTGTCCTGGCCAGAAAGTACAGTTGGAGGAGTTGTTAGGGACAGTCCAATTCATAATTATGAACAGTAATCATACATTGGGTTAAACATTTTTCTTAGTCTCGAGAGTCTCTCAATATATTGTTATATGTTTGTCCTTAAGTAGTTTGTTCATTCATTTATTCCCTTTTTTTTAAAGACTTTATTTATTTGAGAGAGGGAGGGTGAGAGGGAGAAGCAGATTCCCTGCTGAGCAGAGAACCCAAAGTGGGGCTCGATCCCAGGACCCTGAGATCATGACCTGAGCCAAAGGCAGATGCTTAACCAGACTGAGTCACCCAAGTGCCCTCATTTATTCTTCTAGTAACCAGAAAATTGAGTGCCTACCATATGTCAGTCCACTCCTCTAGGCACAGGACATAGAAGAACAAACAAAAAAGAAAATTTCTATATAATATATAGCATAGGAAGGGTTTTTAACCTGGGGTCCACAGACCCTCTCCACAGGTGGTGTGTGAACTTGGGTGGGGGAAAACAAAACAAAACATTGTCTCTACTAACCTCTCACCCTTTGAAAAGACTGATTTGTCTTTGCCATTATAGTTTTGTTTTTTCAACAAGTTCATATAAATGGAATTATACAGTATGTAGGACTTCTGAGATCGACTTCTCTTACTCAGCACAACACCTTTGAGATTCATCCAAGTTGTTATGTGTGTCAATGATTCATCCTTTTTATTGCTGAACTGAGTTGTATTCCACTGTAGGGATGTACCCCAGTTTACTTACATATTCAGCTATTGAAAGACATTTGGATTGTTTCTGGATACTGGTGAGTATGAACAGAGCTGCTCTAAACATTCAGGTAGATTTTTGTGGAACCTAAATTTTTAATTCACTTGGGAAAACATCCAGGAGTAGGATTGCTGGATCATGGGTCAGTCTTTGTTTGGCTTTATAAGAAACCACCAAGTGGTTTTCCAGAGGGGCTGTGCCATTTGGCATTCCCACTGGGAATGTATGAAAGTTCCAATCGCTCTGCATTGTCATGTGTGCTTGGTATTGTATTTTTTTATTTTCAGCATCGTATTTTGCATTCAGGGCATGTAGTTATATCTCATCAGGGTTTAACTTGTATTGCTTTTAATGGTCATTGATGTTGAACAGTTCTTCATGTGCATATGTATGCTAGATATTTGCCAATATTTTGTTGAGGATTTTTGCATCTGTGTTCCTGGCGGGTATTGTTCTGTATTCTGCTTTTGTTGTACCATCTTTGTTTGGCTTCAGTATCAGGCTAATGCTGGCCTTATTATTGAGAAGTGTTCCTCTTTTTGGAGAAGTGTTACCTCCCCTTCTATGTTCTGGAAGAGACTGTGCAGAATTTGTTGTATTTTTTCTTTAAATACTTGGTAGAATTTGCTAGTGTGAACCAACACTAGCAGTATTTTGTAAAATTTGCTAGAATGATCTGAGCCTGGAGATTTCAGAAAACAGATCTCTAACTACAAACTCCTTTTTAAAAAGAGTTTTGGGGCGATTCAACTTACCTATATTTCATCTCAGGGGAATTTGGGTAGTTTGTGTTTTTTGCAGAATTTGTCATTTTATCTCAATTGTTGAATTTATGAGCAGAGTTTGTAGTGCTAACTCATTTTTTATCCTTGATAATGGTCATTTGTGTTCTCTCTCTTCCTAGAATTCTCATTTGAGATTTATAAATTTCATTAATCTCAAAGAACCAAGTTTTGGTTTCACTGCTTTTCCCATTCGGTTTTGAAACTGTTTTCAATTTGATTAATCTGTGTTCTTATTTCTATTATTCCTTTTCTTTTGCTTGTTTTGGGTTTATTTTGCTCTTCTTTTTTCTAATTTCTTAAGATAGCATCTTGGATTATTGGTTTGATAGCTTTCTCATTTCAAATATGAGCATTTTAATTGTGTAAATTTTCCTTTAAGCACTGCTTTATCTGCATCCCACAAGTTTTGATACATATTTTCATATTCATTCAATTCAAAATGTTTTCTAATTTCCCCGAGACTTCCTTTTTGGCTCATGGATTATTCAGGTATTGTTTAATTTCCGAGGGTCCTGAATTTTTCCTGTAACCATCCTGTTATTGACTTCCAGTCTAATTCCATTATAGTCAGAGAACAGGATTTCAATTCTCTAAATTTATTTAAAAAATTTTATTATGACACAGGATATGATTTAGCTGGTGACAGTCCATGTATACTTGAGAAGAATATGTACTGTGCTGTTTTTGGGTGTAGTATTCTGTAAATGTCAGTTCAAACCAGTAACTTATAGTATATACCCTTGTTAGCTTTCTATCTGCTAGTTCTACTTATGACCAAGAGAGGACTATTGAAGTATCTAGCTATTATTGTGGATTTGTCTATCTCTTTTTTCGGTTATTAGTTTTTGCTTCAGGTATTTTCAAGCTCTTTTATTTGGCAGACAAATTTAGGATTATGCATCTTCTTGATAAATTACTCCTTTTATCATTATGTATTGACCCTTTTTATTCTTTGCTCTAAAATCTGCTTTGTCTGATATTACTGCAGCCACTACAGCTTTCTTCTGATTAGTGATATGTATTTTCCATCTTTTATTTTTACAGTACCTAGGACATTATATTTGAAGTGAGCTTTTCTTATACACGATATAACTGAGTCATTTTAAAAATCTGTTCTGGCAACCTGTGCTTTAATTAGTGTGCTTAATCCATTTACATTTAATGTAATGACTTACATTTGGATTTAAGGCTACCATTTTATTATTTGGTTTCTGCTTGTCTATTTTTAGTTTATAGCTTTCCCTTTTCCTTTTAGTTTCTTTTCTTTTTTAGTTTAAACATTTTTTAGTTTCTATTTTAATTTATCTGTTGCATCTTTACTATTCATCTCTTTGTGTAATGTTTAAGTGTTTGTTCTAGGGATTAAAATAGACATATTTAACTTTTCATAGTCTATATAGAATGGTATCTACCACTTGAAGTGATTTATTAACACCACCTACATTCCCTTACCCTCCCTCCCTCTTGTTGGGTTGTTACATTTGTCACATCAGCATACACTGAAAATCCCACTAAACAATGTTGTAATTTTTGTTTTTAACTAAACTATATCTTAAAAAATTTAAAAGATGAAGAGTATTATATTTACCCAGGTAGTCACCATTTCTGTTGTTTTTTTCTTAATTCTTCTGGTCTCAGCTTGTCTTCTGGTGTCATTCACCATCTGTCTGAAGAAATTCCTTTAGTAATAGAATGGGTGATACCAAAGTCACTTAGTTTTGCTTCACTTGAGAATGTCTTAATTTCATCTTCATTCCTGAAAGGAATTTTTATGGGATATAGAATTATGGGTTGACAATTCTTTTAAAATGCTCTTCAAAAAATGTTCCATTTCTTTCTGGAGAAATCTGTGACTATTTAAATTACACTCCCCTATAAATTAATTTGTAATTTTTCTCTGGGTGCTTTAAATAGGGCACTTGGGTGGCTCAGTTGGTTAAGCAGCTGCCTTTGGCTCAGGTCATGATCCCAGGGTCCTGGTTCAAGTCCCACATCAGGCTTCCAGCTCAGTGGGGAGTCTGCCTCCCCCCTGCCCCTCCCCCCCACTCATGCTCACTCTCTCAATCTCTCTCACAAAAATAAATAAATAAAATCTTTAAATATATTTTTTCTTTAGTTTTCGGCAGTTTGATAATGATGTCTCTGGGCATTGATTTCTTTGGTTTATCTTGTTTGGAGTTTCCTAGACTTCTTGAGTTTGTAGGTTTATGTCTTTCTCCAAATTTGGCAAGTTTTCAGCCATTGTTTCTGCATACATTTTTTGTATACATATCTTTTCTTTCTAGGACTCCTATGAAAAGATAGACAATTTGGTGTTTTCCCACAGGTTGAGAAAGTGCTGTTCTTTTTTATTTTTAGTATTTTTTCCTCTGTATTGCTCAGATTTTATAATTCCTAATGGTCTATATTGAAATTTGCCAACTCTTTCCTCTGTCATCCCCATTCTCCTAATGAGCCTATCCAGTGAGAGTTTTATTTCAGTTATGGTATTTTTTCATTCTAAAGTCTCCTTTTGGCTTTTCTGCATATCTTACATTTCTTTTCTGAGACTTTTTATCTTTCAATTCATTTTAAGAACACTTGCCCTTACATGTTGGGGTATTTTATAATAGCTGTTTTAAATTCTGTGTCATCTAAGCATTGGCTTCTGTTGACTATCTTTTCCCATACAAACTGAGATTCCTCCCAATTCTCCATATGTGCTTAGTAACTTTTAACTGTACCCTGGATATTTGATGATTATGTTATAAGACTCCAGGACTCTAGATTGTGACCAAATCCTATGGAGATTGTTGATTATTTATTTGTTTGTTTTAATTTTTAATTTTTTCAGAATAAATATTTTTTAACTTTTATTTTATTTTTTCAGTGTTCCAAGATTCATTGTTCATGCACCACACCCAGTGCTCCATGTAATATGTGCCCTCCTCAATACCCACCACCAGGCTCATCCAATCTCCCACTTCCCTCCCCTCCAAAACCCTCAGTTTGTTTCTCAGAGTCCACAGTCTCTCATGTTTCATCTCACCCTCCATTTTCTCCCAATTCACCCTTCCTTTCCTTCTCCCAATGTCCTCCATATTTTTCCTTATGCTTCACACATAAGTAAAATCATATGATAATTGACTCTGCTTGACTTATTTCATTCAGTATAATCTCTTCTAGTCCTGCCCATGTTGATATAAAGTTGGATATTCATCCTTTCTGATGGAGGCATAATGTTCCATTGTATATATAAACCATATCTTCTTTATCCATTTGTCTGTTGAAGGTCATCTTAGCTCTTTCCACAGTTTGGTGATTGTGGCCATTGCTGCTATGAACATTGGGGTATGTGTGGCGCTTCTTTGCACTACATCACTATCTTTGGGGTAAATACCCAGTAGTGCTATTGCAGGGTCATAGGGTAGCTCTATTTTTAATTTCTTCAGGAATCTCCACACCATTTTCCAAAGTGGCTGCACCAACTTGCATTTTCACCAACAGTGGAAGAGGGTTCCCCTTTCTCCATATCCTCTCCAACATTTGTTGTTTACTGTCTTATTGATTTTGGCCATTTTAACTGGTGTAAGGTGGTATCTCAATGTGGTTTTGATTTGAATATCCCTGATGGCTAATGATGATGAGCATTTTTTCATATGTCTGTTAGCCATTTGAATATCTTCTTTGGAGAAGTGTCTGTTCATGTCTTCTGCCCATTTTAAAAAATATTTTTTTTATTTATTTATCAGAGAGAGAGAGAGACAGAGAAACAGAGAGAGAACACAAGCAGGCAGAGGCAGAGAGAGAAGCAGCCTCCCCACCAAGCAAGGAGCCTGGTGCGGAACTTGATCCCAGGATCCTGGGATCATGACCTGAGCCGAAGGCATTCGCTTAACCAACTGAGCCACCCAGGTGTCCCCCCTCCTCTTTTTTTTTTTTTTAAACAAAGAATATTCCAGGTTCAATTCAGGTCACAAGTTTCCACCAGTTTTCTTGGGTTGTAGTTCTAATATAAGTTCTGTTTTCCATGACTTCAGATCTGTCCCTGGGCACATTATTAGGTGGCCAGTACAAAACCCGGGCAATGATCTTATCTGTAGTTCAGTTCTCAAAAGCAGTGGTATGCTATTTAGTGTCAGGTCTATTCTTGTGAATCTCAAGGGTGAGCCCAGTTCATTAACAACTTCATGAGGTTGCCTTCTCTAGCTCTTCCCACTCTCTGGTACTTTCCACTTCCTAGGGGCTCAACTTTTTGGTCCTCTCGCCAGAGACCTGGGGCTTTACTTAGCCTGCTCTTCTATGCACTTCCCCTAACTGTATCTACACCCAGGGACAAATGGTGGGAGGACACAGAGAAAATTAAAAACTCTAGGGCTTTACTCCCCATGCTCTTGGGCCACAGTTCCTCTGATCAGAGGAAAGACTTTCTTCCCTCAGTTTTAGGCTTCTGAGAGCTCTCATACTCTTGAGTCCATAGGATTGCTTGGGGGCTGAGTAGCAAGAGACTGGAGAGAAAAAAACAAAACTATACAGGAGATTTCTCCACTCCTTCTAAATATTAGACCTCCTTTCTGCTCCCTGGGGCTCTCTCTATTGGCACCAGTGCCTACTTCTGGGATTTGGGCTGTGCTGAATCCAGGCTGGATGGTTTTGGAAAGGGAAAATGATATCTCATCCCTAGTTCAGGGGTACTTCAGATTCTGTCTTTACCATGGTACCAACTCCTAGATTAACATTTGCTTGGAGACAGAGTGGGATGTGCTTATTCTATCTTGCCCTGAGGCAGCACTCAATGTGTTTTATTTTATACATTTAAAAAATGATTCTAAGATACAATTCATAGGCCTCATTAGCTTCCAAAGATATCCATGGCACAGAAAGGACCTTTAGCCAAAAAGGAGGGATGGACATATCAACAGTCACTTGCAAATCAGCATATACATGCTCAGAAGGAACAGCTAGGATCTGTGGAAGCCCTGGGAGAATACCTAGGCTAGTTTGGGATCAGGGATGGCTTCCTGGTGGTCAAGAGAGGAAGAGTATTATCAGCAGATGGAAAGTCATGCTCATAAGCCAGAAGAGAACCAGTGTGGAAAGTGTGGGTCACAGCAAATAGTTCAGGCCAAGACATGAACTTCTCTTGGCCCTTGAGACCATGCACAGAAGAGAATCAATTGTTTTATTGATAGCATCGATGGGCTATTAAATTCAATGAAATCCTAAGTCCACTGGAAGCTGTCATCCTGATGATATCCATTGTGGAATCCAATTCCAGATCTCGATCTCAGTTCTATACATAGACTCTGTATGTAGGCATTTAACATTTGAATAAGGAACCCATTCATTTTGTATGCTTGGCAACAAACTCTGTTGTGGATACATATACCATTGGATAGCTATTTTAAATTGCTATTTCGGAGATCAAAAATTCAATGAGAAGGCTGAAAGCAAAATATAAAAATGAAGACTGCAAAAGAGTAAAATAGCCAAAGGAAAAAAAAATTAATTCCAGCTTTTCATTATTATAAACTAGAAAGACCACAAATAACTGACATAATCAGTATAATGCACATCTCTGTGCTTTTCGAAAAATTCAAATGTGTCAGAGCTCGGGGCAGGGTGTGGAAATGAATATGATGAAACAGAGAAAGTGTGCTAAGAAAGAAAAAAAGAACTGAATTCCCAAGGCAGGTAAATCCAGAACGCAGTAACACAGATTCAAATTCCCACAAACACATGCAGGCCTGTTGTGAGAAATCCAGTGGCTCTGACACAGAAATTGTAGATTGAATCTGCCCTAAGGCACTGAACTCATTTCTTTACCATGCAATAGAAGGATATTTTGGAGGGGAGGGGGAAGGAAGGACCATGTATTTACACTACTAAAGAGTTACTTACACAAAACATTACTGGCTAAGGATAAAAAAAAAAAGACAATAAAGAGATAGTTCACTTAATTTATCTTAAAAGAGGTTATGGTACCATCCCATGCAACACAACTTACTTGAAAGTCAAAATGATCAAAGAACAAATTGGGGGACTTTCATTCAGGCTCTCAACTAACCTTTATTTGGTTAGTTGAGGATCTACTATCAACAAAGCCTGCACCCAGCTAGTGTGTTACAGACTGAACTGTGTCCCCCAAATTCACCTGTTGAACCCTTAATCTTCAGTATCTCAGAATGTGACTATATTTGAAGATAGGACCTTTAAAAAGTTAATTGAAGTTAAACAAGGTCAATAGGGTGGGCCCTGATCCGTTCTGATGGGTTTCCTTGGAAGAAGAGAAAATTTGGACATATAGAGAGACACCAGGAATGTGCACACACAAAGGAAAGACCGTGTGTCTTCCTTGTGCACGCACAAAGGAAAGACCACAGCAAAGAGATGGCTACCTGCAAGCCAAGGAGAGAGGCCTCAAAAGAAACCAAATCTGATGACACCTTGATCTTGGGCTTCTAGCTTCCAGATGGAGACATAAATTTCTGTTGTTAAAGCTCTCTGTCCTGTGATCCTCTCTTACAACAGCCCGAGCTGACTGAGTGGGAAAGGTGAATGGAACTCACAGGCTTGTGAGGAAGCTGACCCAGGGACAAATGATAACGATACCCAGGACCCATGTCAGGGTGATGAAAACAAGTGGGTGGGCACATAAACAGAGTACAAAGGGAAAAAAGAAGTGATTCCAGAAAATACCCAACTGGGTCAAAGAATAAACTTCAAAAACCATCAGCACTGATATTTCCTCTAGAAGCTGGAATCCTCCCGGGATCTGGCAGACTGAAATGCCATCTGGAGTCAGCCTGGGAATCTGAAACTGCCCCCTGTCTGAGGCAGTCTCTCCAGCCAAAGGTTTGGGATCCTGTTGCTTTAAGGTATAAATCAGCCCCAAGGAAACCAGCACAAAAAGTGCACCGTGCTAACAGTGTACATCCATTCCTCCCTCCTGAACTTTCTCATGATGGTGCACGGGTTTATCTGAATGACCAATGACCTGACTGATCTCAGAGCATAGCTCGAAAACTCAATGAAATGAAACTCATAAAGAAAACAGAAGAGGGGGCGCCTGAGTGGCTCAGTTGGTTAAGCAACGGCCTTCTGCTCAGGTCATGATCCCAGAGTCCTGGGATCGAGTCCCGCATCGGGCTCCCAGCTCCGCGGGGAGTCTGCTTCTCCCTCTGACCTTCTCCCCTCTCATGCTCTCTCTCACTGTCTCTATCTCAAATAAATAAAATCTTAAAAAAAAAAAAAAAAGAAAAAGAAAACAGAAGAGGTAGGGAGTACAGATTCAAGAATACTGCATACTGGGCAAATATTGGCTATTGAATATTAGGAGTTTGAGAAAAATGACATGGAGACAAAAACTTGAAAAACAAGCAGAATTCTCCTTACTCCTTGAAGTATAATTTTTGGACCAGAAGTAAACTCAAATACCAAGCAAGATTAATAACAATTTGAAAAGCAAAAAAAAAATCACACCTGGATGTAATCTGGTGAATTCCCAAATGCCAGTTACCAGAGAATGACAACAAATTATTTACACAGGGAAGAGGATCCGAATGTCACCAGATTCCTCACTGGGAACACCTGGATCACAGGCAGTAGAGCCAGGCTTAAGGCTTTTGAGAGGTAAGTTCTCCGATCCAAGATCCCCCTGCCTGGCCAATATCATGCATAAAAAAAAAGAAAGAAAGAAAGAAAAAAGAAGACCAAAGACATCAGACATCTCAATAAATAGGACTCGATTAAATTCCTCCACTCCACGGGCCCCTGGGTGGCGCAGTTGGTTGAGCGACTGCCTTCGGCTCAGGTCATGATCCCGGAGTCCCGGGATCGAGTCCCACATCGGGCTCCCAGTTCCATGGGGAGTCCGCTTCTCACTCTGACCTTCTCTCTCTCACTCTCTCTCTTTCCTAATAAATAAATAAATAAAATCTTAAAAAAAAAAAATTCCTCCACTCCACGACACACAACCTGGAATAGAGTTTTGATGAACTATTTGTTCCATCCTATTTATGAAAAACGGCCAAGTGAAATGGCAAAGAAAGCTTGGAAAGAAAGAGAGAGGAAACTATATCAGGCAAGAGTAAGTAAAATGAGAGTAGGGGTAGGGTGATGATCAAAGTGGAATTTAAGACCAATAGCTTTAAATAGGGTGAAGGAGATTAGGATTAGCACCACCCCAAAGGCCCCCCCCAAAGCCCCACCTCCTCCCACCACCACCTTGGGGATGAGGCTTCAACATCTGCATTTGGGGGTAGAGGGAAACAAACATTCAGTCCCTAACAATTGGTCACAAAAGAAACGGTAAAAATGTAGACATCCTGGTCAACATGGAAGACTGAGACGATGAAAAAGGAGGTCCTGCTCGAAATGAATGGAGATACTGAATAAAATACAATAACAGAAATTTGTTTCACAGCGGAGCTCGAAAGCAAACAGACCCCCAAAAAAAGAGGTGGCACAGAGCACTCAGGTTACTGCTGAAGTATCAATAATGGTGCAAAGCCTGGGAAAGTCTGACAGGAACAAATCCTGGGGACATCGGGGCCAGGACTGGGGTCCGTGCAGACAGAAAAGTGCAGGCCACTGCGCCAGGAGAGGCTGGCACTGGCACGAACCCAGGACCTGCCAGGAGCAACTTGGCTTCTGAAACCGAACTAGAAGAACTCCAACCATGGACCCAGAAAGATTGCTTCTGACCCAGACCAAGCTACGGATGGTTAAAGAATTACCCATGCCTAATGGGAATGACTGAACTAATATATTACATAGTTTCCTCTTATCCATGAATTCAAAGTCGCCCGCACATTTATTATTGATTAGGGTGCAGGTGCAAAACGACTGAATCTTTTCCCTGACTGCCTACTGCAAGTGTACTATGAAGAACCGCTGACAACTGCACGTGTCTACACAGCCTGCTTCTTCACCTGAAGGAACGAGTGCTGGAACACACGAAACCACACTGCAGTGGGTTCTTTCCACCCCGAAACCCAACTGACTCTGACAGCCTGAGGTCAAAGGCATCACACATTTCAGAAACTGTAAGAAGGCCAGGCTTGGGACACAGAATCACTGGGAGACTTCAGAAAGTATCACATTTCTTTGAACCTCAGTTTCCTTGTTTGAAAATGGGAATGATAGTAACTATTTTTGGAAGATTATCATGACAATCAAATGAAATATGCAGAATGGTAACTATAATAAACAAATAACATTATTATTGCTATTATCATTATCATTATGTGTTTAGATATAAAGTCTTCCTTGATTTGAAGTAAAAAAATTGCCTTCATGATTTATTTTTATTTTTGGTTTAAATATCTTGCTAGAATTCCTCTCTACTGCCAAATAATATTCCACTGTATGGATATATCATGTTATTTATCCCGTCATCAGTTGAATGACAATTTGGGTTGTTTCTATGTTTTGTTTTGTTTTTTTTAAGATTTTATTTATTTATTTGACAGAGAGAGAGATCACAAGCAGGCAGAGAGGCAGGCAGAGAGAGAAGGGGAAGCAGGCTCCCTGACGAGCAGAGAGCCCGATGCAGGGCTCGATCCCAGGACCCTGAGATCATGACCTGAGCTGAAGACAGAGGCTTTAGCCCACTGAGCCACCCAGGAGCCCCTGTTTCTATGTTTTGACTATTAAGAATAGTGCTACTATGGACCTTCACGTGTAAGTTTTGTGTGGACAAATGTTCTTTAGTTTTCCTGGGTTTATATACATATACAGGAGTGGGATTGCTGGGTCCCATGGTAACTCTTTGCCTGCCTAACTTTTTGAGGAATGGCCAGACTGTTTTCCAAAACAGACATACCATTTTACATTCCCAGCAGCAGTATATGAAGGGTCTGATTTCTCTATCAGTAGGATGCTTTTGAAAGCAACTGAGACTCCCCTGAAAACAGAAAATTGGGATATTCAGCATCGCCACCTCTTTCTTAGAGAGCATCACAGCTTGTTAAAAATTTGCTTCCCTTTCATTAGTACAAACTGAGACAGAACAATAGGGTTTGATCAGTCTTTCTCCTAATTTGTGGGGATTTCCAGCACGGCAAACACCTTCCCCTCTGATTCCATGTTCTCTCCCAGAAATGAGATGACACAGGCAGAAGCATCTCATTGAAGTACCTTCTTGGTCCAACATGCTAGAAAACACAGTTGAACAACATGGTCAAAAATGGGAAGAAACGTGGATTCAAACCTATGACTTTAGAACATGTGAAAGAGCTTCACGTGACATTCAACCGTAGCTTTCACAGGCCTATTTGAGCAATTAAGAAAGTTCCTTGGTTCCAGAGAGAGAGAGATTTTCCTTGTCCTTTTTCCAGGCCGAAGAGACCAGAGTAACGAAGAAATAAGCTGAGGGGCCACGGTGGGTGTACCAAGGGCTGTCCCAAAGTACCTAGAGTTCAGTTATCTTTTCAAATGGTTTGAATAGAAAGACAGAAAGACAAAATAAATACCATGCTCAAACTTCTCATCAGAAGCTCAAACCATCATGCTCTGCAGCAATGGTATTCCTGGAGAGAACCATCCACCACGGCTGAAATGGACTTCAGATGTGATGCGTGGGGTTGGCCATACTTTGACTCTTCTGCCCACATACATTGAATAGAAGGATTCATTTGGAGAATTCTTTCAAGTATAAAATGTAATCTTGTTGGACACAGGCAAAAAAAATCGTCATGGTACAGAATGACTAAGAGGATGCTACATCCTTTTTTCCACAATCAACTACACGGTGGGGGGGGGGCGGGGAAATCAATGGAATATTCTTTTATGTATTGCTTCCCCTATGTAATTCAAAGCTCAAGGCAGTACGGTAATAAAATTAAATATGCCATAATGGAAAAAACCAGTTCCACTATAAATAAGCTTTATAACTTCATCTGAGAAAGAAAACAGGGAGCTGGGTCATGCGTGATTCTTCCCTTTCAAAACCAAACCACGATAAAAAGCAAACAGGTTCAAAAACACAAGAGAGATAAATCTGGAATTTGCAGCTGCGATAAGAGACCCGTGGAGTGAGACCGCTCCACGCGAGTGTGCCGAAGTGTGGTGTTGGGTTTTATTTGGGAGAGGCCTCCGAGGGGCATCTGAGTGGGGGGACACCCCAAGCTGGGACCAGCAGCATGAGGTGGCATTTGAGCCCTGAACAGAAGCAGAAGAGCAGCCCCAGGGAAGGAGGTGGGGAGTGAGTTTAAGAATCCACAGACTGCCATCCAAGAGCGACATTGAGCCCTGGAGGTCCAAAAGCTTTCCATGGCTTGGGAAGATGTCCTCCACCTTCCCCATCGGTGGACCCTTTGAGACAGAAGGGGCTGTTTTCCGAGAAAGGCCTTGAACACGATGTCAACACCAGATAGGGGGGCATCTGAGGTTTACCTGTGTCTCTGCGTCTTAGGACAGGATAGGCAGTGACCTCAGGTTGACTTGTGCCCATGGGTCAACCAATTAATTGTTATGATGATTGGGCCTCTCATGGCCCAGTTTGTGCTTCTTACCCCTGGAATGGTCTAAACCATTGGCTTCTCTGGTCACCCACCAGACATCACTGGGCAGGTAGCACTGCTGCCACCACCAGAGTCTGTCACCATGGGGGAGGGGTTCCACGTTCCCACAGGTGACTGTTTGGCTCTCAGGCACTCTCTGCCTTAACTCCTGTGCTCCAGGGAGTTTCAGTCACCTTCTCCCATGATGGTGCCAGGGCCTGGACTTCCCCTGAATCCCTCTGCCTCTGAACTCTTCGTCTCCAGCGTGACAGGGGCATCCATCAGAGTCCCAAGCATTCTGTCACTCAGAATCCCTTCCTTTCCATTCTGGCCACACTGGCTTCACCCACAGCTCTCAGCAAAAACAAAAACAAAAGCAAAACAAACAAAAGCCAAAAAACCACAAACAAAAAACAAAAAAACCAACACCTCTGTTCAGGTGAGGAAAAAATTCAATGACCTCTTGCTCACCAAGGGGCTGCCAGGGATTGCATGAGAATTAATGAAACTTTCTCTTCCAAAGAATGACCATATAAACCTCTATCCAGATGAGAGTCAATGTCATGCTCTTTCAAGCTACTGTCCACATGTTACCTCATCTCCTTCCCATCAAAGCATAATTTCCAATAAGTCATACCTATGTCCAAAATGTATTTCACTTATTAATGGGCAAACCAGTAGGATAGGAAAGATGGTTCTAAGAGCATTTGCAGAACCTTCGACCTTTAAACACAAAACAGAATGTTAGAATCACTGTTCAGTTAGGTACAAAACTGGATCATGCCCCACATGGGAATAAAACCATAACTTTTGTGGTTATTTTTTCTAAGGAACAGAAATCGACAAGTTAACGTGTAACTCAACTGTGTCTGGGCTTATCAACCAGTAAACAGTGAAGCCAAACACAAGTATGTTCTCCTCAAGAATTAAGTAATCCTTGGGTGAGCGGGTGAAACAGTCCCTCAGTATGACATTGAGAGGACATGCCCCTTTGTCTTATTTCTAAGTTTTGGATAATTTTTCTTAACAATCCGGAAAGCGAGAAAATTCTAAACTAGTTATCTCAAAATCTCCACACGTATTCCCTCCTGAACTTAAGAAAAGAAAGAAAAAAAGAAAACCATAAGGGCATCACTCACACTCCATTGGGTCCTTGATGACCAAAGAACGATTGTCACCTGGTAGGATTTCAGACAGCATGACTCAGCGGTAGGAACGGTATTTTGGCAGCCGGCCCTCCCATCACACAGATGGCTACCAGCTCTCCCAAGACCAGTCCTGGCCAAGAAGACAGACACTTCGAGTTCCAGGATAGCTCATTCAGGAACGGATTAGGTGAGTTTATACCTTCATCGAGACATCACAGGATTGGAACTTCAAGGAACCTTCTGGAAAGTCTCCCTGGATCTTCTAGAACAGATGGTGTTTCTTATATTCAGTCCTCCCAGCACTGAGCAAGCCCACCATCAGCCCATGCCAAGCTATCATCAGCCTCCTTGGCAAGGATCTCTTCTTCAAGCTTTCTTAATCAATTTAAGGCTATTTCTTCTATCCTCTGAAAATGGTTCGCAATCGATCAGTGTTTTCATCTAGAATCTCTTGATTTAAGACAATTTTTAAACCCTAATTTCTTTTAGGCTAAATAATCCAAATTGCTATCATTTTCTTAATTCTATTATTAGTTGTGCTTTGCTGAGCCCTCTGGGGTCTCTTCTAAAACCAGGAAGAGCACGACAAAGGCCCTGGCGATGATTTCACAAACCAGGTCTGCTGTCTTAGGCACCAACTGAGCTTTCTCTAAACAAAAGCCTGGCCTGTATGGGGCGCCTGGGTGGCTCAGTTGTTAAGCGTCTGCCTTTGGCTCAGCTCATGATCCCAGGGTACTGGGATCAAGCCCCGCATCGGGCTCCTCCCCGCATCGGGCTCCTCCCCGCATCGGGCTCCTCCCCGCATCGGGCTCCTCCCCGCATCGGGCTCCTCCCCGCATCGGGCTCCTCCCCGCTCCGGGCTCCTCCCCGCTCCGGGCTCCTCCCCGCTCCGGGCTCCTCCCCGCTCTGCGGGAAGCCTGCTTCTCCCTCTCTCCCTCCTCCTGCTTGTGTACCCTCTCTCACTGTGTCTCTCTCTGTCAAATAAATAAATAAAATCTTTAAAAAAAAAAAAAAAAAAAGCCTGGCCTCGCTCACACATTCGCAGTGATGACCCATTAGGTTGTTTCTCCTGTTGTTTTGCAGGCTCCGTCCTCCCTCCCTTCAATTCCCCTCCCTCCCCTCCCTCCTCCCTTCCTCTCTTTCTCTCTTTCTCTCCTTTTCTTTCTCTTTCCTTCTTTACCTCTTCCCTTCCTCCCTTACTCTCTCCCTCACTCTCTCATTCCTTCCTTCTTTTCTTTTTTCTTTCCTTCTTTTTTCTACTGTAATACTTTAGCTTTTAGGCTTTTTTTTTTTTAATTGAAGTACCATTAACATATAGTGTTATATTAGTTTCAGGTACTGCTCAGTCTCTCTTCATTGTTCTTGGAAATATTTCTACTACCTTCTTCAGCACATGGTCATTATTTTTTTTTTAAATTAACCATTACAGTTAACAAAAAGAAGAAAATAAAAGTTACCCGTTATCACACTCCTGAGAGACAACTTCTTCTCGAAGGTTGATGTTTCACATTTCGGGGCTTTTTCCTGATGTATGTATTTTTAAGGAGCAATCAGACGGCACCATACTTCTCTTCAGCTCCAGGCCTGGGGTCCCACCCTAACCCCTGCTCAGGGCCGCCCCCTCCAGGCTGCTGGGTCACTACATTAGTCCGTCCCCATTGCTACAACCCAATTCAATACAAAAGCAGCTCCTGATCTTGGAAGCAGTCCTAGCAGCAGCTCAGATGGGTTTAGGTGGCAAAATAAAATGAACCCACCAACACTGATGCATTTAGCCAGAGAGAAAGCAGTAGGTAGGAGAACACACTGGAAAGCCCTCGGGAGGTGCTCAGAAGGAAGGCGAAGCCAAGATATTCATTCAAACCAAAACCTCTCCTTTGTCTGTCTTCTGGCTCTACCCAGGTTTCCACCAGGAACCTTCTCCAGGGTGCCCTGGGGCCCCACAGCGGGCTTACCAGGCTGCCTCTATCAGGACCCTAATGTGAGTACGGCCACACCACTGCAGCTAAAGCAGGGCTTATCGTGCTAGGCGAGTTTGTTAGTGTCTAACCCAGTCCCTGGCGATGACCCTCAGGCTAGGTGGTTTTCTCCAAACTGGTGCCAACCCAATGATGTTTCTGTGTTCAAGATTATGCCAACATCCAATCACTGATTTTCTGGTGTATTCTGGCGTGTAATTCTGGTGTATTATACTGGTGTAATCAGTATACACTGATTTCTGGTGTATAAATCTGGGAGTTTTATGAACTCCCACTGACACTACTAATCAGACCTGGGTTTTTTTTTTTTTTTTTTTTACTGTTTTGTAAAGCTAGTTCTCTCTCTCTCTCTCTCTCTCTCTGATGCACGTTCTGTTTTATTTTCATGTTTATTATCTAAAATACCACCAGGCATTATTCAAATTTCATTTTACTCCCATCGATAGGTCATAAATATTTTCGCACGCTCTTCTATGTGGATTTTTCCTGGAGGCATAGTAAATCCATGCACAATTTCAGTGATCTCTTACTATAGAACATTTAGGTGGGTTTCAACTTTTTGGTTTTATTAAAGATTAATCTGGTGAGCATCCTGGTCCCTTAACTCTGCGAGTCATCATGACTCAAGGTGAAGGCCCAGAAGTGGACGTTGAGTCACGGGACATGCATGCATTTTTAAATGACTTTTGCTACTTACAGCCAACTTGGCCTTGGTAATTCGTGTTTTACATCTACAGGTGTTTTGCTGTCCTTTTCCTTACTGATCTTTATCCAATTTTTGAACCATCCATTCTCCACCTAGGATGTATGGAGGGCTGTTGGAGCTGTTTCTCTTGGAACGAGAGGTTTCAACACCCAAGATGGCTTTAATTTGAGATATACCACTTCAGCTTGGAAGATTACCCTTCATTCATTCCATTTTTCCCACTGTAATGTGTCAGGTACCATTCTAGGCAGAATAAGTGCAGTGGGGAACGATCCAGCCAGGGAAGCAAGTGGCAAGGCAGGGGCGTGGGCCTGGTCGATAATAAATGTTCTGTGTGTGTCTGGCCAACACGAAGATTCAAGGAAGTGTTCAGGAAGAGGGTACTGCCAGAACCCAACGGGTGGGCGCCCGAGTGGGGGATGGGCTGGGTAGGAGAGAAGACGGGGTGACGAGGGGACCAGATTGAGTTAGGCTTCCTAAGAGTGAAACAAGAGGCTTCACAGGGTTTATACAGAGAACTGATGTATTCAAGCTGCTGGGTCAGCCGGCGTCAGACCAGAGGGTGCCAGGAACAAATCAGGGAGCCCCTTGAGGACAGGGGGGTGGGTTGAATAGTGTCCCCCAAAATGCACACCCCCCCCAGAACCTCAGAATGTGACCTTATTTGGAAATACTGTCTTCGCAGATGTAAGCAGCTAAGTATCTTGAGGTGAAATCATCCTGGACGAATGGTAGGCTCAAAATCAAAATCTGAAAAGCCCAAGAAAAGGAGAGGAGACACACAGAGACACAGGGAGAAGCCACATGAAGACAGATGCAGAGACAGGAATGACATGGCCGCAAGCAAAGGAAATGTCAGAAGCCACCTGAACCTGGGAAAAACAAGGAAGGATCCCACTCGAGAGCCTTGGGAAGGAATGCAAGCCTGTGGACACCTTGATTTCATACATCTGGCCTCCAAAACTGGGAGAGAGTAAATTTGTTGTTTTAAGTGTCCCAGTCCATCGTACTTTGTTAGGACCGCCCCAGGAAACTAACCCAGGAAGGTCTTGCTGTGCTCTAGGAGATGATGTGGTTTGAGCCCCGGTGGTCACAGTACAGGAGATGAGAATCAGACCGATTTCAGGTAGAAGGTGAGACAACGGGATCTGCTGAGGGGACAGGACAGGGGGTGTAAAGGGAAGTGAGGAATCCAGGATGATTCTAGAATTTGGGGCTTGAGGCAGTGGAAGGTGAGGAAGACTCAGACGATTGGGCTTGAAGGGTGGAGAGGGAAGCAGGAGCTCCATGTTTATAAACGTGTGAAGCCCGAGGTGCCTGTCAAGGCTTCCAAAGATGGGGTGTGGGCCACTGGAGATACCAGCATGGCACCCAGGAAAGAAATCCATGTTGGAGATACAAGCTAGGAGTATATATATGCGAAAACAGAACAGTGAATGTGACAGTAGACACACAGAAGGTGGAGCCTGGAGCACCCAACACTAAGAGTCTGGGAAATGATAAGGAAACATCCTGGGAGCCCACGAAGGACACTGGCAGAAGAGCAGACATGATGCCCTAGAAACCGAGTGCAAATGCCATTTCCAGCACCTGCGGTGGGCTGGTGGGAGAGTGAAGGGAGCCAAGTGGCCTGTGGGCTTGGAGACCTTGACCTGAGATATGAGCGAGCCCAAGGAGGTGTGTGGGGAATGCACCTCAATACAAAGGGTTCTTTTAGTTCTCTCACCACTACATTCATGAAAGAGACTCAGAGGAGAGGAAATGATGACCACAGATAACTCTTGAAAGGTTTTTCTCCAAAAGAACTCACAGCCTCTTTTTTGCTGATGGGAATGACCAGAAGACAAGAGAAGTCTGGTGAGGCAAGAGGAAGGGCGATTTGCTGGAGTGATGCCCCCAGCAGGTGTGAGGGGACAGGTGCCCAGACCCAAGGGAGACCTGACCCCTTCAGCATCACAGACAGAGTGCATCCAGGAGGGAAGATGGGATGCAGTTACACACAGAAAGAGAACAGAAGGTACAGTCTGAGCAGTTGTGAAATTTTTTTCTGATTGCCTTAATTTTTTCAGTGAAAGAGGGAGCAAGATCATGTATCAGCTGAGAGTGAAATGGGGGCAAAGACGTACTAGAAGACTGAGGAGAAAGGAAGGAAGGATATTTACCTGGGAACAATGGGACTCAACAGACTGGAGAAGTCTTGCGGTGCCCACAAGCACCAAAGGCCCACATGTGGTCTCTTAAGACCACAATAGAAACAGTCAACAGAAATGTGTTCTTCTACTGGCAAAACACAGGCCAAAACAATGAAAATGGACCCCTACTTCACACGGTTCACAAATATTGAAATACAACAAAGACTTAAACGTAAGATCCGATAAAACTCCTTGAAAAACTATGTGGAATTAACATTGATCTTGGTCGTGGCAATCAATTTGGGGGGCATGATGCCAAAAGCACTAACAACAGAAGAAAAAAAATCAACAAATGGACCATAAAACTCAAAGGCTTCTGCACAGGAAAAGAAACAATTAAAAAAGACGACCTATGGAATGGGATGAAATCTTTGCAAATCCATATACCAGATAAGGGGTTAATATCCACTATCTATAAAGAACTCAGTTAACTCAACAAAACAAACAATTTGATTTAAAAATGGGCAGAAGAACTAAGTAGACTTTTCTCCAATGAGGACATGAAAAGTCATGTACCTGGCCAACAGGTACATGAAAAGATGCTCGACATCGCTCATCAGCAGAGAACTGCAAATCAAAACCACAATGGGATAGCATCTCATACCTGTTAGAGTGGCTATCATCAAGAAGACAAGAGACAACAGGTGCTGGCGAGGAAATGGTGAAAAGGGAATCTTTTTATACACTGTTGATGGGAACTGGTCCAACCACTAAGGAAAACAACATGGAGGTTCCTCAAAAAAATAAAAATAGATCTACTATAGGATCCTACAATTCCAAGGGTGATCCCAGTTTCATGGGATGGGTCAAAAGATGGAATAGAATGAGCAAAATGGAGATTGGGTGCCAAGGGTGAGGAATGACCTGGAAATCCTGGCCTTCTCATAATGATTCTCATAAACAAGAACGAAGGGCATCACAGTATTAGTCCCAAAGTTCTCAAGGGAGACAGTAGAGCCTGACTCTGTGTGTGTGTGACAGGTGTGCATGTATAGGGGATGTGAGGTGGGGGGAAGCAAAAATGAGGGGATTTCTCCAGAAGCACATAGAATCTGGGCCCCCCCCCCCTTCACTCCTGCCAGTGGCAGGGCAAGACCAGGGTGGTGGTCTTAGACACGCACGAGCTACGCTTGTATAGATCGCATTACCTTTCTGTTTTCTCAGGTTAGAAAAAATGACAATCCAGGAAGGAAATTAGCAAAGTATATATAAAGACGATTAATGGGGGAAAAAAGCCCAAATGACCATTACCACAAAAATAAACTCATGCCTGGGGGTGCCTGGGGGCCTCAGTTGGTTGGGCGTCTGCCTTCAGCTCAGGTCAGGATCCCAGGGCCCCGGGATCGAGTCCCACATCAGGCTTCCTGCTCAGCAGGGTGTCTGCTTCTCCCTCTCCTCTCCTACGACCCGTCCTCCCGGCTCGTGTTCTGTCTCTCTCTCACATAAATAAAATCTTTAAAAAAAAGATAAGCGCATGCCAATTAATAATAGAGAAAACAGAAGTTTAAAAAAGAGGTAGCTCTTGACACTCATTAGACTGGCAAAGTTGCTTTTTTTTTTTTAATATAATACCATGTACCAGGAGGTATTTGAAACAGGAATTCTCAAATCTTGCTGTTGGGTATGTAAGTTGGTATGAGGACTTTGAGGGAAATCTGGCAATAACTAGTAAAAGTGAAAATGAAACCACCCAATGAGCCCTCAATTCAATGTCTAGTAAAATACACATATGCCCCAGGAGTAATCTGCCAGGAAGGGCCCTGTCGCATTGCTTGCAACACGGCCCAGCAAACCTGGGCTTGCCCATCATGAGGCCAGTGGCCAGAGTGTGACGGCGTCACACGGGGCATCCTAGGAGACAATAGGGATCCACGAACTAGATCTACACAACAGATCTCAAAATGATAGTGTTTAATGAAAATTAAAATGGTGCCGAAGAGCTGAACCTTCCACACCATGAATCTATTTAGTTCGTTAAAGTCCGCGAAGCAGTATTATAAATTGTAACTCCATATATATGTATATGGAGTGGAACGTACGTATAAATGAGATAAATGATGCACACTGACTTCAGAATGACGGTCACCTCTTGGAAGAAGAGATATATGAAAGGACTTCAACCATATCTAACATTTTATTTCTTTAAGAGATCTGAAATAGAGCAAAAATACAGTATCAGTTCAATCTAAGTGGTAAGTACCCCAAGTCTGTTCTAGTATCTTCTGTACTTTTATGTATGTTTAAATTTTTTTTATAAGAATGTTTCTAGTTTACCAACCCACGTGCAAGTTTTAAGAAAGCAAGCAAAGTATGAATAGTGCCTTCAGGTGAAGACAATCATTGTTAGGGCATCACTTTCGATGGGAATAAAGACTGCACCCAAAACCATTTCATTATGATTAGGAGGGACGAGGGATTAATTTCCTTACTATTTGCCTGGACCACACTAAATATCTTATGTCATATTATTATATTTAGATCTGCTAAGAGGTATATGGGAGAAAAATAAGCCTTCAAAGCACTGGTTTTAACTATTAACTATAAAGTCAGCGCCTTTAAAATTCCTTGCGGTTTTGCCTCATGATCAAACTTTTGCTCTTGTTTTAAAGATAATTAAAATGTATTTGATTTGGAGAATGCTGTGAAAATCACTGAGCTCTCATGCAGCCGTGCCGCGGGTGGTGGAGGGGGATTGATAGACTACTTATCTAACTGTCCCTTGCCATGGCCTTAGCTAAACCCCACAGGAATCTGCTCGCTCCTAAAGCTGGGATTTAAATGGAGCACCGTGTCCAGGCTCTTCTCTTATAGTCTCGGCTCTTTCTGGCCACATCACCAAAACCCTCTGCCGAGATACCCTCCAAGAGACGGGTTCATGTAGACATAGAGCTTTCTAGTGGACAGGGCTGAGAATGAAAATATGCTTGGACAAGAAGGGGAGGCAGGACGGTGGAAGACAGCCAGACAAGCAAAGTTAAGAACGATGGTGGGAATAAAAATCACCTTTAGTGCAGATAAAAGTCGGAGAATTACAGAAATATGCCAAAGGAGTCCTCAAATAAAGGATGAACCCCAGGGTCAAGTAGAAGGTCAAGAGCTTGTTATTCAAGAGACTGTGTCCTATAAAGGTGGGGCTGCGAATACGCGAATACTCGATTACTCGATTACTCGTTTAGAGGATAATAGCCCACTGCTCCTAGGAGAAACACAGGGTTAGGTTCCTGTGAGGCTCCGGATCACCTCTATGCCGACCCATCAACACAGTCTTGCTTCATGCGTTTCTGTTTAAAGACAGCTTATTTAATTGATATTGATTCATTAACATTGAACAAGGCCAACAACACAATGAAGCTAATCTAACACACAGATTTTCTCCGTAAGGTACATCACAGCCTTCTCGTGCCTAGGAACACCCGGCAGCCCTTCAGCACTATGCTTGGGCCATTTTAAACACGGAGATCACCAACAAAGACCACACAGATGCGAACAACATAACACTAGACAGTATGATGGCACACGTGACAGTAATGGCAAAAAAAAACCCCAAAAAACCCACTTGCTCACGGTAGGAAAGCTGAAACAACTAGGCAGAGAGTCACCCTGTACAACCCCAGCTGGAAAGAACTCCACAGGAGTCTCAAATGTTTGCCTCCCCACCCAGGAATGACTGTGAAAAATACCATTTGATTTGGGGGGACTTACAAATGAATTTTTGCAAGTAGGCAAAATCACAAATATAGAATCTTTGAATAATGGGAATTAACAGGTAACAGAGTCTGACATCTATCAAAAGACACACAGAAGCATCTGTGTGGCTCAGTTGGTTAAGTGTCTGCCTTCAGCTTGGGTCATGATCTCGGGGTCCTGGGATGGAGCCCCAAGTTGGGCTGTTCTGGGGGGAGCCTGCTTCTCCCTCTGCCTGCCGCTCCCCCTGATCCTGTGCTCTTTCTCTCTCAATTCAATAAAATCTTTAAAACAAAACAAAACAAAAAAGCCCCAGCAGTATCTAGTCCTCCACAAAGAAGTATTTACATTTTGGGATTCCTTTGGACAAAGAATGTTACATTCAAGTCATTTAGCTCAATACGGGCTTTATGGAAACAATGGTCTCCCACTTACTCAGAGTGGAGAGGTCGAATCCATTTTGCATATTCCTTACCTCTGGCATTGTCCGCTCAACAATGCTTCTTTGTCTTTTCCACTCACAATGGAATCATCTCAGGCCAATCTTCACCCCATTTCCTTCCCCAGAGGAGGCAGAGCTTAGTTTGTTGGGGGGAGGGGTGCAGATAGAACACGCAGACACCGAATTAGCAACCAGGTGCCACCAGCAATAACCCCAAAGTCCCCAGCACTGCGGAGAGTCGGTCTGGTTTCAAGCATCTTTTGCTAACTGTCCCGCTGGGGGGATCTGGGAAGGCACAGGGTTTTTTAGGAACTGCTTCTGTCACTATACTTGGGGGTCGACTTTGGGGATCGTGGGACGCCCCTCGAAAAACAAGACTTAGCCACCACCCAGGGACTTCTTGGCCCCCACACGGTATCTTCCTCCTGTGCCTCGCGCCTGCGTTTAGTTTTAAGTCCGTGTGCCTTAACACTGTGTTCTCAGAGTAAAAAGTATGTTGGCAATTCGAGGCCAGCAAATGCTAGCGCTGGCCTCCAGGGCTCCCTTTGCTTTTTTCTCGTGATCGGTAAGGCACCTGTTCCCATGGAACCCACCGGCAGGCCATGGAAACAACAGCTAGGCTGAAAGAAGTGCACAAAGAATAAGCCTCTGAAAAAGTATTTTAACCCTTTCCCATCTCCCTGCCAGGTCCCCAGATCACTGATGGGATAACCCTTCAGTAAACCAGGCAGTGGGACCTGATCCAGGGCCTTGTAGGCTTGGAAGGCTCTTTAAGACCCTCTGGTTCACTGGCCACATTTTCCATCCGAAGACTGAAGCCTGAGGCTGGTGGAAGAATGGCGCAAGATCCTGCGTGCGGCTGGAGGGTGGCACCGCAGGGCCATTGAGCAGGTCTCTGACCAAAGCTCCAGGCTCATAACACTACGTTTTCTTCTAGGTGACCAAGCATCCCACAAATTGCTCTGCGAACTTTCCACCACCGACACCCTCCTGGCCTGCGCCCAGGGACCGAAGTCAGGCCACTCCAGGTCGACCTCAGGTGCAATCACCTCTCTCCCTGAGCCCTCCCAGCGAGAAGTGGCAAGATGCTCCCACACGCAGCATTGCAGAGCGCACCCAGTTCAGTGGGCGGGGTCGTCACTGGGCATGCGCACCGTCCGGGCAGCCCGCTCTCCGTCTGCTGCTGGGCATCTAGAAACCGCGCCTCAGCCCCCCGCCCCCGCACTTCTCCGTGGTGAATTAGTAAAATCATTTCTTTCTGACCGATATGCGGGCAGGGTAGAGGGTTGGTCAGTCAGGATGCCAGGTGCTCCAAAACCCACCGTTCGGTTTGGCCGCCTCCCCTCGCCTGCCGCCCACGCTCCACGCTCGTTCCCACGCCTTCCCACGACCGTTTAAACACTATCTCTGCTGGAAAACACCCCCCACCCACTTCCAAGGGCTAATGAATCCAGTTCTGTTTCCACTACACTTAGTTTGAATCCCATTATTCTTCTCGTAGCCTGTTTTCAGATAGCGGAGTATTTCCACCTCCCCTATCTCTGAGCGCCCCGAGGTCAGGGTCACTGCCCACTCATCGTTGCATCCTGCCCCAGGGCATCACCTGCCCTGTGTGCGCCTTATAAACATACCTCTGGAGTATGGGGGGAAAAAAGCTCTGCGAGAAATTACAGGGCAGAGGAAAAAACGGGCAGAAAGGAGGCCTGGTCTCCAGGGTACACGAACGTTTTTATTCTGTAGTTCTCAGGACTTCTCTTCGAAGACCTGAGATAAAAAACACTCCCAAGAAGTCCCAGATCCGTGCTCTCCCCTCTTAAAATGATAAAGCCCGGTCCTTGGTCCAGATGTGCGCTGGGCAGGACCTTGCTTGGAACCAGCCCCTCGGACAACGGCCTACTGTGCAGGGATGGTAGGCACCCACCCGTGGAAGGATGCTGTGAGCCCAAAGTGGGCTTTCAAATCTCCACTCCATCTGCTCCCACTGTGGCCTTGGACAAGCCACTTACTTTCTCTAAGCCGTGGGCGCCCCATCTGCAGAATGGGCATAACACTCACGGAGTTGTGAGGAAAGTGAAGGAATACTGTTCATATCGAGCTCTTGCTGCAAGTATCCCCCAGCGGTGTTGGGGTACACAATGACTTTCCTGGACTCGACCAGAAGTAGGGAAGCCCAGCTCATGCTTTCGATCCTCCTAATCAAATATTTCACCTCAACACAAATGTGTTTCAGCAAAAACCTAAGAGGCTCAACTGGGCCTCCTGGGCCTTCCTTACTGACATTCCGGGGTACGGGACGTAGGCATCTCCCAATTCAGACCGCTGCTGAATGCTTCCATGACGTGTCTATGTCTCCAGGAAGCGGCTTCCGACTCACCTGAGACCACCTTCTTGGGTCCACAACCTCCATCTCCCTTTCCACCTCCCTCCTGAGCCCCCCCCCCCCCCAGGTGAGCAACGAAGCGCTTCCAGAAGCTCGTGCCTGTCCAAAGTGAGCCACAAGTAATCAGGGTAACAAATCCAAGGAAGATGTGTCTTTTCAAAGAACGGAGCCCAAAGGGAACACTCTGCTTCACCCTTGGGACCTGGTCTCCTGGGATTCTAAGGCTCAGGGCACTTGGGCAGACTCCGACCCCCCAACTTTGTCCCTGGGGGGTCTTGTCTCCCAGTTCCGCCAGGATTCTTTCTCAGGGCCCCCTCCCCGCTCCGCAGCAGGGCGGGCTCCTCCTCCAGCCTTCGGCTCCCCCTGCAGGAGTCCCCTCCTGCACTTCCTCTGCAGGACTCCCCTCCCTGGGCACCACACACACTTTCCTGCCCTCTCCCCTACGACCCCACGAGACAGGGGCTGCCCTTGCGGCCGCCTCTGCTTCCAGCACCTTGCTCCGAGACCCCCACTGCGGGCGCAGACCCCCGGAATGGTGC
>CM052799.1:186783118-186852652 GCA_028533885.1 Nasua narica | reverse complement strand
ATGCTTCCTGTGCAGTCTATTGTGTTGCTAATTATATCTCTACCAAGCTGTTGGTTTAATAATGGTGCATAAAACGTTGAATGGGGCAGGACTTAGTGAATGATTTGATATGGGTGATGGTGATGAGGGAGCAATTACAGATAATGAAGACTCCCAGAGTTTCTCAAGAAATTAAATAAAAATGGTATAAACTGGGGCGCCTGGGTGGCTCAGGCAGCTAAGTGTCCAACTCTTGGTTTCGGCTCAGGTCATGATCTCAGGGTCATGGGATCGAGCTCCCTGTCAGGCTCCTCACTCAGCAGGGGAGTCTGCTTAAGGATTCTCCCTCGCCCTCAGCCTTCTGCCCCTTCCCTGCTCGCACTCTCTGTAAAATAAATAAATTAATCTTCTTTAAAGAATGGTGTAGGGGTGCCTGGGTGTCTCAGTTGGTTAAGCATCTGCCTTCGGCTTGGGTCATGATCCCAGAGTCCCAGAATCGAGCCCCACACTGGGCTCCCTACTCAGAGAGGAGTCTGCTTCTCCATCTCCTTCTGCCCCTCCCCATGTTCCTTCTCTCTCTCTCTCAAATCAATAAACAAAATCTTTTTTTAAAAAACGGTATAAACTCTTCCATCATCAGGCAAACTTTTTGAGGAGTAACTCGTACGTTTGCTCACTGATGAGATTACCATTTGGGCTTACTTTGAAAATTATACACCAAATGGCCAAATTTTCCAAGGCACAATTTTACTTGTTTATTTCTACTCCATATAAAAGGGCCTAGGTCTGCAATTACCCAACTTAAGAACTGCTCATTTGTTCAACATTTAATTATCGATTACCTACCTTGAGTAGGCTCTACAACAGAGCCTTACTAAAAAGTCAGTGTGATCAATCTTAAATTTCTCTTTGCCAGTCCCCAGACTTTCACCTAACTGCCCCAGCCTGCAGTAACTGGCCGCCTGGTGGCCAGGTCAGGGGACTCTCACTCAACACAGCCCCAGCATTTCTTTCTTTCCAGGTTATTCATTTGTTCTTTCATTCCGTACTCATCAAAGTTTCCTTCCAAACCACCCCTGACAAGCTGCATGGCCTCCATCCTGGTTGCCAACATTCCCGCCATATTTGATTCTATGACTCCTTCCTCTTCCCTTGTCCTTTGTCTAGTTTCCCTAAAACAGTCTTCCTCTTTTATGACACTTGAAGCCCTGTGCTGACAGCCTGAGGCGTGTGCTGATGAAACGCCGTGTGTTACACATACGGTAACATGCATGAAAGTGCTTAGCAAGGGCCTCACACGCTCTGGGCACCCAATAACCCAGAAAATCACCACTGCCAGTCCTGGAAGTATTCCCAGTACCCACCTCCCTCCAGAACGTCCACAGGGTTCTCCTGCTCTCCAGTTACCCCTGCCCTAGCAATCAAGTATTTAGGTTATTTAATACCCTATCTGGGGTTTGGCAACCATTGTTTTCTCCCATTTTCCACTCAACTGTACCAGAGGCATTTTTGTGGGCTAGCGTCGGTGTCTCAACATGTTTTTAAGAGAAAGTGGGTGTGCAGTTGCCAACGAGCAACTTGAATGCCCACAAATCAAGTCTCCTGCAGTCTTCCTGAACAACACTGTCCACACACTAGCACTCACCAAATCATCCTAAGAAAGATACCCAAAGCTCTTGGATACCATTTTGTGATAAGGGTAAAAAGAACACCCAAGGATGGAAGCTAGATGCCAGGTACTATCAGAAACCTCTTATTTCAGGAATTAAAAGGCAAGTGTCTTACATAGATAGAACTTTCTGGTTTTCAAAGTGCTTTCATATCTTTTAAACAGCTTCTGAGGAAGATGAACAGGAAGTAGATGCTCCACTTCATGTGGCAATTCAGACAGTGGAAGACGAGGAAATGGTGCCGCGGCTGTGGTTTCGGTCCAGGAGCCCTCTCCGAGCAACACTACTGCTCTCGTAGTCTCTGAAGTGGTCCTCCCACACACCGCCTCCTTTGAGTTTTGTAAGGATTACGTCATTAGCTCAAGGTCACTCAGCTACCAAGTCGCTGTGGCCAGGATTTTAACAGAGCAGATCTTTTGAATCCAGGACAGAAGCCACACATAGCTTTGGGACCAATGGCTCACAGAGTCACAGAATATAAGTGGTGGAGAGGACCGTAGACAATGCAGTCCACCCCCTTTATGTTGCTTATGAGGGAACCGGGGAACAGGTCTGTTTCGGGACACTGGGTAAAAGGCTCCAGACCCCACAGCTCCCTACTCTGTCAACCACATCTCTCGATACCTGCAGCCAGCACTCTAGAGGTTTCTCAAGGGTAAGAAGTAGTCCCACCCAGAAAAAGGCCCAGACATCCTAAGATTACACTGTAACTTGGCTTCTGGAAGATCCCTATTAATATAAAAGTGCTTCCACCCTTCACCTTCTACCCAGTGGGCCTTCCCTCCACTGGGCATGATACTCCCTCTAGCAACCAAACCTAAACAAGAGCATGGCCAAAATGCAAATAGGTTTGTGCCCACAACTACAGCTGTGACGGTCACTTCATGCTTATCACCCTGCTCATCTGTGCCTAGGGCTCGTGTGGGCAAAGACAGCTTCTAGTCCCATGCTCCTTATCGGTACCGTGGAAATTTCCACAAAAATGAACCACCGCCAAAAGAGAGAAGATGGCAAGTAGCTTCAGAGATGGGCAGATCTTACTGTATTCACCACTCCTGGTTGAAAGCTGAAGCTCTTACCCTCCCAATTCCTGTCTAGGGCATTAAGTGGTCTCTCCCCACCATGAGGGAACCAAGCAGAAATCTCCACCTGCCTTAGTGGCCCAAGCACACAGGTCAAGAGTTGGCTTTCCCTTACAGCAAAGACCATGACCAATTCCTGGGCTTTGGCTATAGTTTGTTTGTTTTCAGGTCAGTGAACATCCATTACAGGCAGACCTCAAAGAGAGGCTAAAAAGGAGGTACATATGGCCTCAACCTCCCAGAACAGTCCATCTGGAGAGAGTGGTCACAGGGCTACTGTGCTGTCAGAAACCCAGGCTCCCACTATTTATACAAGTCCCCCAGTCCTGCAGAAGACTCTGGAAATGACAGTAATGGACATCCGACTCCAGGCTGCTGGGCTTTTCTAACTACAGAAGGATGACCCAAGGAATGACAGTGACATAACAGTGTATAGAGCACAGCCCTGCCTTTCTATTTTGGCATCTGAAGAACGTGAGGCCGACCAACAGCCTACTTAGAGTAGTGGGCTGGAGGGTTGGACAGCTCCTGAGGCCTGCAAGGATCCCCTTCCTGTGCCCACACACGTCCATAAAAGATCTATTAGGTTGAAAAAAATGACCTTGAACTCCCCTGACCCCCACCCCTTACATCCTGAAGGCTGCCACGGAGAAGCCCTTCTAAAATCCAGGTAAGTGGCTGTTCAGGGAAGGGAGCAAAAGAGGAATATCCGAGAGCCCTCTGCCCCCCCGCCAGCCTGGCCCTCAGAGTGAAGGATCGAGAGGATTCAATAACCACAATTAAATACCCATCTGTACTTCTACCCAAACCAAGCTAGGCAGAACCAAAAACAAGACCAAAGTCACAACACATGTGGACTCTTATCTTCTCTCCATCCTCACAATTTAGCTAGAATAGTTGAGAATTTTGACTACAATTGCATGTGCCTTGACATACCTCAAAGCTGGCTTTCCAAAAAGGGAAAAAAAGTTCTCCGAACAGTTTTCCATTCTTTAATCAATAATTAAACTAGTCCATGGACAAACCATCCTGGAAAGCCCAGTTTAGCCATCTACAGTCTAATTAGATCATACACTCCCAGCTGCTCGGCGGCACCGTTAAGTGGTCCTGCACGTTGGGTGGCCCGGGCACCCCTGCCTTAAACACAAAGCCCAGCAGTGTTTACATTTAAAGGTGTGGTTTCTCATGTGTGGTTCCAATTACAGAATCACACTTCACCTACAAGGTAGAAATCAGCTTCCCAAACCTCTCTCTCTTCTCCAGAGAAGCACTTAGCATTTACTTACGTAGCACCGACTCCGCTGAAGTGGAAGCAGAGAGATGGCGGCTACGAGGCAAAGAGACAAAGTACAAACAGAGGTTCAATACATTAATGCAACTCTCAGTGCAGAGTCCTGTGTTCAAAAGGTGGACGGAACTGTTTCCCAGCTAGAACGTGCCCATGTGGTATTCAAGGTGATACCTGACCCTCGTTTGTGTTTCTTAAGACACTCAGCACTCCCAATCTCTCTCCTAGCATGCCTGAAACCCCAGGGATCAGAGAAGACCCAGAGAACAGCTTCCCCAGGATAGACTGCCCGATCCTGGAAAACGACGGCCCCAAGTACGCTGCATCCACAGCACTGGCTTGCCGAGGGCACCCGCGGCTCTCCTTAGCCTTTCACTCCTCACCCTCTGCCTAAGCTGTCACCACCCCCTGCCTGACCCCAGGTTGCTGAGGGAAGATATGTGTCTTCTTGCAGTATTCCTCTACTTAAAGGTCATTATTTGCCTTTTATTTCACTTTTGTCTTAACCCTGTTATTTACAAGTTTACCGTAAAAGCACTGGCCTGAATTTGAGTTATAGCCTTTGTTTCTGTTTCTCTCAGACATAGTCGCACACTCACAGCCTCCCCTTCCCCCTAGCAGACAAGTGGAAATTTCCACTGAAGCGCTCAGTGGCTCACGGCGGGTGTGGGGTGGAGGAGGGGGATGGGAGGGATTTGAAACCGTGAAGCATCTTCAAGCCTTTCGGAGGGAAGGAAACAGATCCATCTGAATGCCAGTTTCCAGACTGTATCAGTTAAACCTTGCTGGATTCAGGCTTCACTGAAACAGTGAATTCTTCACCTTAAAACCAAGGAACCCTCTGCATGGAGAAGCCCTATTTCCTTTTATATCTGTTGGGTCTCATACATTTTTAAAACCACTAAACCTAGTGCAGAACCCTTACAAATCTCGAGACACTGCCACTAAAAAAGAAACCTTCCAAGGCCACAGCAGCTCTGCCTTGGAACCCAGCTGTGGAACACCTTCGCACAGGAATGGGGTCAGGAGGCTGGCCTGGACTTACTGCTGGCAGGAAAGCACGAGAACATGGAAACGTCAGCTAACAGGAAAACTACAGAGAAGCCTCAATCCCCTCTACAGCGGGTGCCAGAAGCTCTCTTGGAGTAAAACTGCAGACACGTTTGGGGAGCAAGTCAGTAAAATTCCACTGATTCACCACAGAGGTGGTTATTTTTATCGTTCTGCTTACCCGTAAATAGAAGGGCATCTTTAAATATAGGCCAGCAGATCTTATAAGCACCTATTCACGTTTTGATACAAACGAGAATGGAGAAAGGGAAAAAATAGGCAAGAAAAACCTCCTTCGGCACCTAAGAGTTCCTTTACACATGCCTTCTGCAGTAAGTCCTATCTCGATGCCGTAAAATCGGACCTGCTAGAAGCGGCCAAAGCCTGTCGGGGGCATCCTTTTCCAAACAAGCACAAGCCCAACATGGAACTGCAGACCACAGTCTGTTCCACGGCTGTCTCTCCTCCACCAGAAAGCCCGCTGAGTCTCAGCCCAGCCCCATCTAGTGGAGAGAGAGCCTTACGCTAGCTCGGGCAGCCCTGGAGTCCGACACCGGAATGCTTCTGGCAGCGGGCGCCTGACACCACGACTCAGAAAATGCCTTTCCCTTTATAGCCAGCCCACCACTGCTCCCCTCTGCACATGTCACATCGTCACCTTTCAGACTCTGAGGTCTACAGTAAGCATCTTCCACACCAACCCTCCCTTGCTCAGAGTTGATAAAGGTGAGCATCTGAAGGTACAAAGCAGAGAAAATCTATGGGTCCCCAGGAGACCAAAGCAAATCCAGAGCTAAGAATGAATCTCAGAACTTGTAACACCTACCCCCCACCTTCCTCCCGAACCTGAGTCAGGCTGCAATCCTTTCCAGACACTGCCTGGAGACTACAGGTGGTAAGGCCAAAGCCTCCATCTAGAAAACTGGTCCAGAAGACCCAAACCTCCCAACCACCCTAACGTGGCCTTTGCAAAGAGCAAAGGGGGGATATGGTTAACTCCCTCCTGGTCTAATTCACGTCACCTGGGGCACAACTTAACTAATATTTGGAATATAATAAGCGTACTTGCTTTTTTGGCATATACCAGTCAGAGACTTGATACAGTAATAAACACCAGGTACGACCTCCTCCCCAGATAACCCTGAGGCAGCAGTATCTCTCCTACTTATGCACTTTTCTTACCCACATATCTTTTGCTTTTGGGCCTACCTGACACGTGTGCTCCAGTGGTATGGACTGGGGTGGGGGTGGGGGGCGAGGATGGAGAACGATAGAGGCAATCCCCCAACAAGATGGGAAGTAACTGTAGCAGAGACTGGTTTTCAGCCAGGCCAGGTGAATGCTGCTGTGCTAGGCCCCTGCCCTGGTCTCTCTCTGGCTGGTGCCTAGGTCAGCAATGTGCAGACACGTCCCTGTTTCGACTGAAAACTTGTGACCAGGAACCACGACAATCACAAGAACCATCCAGAGATCTAGGAATACCACCAAGATATACATTCCCCCCATAAAATGTAAGAGCAACAAACACATAATGCCGACAGTACCACAGTGTGATGTGCATTCTTGGAGGGCACCTAGGCTCACTCCCTGGCCAGCTAAAAAAACTGGCTCTCACATACCAACACCAGGACTCAAACCAGTGCCTCACCAAAATTACAGACACATGCCATGCCTCCAGGGATGTTCCAAGAGTTAAAAACTTTCAAATGCTAAGTTTGTAACAAATAAGTCCGCTGCTTCTTCTTAATCACTCTGAAAAATTGAGCCTTTCCAGCACCCAGCACATAATCCTGGCACGTAATCCACTTAATACATGTTTGTGACCCTTGATATGGCTGTGTGCAAGGCACACACAGGCCTTCCCAAATGCACAAAAACCCTGGTACAAACATCACTGGGGGTAGTGACCCGAGGGGAGGGCTGACTGAAGTCAAGAGAGTATCAGACTACCCTTAAGCTCCACACTACAGACATCTGACACACCACTCAAGTTTAAATCTTTACCTTAGTAACTCCAAAATACATTAGCCCCTCATCTCTCATCTCCTCTTTGACCAAAAGTCACTGTGAAGAATAGTAAAAAGTGTTATAAAAATAAAAGGTAACAGTCGAAATTGATAAATGAAGGAAACTTACTGAAGAGCTTCTCACCATTATCACACTCACGTATGTTTCGAATCTCTAGAAAGGATCAGACGGCAAAGGATCCCATATCTAAATGCTTGTTCTCTCTCTCTCACACACACACACATACCATTTTTGGTAGAGCGTATCTGTGTAACTAGTATTTCAGAAACCATACTTTGGAAAACACTACCTTAAACAAATACATACCAGACGCTGGTTAATACCAGAAAAACAAGCTTAAATCATGAACCTCCCCAACTGGGAGGGAGGTTCCGTGTCTACATACAACACGCATATGTATTTCACTTTACGAATGTTGCTCCTCCTTTGCTGAGGAGTCTGAGAGTAAAAAACCAGAGACAAAAATCACTAAATGTAAATAAACAAAGTGACAGCAAAAGAGTCCCTGGTAGGGCACATGCACCTTGTCAGGAGTTCGGAACATGGGGTAAGTGTTGTCGGCAGTCCGAGCTTAGCTCCAGGAGAGTTCTGCCAGGACCTGAATTTATTCCGTTCACAAAAGAAAAACAGCACCACCCAAGCCAGCACGGCACCCAGAGGACTGACAACTAACGAGTTAATACAGCGGTTCTCAAAGTGAGGTCCTCGGACAGCGGACAGCGGCACCACCCACACACTTGCAACAAGTGCAGATTCTGGAATGCTGGTCACACCAACCCTCGACAAATTCTCCGCGGAAAGGGGGCAGAAGAAAGCACTCCTAGTGCACCTCCCTGAAAGCACATGAATGAGGGTAGGGGCTTCTCTTCCTGTTCAGTGCTTTCCAACCAAGAACCTGGCTAATAATCCTTGGCTAAATCTTATATGCTCCTCTCTGAACAAAAAAGGGAAAAGGATTCATAGCCTTGCTGTTAAAATGAAACCCCTTTGTGGTTAAGTTAAAAAAAAAAAAAATGTTACACACGCAATCTCCATCCTCTCTGTTCCGGGGAAGAGGAATCGCCACTGTGCATTTCGAGTTGCCTAGCAACGCCGCAGGCTCTGCAGAGGTGTTCCCGAGAAGCTGAGCGCTAGCACAGAAGCAGGTGAGGCGATCAGAAGATGGAGCCTGCAGGATGTGCCGTAAGAAAACCTCCCGTGAGAGGCGGGACTGCCGGCCTCTCCCGTGGCCGGCACTGGCACAAGACCCCCCGGCTCTGCGTGCACATCGAGCGACGACCTCATTTCCTCCCCACGACAACGAGCAGGGGAGAATGACCACCTGAGTTCAGTATCCAAGGAAACAGGAATCAGAGACTCTGAAGGCTTGGTGAAGGCCACACAGCCGGCAAGTACCAAAGGGAGAATGGGGTCTTCAACTCCTGGACTTTCCCACTACTACAAACTGATTTCCATCTTCTCTATTACTATTTCTAGGAAACAACAATATCAGCAGATTTCTCCTCCAAACCAGAAATTATGAGTGTAAAAATAGTATCACCAGGAGTCAGAGAAGCTTCAGATAAACTCAACAAGCAAACCGGTATCAAAGAATTTCTACCAGGATCGTTATTCCTACCAAGTCAAATTTTTGACATGTTTGAGGAAGGTGCTATACACTTTGTGAGAAAAAAATTTCATAACAGAGAATTGTGATTATTGTTTGGAATACATAAAACCGTTTCTCTATTGTGGGTAAGGTGCTGATTAAACGCATGATTCCAAGTACCTTTTGCTGATTCCCTGCAAGCCACATTATTTACAAAGGATGCACTGAGCGTGTGGACAGCACATTGCTCACTGAGGCGTTTTAACGGCAAAGCTGAAGAAATGTCAGGGGAAAACGGTGCTGAGCCTGACAGGAAAAGTTTCCCGCCATCAAAAGCTCATACACCTGTTGCTTCTCGCAGGACCTGTTTTTGTACTCTGGTTCGGGTTTATTACGGGCCAGCTGTACTGGAGCCCACTTAAATCACAACGCCACTGGAGTACGAACCCACACGCCAGCTGGTGCAACAGAGATCTCCTGAGAAATTACCATCATTCCCAAGATGAACTGAACAGCATCCCTTACAGCTTACCAAAGCCATTTGTGGAGATTCATGAAGAAACTTACCCTCCTCTACTGTGCTGCTGACCGTGGGCGGAAATCTTATAAGGCAGTGTTCGGTCACCCAGATTTTCCAAGTTCCTCACTATCGCCCCTCTGTCCATCAGGGCTTCTAGCGTACGTTTCAAAGTAGCAGCAGTCTCTGGCTGGTTTTTTTGTTTTCATTTTTAAAGAGAAGAAAAAAACATATCAGAATCAATACACGAACTAGAACGATTAAGTCTAGTCAGTTCCAATCATAACAGCTCTATTGGCAGGGGAAAAAAGCAACAGAAACTGTCTAGCTAACTTAAAATTTAAAGAGAGAGACATTTAGTGTAAGGATACGAGATAGCTCACAGATACGAAGGCATATCTGAAGAACCAGGCCTCGGAGAGTTCAGGAACCAGGGCAGCTGCAGGGATCTGGGAAGCAGGAACTAAGAAATGGCTTCTTCAGAGCACCTTGGCCAGGATGAATCCGCACCAATCACTGTCAGTCCTTGTATCCCATGCCTCAAAATCCAAATTCCAGGGGAAGAGTATCCCATCCTCTTGGCAGGACACTCTGACTGACCATGCCACCAGAACCACAGCCAGTGGGAAAAGGGGTTGTCCCCAAAGAAAAACAGGGAGATTATAACGCAACGTAGAAAAGGATGAGTAGGACCCAATCTCTGCTCTCTTGGAGCTTACAATCTAATAAAGGAATTAACACAAAAAGCCACCACAAAGAGAGCTTGTGAAAGGCGGCACATTCGGTTGGGAAAATGAATGCACTAAAGAAAAGCTTATTTGAGAGAAGCCCTGAAAAGTGACAATGGGAGATGCAAAGAACCAATGAAAGAGGCTCTGAGTAAAGGAACAAAGGCAAGAAAGTATGAGTGCACCGAGGAAATAACTAGGACGAGTTCCACCAGATGATGATCAGGACCCAGTATGGCTAACAGGGAAAAGGCTGCATGCAAGCATATAAATACTAGTACCTCTTAAAAATAACAAAATTCAAACAGTATAAAATCCCCACCACCCAGAGATCAAAGACTTTAAACACTTTGGTGAACTTCTTTCCAGATCTCTCCCTTTACATATGTATATACAAAAGAAATTTGGAAGCAAAGATACTTTATAGGGTAAACCTGAGAAGATGCAGCTAAGATAATGGGTAGAATGAGGCAGAGACGTGGCAAAGGAGGGGCCCCAAAATACGGAGGGTGGGAAAATGGTATTGTTACTAACAGTTAAAGGGAAATCTGCAGAAGCTGGTTGGGAACAATTAAAAGATGATTTTGAAATGCTGAGTTTGAGATGCCCACAGCTCCTCAAAGTTGACCTCTCAAGATGTAAACCTTAAGCTCAAAACAACAGGGTGGGTTAGAATTACCCATTTAAGAATCATCTGCAGAGGAGGGCTTCTGAAGCCCCAGGAATAGGGGACTTCATGGAGGGAGGGTACAAGGGGAGAAGAGACAACAGGCCCTTGGGGAACACAACCATGTAGGCGCTCGCAAGGGAACTTGCAGTCAGAGAAGCAAACAGAAAAGGTAGTCAAACAGTCAAGGAAAATCAGGCCCACCTTGTCAGAGAAACACAGGGAAGACACAGACTCCAGAATGACAGGGTAGAGGATGAAAAGGAAGCAAATTCCACAGTTTGGTGGCTGCACGGTCACATAGCAGAATGTGGCCAGAAGCTAGATGTCAAGTTTCTGTGGTGGAGGTGTGACAGCAATGAAGGGAAAGAGAAAGCACAGGAACCTGAGGGGCAAACAAGTTGGAGCAGGATGTCTTAGGAGGCAGAGAGCAGGAGCAAGTTAGTAGTTAAAGAGGAATGAACCAGTCAAGAGGATAAAATGTAAGATGTTTTAAGTAACAACAATGGCAAGTGTGATTTATTGTGTAACTGCCGTGAGCCCAGTACTGGTCTAGTGTTTTATTGTTACATATTTAATCTTCACTGGGAAAAAAAAAAAGAGTAAAGACGGTTTACCCATTTTGAAATTGGGGTCTCTGAGAGATGCCATGACCTGGAGAGGACGAGGCAGCTAGTCAGTGGAAGAGCCTGGTGCAAGGCAAGGAACACCAGCGAAACAAATTGGGGGATGGGCAGAGGATGCCAGAGGGACCAAGGAAAAGGGATGCTTCTCCTCAGAGACATAATTGAAGGGAGGCAGGCAAAGCGATCACAAAGTGCAGGAGTGAACTTAAGACTACCTTCCAGTGGCTCATTGCAGATCAAGTGAAAAGAATAATGGAGAATCATTTTCAGTGTGCACTCCAGTAGCCAAAGAAAATCCACCATTCCTATAAATTTTCATTCGACAAATTCTGTTAAAATGCTGTGAATGCACAAAGTACTAGTTTAAGGTTGAGAGATAAAATTTTTACTTTCGTCTCACACTGTAGCCCACCAGGAATTTTTTTAGATTACTACTAAAAATTATAGTTATGTATTTAACCAGCTTTATGATAAAACAAAATTTCCTACCAACAATAAAAATAGGGGCCCAAATCACTTCACATTAACACTAAACAGATAGAAAGTCTATGGCAATTTTTCCTCACAATTGTATACAAACGTGTTTTTATATAGTTCTAATCAACATGGAGATTAAATTCTCACATTTCATTAGTTTACAGACATTTCCATATTCCTGCAGAAGCCCCATTAGTAACAGCAGGGTAATATTTCATTTCATTAACAAAGACACTTCTTGACCTGGTGTTGCACCAATTAAGTTATGATAAGGCAGACAAATAGTCTTTCCAAATAAAGTTGTGGCTAAGGTTTAAAAAAAAAAAAAACTTTAATGGATTACAGTCTTCTGATTATCTACCCAAATCAAAAATTTTAATTTCAGTTTTGCCTGACTAAAAAGGAATATATCTCAATAACTCGTCTTGTTTAAATTCCAACTGAAGTGCTTGCAGTGTGAAACATGGACCAACCCCCTCTGAAGAACTTATGAAATAAAAAATTTTCTTCTGTCCTAAAAGCTACCTAACAAGCGTAAAGCTACCTAACAAGAATGTAACCCTAGGAAAATATCCAAATACGTTTTGTTTGAGTTTAGTACGTCAAGGTCAAATTGCAGACTGCTTCAACGGCCACATTTGTTTCATGGTGATTTCACAGAACCCAAAAGTTTTAAAAGAAAGATGGAGGAACAAAAATATTTCTTGTTGAGGCATCTGTGCAGCTCAGTCATTTAAGTGTCTGCCTTCGACTGGGGTCATGATCTCAGGGTCCTGGGAGGCTCTTTGTTGGGCTCTCTGCTCAGCACAGGGTCTGCTTCTCCCTCTCTCCCTCTGCCCCCACCTTGCTTGTGCGCCTGCATGCACGCACTCTCTCCCCCTCTCTTTCTCTCTGATAAATAAAATCTTTAACAACAACAACAACAAAAAACCATATTTATTTATTAGGGGAGCTCAACTCGTCCCGTCTACCTTACCTCATCATTCTACAGCAGAGGTCTAGCAAACAAGGGCTCGTGAGCCATCTGCCTCAGTACCTGTTTGTGCAAATAAAGTTTTATTGGAACACAGCCAGCTCATGCATTTGCATAGTGCCATGGCTGCTTCCGTGCTAAAGGTAAATCTGTAGTTATATCAGAAACTGTATGTCCTGCAAAGCCTAAGTTATTTACTATCTGCCCAACCTCTGCTCTACAATGCAATGGACTGAGGGATTCGGGCAAGGCCTCAGTCCACTAACCCTAAAATGCACCACAAATAAAAACCACGAGCCTGGGCCACTGAGGTATGCAGACTGAGAATGCCCCCTGGAATGGGTCATCACACGGCACCAAACTAAGTGAACAACATCAGCCTGGATGTTCAGATCACTGCAGGATTCACAGAAGTGACTACAGATTCACCATTCCAACCACCCAGCTCCTCATCTCCTAATCAACCCAGGGTGCCAACCGCAACTTTCTTCATCCGGTGAAACCTATAGCTCTATTAAAATAAAATTCTTCAGGCTACAAAACAAAACAAAACAAAACAAAACAAAACAAAACAAAACGTTCTCCTCAATCCAACCCAGCACAATGTTCAATTTGTAAGAACATATGGTTTACAGGAACGTAAATGATCTTGCTGCCATAATTCTCATTCACAAGGTCTCTGAACCATTTAATTCCAACTATTCTAAGAAAGGTTGTGTGTGCTTCTCATAGGCTTCTCCCATCCCATCTGAAAGCAGCTCCTTAAGACTTTCCTCCAATCCACCATATGGCAATGAAACACAATTTTGGCAAGGCACAGACTGAGGGGCTAAAAACGTTCACTTGAAAAAAACTATGGAAAAGAAACAATGAATGAATGTGAATGGGAACTAGGAAAACTGGATTCCAGTCCCAGCTCATTCACAAATGATTTACAACCCTGCATGAATTGTTAAAATTTATCCATTTTTAAACCTGTGCCTCAGTTTTCTCATGTGTGAAATCAGCGGTTCCCAACAAATTTTCTGCCTCTACAAGCTTCACACAAACCACATTTATATTGTAATTCTCAAAATATCCTAGGGGCAGATGAAGTTTGAAAGTCATCTCCCTCTCTTTTCTTCTGTGCTTCTCATCCTGATATCCTCATCACCCAAAAGTGCCCCTCCTACCCTAGGTACTCTATCATTCCTGTTTCTTTTTACACAGCACTTGTGGCAATCTGTAAATATCCTTTCATCACTAGAATATAAGTTGCAAGAGAGGAAGGACTTTTGTCCATCATGGACTCCTCTGTACTCCCAAAGTCTAAAACACTCCACATTATCAGGGGATGGGGGCAGGCATTAGAAATAGTGCTTAAATAAGTAATTTAAAATATCAATTTCACCTCCTTTGCTTGCTTATTCCCTTTTTTCCTCGAGGAACCCTACCTAAGTCTCCTCCAATCTCTACTACAATTTGAAGCTGCTTTTCATATACAACGTGGCTCACTGTCACTTAGTAACAGCAATATTGAAGCAAGCAAAATGACAATACTAGTGTTTTTCTATTTATTTCATGTAGTGCCCAAATGCTGTTAATATTAACACTGTAGTTTAAAAGAATCCAGAATTCAAATAGAAGTGAAACTAAATGTTCATGTATTTTAGATAGCAAGTCCTAGTATATATACAAATATAAATATTAAATTTAGACCGTTCTAAATTATTTGCTGATAAGATAAAGTACTACCCCAAAAATTGACACTAAACAATACTTTAAAAAATTCACACTGGACAAAATGACCAATTTTGGCCTTATTATTAATTACTAAAACTACTGATATTCAGGCTTGTAAAAGAAGACTCAGGGAAAATCCAAAACTTCATATATTTGCCTGGGTACTCTGAAAAAAAAAAAAATAGGTATGTCATATTTTGACCAGACCCTGAGGTTTAGACAGGAATCAAAGGGTAAAAATTATAGAGAAACAGTGTGTAAACCACACACTTCTGCAAATTCCAGCGACGTGAACGAGACGAGACGGGCTGCCACGTGAAGCAGCGAGCCTCCCTCCCATCACGAGAAGAGCAAGGATCCAGGATGACCACTGAATCAGTCAGTGCACTGGGTGGGAAGCTGGACTGGCTCACGTCTAAAGCCCTTGCCAAGATTAAATTCCAGCACTATTCTGGCACCAGCCCTCATTCTGAAGTGAAATTGCGTTTTTAAAAAACTACAACTGCATCACGGTGAGGAACACACTGCTGACTACTAAGGCCTGCCGTTGTTTGTTGCCTGGATTCATATTCAGGCACCAACTCTTTGGCCCACTCCTGCTTTCGTAATGGTTTTCTGAGGGGGTCCCTAGAAGGTCAGGCTGCTCAGGCTACATTTTGAAAACTGCAGTTCTAGAGGGTCTAACAGGCAAAGTTTCTACAATAAAGACGAGAGCAAACAGATAGGAAAAATAAAAGGAAGGACGTCTCTACTTGCCAGCAAAATAAAATCCCCCTTCAGGAAGGTTACTCAAGCTAAGACGTCATGGGAGTACTAGAAATACCATCGGTCGACAACCAGTGTTTTACGTATGTTTAATGTTATCTCGTTAAACATATGTTAAAGGAGAGAGGCTTGTCAGCAAAATTATCTTGTAAATTAGACTCTCTGGCCCTCAGCTGCCCTCGGTTTTCACCACAACCCCCTCGCAGTCCAGCAGGAAGGAGAAGGCCCGCAGGACGCACACTGATCAGCATGCGGGCGCCTACGCACACCTCGCCTTCCTCACTCACAAAGCCCCATGCAACTCCCGGGAGCAGGGAGGATTTATGGAAGGTGGAGCCAGGCCCGAAAACCTGGGAAAATGTGTATGTAAAAGCCTTTCTCATTCTCTGCTGCATCTTAATTCTGGCATTTGTCTCCTCAAAAGAAATTTCCTTGCAATTCTGCATTGAGATTCTGACGGCGATCGAAAAAGAAAATCTGAGAGCACCTCTGAACAGCAGAACAGGCTTTAAGGGAAGTTCTGTCACTAACAGACCTGGATGAGCAGAAGGGACAACCATATACGGCAAAACGTGCCCTGCCTCACGACATCTGCAAAGGCCAACCCTGAAAATGGTTCCACGGGAACTGTTTTATAAAATGTTCATGTTCAGAGAACCCTTTTTTTTGCCCCACAATGTGAATCAAGAGTTGCAGTCCTGTAGGTAATTAAGGATTAAAAACTATTAAGCACAGAAGCAATTCTAAAAGTCAGTATAAGATTCAGGAAGGATAAATCTAGAACACTAAAAAAAAGTAAAGCTACACAAATTCATGTTCAAACATGACTACATACTATGTACTATTATACACTGTATAATTTATGGGTTAAGTGACCAGAATAGTAAATTTTACAGGCTTTTCCAAAGGTCAAAGATAGAAAATGCTTCTAGAAGTAGAACTGCACTGCTCTACTACTTTGCCCATGAATTGTATTTACAAGACCATTTATAGCAAACATGGACTAACTACTGAACAAAGACTTAACTGGCTTTCAGAAATGGGGAAGGATGGGAAAAGAGACAAGGACCAACATCCATACGGTGAAAGTAATAAAAGTAGAATGTACCGAAAAACCTTTTTTTATAAGCAACTGCCACGTGCTCTGCAAAAAGTACCTCAAATTTTAAAAATAGTTTTAGATTAGAAACTGTACATTCACAGTTCAGACATATCATGTGACCATTTAACAAAGTTACAGAGTCCTAAAAGTGGCTAAAATGTAGAGCAAGTGAAAAGCACCTATGAATATGGTATTTAATTTACATGATCATCTTTGTGAGACCACCTAGTGATCTTTAGTGAGGAAAAATTTTTAAATAATTTTAACAACGCAAATCAGTTATAAAGAGGAAGCATTAATTCCTTATACCTAGAAAAGGAAGGAGAAAAAACTGAATGTGCATGCCACATTCTGTGGGTTCAGAAATACAGCTTCAACCTGATGAAACTGACATTTTGGGGGATCAAGTATAGTTATGGACACTGACCACTTCTTAAGGCTCTACCAAATTGTTTTAAAATCTGGAAACAGTCCTCTCAAAGGCCTCTTCAAGCCAAGTACTTCTGGGTTGCTTACGGTGAAATCCACCTCCCAAAGGGCAGCCACCGGGATGTGAAAGGCAAAATCCCAGCCCCTTAAAAGTTTGCAATATAGACATGAAGACAGACACATGTAGGTAAACTAAAAAGGAAGTTAAACACAGACAAGACTGAAGCAAAAACCATCGCTGTTACAAGAACCCCAAAGGAGCAGCCACTTGTGACTGGTGGGCTAGAGAAGACCGCAGCCCAACCCCAAGAGCAGACTCCCTCTTCTAGAAACAGAAAGAGCGTTGGTTAGAGCACTCCCAGAGCAGGTCTGGACTAACAGCAGGACAGAAGAATGGGAAGATTCGGATGGAATTTATATTCAGGGCAGAATCAACGTGGGCACTGTGTTTGGTACACACACAAGCCATGGCTTTTTGTCAACTCAAGGCAAGTTTTTTCCTTAGCACGTTGGGTTCAGTTTCCTCAAACCTTCACCTACACTACTGGTAAAAATGTAACTTTCTGGAGGGCAAATGGCAAGATACATGAGTCTCAAATGTATATACCTTCAATCCCACAGCCACTTCTAAGAATTTACTCTGAGAAAACTACTATACCCCTGCACAAGAACTCAGTTATGAAAAATCTCACCATGAAGTTTTTAGGACAGTGACTAGAAAGGTAGTTGTCCATTAATAGAAGACTGGTTTACTAAATTATTTTCACTGAGTCAATCAGTGTGATACAAACATTTAGAAAAAGGATGTTGATTCTTATATAAGACAGAAAAATATTTTAACAAAATTAAAAATCAGCATGTAAGGTCAATCCATATGTACTTATGTATACATACACGGAGAAAAGGTCTGGATGAATACGACAAGATGTTACTATTTTTCCCTAGCAGTAAGATGAGAGGACTATTCTGTTTTTTCTTTTTTTTATATTTTGCTTTATTACGTGATTTTTACAATGAGCAATAAAAGATGCTTTAGAAACAAACTTCTGTTGAGAAAAAGTCAGTTTTGTTTCCTTTGGTTTTAAAAAGACTTCTTCCGAGGAAAAAATAAAACAAGACGAAATCAGAGAGGGAGACAAACCATAAGAGACTCTTATCACAGGAAACAAACTGAGGATCGCTGGAGGGGAGGTGGGGGGGGATGGGGTAACTGGGTGATGAACATTAAGGAGAGCATGTGATGAATGAACATTGGGTGTTATATAAGATTGATGAATCACTGACCTCTACGTCTGAAATTAATACATTATATGTTAATTAACTGAATTTAAATAATAAAGAAATGGATTTCTTCTCCTAAATCTTTGCCAACTATTTGCTATCTTACTATGGATGCCATAATTTGCTAATATTGTGTTGAAGAAATAAACCTATGCCTCAATAGAACTCATTTGCTGACTCCACATCCACAGATTTTTTTTTTTAAAGATTTTATTTGTCAGAGAGAGCACAAGCAGAGGGAGCGGCAGGCAGAGGAAGAAGCAGGCTCCCTGCTGAGCAAGAAGCCTGATGCGGGACTCGATCCCAGGACCCTAGGATTACATGACCTGAGCCGAAGGCAGCAGCTTAACAGACCGAGCCACCCAGGCATCCTATATGTTTAATAATGTAGTAATCAGAGAGGTACCAATGGATAGCTCAGTGGTTACTGAAAGACCCTTGCAAGCCATACCTCTAGCACCGTGAGCTGTTACTTGGTAATCAAAGAAATACTGGAAAGCTGTAAGTCAGGGTCCTTGAGGTCACTGGTTCTAGAATCAGAGCCAACCAAGAAGTGACAAGACAAGGCTGAGTCTTGCCCAGCGAACACAGTGGCCAATGAAATCAAGGGGCTGAGAAACATCAGAGGAACTTGACCATATTCTATACCCATGTAGCCTGGAATGAGATTCTTGAGACCTGGGAAAGCAGACATAATGTATTCTTTGGGGCATGTGTTGAAATTAAAAGGAACCCGGGGAAGAATGGAAGAAAAAAAAAGTCAGAGGAGCAAGAATCCAACGACTCTTGAGTTTAGCTCGGATTAATGTGTGCCAATAACAAAGGGCAAATAATAAAGCAGACAGTCACACATCATAGCATGGCTGAATCTACCAATGTAAAGGTAGCAGGATGACCAGTGAAGTAACTTCAGCTGCAAAATGCAGCAGGCATCCAAGGGACACCTGCAGCTAGCCCCTAGAGAGACATCGGTAACAAGCCTTAGTACCAAAAAGTTAGAGATGAACAAATTTAAAGAACTAACTCACCAGGCAAGAAGGAAGTCATGACTACATGAGATCCAATCTCATATGAATTTATGAGTTGTCAGTTTCTTATGAGCCTAGGTTAACAACAATTCTGTGTAGATCAAACTATAATGCAATTTTGTTCCTTAAATATAATCCACTTGTTTCCCAGGTCTCAAGTCAAAGAATATCAATCGGATGTTATTTAAGGCCAAATTTGGAGGCTTAATTGCATACAGTCAACTACCTCTTTCACGATTTGGCTAAATCAAAGGAAAAGAGCAGCATCACCAAGGCATTCCGCTAGAGCTCACTGGAATCACCGGAGGAACTCTGAAAATGAGAGGCCTGTCTCACCTCAGACACTTTGACTCAAGTGGCCTGGGAATTTAAGAATCCTGGCCACTAGCGCTCCAGGTGCAGACAAAAGAAAGAACCACATTCTACTGTGAAGCTGGCTGGCTTCTCATTATCTCAAAAATGAGTGATTCGGCTGAGGTGTAGTTTAAAAAAGATTTGCAGCAATGATCTCCTACAACTCTAATAAACATAAAAGCTCCACTTCTTTCACAGGAATAATGGAGCTCTCCCTGAATGTGAAATGGAGAAATGACAACCCCAATAGGCGACTACCAGCGGTTAATACTACTTCAACAGCAGGAAACTGCCAACATTAAGCTACCCATGCTTGCGGTTCTTCAGAGATTCCAAAATCCACACCCTTTTACTGGGAGATTTCCACTTCTATCTTCCCCATCCCCCCTCCAGATGCAGGTACAGATGAATAAAAGATGAGAAACAGGAAGACTGGTAGGAGTCCTGGTTACTATGGCAACAAGTAAATGAAATGCCAAAGCTCATGAAACTGATAGTGAGAGCAGGAATCAGGTATACATCATCGAGCTACCTGTCTTGACTGCCCTCCTTCATGTACAATTCAGTCCCCTGCCTTCGCCTTAAGAGTTCAGCCTCTGGAGAGAGGAGGAGGAGGGCGGCCCCACAATGGCATGGACACTAGGGGAGGGAAGAAAAGGCCAAAGATTTAGTGGGTGGAGATAAAAGGGTTATTAAAAAAAAGCATATTTATATCCCGTGAATCTACTAAACATCAGTGTACAGTTTTAGCAAAATCGTGTTCATTGGCTGGGTTAAAAGAAATATTTTTAAAAATATGTACTGATAGACTCAGAAACTTGGGCTTTGGCAGGAGTCAGATTTGCACACTCTACGGAACAAGAGACCAACAGTGTGTCCACCAACCAGGCCCCGGCAGTGGTGCTTAATTCAAGTGGTGAGAGGAAGGCATTGAGGGAACACGCAGGGAGGAGCAGGTTGTAAAAGCACGGCGGAATTCAAGGAATAAAAACATCCTTCAAGATTCAGCGGCCTCCTAAGAGAAGTGTGCCTTTCCTCGGCGATCCCACGTGTCATCCCTCTTACTCCACACACATCTTGCAAGTAGAATTATGTAGGAGGGTGTCCCCTTCCTTAACTAAGCTTCGTCAAGCCTGCATCCTACTCATCTTTACTAGGTGCTGGAGATGCAAAGAACCTGGCACACAGAATGTGCTCGATAAATGTTTGGTGAATACGTAAGTCAAAGAATAAATGGAAAGATGAGGGATGAAAGTTGCTAACTGCACTTAATTCACTGACAAGGAAGAAAAATTAAGCCAAGTCGTAAAATTCGAGGCGAAATAAGATGTTCAACTGCAAAGAGGAAAACAGCACCATTTTGTTTTCAAAAGACAGAGATGCATTAATAAAGCTAAAGCACATTCTGTTGGTTCAAAACAGGTACACAGTCAAGGAACGAGGAATAAATAGGTAAAAGATGGAAACAAAAACAAAGACACAGCCAGGCTCATAAAAGTGCCTCCAAACTTCTCAAGATTCTTGGACATGATCAAGAATCAATGGACATTCTACTCCTAGAGTGTACAGTGAATATTATACATCCAAACTCAGACTTTGAAAAGCTTTGAAAATTTCTGGAAACTGAGTCAGCAAGTCATGCTGTCTCTATACACCATGTAGAGACAACAGAGTCTGCCAGAGGGTGTAACAATGAAATCTCATATTACAACTGGAAAGAGAGTGAAGGCAAGGAAATGGTAGTCCTCATTTTGTTGAGTTTACTTCCCATCCCTACAGTCTAACCTCAGTGTGTAGCCTGGAGTACTGTATTAAACTTGGAGGCCACATATAAAAAGGGCTATCAACTGCCTCAAAGTTGTCCAGAAAAAAATAAGACTGACAGGTAAAGTGTCTAATGCCCAGGTTCTGTGCTGTACACCCAAGAGAACAGAGAAGATGAAGCCTGATTTTGAGACTTGAGGGTATATTTATCTTGAATATTTTCAAATATTCAAAGCAAAGCAAAGATAACACTTCAGAGGCAGAACTTGAGCTATTGAATTAAAGAGGCAGACTGGAGATATGAAACCTCTTTAAAATCAGAACTTTCTGAAAGCAAAATGCACATTCTGGGAGGGGGGCCGATAAAGGTCTAGTCCCTGTGGGCAGTGGTTACGCAGGTCTTTGCCTCACACATACAGCTGATCCTCATCATTTGTGGAGTGCGGATATGCCAGGTCACCTACTAGCTCGTTTGTTTGTCACCCCCAGATCAACCCTCCCACCACTTTCACAGTCATTTGAGGACACGCGTGTGTGGAGACTGCTGGAAAATCTGACACCCAAAACGCACATTCCCAGCTGAGGTCCAACAACCGAGGCTCTGCCTTGTTTCAGATCTCCCACAGTAAAGCAGGGGCCTTTTTTGCAGCCTACGTAGTGCCATGTTTTTCACAATTTTGTGCTTTTTATTGGTGCTATTTAAAATGCCCGTGAGTTGGGGCGCCTGGGTGGCTACCAGTCGGTTAGGCAGCTGCCTTCGGCTCAGGTCATGATCCCAGGTCCTGGGATGGAGCCCCGCATTGGACTCCCTACTCACTGAGGACTCAACTTCTCCCTCTCCCTCTTCCTACTGCTCTGCCTACTTGTGCTCTCTCTCTCTCTGTCAAATAAATAAGCAAAATCTTAGAAAAAAAAAATAAAATGCCCCTGAGTGAGGTGAAGTGCTGTCTTCGTGTCTCCAAGTGCAAGAAGGATGTGTTGTGCCTTACAAGGGAAAAATTTCTATTAGATAAGCTTCATTCAGGGCATGAGTTAGAATGTTGTTATAAGCTTTGAGCTCGATTACAAATCAAAAATACGTTTTAAATATGATGCCTTTAGGAGAAACACACATAAAATGACATAATGTATTGATCAGTTAAAATGTGGTGACCAGCCAGAGGCTCATAGGAACCTAACCACGTACCCCCTCAAGGGGCAGTGACTCAGTATTGACTAATTCAGAGTGAGAGGCAACTTTATAGAATGTAACTACCACAAATAACAATAACTAACCATATTCAGTAAGCTGTACACCTGTTCAAGTTTCATGGACTGCGTATGTATATTCAATTTCACATGCAAAAAAAAATGTTTTGATGGGTGGGCTTCATGCATTACACAGAAGAATCAAATACGCAATTTCTCAGGCCCCTTCAAACTATAAACAATCATTAGCTTTGCACTTAGAGAGATAAGCAGAATTTTAAGACTCCCAATTGTGAGGGGCGCCTGGGTGGCTCAGTGAATTAAAGCCTCTGCCTTCGGCTCAGGTCATGATCTCAGGGTCCTGGGATCGAGCCCCACATCAGGCTCTCTGCTCAGCGGGAAGCCTGCTTCCCCTTCTCTCTGCTGCCTTTCTGCCTACTTGTGATCTCTCTGTGTCAAAGAAATAAATAAAATCTATTAAAAAAAAGACTCCCAACTGTGCTTCTATGGTTGTCAACATGTTTTGGGGAAGGGCAGAAATGGGCTATAAGGATCTGAAGTTTCAACTCTCAGATGCTACGTGAAGAGGAGATACCAGGACTTCCCATGATGCTGCAAGATTCAACACAACCATTTAATTATGCTCCCTCCTGAAAATCTACTGGAACTACAGTAAAGGGATTTTTTTTTAAAGGTACAATTCTGCAAGAATGAGGAAGATGGGAAAACAGCAATTGAATTTTAGGAGAAAGTAAGCAGATGGAAGAGAGCAGCAATGTGGAAAACTGAAAATCAACCACACTTACACTGGAGAATTCCTCAAAAGAGCCAAGAACTGGCAACCCTGGTACAACTCTGAAAGGGGGGGTGAAATGCGAGACTAAAATAAGGTTTGTCAAAAGTGTTAAGAATAATTGGATCCTTAGGTGCGTGCTTGGAAGTCTATTCTCTGGAGAATACACACACGGGTATAAGTGGGGGTTCCATACCAAAAAATGATTGAGAAAAAAATGCATACTGAATGAGACCCCTGTACTCTTTCCCCACTTAGCTCCCAGAATAATGGCCCAAGGCCTTTGATCCTTCAGGCACGAACTCAAAATAATATTCTTTGGGAAACCTGACCCATTGACAAGATCCCTCAGGAGCACCCAACAACCAGCGGGCCATGAAGGCCAAAGAAGGAAGCTGACCACTTCCACCCACATGGTCGGTAGTCCGTCCTGGTCGATATAAGCCCATGACCAAAGACCAACATGTATTTGAGAAAAGCCTTTTACATGAGAGCCCAACACGGGAAAAACTGGAGTAAACAAACACTCAGGGATACTGAGGGGAAAACAGTATCTTCAGAGAGGAGAAGATAACAGCATCCATGAAACAAGAGACGATAAAAAAGACTCAGGGAACAAAGGAGCACTGAAAAACTGAACATCTGAGAAATTCTTTTTCAACAGAAGGATTGGAAGATAAGGTTTCGAAACAGCCTTCAGAAGAGCAAAAAGAAAATTAAAAAACGGATGCCTGGGTGGCTCAGAAGGTTATGCGTCTGCCTTCAGCTCAGGTCATGACCCCAGGGCTGGGATCAAGTCCCCCATTGGGCTCCCTGCTCAGCGGGGAGCCTGTTTCTCCCTCTACCTGCAGCTCCCTCTGCTTGTGCTCCCTCTCTCAAATAAATAAAATCTTAAAAAAAAATTAAAAAACAAAAGACTATATGAAATTAAGTGGACCGAGACAGGTGGTCCAAAAGTTGGAACAAAATGGGTTCCAGTAAGGAGAAAATAGGGAGAATCATCATCCTAGCAATGAAAGACACGGGACTGTCGAATTGAAAGAACCTACTGAGGGCCAGGACAATGAATGAAAAACTTTCAAGGCATATAATAAAGAAATTTCAGAACACTGAGACTAGAAGCTAGGGGAAAAAATGGTCTTATGCTTACAAATCTCTGCAGAAAAATACATTCTAATCTATAATTTCATATTCAGCAAAACTTTTAAAGATATTTATTGACATACAAAAACTTTAATTTTAAGGATTTGTAGAATTGAAAAAAGCGAGTTAATGTGTCAATATTATTCAATTTCTTGCAGTTGGAGAAGGGAGATAAATAGAATGGGGGAAAGCAAAAAAGAATCCTCTAGTGCTCGTTTAGAATTAGGAGGCATCAGTAGGTATGTATGAATTTCCCACCTCGATATACTGAAAAGAGAGCCAGACAGAATGGCCACGTTTACCCCGTAAGAATGAGCACACCCAGACCTTGGTTTCTAAATCCCATTCCCTACTAAATGCCTGATCCTGCTGGGGGCAGGGAAAGTACAAGATAACCATGAAAACACCTCACTGTTTTAGGAAATAAGGAAGTGTATGTGATGGAAATGTGTCACAAGGGACACAGAAACTGACCTGCAGAGTGTCAATGGCTAAATCTGGAAACATCTGCACAAAATAACGAGAGTTAACGTATTATAACCCAGCAAATGGGTTCATACTGATAAATGGGGAAAGAGGGAAACTCATTTTAGTATAGCAAAACAAAATAAAAACAAAAATCAGTTTTGCATCATCATAGCGAGAACTTTGCTCAGGCAAGAACTACATATGGATGCTGAAATCGGGGGTTCAAGCTCAATGAGGAGTAAGTTATTTACATAATCTCCAATTATTTCCCCACGAATTACTTATTGGCAAAAGGAGAATCAGTAACTGGACAGTGGAGAAACCTGGCAGACCCTATCAAAGTTAGTGTCAACAATAATGGGACAAGATAGCATCACACACCTCCCAATGTGAAGTTCTGAGGACATTAATGCTTATGCTGTATACCCGCGAAAAACACGTAGTGTGAATCTCATCATAAGGAAACAAACCCAGATTGGGTGGGGGCATTCATAAAAATGGCCTCTAAACTTCAGTAATGTCAATATCATGAAAGACAAACTGAGGAACTGTTGCTAATTAAAGGGGAGACGCATAAAAGCTTCTGAATTTAAAAAAAAATGCTATAAAAGGATATTGTTGGAACAGCAACATTTGAATCAAGACTTCAGATTAAAATATTGTATCACCGTTACTTTCCAGATTTTGATAATTATATTGACTTTATGAGTGACTGTCTCTTATCTTAAATATACTCCAAGTAATGAAAGAGTAGAGGGGAATGGTTTCTGCAACTTAACACTTAAATGGTTCAGAAAAGTATATATGATTAAGAGAGAATGACAAAGCAAATGTGGCAAAATGTGAACTACTGGTGAATCTGGATGAAAATGATTGTGGAATTCTTCATACTATTCTCACAATTTCATGTAATCTGAAATTACTCCAAAACAAAAGCAATAAGAGAAAAGAGAAAAGGCAGTGAAGGACGTCTTCAACTCTAGGACAGAACCCTGTACATTTTTGAAGGCACACGTGTTCATACTGAAAATACTCAAGTCACAGAAATGTAAATTTTTCATTTTATTCAAAGTTGGTACAGAAGTGATAATAACATTTCCATAAAATAATTACTATACTTCAGTTACAGGACAAGATACCACAGAAAGGAATAAACTTTGCAAGAAATGAAGTTCATCTGAAGTTTCCAAATACTTTTGAAGGCTAATGCAGCAGCTGGCAAAATAACATACAATACACAAAGAACAGTGTATTTTACAGAGTCAGTAATGAAAACTGACAGCTCTTTAGCAGATTTGCTTCACTGTTTTTCCATTTTTTTCAATAATAACACTTTTAAAAAACACATTAAACCAAGATCATACATGTGTACAATTTTAAAAATCAGATTGTATACAGTAGGTTAGAATAATAGTCAAGTTAGAATTGTCATGTACGATTAATAATCCTAAATCTGCAATTTCAGTTGTATTCCTTTCAATATGGAATAATCTGGTTAATACCAAATTCTACTTTCTGTTTGCAACTAAAACATTGTACAATGTGAAGATGGACCCTATCAATCAAACCTTAAAAAAATAAACCTGTGGACAATAAAGCGTACACTGGAAATCAGTTTACAATTCCAAAAACTCACCAATAACTCAACAGCTTCATTTATAATCACATTTGGTCTACAATGCATAATTGACGAAATGATACATGTACACAATACACACCCCCAGTGCACAGACTGGTCTCTAACAGAAAATATGAACAAAGTATAATAGGGAGGACACTGGGAAAAACGTTTTTCAACGAAGACATCTTTTCAAAATGCAATACTTACATATCAAAAGTACTAGATAAAAGCAGCAGTACTCTGCTGACATTTGGCTTAAAAATAAAGAAATGAATGAAGCAATTTCACAGGATATTAGAAAAGGAATTGGTTTTCTTCTTGAAGAAGACTACTAACTTTTGCACAGCAACTATTTTTGATATCCACCTTATCAAAAAAAAAAGCACTGAGAAGCATAATGTAGTTCATACGTGATTGCCAACATAGGTCTGGGCAACAGAAAATGGGATGTTCTAGCAAAGAATGAGTAGATCCCTGCTATATTTCTGAACTCTGTTGGCAATCTATAAACTGAAGTAATATTGGTGGGGAAAAGCAGGGAAGAGATTCCGTATCATCATCTGACACTAATGTAATATGTCATTATTAACAAAAATAAAGCTTTTGCATTTTAACAACGCCACAGAAAAGTCCATGAGCAAAAGACCTGTTGATCTGTTTTTGCCACTCAAAAGTTAGAGATCTCAAAGTGAAATTAGAAAATTCGAATTATACATATTTACACTGCTAAGACGACTTTCACCTAGACTAATTAAAGCAATTTTCCATGGAATTATAAATGAAAGATATTCTGCCAAAGGAATCTTCAAAAGCATTAAGTTCTTACAAAGGGTTTTAAATTTTAAAACAACACTTAAAGGTACAGACACATACTTTATAGGACTAACAGGTTCTAACTGCTTTGCCTTATCACACATTGCTAAGCTAAAGATGTTCCTTAAACCTTTCTCTTTTTTCCCTGCCATTTCTGGCATTCCTCTGCCCTCGTCCCCTCCAAATCTAAGGTTCTGCATTCTGAAATACTGGGGGAACAGACTTGTTTTTTGTAAGAGGAGCAATCTCTCCCTCACGGTGTTCCGGTTAACCCTTCTAGAACATGTGCCATTGGTCTACACCAGCTTTAATCTTCATCCCCTATATTACCAGAGTGGACCAAGTCTTTCCTTAAAAAGATAAATACACAAAATAGAGGAGAGTGGGAACAAATGTAGTCGCTTCTCTCCCGTTCTGAGAGTTACAGCTTTTGACCTATGGGCAAAATCCAAGACAAAGACTATTCATTCATTCTTGAAAAACTGGTACAGTTCAGGTAAAGAAAGCAAGGGGTAAGACAAGGGCAATATGGAGTATGAAAAAGCACATTTTCTTCTGCACGCACATTCTGATTTCATCTAATCTAACCATGAAGCAGGGAATGGGACAGGTAAAAGAATCCTTTAGACTCTTATAACCAGTGTGAAAAGCAAAGTAGCTCATTTGGCAGATATGTCTCAGATTTAGTTCGATGCTCAGAACACTTGGATCAAATTCTTTATTAAAATGAAGTGCAGTGAAGCACGTGAAAAAATAAAGACACGTTCACCTCTTATAAACCTACACAAAGATTAAAGACAAGTAGTGTTTGCCCTGTTAAAATGTGAAATTTCTCCATGTTTCCAGGGAACTACTGATAGCAGGTAAAATTTCCTAAAAATTTAAGATAAAAAAAAAAATAAAGAACATCAATGGCTCTACAGCTTAAAGCAAAAGTTTGTCAGACTCTACCACCCACCAAAACCCTAGAGGTCTATCCCTGTTTTAGTTTCGGATTGTAGGAAAGAACCCACAGATCCTATTTTTGCTAGTAACCCCCAAATATAATTGCAACATTCTTGAAATTTGTCTTTTCTCCCTCTACCACAGTAGGACAAACTTAGATTATCACATTTAAATCACTTATCATTTAGGACCACAACTCAGCGGATACCTCCTTGTCTAGGGCTTTCAATACTGCGGTCCTCCACAACTCCCGAGACAGACACCTGGTGGGCTGTACGACCGGCACTTGTGGGATACTGAAAAATACTGTTAGTCTTGTGCTTTCTACACGCGGAGATACACCCCTGCAGGAACATCATTTGTGCTTTCTATGGACTTTTACTTTAAGCTTTTGACCTATCATGGAATGTGAAACTGCTGTCGCATGTATGTTCTCAGATATGCCTATCAAACCTACACTGGAAAAACAATGGTTAAAATATACTCAGAGAACTAATAAGTAACCTTATAATTTTAATTAAAGATATAAAACAAATATAGATGAATAAATAACATTTAAACTTCAATAGGAATTAGAGCTACCTGGTTTCCTTGAACCTAAACAAAGGTTGCATATAAAGTATGTAAATATAAATGTGTTTGTATTTCCTTGACTAGTTGTAACAAAATTTAAAAAGAGGAATTGTAACAAATAAGTATATTCTATCAAGAAAGGGAAATGTGTAAACTAGCAGAGTCAATATTGGCAACCAGAAGGCACTAATCAAAACACATAAATTTCAGAAGCTGATTATATTACAAAATACCCTATATATTGGCCTTTGCCAACTTGGGATTTCAGTAAGATCAATGAGCTTAATTTCAGTTTCCAACTATTATAACCAAAAAGTGAGTTATTAAGGAACATTCATTCCACTACAGAAGTCTAAGCTACAATGATATATTGAAAAATTATCCAGACTAGTTTATCCAAAGGCAATTAAAAAAAAAGTAAACACTCCTTCCTCCACCAGCACTGGGGTACAAGGTGAATTTACCAAGATAAATAGAAGTCTCCAATAAGGTTGTGGTTATCTACTATCAACTTGTGCTGTCGCAGATACCACTGAAATACATATTTCCCTTATTGACAGAGTTCACAGACTTGTAAACTATCTTCAGCTTGGGGTGGGGGTAGGAGAGGATGGAGTGGCTTCATTATCATGGGCACCAATTACGATACAGTGCTTTTCTGAGAGCAAAGCCACTGCTCCTACACTAAGAAAAATCTGAGACCACTGTGCTTTTGTCCTGACTTGCTCTTCCTTTGCTTATTTGTTCTAGCATCCCGCTCTTCAATCAGTATGAATCCAGGTAACCAAACCACACCGAAAAGTCATTACATAAAGTATTGGTACATAAAGTTACTGGTTTAAAATCAAAAACTTCAGATTATGGTCCTCCCCTAAAAAGTAAAGTTTGTGAAATAAGTAACAATACAGACACATCAAACGTTTTTTTATTTCTGAGTAAGACAATATATCCTTGGTGAAGGCTATTAGTTACCAGATAAACGGGGTGCTTAGCCCAAAACAATAAAGTCCTATCTTTTATAAAGGATTTGAGATGGAAAACAGAAACATAAATTATATCAATTTTCATAACATTCCTTTAAAGGTGAATCAGTAGTTTAAAGCCTTATTCCCAGCACTGGAAAGAAGTTTAAATAAACACATTTATAGGACTCCGTGAATAATGGTGTGGGTCTCAGTGCTGGCAAAGCCTGTAAGTAGTTTGAATCTTAGCTAAATTCTATTCTAAGAGTGAAAAGAAGTTGAATACCTAGTCTTCCAACAGAGGGGAGATGTTGGCAAAAAGCATTCCAATTAAGAGAAATGACTTCATGGAGGAAAAGGCGTTTGCAGCCCTGAGTTAAGCCAACCAAGTCTAACCAAGTGTAGTAATCAAAGCTTCTTCTATAATCCAGCTTCATACCTAACTAGCACAGAAGGGCTTCTCTATATGCCAACTGACTAGTTCCAACTTTTTACCCTTAAGTACTACAAAAACAAGGCTTTTTGGCATCAAAACAAACTCCATTCTTCTCTGCATTGTGATACCACCCTTACTAAGGGACTGGTATGAATTTTTAACTATTGCTGCCTCCCTAATTTCTGAAGAAGAGAGTTTCAGAATACAATGATGATGAATTACTAGGGCTTTTATTATTAGTGAACACTAGAGAACATTAGTCTGAGGAAATCATTCTTGAGAATTTAACAGTTTAAGCTAATAGAAATTTAGCATATTTAAACACAACTATAGTTAATGAATCTCATTGGACCCAAGTCTTCAAAACTGGGGCAAAGTAGCACTTTTGCACATAATAGCGATAAGCCTGAACATGAATTAAGCTGATAAAAGATCAAAATAGGAATTTGAGAAGTGTTAAAAGAAAGAACAGATGAAGAATTAAAGCAATGTGAGGGAAGACAAATAGAGGGAAAGACCAGTCTCTCCGAATGGTAGGTGGGTATACCACAAATAGGAATATGCCTTATTTGTAAAGTCTGCTCAAGCTAAGGTCAACATCAAAATGTCTTAATGCAACTTAACATTTCGTTAATGAGAAATCTTATGAATACGAGCCTAAAAGTATTTTTTCTACTAAAGTATCACTATCAAGTATCAGTTCTTTTAACCTCAAATATGTTTTAAAAACTCCTATTTCACAATATTTAACATCAAACCAGGGTTTAACAGGCTGGATCTTATTCACTGGTATCCTAATCTACGTGGGGAAAGGTTTAAACTAGCAGATAGCCAAGATGCTTCAAGTTCTAGAATTCACTGAAGAGAATTCTACATCTGCACATTCTAAGCTCATGTTTGTCCTTTGCCTAACTTGTTAAGTTTGTTATCACCCAGGTATTTCTCAGCATCTCATTTAATAGTTTTTCTGATTACTTCAGAAAATTTTGTCCTGGCAAGTCTCTGTGGTCACATAATGTAACAGGAATGGTCTACACACATCTCTCAACTCAAAACTGGGGAATGGTGATGAGGCATCACTACTCCATACCCACGTGGTCCTTTCCAGCCACCACACTGCAGATGAAAATGACACAGCGGAGCAAAAACTATAAGGAAAGTAAGAAAGCCAAAGACTGCCAAGTGGGAGCATTGATGAGTCTAACCTTTTAATAGCTAATGATATAGCCAGTCTGTAGGATGGTACAGATGAGAATAACCCACAGGCTGCATGCACTAAATGATATTTGAAGAGAAAGGGGAAGATCCATGCACCCTGTTAAGTACAGGGAAGAAAAAGCAATGGACCGAGAAATGGAGACACTGAGAGACTCAGTGCCCTGGTGAAGACTTTTCAGTACCCCCGCTCCCAATTAGCCTCAGGTTAAAGAACTGAGTGATAACCTCCCAATCAATTCTTAAAATGTGAACTTTCACATGTGATGGTCCCTGCTAATTACTTGACCTGCAAAGAGCTATGACCCTGGCCAACCTCTCTGTGCAAAAAAGAACATGGATCCTCTGAGCCAAGTGAAAAGGAAGCCTTGCGAGGGGAGATCTGCGGAATACAGGCCATAGGACACAGTACGACCACCACTCCCTGCTGCTTCCCTGACCTAAAGATAAGAGTGACAACCTCACCACGAAAAGAATGGCTGTGGGAAGACTGGCTCAGCTATTTCAAAAGCCACTTGTGCATCTTGGGGCAAAAGGACAGAATATTTCTGGAGACAATACTTCTTCTGCATGCCCGCGTACTAAGCTCTGCTCATCAAATCTTAAGACTGAGATTGCCTAAAAGGACAAAATTCTAAGAACTGGGGATACTACTAACAGCAGATCAGAGAGTATTTTTCCTCTACCTTTGAAGACCAGTGTCCTCACTTCATTTTGACTCTTTTAGTTAACATCACTCTTATTCAATTCTGAACCTTAGCTTGAGCCAATATAAAAATATATACATATTAATGTCTACAGATGAAATGTCATCACTTAGGACCCATTTAGTGTAAAGTATGAATCTTTGCTAGCTTAACACAGACCAGGTATCACTCCATGAACAATCATTCTAACGAAACATACTGGACAGTGGTCCCCTGAATGAAGCTGCAATAAGCAATTCACATACTTATTCAAATACATTATCTACTACTGGAAAGCAATAAGAAGGGCAAGCTTCAGGGACTTCAGTCTCAGCAGAGTGTTTATACTGCCAAGAATACACATCCTAATGCTTATGCTCATAGTCATTCCTTATTTACAGACATTAGTACTCTAAACTTGACCTACTGCTATATATACACAGACACAAGATGATGTATTTCATGGATCGTACTAAGCCAGCAGCAAAGAGAAGGTGGGGGGGATCCTAATACTTCAAACTATTAGGGCTCAACATTAAATAAAGGGGGGAAAGTCACATAAACACCACCTATTAATTTACGCTGTAAGAAGGGGTAAGAAGGCTGCCCAGTCAGTGTGTCAATCCTCTTTGTTGAGTTACACAGCAAGGTGTTCAAAGTCAAAGAAAATTTTAATTCCTACAACTTAATGCCAATTTGAAAAATCTAAGATCCTATTATTTTCCCAAATACCAAAATGTTGTCTCAAATAAGAAGAGGACAAACCATGAGTCCAGCTTTGGATACATGGTTTTTCTATTCTTCCCAATAGACTTCTTCTTGTAACCTTGGACATATCAAAGCCACAGCCTCCTCCATACAAGAAAAGGATGGTCCCTATTTATTTGGCCCCCAGCTTATAAACTGTAAGAATGAAATTGAGGAAAAAAAAACTCTACAAGGCACTCTAAGCTCTCAGAAATCATGCTATTCATACATGAATTATTTTTTCATCTACAGACTCAGTCCATCAGAAAGCCTCCTGGAGACGGGAAGACATTATGCTACCTGATAAATTTTTAAAATCAACTTCGGACTAATCAAGTCCATCATAATGAAACTCATTTATAGAATACAAAAAATTTAAAGTCATTAGGACTGAGTTTTGATTCAAAATCTACAAAAGTATCTAAAAAAGTAATGCTTTTCTCTAAGGAATACAAGCTTAATAAAATCATGCAATTTAAAAAGTGTCAGATAACAGGAAAAGTCAAAGAAAGTAGATACACAATTAGTTTCCTTCATATGTCATGGAGGAAAAAGGACCATGTTGAGCGCACAGACACAGAACTTGGTAATCTGTAGAGCTTTCCTCTAACATCGTTTGTATCCTGTCCTCAAGAAGGGGAATCAGCCTGTGAAAGAGATTCCCGTCCAGGAAGGTTACAACGGAGTGCCATGCCATGTGAAGACAGAGGGTCCCCTAAGTACACAGGTCATAGGATATCCTCCACAAGACATACTACTAAACCCAGAAGTTCTTATTCATGACACCTCTTTAACATGCTACCCACGCTACAGAAAGACTACACTGACAATCTACCAATGGCAAAGCATGCACTCAGTTTTCTGTTACTGATGCCGAGTTTGCACTGGAACCTCCTCATGCTCTTAAGTCAATTTAACTTTTTAATAATGTTGAGGCTGTGTACAGATGGCAAGTCTTTCAAAAAAAAAAAAAAAGGTAAATCAGGGGAAAAAAACTTATCAAGGATAAAATATGATCTCAGAATTACATTTTCCCTCCAAAAGCTCAGCTTCAATATATCATAATCTAATTAAGTGGGCAACCCAGCACAAAGACAGTGACAGTTTTCTTCAAATTTCTGGACATATCTTCCAACTGAATCCGCCTGGAAAAATGTGTGGCTAAGAAAAAATGTTACCAAATGATAAGAACAAAGAACAAAGCTAGAGAATTAGTGGAGTAGGAGTAGTCAGTCGCTTCTTTAACCTAAGTTGCTCAAACACTGCCTGAGGACTGCTAATTCCCAAACTATATAAACAACTTTAGCTTGGTCAATAAATTTGGGGATCATCAGCAATGTTTACTTCATTTTCTCCCCTAATCATCTGACAATACAATCCTGACATAACTTTTTATCAAGACAGTTGGTGGTCATTTGAGAACGGTTCACTTAAACTTCAGTCGAAGTAGGAAAAAAAAAAAAAACCAGAAGAAACTTTTTACCAACATTCCATATGCTGGTGGTACAAGAACACAGGCAAACATTCTTCTTCCTTTCTTTTGGCAATCAGAATCCACAGGCTCGTGCTAGTAAAATGAACCTGGCAAACTAACCTGTCCTGATACAAGGACCCCACAAGTACATCAATTAGGTTTTCAGTACACAACTGATTACACAATGTCCACGAATTAGTTTTAAATGGTGGTAGGGATTACAGAGACAGAGAAAAAACTCTGAAATGAGCAAGTCTTCTACTTCAGGATAAGAAGGCCTACCAAGATTTGGCAGTGCTGACGGTATTACCTTATTCATAATAATCTTAGCATATATTCTGCTCTACATGTTCTATGAGAATAATTGGTCTCTCCTTACTTTGGTATGGAAAATTTTAAACCACATTTGCACAATTCAGTCTGTTAAACAAGTTTTTACTTCATTTAGGTTGAAAATTTACTTTCATCCATCTCTGGGAAAATAAAGTCTTGCAAATAGATGATTTTCTGCTAAGTAAAATTTGGCTAAAACCTATAGCGTAAACAATGCCTGAGAGATGCAACAGTTACATTAAGTTTTGTTTTTTTTTTTTTTCCAAAGACCAGTATTTTCTTAAGTTAGTGTCTCATCATATCCTTAAAGAGTTCATAAGGAGAAATAAACAAACATGAAAATTCCAAGTGAACACACAGCAAAAAGTCCGATATTTAGTATTAGTTTAACTTGTGGAGGCTCTTCCAGCATTTGTAAACAAAAAGCCTCCTCCTCCATCCCGTCTCTGAGACTCCTCTTGCTGAGGCTCTTACTTTTAAAGCCACAGAACCAATCTATGAACTTCCAGTACCGGCCTCCATCCTCTGTTTCCTTCTTTCTCTCCTTCTCACCCATAAGAGCTGCTTGCCCATTGGAATAAGCGTCTACTGGTGTTTCTGCCTCTGAATGTCCTAACGAAGCCACTGGATGACCCTCTTCTCTGCAGGTCACCAAGAGATTAACATCTTCTGGCTGAAGGCCCTTGATGCTATCTTCAGATTTCCCATTGGGAATGATGTGGTTGATGGCCTCACTGTTCTCACTGCACCTCAGAATGCTCTTCTGTTGCATTTTGTACGGTTCGTCTTTTGGGGAGCAGCTTTCCTTCACCACCAGGCTCTTCTTAGACCAAAAGGTGGTGGTACGAATCTGTTCCTTTGTGGGAGGCGGTGTGAGGAGGCTAACGATTACAGTAATGAGTCCTGTGACCCAAAACAGTGCTGTGGCCACATACATGTAATGGATGTCTTTGATGAAGCCTGGCCTGTTATCAGGTTGGTCACATTCGGGGGCACGGTATGCAAAGGCCAGTGTCAAACGGACGGCTCCAAGAACAAAGCCAGCCATTCCACCATAGAAAGCCCCTTGCTCATTGCAGCGCTTCCAGAAAATTGCCAGAAGGAACAGGGCCGCAACTGGGGGTGTCAGGTAATCTGCCACCTCCTGAATGTAAAGGTACATCTGGCCTCCTTGCATCTCCACGATGATTGGCACCCATGCAATGCTGATCACCACCATAAAGGCCACAAATATCCTCCCCACAATCATTAGTTCCCGGGAGCTTGCGCTCCTGCGGATGAGTTTGTACACATCGAGGGTGAATATGGTACTGGCGCTGTTAAAGATCGAGTCCAAGTCGCTCATCAGAGCTGCAATCATCACTGCCATCATTAAGCCACGGAGTCCCACGGGAACCAGCTTCATCACCAGGCGTGGGTAAGCAATATTAGAGCACCCAGCTCTACTTCCACATACTTGCATGCAGTGCTCTGGGTTGATGCAAGCTATATCATCAGCAAACAGTATTCTGGATATCATTCCTGGGACAACTATGATAAACATTGGCAGAAGCTTCAAGAAGCCAGCCATCAGAGTAGAGCCTTTGGCATGGGCAATGTTTTTAGCGGCTAAGACTCTCTGCACGATGACTTGGTCAGCACACCAGTACCATACCGAAGCTGGGGTCTGCCCAAGAACGAATCCAGGCCAAGGAACATCTTCATCTGTTGGATTCCGCAACATTTTCAGTGCATCTTTCTTAGGGTGGACATTACACGAATTTGTGTTGGAAAGGTTGTATGTCAACAAGATGGAAGTAACATTGGGTGAGGCCAACATGTACCTTCTCTTAACTTCCTCAAACCCGCCAATCTCCATCATGCTAATAATCATAAGTGTGAGTGCCCCAACGATCATAAGCAGAGCCTGTAGAGTGTCTGTGTAGATCACTGCAACAAGGCCTCCGGTGACAGTCAGCAAAGCAGTCATGCCAATGAGCAGGATGACAGACACATAGAGGTTCCAACCCAAAGACTCCTGGATAAAGAGGGCACCCGAATACAGATCCACTGAGAGCTTGGTGAAGATATAGAGAATCAGAGACAAGGCTGCAAAATAGACCTGAATCCTATGGCCACCAAATCGCTTGGACAAGTATTCAGGCATGGTGTATACCCCTGACCGGATGTAAATCGGGATGAAAACCCATCCCAGAAGTTGCAAAAGCAGTAAGGCATTGAATTCCCATGCGCCCACTGCAAATCCACTTGCAGCTCCAGATCCTGCCAGCCCAATGAAGTGCTCACTCCCAATATTGCTCACAAACAGAGAGGCACCAATTGCTACCCAGGTCATAGAGCGCCCCGCCAGGAAGTATCCACTCACGGTGCTTCTATTAGATTTCCACATGGCAAAAAAACCAATGCACATGACCAGGATAAAATACAGGGCCACTATGGCAATGTCTGCTGTCTCCAGTACAGCCCTCATTTTGGTAACTTTGTCAATGAAAGTGTCCAATGACAGACGTGTCCGACTTTTTATTTACTCATTAGTAACCCCAGCCAAGTCTGTAAACCACACGTGAACTGGACTACCCAGAGCAACACAGCAGGTCAAAGTCTTTGTCCTTTGGTTTGCTGTCTTGATGGTGGTGGTTGTGATAAACTTTGAAGGAGACAGTTTAAATTTTCCTCCGCTTCTTAATTGGGATTGAGAACTTAGCTCGTACTCTTAATCCACTCTCCACAAGACCATCAGCATTTACTCAGGTGCTGGAGGAGAAATTCTGAGTTGCAGCTAAGTTAGTGAAGCCTACTGTACCAACCCTGCAAGGCAGCAAAGACAAAAGACAAAGATTGAATTAGAGGAGGGTCTCACCAAGTGCTGAGGAAACTTTCAGTCTAGCAAAAACGGCGCAATAAGACATTCTTTATAAAAAAGAAAAAAAAATTTTAATATACTTCAGTTCCACAGGAAAGAGCAATCTAAACTAGCACATCGGGTACTTAAAGTCATGAGAATATTTATCATTTTGAACTAAGAACAAAAATTCATTGACCACATAACTAAGTGACCTAACTTCTCTAGCAACTAAGAACTGCCTACCATGACATTGCCCTTTCTTGCTTGCTGTGGTCATCTCAGATTGGAACAAACACCAAGATCTTAAAGCACCTTAAGGGAAAAGGGTGGGGAAAAACACTAATTATTCATAAGGGCACCAGAATGAATATTCAAATGCTATGAATCCTGAATATGCACTTTATAGCCAGTTAGGATCTGGATGAAATAGGCAGGTAGCCTCAATTCAGTGTTATCATCTACCCCCAAACACAAAATCAAGTATCACTTAGTCTATGCAAATTTATTAATATAAAATTTCCCTAAATTCCAACTACAAATGTGTATGTGGTAGTTATCATACAGTAACATAGAAATTGCGAGATGACTCCTGCACTAAAGGAAAACAAGACATGCCACAGACAAAAAACAAAAACAAAAACAAAAACAACTAGGAACATACAATTTATAAAACCCCAAAATTTTATTATTTCTACTAGCTAGAGAAAGACCTCAGAAGATTTTTGAAAAATGTTCAAAAAGGTAATTTCCTTCCCTTCCTTTTCATCAGGGAATAATTCCAAGAGAATCTGAGAGGATAAAGGCAGCGTGACACTAAGTTTGATTTTGTTGAGTAGTTTTTCCTTTTAATAATGCTTTCTTATTAAAGGGCATAGAAAGCAAGAGAGTAGGGAGAACAAAATTTCTGAAAGACCAAAAAATAATGATCATATCTTCCACATCTCAATGAAACAAACATTTATCAACCATTAGATAACAAGTTATCTTTAATCAAGTCAGTCAGACATTTTTTAGTCCTGGATTAAGGGAAAAAAAATCACCCTGCAAAACAGACATTTAAATCCATCTAAAATCAAGTTTATGAATTTGATGGTTTTTCTCCTGAAAAAGACAAATTCTAAATCTACAAAGTTAATTACAATTGTAGCTGAGAGATAAATATTAAGAATATTTTGTTATTCATCTTAATGCCTGCCACACATCAATTTCAAATGTGAGTTTTCCTTTTGTGATAAAGCTACCTCAAAGTGAGATGTTTTTCTACACCTGACCAAGTAGATGCTTTTTGATGAATCTACATATTTTTCTTTAAAAATCAGTAGCAAGCTTAAGACCTATAAATCATACTAAGGCCACTGCTTTCCAAAACTGTTCAAAATAGACCACAGTATTAAAAATAAAAACTTGGGTCGCCTGAATGGCTCAGTGGGTTGGGTGACTGCCTTCGGCTCAGGTCATGATCCCAGGGTCCTCGGATCGAGTCCCACATCAGGCTGCTTGCTCAGCGGGAGCCTGCTTTTTCCTCTGTCTCTGCCTGACACTTCCCTGCTTGTGCTCTCTGACAAATAAATAAATAAAATCTTTAAAAAAATAAAATAAATAAAATAAAAAATAAAATAAAATAAAATAACAATAAAGACTTAAAAACACACCTCTCACTAACTCAGAAAGGAGGTGGAACCAATGGCTAAAGATAAACGTTCTCCTGAATTAGGTTATTAGGTCTAATTCGTAATGCTGCCTAGAGGAAATGTCTTAAACCCATCTTTATGCCTTCTTTAAGCATAGAGCACTTTAACAATTATACTAAGAAAACAGATTACTATCCCTCCTCAGAGCCAGTGTCAATAATGACTGACATGAATAAAACTCCCACACACAAAAGCATCAAATACACTAACGGTTAGGATTTGTATCACTTCAGACTTGCCATACATATCTTGAAAGCTGGTCATATTTCCATGACCACTTTCCCCATGCCAAAAGCTCTCCAAAGAAACACTTGGACATTATCTAGAAGGATCTCCTAAATTTTTAATAAAATATAATCAGAGTACTAATAAACATTACTACTTAAAAGGTGCCTTTCATGTTTCAGTATAAGCGGCAGGTCCTTAATTACAAATAGCGGAGGGCAGTTGTGAAATCCTGCCTTGGACAAAGCTCCCTGCCACTCATCACTGAAGTCAGTTGTTCCAATTTACGCAGCAAAGCCCAAGTCCCCGGCAGGACAGCCCTTTCGGGTGCTACTCTTCTCAATGGCAGCAGCTCACCAACCCTATGTTTCCCCCAAGAAGGGACAATAAAACCCTAGGTGTTTCTGCTGGGAGGGGAGGAGGGAAGGTACTCACTGCGGCAGCGCCCAGCAGTGGCTTGTTTGTGCAGAGAACCAAGTGCTCAGACACAGAGCGAGCACCGTCTCCTTCAACACTGGTAAGCACTGCTAACATCAGTAACACTGTTCTTCTGTCAAATTCGACCTAGACAAGTCAAATCTCTGAGCCACATTCTGTTCCCTCATGAACGAAGTTCAGACTGGTCTAATCCCTACCTTCTCTAGAACAGCAGGGAAGCCAGAGAGAAAAAGACACTGTGCCCTCACTCCTGGAGGTACCAGGGAGCGGCCACACACAAGCTCAAGGTGGACTTTTCTCAATTCTGTCTGCCCGCGCTTCCTCAGACCATTCGGAAGCCACTGCTGACAGTCCCCATCTCACTGAATACCATACCAGTCTGTGGGCAGGTTTAAGACTTTTCCAATTTAAACAAAAAACATCCAGAGACCAGCACCTGGTAGACTGGAAAAGGAAAAACAAAATCAAAAATAGGTCAATTTAGTTTATAGAAAGATATACTATAATAATGCAGCTAAATTTCACATTCTAGTCATGAGCAGATTATCACAGCCTTGAACTTTACTTTGTTAGGAAATAAATTACACACTCCTTAAAAATGGTTCCAAATAAAATATACAATAAGTTCTACATATTTTTTCTTTCCTTTAAATAAGTATTTCTAGAACAAAAATACAATTAACACTAACCAGAATTCCTTTATCTTTAGGAAAAACATACATGGAAAAATTTTTTCATCAGCTAAAATGAAACTTTTTAAATAATGTTTTTATATTACTAGGACTAAGCTGCTACATAAGTCAGGTAAATCCTGCTAAGGGAGAAATATGAGACACGTAATAAAATAGGCACAGGAATGATAAACTATATGGGTTGGTTCCTTGGTAGTACATTTTTAAGAAAACAAGGATTTCTATAATAAGGGTTATTATTTGTGGAATATATAAAGCGGTCCCCTAGTGGTGATGGGCAGTATAATAAATTTTTGCCAAATCTCCAAACACAAGGGCATTCACCGTGAAACAGAGCAGAAGCCCCCGCGCTCCCCAAAAGGAGAGGGCTTTCTTCTCAGAAAGTGTTCTGTTTGACACTGTCAATCTTGGTACTGTTTCTTGTACCTGGATGAATTAAATTACAAGTGAAGAATTAATCCAGATAGAAGTATACCTAAGTATTTGCCGTGTTTGAACTAGAAAGAGGAAAATAGGTAACACCAAATTAAGTCAGCTATTAACTCCATTTAGGTAATATAATCAAAATATAATTAGTTATAAAATAATCAAATCCAACATCTCTTTTCTATTATCTAGGGTCACCATATAATTTATCTTCCAAAACTAGGAAATTATTTTGGGACAATCTATAAAATCCAGGACATATAGAGTCACTCTAGAAAGTCACCATCATAAAAACCCAACCAAGAACAAGAACAACAATTCCTAAAGCCATCAGGGCTCCAAGTCGTAACAAATTCAGTGAGGCCAGGAGACTAACAAAAGGCAGAAAAGCGACCAAACAATCTTTTTAGCTTTTGAGTCACTTTAAAAACAACATACTTGAAGAATCTGAACAGTCCAGCCCAGCATTGTCAAGAGTAGGCTCGCCAGGTCTTGCTTCCATTCTGATCCAGTGAAAAATGTTCACTGTACCAGCTAGTAACTTAAGGATTATGGAACACGTGGACACCTGTGAAAACTTCTATGTCTGGGTGGCATGAGCAAGAAAGCAGACAAGCTTTGAAGGGCTGGAAGCCAAGCTGTTACTTTAAATGCAGGATCTAAGCAAGTAACAATCTATGAGCCTTAACTGTCCCATCTGTAAAAAGGAATCACCATCTGGCTACTAATGGTTTAGTAAGGAATAACTGACATACAGAAAACACATCAGATTGCCTAGTGCAACGAGCAGGTACTCAGCAAATGCTGCTTTACCTTCTACAACTAGTACAGACTGAAAGTTGTAATATCAGCTCCTTTAAAATTAAGCTGTCGGCTGCCTGGATGGCTCAGCTGGTTAAGCCACTGCCTTCGGCTCAGGTCATGATCCCGGAGTTCTGGGATCAAGTCCCCTATCAGGCTTCCCCTGCTCTGTGGGGAGCCTGCTTCTCCCTCTCTCTGTCAAATAAATAAATAAAATCTTTAAAATAGTCAACTATATGCCAGACATATTAGTTTCCTTACAAAAGTTATTCACAGATAAAGTATTAAATATTCAGTTCCCTCACAAATATTTTAAAAAGAGGCTCTCAACTATCTCAGGAACAATTAGCTCCTACTGCCATCGCTTCAAGTAAAATTAAAATTTTAAAAACCCTAAATTTATATAAAATTCTACTTATGGACTTTTTATACACATTTTCACTTTTGTCATCTTGATTCAAGGTTTAGTAAAGCAAATTCCACTAGTGGAGTAGATTAATGGTGCGTGGTACAGAGTACACATGTGTATAAGACCTTCCTCAACCTATTGTTACTTTAAAAATGTAGACATGGGGGCGCCTGGGTGGCTCAGTGGGTTAAAGCCTCTGACTTTGGCTTGGGTCATTATCTCTGGGTCCTGGGATCGAGCCCTGCATCGGGCTCTCTGCTCAGGGGGGAGCCTGCTTCCTCCTGTCTCTGCCTGCCTCTCTGCTTACTTGTGATCTCTCTCTCTCTGTCAAATAAATAAAGAAAATCTTTTTTAAAAAATAAAATAAAAATGTAGAAATGGATATTGGTAGCAGTTTATCAGTGACACTTAAAAGTTAAACTGAGGGTTTCTAATACAACTTATGAATTCCAACCCGTTTTAAATTACAAGTGGAGCTAAAGTAACACTCTATGTAATCATGATACAACAGTCCCTAAAACATCTTTTTAGCAAAACATTTCTATTATACCTACAACCTCAGCCATTCAACTTTCTAAAGTATGTAAGAAATGCATGAAACCCTGGTTGAACTCAAATGGCATTTAAACCATATTCTGGGGCTTTCTAGCAACCCAATGTATTATCACAAGGGTGGGAGGCAAGGCAGTGTGGGCAGGGATTTGAGCCTCCCTTCAGCAACCCTCTACCAACAAGATCAGCTCTACATTTAGCAAAGTATTGGGGAGAGAAGGGGTTTAGTAAGAGGATAGTTTCCCATGTAAGTAAACCATTTCTTCAAATAAAATTTTACTCATCCAGGAAAAACCCTAACCAAATCCAAGGCTTATGCCTTCATTCTCTGACGTGTTAATTAGCTCTTTCACCAGAAAATAAAAAATTAAATCTAGTGCCTTCTACACCTGACTTTGTTACTATGGGCTATATGAATCTACCCAAGCCAAAGAAAGTCTACCTTCACTTGCTAACTCCTCCATTCTTAAAAGACAAAGTTACAAAAATCAGCAAGTATGATCTACATATCAAACAGTTCTTATAGCAACATCTATGGACCATGGTTCATGACCATGGTGTTTGTGACCATCTACCGTTGCTTGGGAGTGTGAAACTTGGCTCATATCCCTTAAACCTGTCTCACTCAGTCTTCCCCATCTCAAGGAAAGGCAACTCCATCCTCAGTATTGCTCAATTCCTAGCATTATCAGTAGTATCAGTTATCCTTAACTACTTACTCATTATTTCTCTTAAGCCACACTCAATCAATCCATTAGTCTGCTGGATCTACCTCAAAAAAATACCTAGAATCAGACCACTGGTCATTTCAACCGCTATACCTCTGGTCCAAATCACCATCCCATCTCGTCGTTAACCAACTGCCCTCATCTCGTAAGTTGTCTGCAAGCTTTGGCTCTTGGCCCACTGCAGGGCACCGACCAACAACACAGCAGTCACCCTTTTATTTACAACCCCCACAAACCAACCTCTGGGCCTCGACAGTTGCTATTCCCTATGCAAGGTACACTCCGCACTCCCAGATTTTCACACAACTTGCTCTCCTCTCATTTACAGTTTTACTCAAAAGTAACTCCCTTAACCTTCTCAGTCCTTCATCCTGCTTTATTTTTTTTATTTTAAAAAGTAATCTCTACACTCAACGTGGGGCTTGAACTCAGGACCCCGAGATCAAGAGTTGGATGCTCTACCAACTGAGTCAGCCACGAGCCCCACTCTGCTTTATTTTCGTCCCACAGCACCCAATACCTTCTAACATACAACAGAACTTATGTTTATTGTTTCCTCACTACCAGAATATAACCTCCATAAAGGCAGTGATTCTTGTCTGCGCTGTTCAGTGATGTGATCTGTCTAGAACAGTGTAGCAGTGTTGGCAAATGTTTGTTAAATAGAATGTGAATGATAAAGTACCCAACTGAGAGTGTTAAGCTTTCAATATCCAACACAATCCTCAAGAGCAGGTTTGTTTTTTTTTTTAAGCGATAAATGATGGCAGAGTAAAAGGCCAAAAGGGAGCACAGCATTTCCTCCCCCACCAAAGTGATCAGCTATCGAAAACAGTCTGGAGGGTGTGTATGTGGAATAACAGGGCAAATCAAACTAGGCAAGAAGCCCTTTGTTCAGTTAAAAATCTCAATGGGCCATGACACAGTAAAAATTTGTCATCTGGAGCCACTACCTCATCTGACCCACCCACCGTAAGAGTGGTCTCCTGACTTCACTGTCCTAACTCCGTATCAGGGCACGCTCTAGATATTACCCCGCAATTATCCACCCGCACCGCACGGTGTGCAGTGACACCCAACCGCTTCTTGTACTAGGGTTGTTTCCATATAAAAGGCAAGTCACTGTGGGCAAGCAACACTTTCCTTCAGCCCATTCTACACAAGCCCAGCCCTCCGGCTGATCTCAGCTCCTGAAAACTCCCTCCTTCCTCCACACCCCCATTACACTTGAAGCATGAAATGTTTCCACAAAACTGAGCAAGTTACTTTAAAAACTACCATTTACCAACACTAGTGCCAGCACCATTACTACACTGCATGTACCGGCTCATCCAATTTCACAAAAACTCCAAGAGGTAGGCCTGATAATTATCCCCAATTTATAGATGAGAAAATTGAGGACATATTAGATGATCACCAAGAAGTCCAGAAACATCCTCTGTGAAGAGGAAGAAGAATGTATTCTTTTAACAACACTCCCCAGGGAGATATACATTAAAAAGTAGGAATAAATACAAGTCAAAAAAACATCTCATTGATAAAGAAGTAATAATGTGATTAGAAAATCACCCTTTGCAGTCCCTAACGGATCAACAAAGTTTAACCTTATCTCTAATGATGAGAAAGTGACTACACAAATCCTAGGCAATGATTACAGTGGATGCTAAAATCCTTAGGTGAAAAGGTTGATGGGGAACTTTAAAATGGATGGATGAGGCTGCCGGTACCTGCACCCACCGAGAATGAATCTTCTCTAAAAGACAGACATGCAACCTGATGTGACGCTACACCCAGAATACTTACATGCTCTTGCAAAACAAAATCTGAAAACTACTCAAATTTCTACCTGCTAGTTTACAGAAAATAACTGGCTTAGATGAACACACAAAACACAAAACATGTGGAAATGATCAACCAAATTTGGAAAGGAAGAAAGGGGAGGGAATCAATTACAGTAAAGACTCAAGGGGCCATCAAGTAAATGGAACCTGTGAACGTTGTCTAGATTCAGATTTAGACAAACCAACTAGGGAGAAACTTTTAAGACAATTCAGGAATTTGAACATGAAGACGTTAAGGAATTCATGTGGTGTCATAAAGGCACTGTGGTTAGGTTTTGTTTTTCTTTAGTTTTGTTTTTCTTTAAAGCACTTATCTTTTGGTTATGTACTAAATATTCACAGGTAAAATTTCTTATCTGCACTTTGCTTTAAAGTAGTCCAGCAATAACTGATTCAGAATCATCAACAGATGCTAAAGATAGTAGAAGACTGAAGAAAAGAATACTCAGCCTCAACTTTGTCACTCTATAAATCACTGATTACAAAAGGAAAAAAGGCAGTTTACAATGGAGCAATCTGGTGGATGCCACCCAAACCAAATGACTGCTTAACATCAATAGTGAGACAAATTGACACACCTCCTGATACAATACATGGACATTCCTATTTAATAATTATGCCAACAACATTTAACCTATCTCTAATCATGAGAAAATCAAGCAGACAAACCCAAATTGAGGGATTCTGCAGACTACTGGTCCTGGACTCTTCAGAGTGCTGCTATCATTAATGACAAACATCAGAGAATTATTCTAGATCAAGGAGACTAAACAACTAAATGCATGATCTTTGATTGAATTCTGGATTAAAAAGCTAAAGAATATTAATGAAGTAACAGGATAAATTTGAACATGTGTGTATTGAACATTTTATAATAGCGCTGTATCAATATCAGAACTGGGTAATGGTTTAATGGTTATGTTGCAGTTAGGAAGAAAACCACCCTTATTCCTAAAAAAGGCATGTCAAGATGTCTGCATCTCTCAGTGCAGAGAAAGGAAGGAAGGAAGGAAAAGAAAAAAAAGAAAAAAGTAAAGAAAGAAAAGGAAGGAAGGAAAGAAAAAGAAAGAAAAGAAAGAGAAGAAAGGAAGAATGAAAAGAAAAGAGAAGAGAAGAGAAGAAAAAGAAAAGAGCAAATACAGCAAATTCTAACAATCAGTGATCTAGGTGAAAAGCAGGCAGGTGTTAACCGGTGTTGTAACTCTTCTAAATACAAAATACTCCAGGAAAAAAAAAAAATCAAGGCGAGGGGTGGGAGAGTGGATGAAGCAAGACTGGTAAATGCTGATTGGTTGTTGAAGCTGGGTGACAGGCACAATATGTAGATTCACTAAACTATTTCCTTTTATGTGTGCCCAAGTCTGCTCTAAATTCTCACTTCTAGAAAATGGGAAAAACAGGTATCTCAAGGCAACAACTAGATTACTAAATAAAAAAGCCCTGTGGGAAAAAAAATTAAGCATTCAACCATTGTAATGCACTGTCGCTTCTTTCAGGGAAGGCTCAAAGGTGACCCATCCAACAAAGCCAGCTGAACTGAACACAAGCCAACTTAACTCCAAGATCTCTGCTCTTCTGCCCCAGGTTCATGGCAATGGCCTCAGTGAAGTCTCTGCCTCACCTAAGCACTCTAACAAAAATGAAATTTGCCACATTGGTCTCTCATCACACCTTCTCCGGCACTTGCCAGTTTGTCTCCCTTACTAGAATGGAAGTTCCAGGAAAGCTGGAACTTTGTCTTACAGTTTACCACTATACTCCCCTGAAACATGGTAATGCTGGTACCTGTAGGGACTCAAATGTGAAATACTTTCCGCAATCTAAAGGGACTTTAACTCTACTACACCACTATGTTGTGCACTCTTTTTACAGATATAGTGATGAAAAGTAGAGCTTCCAGGTTGAGACTGTCCTTGGAATGCTGGCCCAGCCATTTACTGAGCTGTGTGACCCTGGACACCTTTGTGCTTCAGTTTTTTCACTTGTAAAATGGAAATCGCACTACCTAACCCTTAAGGTGGCTGAGTAGTCAAGGGGAAAATACATATACACACACACTCTGCTTCAACTACCCACTAAGCTTTAGAGTATAACATCCAACCATGTCAACTTTGTGGTTCACCTTCGTATTTTCTATACCCCTCCTACTTGGTTCCAGTCTTATATTCCTGAAGAAATAATTCCTAGAAGAACAGATGCCAAAGTTTCTTGTTTTTCCATGTGACTAAGACCAGAAATTGTAAAAACAAGACTTTTTGTAGACCAGATTCTAATTCTCCCAGGAGGCCAAGTCATAAATAGAAGATCCTAAAAGTGGGATGTTTCCTCAGATATATTTGGTTGGAAAATTTTTAAACTTCCTGATGTTCCTCAAGGTTTAGGGAATATAAGATTTTCAAGAAATAAAAAATAAGACCATAAACAGGGTAACTTGACCAGTATTTGGAAAGACTGGTAGAAATCACAGCCTGAATTAAACATAAAAATTAAACACAAAACTGAGGTATTAAGTTACAGATTACTAATGCAGCTAGATTTTCCTCTTGTATTACAATGATAAGACAAATAGATTGGCCTAAAAATAGAGAAACAGGATCACAACTACTTTCCATGAATGTTAGAAAATAGGAAGATCCTGACATTACAGGTTCCACTTATTTTATCCAAATCACATAAACTATTTAATAAAGAAAACTTTGTTAGGACTCTTTCTCCACCTCAACTTTCTTCTGAATTTGCGAAAGCTCCTGGCCCTCAGTCCACACCTGATAACGGCTTTCCTGAGACCAGCAGTGCTACTATGGATTCAAGATCGTTGCTGGTGGAAACCTGGTATCTCAGGTTTTCAAATAGTATGCTTCACACAATTGCTTTCTCATTTAATTGCTAACAAAATATAAGGCAAACAGTACACGCCAGCAAAAGAATGAAAATCAAAACAACATACTCCTGGGTCATATATTTACTTAACAGGTTCAACCTTATTTTTTTAAAGGACACCTAAGTACATCTTTCCTATATGTAACATATGTCCGGCAAAGACCCTACCCTCAAATTTAGCTTTTCATTCAGCAACAGAAACTCACCTTGTATCTGAATGAATAAAACCCAGAACTGAATGTTTTATATTCATAATTTACCCATCTAACCGAAGCAAAGACTACACATGGGTTCCCACACAAGGACCTTCCCAGTACCTGAAATCCAAGTGCAAAGTCTTGGTCACATTTTCTCATACTGGACTACATCCATAGCAATCTGACTATGATAGCTGCCTTGGGGTTTCTTCACTTGACAAAACTCAAGCATTTTAACAGTAAGGGTAGCTGCCCACAAGAATGTCATAACAACTAAAATCTAAAAAAAGACAATACGAGCATTTCTTGATTCTGGGGCAGAAGCAAGCAAATACCAATTTACAAGCACTGAGGGCTCCGGGTTGAGGTTTAAGGTTTTGTTAAGTCCAAACTTTCACTTGCAATTCCATTTTTAAGCTCTCACCCACACCACCCACTCGTGAAGTGTTCCCAAAGGGGGTAGGGATTCCTTTAACTAGGATCCTGCAATCATAGTAAAGATGCTTGAGGGGGGTGAAGGGTGGAAGCACAATCAATTATACTCTGGACTTGAAAGGTAGGAAAGAACAAACTGATCCTGACATTTTTTTTTTTCATTGCGATTTGCTGTTACATACATAAAGTGAGAATGGGGACATGACAAAGACAAAGGAAAGTCAGTCAAGGCAATAGCTTGGTTTCTACTCTATAGAAACATGAAGACTAGTACTAGTCAAAAATAAAAATATTCTATCACCCTCACTATTCAATACTCTGACTAGAGGAGCATCTACTTTTTTTTTCAGGTAACACTACGTTCTCCAAGGATCATGAGTCATATAAGCTAATGTGAACCTCAAAAAATTTCATTTTCTAGACAAGCAGTCTGCTCAGAAAAGTATTTCAAATCCCTAAGAGGTTAGTACAATGAGTATAAACCAAATTGCGTTAATGCCTGCTTAAAATAAGCACTCACTCAGACAGCAAAAAAAAAAGGGGGGGGGGACTATGAATACCAATTTGCTCAGGTCATGATCCCAGGGTCCTGGGATTGAGTCCCGTATGGGGCTCCCTGCTCAATGGGGAGCCTGCTTCTCCCTCTGCCTCTGCCTCTCTCTCTCTCTCCTGAATAAATAAATAAAAATCTTAAAAAATTAAAAAAAAAAAAAGAATGGAACATGTTTGCCATTTACTAATTATCAGTTGTACTGTAAACCAATGATCAATTAACAAAGTGGGTTTTATCAGCATGTGAGCAGCAATTTCTGAAACCTAAATACTAAAGGGGTCCAAAGGCAGTCATGGACATCTTTAAAAAATGCCTAAAGCCAATTATCTATCTAAATCAGAAATTATAAGGTGGTGGCATATCTGACCAAAAGATAGATTTCATTTGGTCCATGATGTTTAAGTATTTTTGAGTTAGTCACCAACACCTTAAAAAAACAATTTCCTGAAAAATCTGGATTTCTGGCTACAAACAGCAGGAGAGAAAAGGACGAGCTGGTGAGCCAGGCCCACATTCCCAGGCAACAGCCTGGGTTAGTAAGTCGCACCGGCACCGGCACCGGCACCGGCACCGGCACCGGCACCGGCACCGGCACCGGCACCGGCACCGGCACCGGCACCGGCACGGCCGGCGCACACGCGCTCTCCACCCAGCAGCTCTTCCATCTTGCCAAAGGCCCGCCCCCCCCTTCGGGCATGAATTAAAACACTCCAAACTGTAACAAAGTATAATCAAAACTGAGGACAACCCTTCATACTTACCCAGTTTTTAAAACACAATAGTTAAAAGAATTCCAACACAAGTCCTGGCTATTTTCTCAAGCAACTTTGTTAAATAGCTTTTATTCGCTCATAAATACATTTACAATTAACATTGCCATCGCCCAAACAGAATGAAAAGGACTTCAGTTACCAGCATTACTAGCCCTCTTTGTCACATTCTTGTTTCTTTATACACTCACTCACGCACACACACGTCTCAAGTAGGCTCCAAGTGGTGCCCAGTACCTTAAACCATCCCCGAGCCCACTATGCAACTTCAGGTAAAATAAAATAATCAGTACCGAGTCACAAATTAAGCCTGAAATAAAGTTGGATTTAGAAGACTGATAGTTAAGTAAACATCAAAAAAAAAAAAAATGTATATTCTCTTGTAGAAGGTCTTATCTTGGACTTGTTAGATCACAAGTATTTCTGGCTTACGAAACAAATACTAAAAAAATTAAGCATATTAATGAAATATATACACTCCAGCAACATGTGCCATATAACACTCTTTTAATTCCTTTATAAAAATAAAATATTACCAACAGGAATGGAACAAGGTCTTAAAATCACCAATTAAAATAAAATATGTAGTTTTATAATACACTGCTGCATCAAATGAAAAGTAGACTACTAACTGAAAATACCATGTCGTGGCAGAAATCAATAGGCTACCAACTATCTGCTACAACTGTTTTTCCTACTGAAGAGAGGTCATCCTTACAGCTTTAGCAATTTGCCCATTAGCAACCAAACATTTACTAAATAAATTAAAATACTAAGTTCCCCCCCCACTTGCCTCAAATCACCTTAATAAATTAACAGCCTATCTTAAGTAATTCTTCTCTGTAGATTTTCCCTATTCTTTACTTTTCCCAATTTCTCACCTAAAACATACATTAAATCTTACTGAAGTACTAGTTATAATAAAGTTGGATGGGAGAGATAAACACAAAGGCCAGATGCAAATAGTTTAGTGCTTGATGAGGAGTCCCAGTGCACAGTGCCTGGCAAAGGCCAGCAGTTGTTACTAAACGACAGACATCAGTCTAAGAGAGGTTGTTCTATGCTGGTGGAGTCCACGGGAACCCTCATACACACTCTACATCTCCTAGATGCAAAAGTTTGCCTTGCTTAATTAGCACACAAGCTATCATGTAGTATGACTCACATTCACAGCTTCAAATACTTATTGAGCAACTACTATACTCCAGGTTTGACTAACCCTCAGATTCTGATAAAACTTATTTACAAAAAAAATTTACCTTTTGGAGTCTCTTCATCATTAAGGTGGTAATAATGGAAAAGTAGGGAATTAAAGTTCCTTAACTTGCCTGATATCACAAAGCTACTTTAGTGACATACTGAACACCTATTACATCCAAAGTCATGTTACCACTTTATCTTCAGGCTCTCCAACTTAGGGATCACTCCCATTTTACAGCGAGGAAATGAAGATCCAAAAAAGTTAAGATCCCTAGGAGATAGGTGCCAGGAATCAAAACCAGTCGATCTGTCTCTAGCTTTTTCTAGTTTCCCAGTGCCAGTTCTTTTGTTCATTCCGACATAACACAATCAGTATCTTCATTGAGGATCTTAATGTTCTTCTATTCATTTAGAAAACAAAAATCAGAGCACTTACTGAAGCAGAAGCTTTCATAACCAAAACTATCATAACCAAAAATAACAGGTAAAAAAAATGGATTAAAGCTAAAGTAGGAAATCAAAATATATATACGTACCTTTAACATTTTATTTAAGTTTAACACATAAATGTACATTCATTTGCCAATCTTAATATGGGGTGAAAGCACTTGGAGAATGGGATCGATGATGAGCTCCTTGCTGATCGAAGTTCCTTCTGCTTGATCTAAACCACACCTACAAATGCATCATCTACAATTTTCCATTTTCAGTTTCATTAAAGTGGAAAGCTTTAAGAAATCCTTGTAAAGCAGTCTACATACAGAATCCTTTGGGACTAAGGCTCTTCTTCCTCCCAAACTTTTAGATAGTGCAGCCACGTCTAATTCTACAACCATTATTTTAGTAACTCACCTTTATCAAGTCTTTCCAAAGAATCCAACTTGGTTTTCAGGGGGAAAAAAAGTGTTTGCACTCATTTCATCAGTTTACATGATATTTAGATTATTATTATAAAAACAATACTACCTGCCATGAAATAGTCTTGGAAACCAGCACAACTGCTGGTAAGCATACACCTTGCCCAGTTCAAGCCGAGTGCACAGCCTTGAAAACAACTTACTAACACAAGAGGTCAGCATGCTATCACCCACAGCGTTTCAGAGATGAGAGTAAGAATCCTCAGAAGGTAGCTAATTGAACATGGACGTGTGCAGTGCAGAGCAGAGGACAGAAATGAAACAGGCTTACCCCTCAAGAATTTGTAATCTAGCAAAGGAGATGAGCATTCACCAATTAACTACAATAAGAAAGTGGTCCGTGTGATAAGACACAAAAAAACACCATGCAAATCCAAAGGAAAAGTTACAGTCTGTACTCCTAACGGTATAGGTCCTCAATATTTTTTTTTAATGAACTGAATGAGATAAAATGGACTTGAGGCAAGTATTCACGTGGACCATGGGTAATTTGGAGAGGAAGGGCATTCTAAGAAAAGCAGTAGGACACCGGCACTGAAGAAAATGAAAGGCAATGGTATTTATGGGGATTTGCAACAGGTTGTTTACTCGGTATACACAAAGAATGAAAGAAACAGAGAGATGAAGTTTAAAAAAAAAAAAAAATAGCGTCCCATCAGAGGTAGCCTAACATGCCAGACTTCACTCTGAATGTCTCTGTAAAAACCAGGTGTGCTGGAATTTGGCAACAGTGTTGACAAGCTTAACTATTACAGAAGGGTAATAAAGTAATCAGAAAGCCACCACTATACGATGCTATTATTTCATTATTTCCTATATTATTTCATTATTTCCTCGCTAAAAATGAATCTCAAATAAAATCTCAATTTCATTGTCTTACAGTGTCTCCACAACAACTATTTCTGCACTCGAAGAAGCATACCCACTATAAGCCAACCATCCTCCCCTCGGCACTGCGCAGAGAGACCAGCTAAGAACCTGCCAGAATCAAGCTACAAATATTAGTGGTTCAACTAGAGCCGAGCTGACTAAGTGGGATTGGGGACTGGGATTACAGGAACATAAGGAGTTGAATTTGTTCAGCCACAGGTGACAGAAGACAGAAGTCATGAATAGTAAGTCAGACAAGTTTTAGGGTAGGCAACTCAAATCCGAACCACACTGAGTTTGCAGCACCAAGGGAACATCCAGGAGGCTATCACCAGCACACAGGAGAGTACAAAATGCCAGGGTTCTTAGCTTGTTACCAAAAAGAAAAAAAAAAAAAAATAGAATCATCCATATGAAGGTGAAAGGTATAGTAATACAAAGAAGGAAAGGAAGGAATCAAAGCAGAAATGTCAGAAAACAGCACCAGAAGAAGCTTAGAGAAATACTGAACCTATGAAATTATTTATATATTCTTAATCGAGGGTCAGCAAATTCGTCTGTAAAGGACAAGAGAACAAATAGAAACAAATGAACAGGGTTATGTTCTAATACACCTACATTTATGGACTCTGAAACATGAATCTCAGGGTTTTCATGTCATAAATTATCCTCTTGAATTTTTTCTCCTATTACTGAAACCTGTAAAATCCCTTCTTAGCTCACAAGCCATACAATACAGGTGGCAGGTTTAAATCGGCCTGTGAGCCACTGTTTGCCAACTCCTGCTCTATAAGAACAACGAAGATAAAAGAACTGGATTAACTGTCCTTTTCCAAACTTCTGAGAGCGGTTTTTCCTTTAAATATATTAATAACTTACCAGATGTTCATTAAATTTGAATGATTTCCTTAAATTTGACTAATTCCTTAAATTTGATTCTGCTAAGAGATAACTACATGTATTGACAATAATCCCTGTTGGTTAAGGAGACTGCCTTCCCCTAAAAAGAGATAATCTTTATCTTGAACAGAAAAATTACACTTGTACTACAAATACAGCAAAGGCACTGGACGAAAATTATTAGAGTTTGTCCCTCACTGCTTTCAAGCTCTTAGGTTTTTTTAAGTGATTTTGTAATCTAGAGGTAAGATTCAACAGCAGTCTGCACATAAATTCCTCGATTTTAAAAAAACCTATAAACATCAGTAATGAATGTATGAGTCATGAATAACAATTAAGGGAAAAAAAAATCAGTGCAGAATGTCAACTTCTGACAAGCAGTCTTAATAAATACAAACCATGTCTGGTGAGGAAGGACTCCTTACCCCCAAGCCACTCCTTGTACCTTAGCTGTAGCTCAGGGGCAGGAACAGGACTCCTTCTTCAATCACTTGCTGCGGCAATGAGCTGTAACCCAAGAAAACTGTAATACCAAATGAGAGGATAACATTGCCCACGAGGCTCAAGTCTTTCAATACTGGATAACTATTTTAAGTTGTCTGGTTTCAAGCAGACAAACACAAAGGGTGATTATTATTAAGCTGTTCAAAGAGGGCCCATTAGAAGAAAAAGACTAACTTAGCCATCTGACATCTAGGACTAAGATGTTTCCTTTTGGACTTTAGTCTGTTACCATCTAAGAGCAGAAATGTCACTATTTCCTGGTTACCAAATGTTGCCAACAAGCAAAGCTACAATGACCTATGTTTGGCTAATCCCATACTTGAGTTTATCTAAGTCTCCAAAAATTATCTGAACTGTAAACATTTTGTAGGTATTACTTTCACAAGATCCTACCTTGGATACAACTCTAGAACAAACACAAAACTTCTGCCAGTCTTTCTAATCAGAAAGGCTTGAGTAAAAAATAGAAGACTCTTCACCGTACAGTCAGAAAACCTGCTTTCTATGTTTCAAGAACTAGAATGTATCACTACACTTCTAATTCTCAACTTACAAACCCAGGTTATAAAGTAAACTCAGATTACAACATAAAACGCTTTACCTAAAGATCTATTTCAATGAGTGATTTTAAAATTTAAAATATAATCTGCTTTTCAATGAAATTTAAAATAAGGAATATTAAACATAAATAAAGTAACTAATGAACTCTGTCTTGAAGAAAAAGAATTCAAGATTTCCAAAGTACCTATCTGCTTTTTCCTCTTAGGAAAATATATACAAGAAGATACATAACTACTATTTTATCAAACACATAAGCATTCATTTAGCAATTAAGCTAGTCATGACCTAAACCATTAATCTTTTAATTCCTCATGTAAAAATTCCTGAGTAGCAACTGAGAAAACTTCAGGAAAAAATATGTTCTCAGGGCTTTCACAACTCTAAATATGCCAACTCTGGGCAAACATATTGAGACATAATTAAAATGCTCCTAAACTTAAGAAGTTCCTAAACTAAGTAACCACAGAATATAAATGTTCTGCATATATCTTTTTTTCACCTCAAAATTCCTCTTCCTGAGCCCATCCTAAGAGTAAAAATTTTATACAGTTTACACAGCTTTTCCTAGGCTTCTCTACACAGTATGTGGCTTTATCATTCATGCATTGGCAGCTGTCTTCTATCTAACCGAAATTAAATACCAATCTTTAAAGTCTAATTTCAAGGTGAAATGAAGGGACATCAGCCACTTCCTCAGACTCTCCAGAGAAGGGTCCTCAGAAATCAGCATCAGACCTTACCCATCAACGCATAACCCCTCTTTATTTGAAGGTTCCCACTGCAAGAGGACAAGGAGGAGGTGAACAGAGAACTCTCCTCACAGGCAGTTACTTCTTTTTCAGTTGTTAGAAAACTCCTCTGATGTTATCTGATATACGTGTAACAAGACAATCTTTTTATTCTAGAGACCCTTCTATAGGCTAAAACTGGTCTAAGCAACAACCTTTTCAAATGGCTTTAGTCATCACCTCTGAAGGCCTGGTTTCACAACACCCATTACTTTACCATGTCCAATTTCAGAATTTTGCCACACTTTTACCTACTTTTCATACTAAAAGTTAGGGAGAAACAAAAATGAGACAACTTTTTGAAATATACACAACGAAACAAAATTCCAGCTAAATGGCATCTGCAAATAAATTTCTTTTTGGGAGGATTAGTAACTACATTCAGAAATGCATAAACTTGGAAGTGTGACAAAAGGAGACTCATTTAACTCCCAGTTGCAAACTGAAAACAACAGCACTGGAAATTCTAAGTGACTGATCAACACAAAATTGTACAGTTCAAGAAGGACTCATTCGGTATACTATATCCTGAAACCTTTCAACGGGAACTCCCACAGCTGACTGTGCTACAACACAAGGCGTCTCCCATACAAGACATGCTGAGAGCCTCAATACAGTTTCTGCATTTTCAACTGAAAAATTCTTGTATACTCATTTTTAAGGAGCCCAGCTAGGGATGAAAGGAAATAAAATAGGGGAGGAGCGAGTAACACACTCCAAAGAGACCAGGAATGCTCTTCAGGCTTCTAGAGCACTACAAAAAAGGAACAGAAAGGAAGACACCTCTTGGGAATCTAAACAAAAATTGCTGGGGGAACTACATCGGTCTCAACTTCCATGTCTGCTCTAAGAGTTGTCAATATAAGCCCATTTCCTCAATTCCAAGACACATCAGTGAGTGGATGGGGGTTAAACCATCCCATTAAAGGGGATGTACACTTCAGGATCTAAAAATATGAAAAACACGCCACTCGGAATTGAGGCGTCACTACATGCCTCCTGCAGACGAAACAAACTGCCACAGACTAGAACTGGGGTTCTCCAGGCCTGCCCAAGGTGCAGGAGCTCGCAAATGGCATTTTGCATCACATAAACCTAATGTGAACTTTTTCATTCATTTTCCTTCCCAAGTACTGAACTTATTTTAGAATCCAGTTTTACTAAGTTGAAATCAAAATGGTTTAAAACCAGGAAGTCTGTTTGTTATACAGTTACAACCTACTCCAAAACTATTTTTATGAACGGAGGAAAAAAAAAAAGGGAAAGAGAAGTTTTTGCTGTTGTTTGATCTGACTTTACTCAGGTCAAGAACTCTTCGACACAATTTCACCATTGTTACACTGTCCTATCTGTCTGTACCCATGGTGGCCTCCTCTCCAAGGACTTCACCTTGATTATCTACTAATGGGTTGCCCCCACCCCACCTCAGAGACTTCAGGGAAGTACTGAATTATCATTTTCACCAAACTGCACTATGTGTCTTACCTGAACTAAAGTAAAAAATATTTGCACCACATACAGGAGCACACAAAAAAAACAGGATACAGAGAAATACAAGTAACATGGTAAAGCAAATGCATTTAAACTAATCTGCTTGGAGCCCTGTTAGATATACTTGGCAGCAATGCTAAAACCGGGTTTGGAGTTTTCATTTTAAAGGCTTATGGAATAAACAAATATTATACCTGTACTCAGACTAATGCCACCCATTAGGTCCCTAAAACAAGGTAAAATAAATTTCCATAACCACATTTCCCAGGCTCTATGGTACCGCCTAAAATGCACAGGTTAAGGCGGGAGGGTTAACCAATTTCTACATAATTAAAAATGTTTCCTTTTTAAAAATATGCTTCTGGTTTTTCCTTGTTCCTATTCTCCTTAAACAGTAACATCTTAGTGGAGGGAAAAGAGCCAGGAAGGGGAAATACTCCAGAGGCTAAACAATACAATCTTATCTTCTCCCAAATTCTGGGAGAACAAGCTTGGGGACACAATGGCACGCCTGACCAACCTCTCTAGATCTCTCTAGATCTCATCAAGAGGCACTGGTGTCCTCTCTCTCACTTTTTGGCGTGCGGTGACTAACCATTTCCTAACACTACGTGATCGCGTTTTTCTATAGAGGTTGGACCGTGATGCCAGGCTTAAATTTAAGTTCAAACAAACTTCACTGAACAGCTACTCCTCCAAATTGACCCAAAGCATGATGATTCTAGCGCTGTACAAAGTTCTGCTTGCAAAGTTTAGACATCGTAGAGTTTGTAATTTTTTTTATCACACCTGGGCGAAGGGTAGGGAGGGGAGGAGAGCACACACCACACACTACGTTACCGAATTCACGGGAAGAATGGGGATTTCGGCGAAGGCTTGTGGAGTACCTGACCCAGCACAGAGGACGAAGAGCTGCCTCCGGGCCGCGGGGCCCTGTCCTCGGCCACACCATCACTTGCAACGAACGGGCTGCAGGTTCGCTTAGCATCCCTCCAAACCTGAAATCCCCTACCTCAAGATCAATCAAAAGCAGTGGGGAGAAAAGTTTCTTCCGGAAGGCGCAAAAAAGGCAACTTGGATGAATGAAACTGGACTAGGGGCACCCGGAGCAGGATTTTCGCTGAAGTCAGAAAAAGAGAAGTCAAAGATTTTTTAACATGAGATAGGCCAGAAGCGCCCGTTGTCCAGAAAACTGCACAAACCACGCTGTAGAGAACGTTTTATTGAGCGCGGACGGCTCCAGGGCGGCCGGCGGGCGCTAGTGTGGAGGCGGCGGCGGCGGCGGCGGTGGTGGTGGTGGTGGCGGCGACGGCGGCGGGGCCGGCGACGAGGCAGCTTGGCGACGGCGGGCGCGGGGCCGGGCGCTCGCGCGTGTCCTCCCGCGGACCTTCCAGGGACTCCCGCGGCCGCCCCGCCCCCCGCCCGCCCAGCCGGCCGGCCGCGTGCGAGGCACACCCTCCCGCGGCCGCGCTCCCGCGCGGGCACACCCCCGCCTCCCGCGCGCACGCGGCCTCACCGCGCCGGCCGGCCCACGCGCGCCCCCTCAGCGCGGACGCCCGCTACCCGCTCGCGGTCCCGGCCTCCCCCCACCCCGGCCGCGCGGGGAGGGCGGGGGGCGATGGCCTAGCGGCTGGGGGTGAAGGGCGCCCGCGCGGGAAGGCGGGCTCTGGGGGGAAGGTCACTTACCCGCTGCATGGCTTTCAAGATCAAAGCCAGCTCGTAGCGGGGCATACCCGGTCGCACCGCGCGCGGCTCCGGACCTAGCCGGCTCCCGGGACGCAGGAGGGGCGGGGACCGCGGGGGCCTGACGGACTGCTAGGCCGGAAGGCTCCCGGGCGGCGAAAGCACGCTCCAGCCGAGCGAGCCCGGGCTTTAAGGCTCTGGCAGCTGCGCAGACGGCCCGCCACGCCCCCCTCAGCGCGCCCCGCCCCCTGCGCGCCCCGCCCCGCTCCCTCCTTAAGGCGGCCCGCCGCGCCCCCTCGACAGTCCTTTTACCCCCAGGCGCGCCACCCCCGCCAGGATCCCTGGCCCCGCCGCCGCTGCGCGGGGGCGGTGCCGCGGGTTTGGCCAGGAGGGGCCCTTGCGGGCCGCTCTCCGCCTCCGACCCTGCCGCTGCCGTTCCAGCTACCTACGGTTCTCGAACCAGCTGGAACTTTCCATGCCTCCGTCTCATCCTGGGCGGCGGGCGAGCGTGCGCCCTCGTGTGCGCGTGCGCTAAACGGTGCGGTCTTGTCCGCGCGCGCGCGCGCGCGCCCCTCGCCCGCGATTTATCGGCGGGGGGGATCTTCTAATGCGGCCACGCTCTTCCGGGTGGGGTCGCGGCCGGACCTGGGCTTTCCCCGCCTGTGGTTGCGCAGGGGAGTTCCAGAATGTTCCGGCTAAGGACTGCGCTTCCGCGCGCTGGGGATGCCCGGGGAAGCCTGCCCCCTCGCGCCCCCTGCCCACAACTGTACCCGCGCGGCTGCAGGCGCGGATTCCCGGGGCCCCTTCCCCGGCGAGGTGGGCGCAAGGCGCAATCTGTGGGCCGCCGCGCGCAAGGTCTGGTCTGGCCCCATCCCTCGTGGGCTGCCTGACCTTGGCAGCCTCCTGCAGAAGGGGGATGTGAAGGGCACCTACTTCTCAGGGCCGCGATGCCTTTGAGTGAGCTGATGCACGTAAACCGCTGAGAACGATGCCTGCACATAAGCGCCACACAAGCATCTGTTGTTGCGTGAGCCCGGCCTGCCCCGCGTGCAGTTGCCAAGGGCAGGCTAATACTTTGGCTCAAATGGATATTCTTTAAATGTTTGCTCAGCGTTCATTTAGAAGACCAGCTGAGAACTTGGAAAGCCGTTTAGTAACCGTCTGGGAGCATGAGCGCGTGCCCTGGAGGGAGGAGAGGCTTGCGCATTCCCTTTACCCCACCCCAAGCAGGCACACAGGGCTCACCTTTCTCTGCAGCCAATGACTCTACTTTTCCTGGCAGGCGTAGTACAAAATGCTTTTTCTCCAGCACCACTTCTTAGAGACGGAGCCCCCTGCAATTGTCGCCCCTGCATAGTATGTTTGTCCCGTTAAAAGGGCTTGTAGGTGAAGTAGTTCGTCTTTAAAGTGCTTTAATGCTAATGGGTAAGACTTACTGAGCACTTACTGTGTATCAGGCCCCACCCTAAGGCTTTTATATGCCTTTCTTAAAATTCATACTTTGTGAGGCACGTACTATCATGAACTCCCACGTTAGGGATACAAAAATACAGGCACACAAAGGTTATTATGTAACTAGGCCCAGGTCAAACAGTAATAGAGATAAAATTTGGATCCAGACTATAGAAAGGCTGAGACCATACTTAGTCCAGTTTCTGGTTCTCTCCCACCACACAGATTAAAGTGCCAATAATAGTATTCAGTTGATGTACCACATATTCAATATAAACTGAGAATAGAGTTCCTATGTCACCTTATCTGGAGACCTTGGTATTTCTCAGATATTACCTCCCATCCCCCATCAAAGATAAAGATGATTTTTGAACACATCTATTCTGTGATACTTGGGTTTTAACATTTTCTATTCTTGGACTTCTGAGTTGTTTTCCAGGATGGTTCCCTACTTTAACAATCCCTCCTGTTATCAACAATATATCCCATTTTGGGGAACGAGAAAACATGGACTCCCAAAGTAATATGCCAAGCCGAAGACCAGGGCAATACCACCAGTTGACTTTAACTTTTAGCATTTCCTCTTGGAAGCTCCATATTTTTTCCTTAACAGCCAGGGATGGGTGGAGGATCTAGCTTGTTGATAATTAGTATGAGGAAATTAGTCTGATTGCGCATTGCCCAACACTTACCCCCAACTTCCCCAATCCGGGGGCTTCCTAGGGGGGGTCACACCATTTCTTCTGAAAGGGAGAGAGAGGGCAACTACCCTGACTTTCCCCCTTCAACTTTTTTTTTTTTTTTTTAGCACAGGATGTTCAGGTGTTCATTAAAAAATGATAAAATCAGAAGGAATGCTTTTTTTGTTTGTTTGTTTGTTTGTTAGATTTTTTATTTGACAGAGAGAGACATAGCAAGAGAGGGAACACAAGCAAGGGGAGTGGAGGAGAGAGAAACAGGCATCCTGTGGAGCAGGGAGCCCGATGCTGGGGGCTCAATCCCAGGACCCTGGGATCATGACCCAAGCTGAAGGCAGACACTTAACTAACGACTGAGCCACCCAGGCGCCCCCTCACAAGGAATGCTGATGCAAATTTATTGTCCTTCTATTATAACTATAAATTTAAATTCACCAGAAAGATATTTTGAATTTTATGCTATGTATGTAAGTAGGCATTTAGAATTATAAAATATTACTGTAATTTTTAATGTATTAAAATTACTCTGGTACTTAGGAATAAGCTTAACCCAAGAGACAAAAGATCAGTGCACTACAAACTATAAAGAAATTAAAGCAGTCACAGATGAGAAGATATCTGTGGTCATGGATTAGTAGAAGCAATGTTAAAATGCCCAAAATGATTTACAGATTCAATGCAATCCCTATCAAAATCCCAATGTCAATTTTTAGAGAAATAGAAAAAAAAAATCTTAAAATTCACATGGTTGAATTCATAAAAATTCAACCACAAAAGAATAATGAAAGCAATTTTCTGCAAGAAGAATGAGGCAGAAGGCAATATACATCCTAATTTCAAACTATATTATGAAACTATAGCAATTAAAACAGTAGGGTGCTGGCAAGAAAACAGGCATATAGACAGTGAAACAGAATAGAGAACCCAGAAATAAACACGAATATATGGTCAACCAATGCTCAACTGATCTCTGACAAAGGACTAAGAATACACAATGGGAAAAAGGCAGTCGTTTCAATATATGGTGCTGGGAAAACTGGATATCGAGATGCAAAAGAATGAAATCGTATCCTTTTCTTACCTCAAAACAAACTCAAAATTGGGTGGCACAATTGGTTAAGGGTTTGACTCTTGATCTCGGCTCAGGTCATGGTCTCAGGGTCATAATGAGGAGCCCTGCACGAGGCTCCATCCTCAGCAGGGAGCCTGCTTGAGATTCTCTCTCTCCCTCTCCCTCTGCCCCTCCTCCTGCTCCTGCACTCTCGCTCTAAAATAAATAAATATTTTTAAAAAATCAACTCAAAATAAACTAAAGACTTAAACATAAGACCTGAAACATAAAACTCCTTGAGTAAAACACAGGGGAAAAAATCTTCTTGATGTTGGCCTTGGTAGTGATTTCTTGGCTATGACACTGAGAGCACAGGTGACAAATGCAAAGATACACAAATGGAATTGCATCAAACTGAAAGCTTCTGCACAGCAAAGGAAATAATTAACAGAATGAAAAGGCAATCTATAGAAGAGGAGAAATTACCGACAAACCGTATGTCTAGGGGTTGACTTACAAAATAAATAAAGGAACTCATACAATTTGATTTTAAAAAATAGCAACAAACACAAATAATTACCTGACTTAAAAATAAGCAAAAAAGGGGTGCCTGGGTGGCTCAGTGGGTTAAAACCTCTGCCTTCAGCTCAGGCCATGATCTCAGGGTCCTGGGATCGAGCCCCACAACGGGCTCTCTGCTCGGCAGGGAGCCTGCTTCCCCCTCTCTCTCTGCCTGCCTCTCTGCCTACTTGTGATCTCTCTCTCTCTCTGTCAAAAAATTAAATAAAATCTTTAAAAAAAAATAAGCAAAAAAGAAAATAGACTTTCCTACAAAGAGGGCATATAGAGGACCCCCAGGTACATGAAAAGGTGCTCAATATCACTAATCATCTGGGAAATGCAAATCAAAACTACAATGAGGGGACACCCAGGTGGCTCAGTGGGTTAAGCTTCTGCCTTCAGCTCAGGTCATGGCCTCAGGGTCCTGGGATTGAGCCCCACATCGGGATCCCTGCTCGTTCTCTCTGTCTCTCCCTCTTTCTCAAATAAATAAAATCTTAAAAAAAAAAAAAAACTACCATGAGATATCACCTCACACCTGTTAGAATGGTGTCAACAGTTAGCAGGTATTGGCAGGCACATGGAAAAAAGAAAACCCTTGTCACTGTTGGTGGGGATATAAGTTGGGGCAGCCACTGTTGAAAACAGTATGGAGACTCCTCAAGAAATTAAAAATAGAACTACCCTATGATCCAGCAATCTCTCTTATGGTTCTATATCTAAAGGAATGGAAATCACATCTCGAAGGGCTATTCACAACAGTCAAGACATCAAAGTAATCTCAATGTCCATGGGCAGATAAAGAAAATGTGATGCATTGGAAACCTAGTCGGACTTAAAAAAGAAGGAAATCTTGCCATTTGAGATAATATGGGTGAAACTAGAGGACAAACAGATGCAAAAGGACAAGTATTACCTATCACTTACATGAGACATCTGAAATATTCAAACCCATAGAAGCAGAGAGTAGAATGGTGACTGGCAGTGTCTGGGAGAAGGGGCCATGAGGTTTTGCTAAAGAGTCCAAAACTTTGGTTACACAAGAAAAAAAGAATATTCTGTAACCTGGAGTCTCTAAAACATTTAATGTGGTATATATTGAAGATTTGATTAACTGGAAATCTTGAAGATTTGATTAACCGGAAATCTTGGCTCGTTTTCAAGTAAGGATTTATGAGGGGCAATAAAAAAGAAAAAATAAGTTGAAATCCAGTCTATTTCAAAAAAGTAACATCACTGTATGCCTTGGGCCAGCTTAATCATCTTTACCTTCTTATTTTATATCACTGTATAATAAGGCTTCACCTTGAGCTCACAGAAGGTCGTTAATTTTAGAAGATATGTCACAGACAGGCCTTGTGTGTCTAAAGACAGCTCTCAAAAAAGTGAAGAAATGGGAATATTTTCAATGAATGAAGAAAGTAATTTCACAGTCGAACCAGGTCATATTTTCAGCTCTCAATCAACAGTCTCCTCAGCCCATCATCCGCCCCCTGAGGAAAGTACGCCGCCATTTCTCGGCCTGACTGCTCAGCCCATGGCCCAGACCCAAGTCGCAACATTTCAAATTCACTCTGTTTTTCAATGTTTTACCAGTGAACTCGCTGGTATTTCTAAGCCCCTTTGCTCCCACCGTCATCGGCCTTCTCAGGGATTCACTGGGTCATCTTGCAGTGCTATTGGCTGTGTGCCTTGCAGAATGAAACACAGTGTACAACATACATATGTTATTAGGTCAGGCATTTGGGGAGCTCTTTTAATCCACTAATTTGCAAATCATTTTTCTAATTTTGATTGAGTATGTTTTCTTGGAGGGGAGGGAGCTCAAATTTGGGTTCCACTTTATAAGGAATAAAAAAAAAAAGAAGGAAAGCAGTTTGCCTAAATGGAATGTTTCCTTACTTTCACCTCTGCCTACCCTCCCACACACAAAAAAAAAAGAAAGAAAGAAAAAAAATGGGATGTTTGTGGGAAATGTTCTCTTTACCATAATATCTTTTATAGGAAAAAAAGTTTAATATATTTTTAAACTTGAAACAAAATCCTCCCTACACCTTCACTTATGGAAGGACTTAGCTTTTCTCCTGACATTGTTAGAAAGTGTCAAGGTGCCTGGGTAGCTCAGTCCGTTAAGCATCTGCCCTTGGCTCAAGTCATGATCCTGGGGTCCTAGGATCGAGCCCTGCATGGGGCTCCCTTCTCAGTGGGGACCCTGCTTCTCCCTCTCTCTCTACCTGCCACTCTCCCCTGCTTGTGCTCTCTCTCTCTCTGTGTCAAATGAATAAATAAAATCTGAAAAAGAAAGGAAGGAAGGAAGAAAGGAAGGGAAAGAAAGAGAGAGAGAGAAAGGAAAAGAAAAGAAAAGAAAAGAAAAAAGAAAGGAAAAGAAAAGAAAAGAAAAGAAAGGAAAGGAAAAGAAAAGAAAAGTGTCTCCAACAGCCTATTGTGGGACATTCATGTTAAATGTCAATAAAGTTGGAGGTATTAAACAGCTTTAGGTTCTTCCTCCACAAGGGCAAAATCCAGAACACACATGGAAAGATTTTAGATTCAGTCAAAGGAATGGAGGCCGTGAGCTGAGAGGGTGCAGGAGGATGAAGCAGCATCTGAAGGGGTCTTCGGGGGGCACGGCCCTAAACAAAAGCCAGTAGGAGTGCCTGGCAAAATAAACTAAGGGGGCCCTCACTCAGGGTGAGTGAGGCCTGCTCACAAGCCAGGCCTGCTCAGCACAGAGCAGTTTTCACGCTGGACATGAAAGGGCAGAACGTGACCAGGCCTGAATGGTTTCAAAGGGGGCAAGGGCGCAGGCTGGGTCAAGCTCAGAGGGCACGGCGGGGCGCTGATGGAGACTGAAGGGAGGAGTGTCAGGAGATGGAATGTGTAGGATCTGGTGACTGACTGAATATTTGAGGGGAAATTAGTGGCGAGTGTCAACAGTGGATCCTGGGTTTCTCTTCAGTGAACATTCTGGGCCAATTTGCCTTTGTTCTGGTCATACCCCAGTGCGGCACCTCCTCAGCTCCTAACTCAGGAAGTTTAGATGACAGTCCAATGTGTTAGTATTTTTTCTCTCTTCAGATGTCTTATATTTGCAAATCTTCAGAGCAAGATTGTGATCTTCTGAAGAACTGAGGCGATCTCTGATTTCTCTAAAGAGTCTCCCTCTTCAGGGTTTCCACCGAAGGGAAGAAAGTGTTAGTCATAAAAGCCTGCGTAGATCCACCACCCGAGGCCACCCAAGGACTGTTGAAAGTTGGGGGTCATGACATCACCAGTCAACACTTCCTGGTAAGAAGGACAATATGCCAGTATCACCTCAAAGTCCACACCCTCTGTGAGGATCATCTCGCTCACCCTGTTGCTAGGGCTCTGTTGATTCATGTCGGGGAGAATGTTCCCTCATTATGACGAGAAGGGGTTGCATAGATTTGGTACAAGGAGCAAAGCCCGCAGACGCTAGGCTACATCCCAAGTTAAGCAGCCCCCACCGACTTAGGTTCAAAACAGAATTGTGCCCTTGATCTGAACTTTATTGGACTCTCCTTTTACTAAGGCAGAGGACAGGCAGGTAAAGAACATGTCGGAGGGAGGCAGAGGGGATGCCAAAGGAGGCCATATTCAGGAAGTAAATGATCTTTTGCAATGGAGAACGTATCTGGTAGGAAGTCAAACCCTCCAAAGCAGCTGTGAGGAAGATCTTATACTTGAGAGTGTATCGCAAATCAGGATATAATGCTTTAGTATTAGATGATATCAATTTTTTTCAAATTGTCCATAGTTTAAAAAAGTTGTCCAACTTACTGGCAACAGTAACAGCAGCTATTTGTGCGGCCAAAAAGAAAAAAAATCCTCAGGTGCAATTAAAATTACAAGATAATTGGGAGCTATCAGGTGATATTTCCCACAATAAATCATGAACTTTCGGCCTCCAGTTACCAAGACCTTAGGAGAATAGAATATGCAGGAAATTATCTCGGGGATTTAGCTCCCAAATTGAATAAAGAAGTCCACAACTGACCTTAATACTAAATACATAGTTTCTAAGAAAATTTTAAATAACCATGCTAATCAACTGCTCCTCTCTATTATTGCAAATGGAACAAGTCACTTAAGTGATTAAAGAATCATTACATAAAGTGCTACATTAAAGGGCTCCTACTAGGGAGTTAACCTTTGCAATGATCAGTTATTTACAAGTCCTTTTTTTTTTCTTTCCCCTTCTGCCCCAAAGTGTTCAGAATCCACAAGGCAGGGGCTTTGGGAGCAAGGGTAACACTTAATCTTCCATCAATAATATGCGTGGTTGACATTAGAGAGCAGCCAGGTGGGCAGACCTCCTCCAGTTGTTAATGATTCAGTGATTAAGACATGGCCAAGTTCCTCCATGTAGAAAGGAGGGCTGTGGGTCGGCCAGTGAGGAAGGGCAGCTTCAGGCCTGGGAATCAGTGCTATTGAACTTGACTCCAGCTGGAAGCCCACAGCAGCAAGCCCTGGGTAAATGCCACAGGCAACATGCAAGGACTAGGAACTCCTTCTCTGACCACCTCGCCTCTACTCACCTGGGTACTTCAAGGTACCTTTCACACTGTGGCCATAGGATCTTTCTGAAAACACACATCTGCCTCAGTTTCTCCCCAGCTTAAATAATTCAGTGGTCCCCTTTGCCCTCAGGGTACATTCCTAACTCCCCAACAAGGGTTTACAAGGCCCTTCCTTCTGCAGTGTGCCCCCTAGCCCCACCATATCCCTCTTGCCACTTCTCAGTGATGCATTTCACTTCCTGCCCTTTCCCCTCTGCCTGGAACATACTCCACTCCCTTCCCCTGGCCCACTTTTATTTGCCCCTCATCTTTTTTTTTTTTTAATTATGAGATGTTTCATGGGATGGCATGAAACACATATGGAGAATTATAAGGACGATTTTATAAGGGGTGCCCACGTGGCTCCATTGGTTAAGCATCTGACTTTTGATCTTAGCTCAGGTCTTGATCTCAGGGTCATGAGTTCAAGTTCATGCTGGGCATGGAGCCGACTTTAAAAAAAAAGAGAGAGAGAGAGAGAGACACTTGTGTGGCTCAGTGGGTTAAGCCTCTGCCTTTGGCTCAGGTTGTGATCTCAGGCTCCTGGGATCAAGCCCTGTGGGCTCTCTGCTCAGCGGGGAGCCTGCTTCCTCCTCTCTCACTGCCTGCCTCTCTGCCTACTTGTGATCACTCTCTCTCTGTCAAATAAATAAATAAATTTTTTTAAAAAAGAATTATTTCACAAGCATCACAGAAGCCCACATCTAGAATCTTCTTCTGTGCCTCTCTAGAAGTACAACCTGTCCCCTCCCCACTTTTCCTTGACCTCCTTTCCGGTCTTACCATCTTTGGATGATTTCCCCAAGCAGGAGCCCATTTCTGACCCCTTTCTGAAGGTCGTGTGAGTGCCTCTCCTTTTCTTCCCTCAAAACTGTGTTTAGGAGATTCATCCAAGTCATAGAGTGTAGTTGTTGCTCACTTATTTTCATCACTGAAACTACTCTATTGTACAGCTAGACCACTGTCTATCTGTTCCGCTAGGAGGACATGGTTGTTTCCTTTGTGGGTGACTGTTTCAAAGAATACCAGTGGGAACATCTCGCACACACCGACCAATGCAGATATGTACACGTGCAAATGCTCTCTCCCAGAGGATGCAAACCCCGAGCGTTCTACATAAGGCCAAACTATTCCTCAAAGTGCTGGTACCAGTAGGCACTTCTCCAGTGGCATATGTCAATTTGCTTTCCTCTGCTCATTTCTCAGTTTCGACCACCGCTAGGCAGAAAGCCTACCTTGAACTTGAAAGTCTGGATCAGGAGCACCTCCTTTGGACTCTTTCAGCACCTATGCTTACTCCATAATCCCATGAACCATCCACAGGACAGAAATGCAAAGATACTGCTCAGATCCCTAGTTGTTGGCCCTCTGGATCCATTACTTTATTAGCACTGAGGCCACGTGTCCCCCCGGACTGCTCCCAGTCAAGGATGGAGCACAGCGAAGGTATAAATTCAGGTTCATTTCTATTACACCCAGGACACCTGTGATAGGTGACTTGGGCTCAAGGACTTCCCAGTGATTGGCCAAACCTTTCTTGGAATTGTCCTGCTATGTGAGACTCTCTCCCCTCTCTGTCTCCAGCATAGATGTCAGACCTGCAATGCAGCCCTCTCCCCACCTTCTCCGCTTCCCTCCTTTTGTCCTTTGCGAGCATTTCCTCCAAAAAATCTTTTACACGTCTGATCTTGTCTTGGTGTCTGCTTCAGAGAAGAATGAAACTTGACCATTCTCTTACACCATACACGAAGATAAACTCGAAATGGATAAAAGACCTCAATGTGAGGCAGGAATCTATCAAAACCCTAGAGAAGAACATAGGCAGTAACCTCTTCATCATTAGCCACAGCAACTTCTTTCAAGACATATCTCCAAAGGCAAAGGAAACAAAAGTGAAAATGAACTTTTGGGACTTCATCAAGATAAAAAGCTTCTGCACAGCAAAGGAAACAGTCCACAAAACAAACAGGCAACCCACAGAATGGGAGAAGATATTCGCAAATGACACTACAGACAAAAGACTGATATCTAAGATCTATAAAGAACTCCTCAAACTCAACACTCACAAAACAGATAATTACATCAAAAATGGGCAGAAGACATGAACAGACACTTCTCCAAAGAAGATATACAAATGGCTAACAGACACGTGAAAAAATGTTCATCATCTTTAGCCATCAGAGAGATTCAAATCAAAACCACACTGAGATACCACCTTACACCAGTTAGAATGGCCAAAATCAACAAGACAGTTAAAAATAAATGCTGGAGAGGATGTGG
>CM052799.1:186756722-186775217 GCA_028533885.1 Nasua narica | reverse complement strand
GATTTCCCCCCATTCACCCTTCCTTTCCTTCTCCCAATGTCCTCCATGTTTTTCCTTATGCTCCACACATAAGTGAAACCATATGATAACTGACTCTCTCTGCTTGACTTATTTCACTCAGCATAATCTCTTCCAGTCCTGTCCATGTTGATACAAAAGTTGGGTGTTCATCCTTTCTGATGGAGGCATAATACTCCATTGTATATATGGATCATATCTTCTCTATCCATTCATCTGTTGAAAGGCATCTTGGCTCTTTCCACAGTTTAGTGATTGTGGTCATTGTTGCTCTGAACATTGGGGTACATGTGGCCCTTCTTCTCACTACATTTGTATCTTTGGAGTAAATACCCACTAGTGCAATTGCAGGATCATAAGGTAGCTCTATTTTTAATTTCTTGAGGAATCTCCACACTGTTTTCCAAAGTGGCTGCACCAACTTGCATTCCCATCAACATGTAAGAGGGTTCCCCTGTCTCCACATCCTCTCCAACATTTGCTGTTTACTGTCTTGTTGATTTTGGCCATTCTAACTTTAAATGAGTACTTTTTAGTGGAAACAAGTTGACCAAAAATCTGTCACCGAGTTTTGAGACCCATTAAAACAAAAGTTTAATGAGAAAACCATGTCTTCTTTTGGCCAACACTGTAACCTCATATAGTACTATTCAGGTAAAAGATTAAAAGTTGCCTATAACCTGGGCACCTGGGTGGCTCAGGTGGTTAAGCATCTGCCTTCAGCTCAGGTCATGATCCTAGGGTCCTGGGACCAAGCCCCACATCAGGTTCCCTGCTCAGTGGGGAGCCTGCTTCTCCCTCTCTCCCTCTGCCTGCTGCTCCCCCTACTTGTGCTCTCCCTCTTTCTCTGTGAAATAAATAAAAAAATCTTTAAAAAAAGAAGAAGAAGAAGAAGAAGAAGAAGAGTTGCCCATAACCTATTTCTAGTGTTATCTTATGCTGAAACTCAGAATTTGGGCTAACAGTTTTTTCCTGGTGGGAATTTTTGTGGTTTTTTTCACCTTGCCTAAGGGAAAGAAATCATCTGTTTAAGTACATAGCAAAAAGCTATGGGGATGCCTTGGTGCCTCAGTCAGTTAAATGTCTGCCTTTGGTTCAGGTCATGAGTCCAGGGTCCTGAGATTGAGCCCCACATCAGGCTCTCTGCTCAGCAGGGAGTCTGCTTCTCCCTCTCCCTCTCCCTGCTACTCCCCTTGTTTTTACTCTTTCTTTGTCAAATAAATAAGTAAAAATCTTTTAAAAAAATAAATAAAAGCTATGGGGAAAGGGGATCTGTTGGTGCAACACATCATAGTTTAGAACAGATAAGGAAAGAGTAACACCGTAAGATAGGTTATAAAAATTCTGTAATTAGGTTATTAAATTCTGTAATACTAAAGTCAATGTGTTGCATATAAAATGTTATATTCTATCAATATTGAGTAAATTTGTTAATACAAAAAAATGGGCCAAAAACTTTAACAGATACTTGACCAAAGAAGATATATACACAGCTCAGCATATGAAAAGATTCTCCACATCATGCATCATCAGGGAAATGCAAATTAAAACAACAGTGAGATATTGCTACACACTTATAAGAATCCAGAATACTTGGCAATACCAAATATCGGTAAGGATATGGAGCAACAGGAACTCTCACTTAACACTGATGGGAATGCAAAATGGTACAGCCATTTTGAAAGAGATTTTAGCAATTTCTTATAAAACTAAATATACTCTTGCCACATGATACAGCAGTCATGCTCCTTGGTATTTACTCAGCACGTGGATGTTAATAAGGGCTTTATTTATGATGGCCAAAACTTGGAAGCAATCAAGATGTTCTTCAGTAGGGAGTAGATAAAAAAACTATAGTCTATCCCCAAACTGGAATATTAAACAGCGATGAAAAATGAGTTATCAAGGCATGAATAGACCTTGAAGGAAGTTTAAATGCATATTACTAAGTAAAAGAGACCAACTTGAAAAGTTGTAATACTTAAAAACCTGGCTTCTTCCAAATTCTTTATATTTATTCACAAGTCTTGCTCTTATTTCTGTCTAGTAATTCATATGTAAAAATAATATTAATCACTTTCATTTTTTTCTCTGATTAATGTCAAATTGACAAAGTTGAAGTAGTAAGTCCTCGTAAGTAATTAGCCCTATTTAGGAACTTATTATTTAATTCCCTAAAACATTTTAAGTTCTTTAAAGTTAAAATACACGTTTCTCAAAAAATAAATAAATAAATAAACAAACAAACAAATAAATACATGTTTCTCTAAAACACTTCAAACATCCAATGTGGCAAATTTATGAAATTGAGAAGTGAAATCTTTCTAAGCCTTTCAGCAATTATTAAAATTTCATAAACCTATCCAATGAGGTTTCTTAACATTCATGGTGGATGACTACCAAATGTTTTCTAGTGTTAATTCTCCCCTCTTTGCCTTTAGTTAAAACCCCTGAGCTTCAGTTGGACATATGTCTGCCCAACAATAGACTACATTATGCAGCCATCTGTGGCCATGTGACTAAGTTATGGCCAGTTGGATGTACATAGAAATGATGTATGCTACAACCAGATCATCGCCTTTAAGACACTTGCAGCAGAACCACTTCTTTTCCCCTTCTCTCGGATGTAGTTGTGAGCCAGTTTCAATCATGCTGATGAAGCTTCCATAGACCATGGCAGAGCCAAAGGAGAGAAGGAACCCATTCCCAGAAGACCTCGCATAGCAGCTCTGAACCACTCACTACTTGACTTCTATCATCTTTGAGGGATTGTACTTTGGGGTTAGACTGTACCCTAATAATACAACGTTCAAAGACTTCCTTCAAAATTAATTGATTATATCTTCTTAAACATTTCCCATTGAAACTGCAAGTCCAATATGCCAGGTTCTCTAACATGTTAGATTCTCTTTAATGTGTCAAGTTCTCTATTTTTATTTGTTTGGGGGGTGGGCAGAGGGAGAGGGAGAGAGATAATCTTAAGCAGGCTCCATGCTCAGTATGAAGCCCGATGTGGGGCTCAATCTCACAACCCTGAGATCATGACCTGAGCTGAAATCGAGTTGGATACTTAACTGACTAAGTCACTCAGGCGCCCCTGTTTCAAGTTCTTTAAATAATACACAGATTATAATGATGATTCAGCACTTGCTCCTGAAGTTACCATGAAAGTAAATGCCATATTTCATGGGATCTAAGATGCCTTCAATTATAAGATATAACATTATTTTAATGATACCACCATTTATAATTGTTTGAGGCCATTGATTACAGAATGCATTCCAAATTCCGAGATGTTAAAATTGAGAAAATGTAGCAATATTCTGATTTTGAGTCAGCTCACCATCTATAGTGATCGGCACTTTTTCCTAGGGTTGCAAGGTCACTTACCCAACCAAGTGGAGGTAACTTACTGTCATGGGCCCACTGAATCTGGTAGTGGAAGATTCAGGATTTCAAACTAGTTAGAGATTCAAGTTCTCAGTAGGGAAGCGAAGATGGCACCTGGATGTGGGAACTTGGTATGTCCAGAATGATTCTACCTGAGCGATTGTGAATACTAGTTGAAATATTAGAGTTGGAATCTGTCTGCCCTGTCAAGAGGGAGCTCTGTGTCCATATCTTTCACCTGGAATCTAGTTTCATAACACGGTCTCATGTGTTTTCTGTGTGGCTTTCAAGTTTCTCCTTTAACTTATTTTAATTGAAGCTTAATTGACACTTAATGACTGAGCCACCCAGGTGCCCTATAGTTTATATTTTTGCCTATCTCATTGGCCATCATTCTGTAATTATTGCACTGAAAAGGCAAAAACAGGGATCTGTTGCCGGATTCCAGACTATATCCTAGGGCCCAGGGACATTATGTGCCATTGGGGCTCCTGAGGACCTAGATGTGACATTTTTGGTTTCTCTGGGGCTACATAGATCTGTCTCTGCTCTGCTTACACAGTGTCTGATCCTGCCTCCCCCTTCCCTCTGCCCCAACTTGTTTCCCAGAGACGAGGGCTCTCTGCTTCCCCACTCCCGTCACGGAAGAGGGGAGCCCATAGCATAGAATGCTCTGAGCACAACATGCCGAGTTCAAGTGACCAGCAACACTGACCCTCATCTCTCATTCAAAATCCACCTTGAATCCCAGACAGTGCAGCCATGAAATGCAAACACTTAGTCCTCAGGAAAGGGCTGTTCCGGGGAACACAGACAGGGCAGATCTCACCAAAGGTGGCTGCTTGGGGCAAAGTAGACCTCGGTGGTTAAGACTATGGAGCCCAAGGAGACCACCTGGATCCAAACCTAGGTTCTGCTGCTTAATGGCTAGATGACCTTGACCAAGTAACTGAATTCTGAGAGCCTTAGTTTCCCCATCTGTAACATAATCGTACCTAAGGCACAGGGTCGGGGCACCTGATGGCTCAGTCATTGAGCGTCTGCCTTGGGCTCAGATCATGATCCCAAGGTCCTGGGACGGAGCCCCACATCGAGCTTCCTGCTCCGCGGGAAGCCTACTTCTTCGTCTCCCACTCCCCCTGCTTGTGCTCCCTCTCTTGCTTTGTCTCTGTCAAATAAATAAATAAAATCTTAAAAAAAAAAAAAAAAAGGCACAGGGTCATGGCGAGGATTACATGGCGCCCGTGGAAAGCAGCAAGAAACCTGCCCGCCATATAGGAAGTGTTCAATAATTGTTTGCTAGGCATTCTGATTATAGAGACAGACAAGTAAACAGATGCGGGTTGCATGAATTGCTCTCCACATCAGGTGCTAGAATTTGCATTTATCTATTTGTTTCTTTGTTTGTTTATCTAAATCCACTGGTTTGGCTCCCCTCTACCAAACCTGGCCAGTCATTCCAACTTCATTCATGATTTGCTTCTGGAAGGTCCCTTCTCCATCCAGACCAAAGGGCTTCCTCTAAAAGCAGGGGATTCCATCTCCCCAGCCCAACACAAGTGTGAGTTCATTGATTCACTCCCCGTGGAGTGATCGCTATAGGTGCCAAGCACTGGGGGCACAATGGGGAGCAAAAACACAGCCCTTTCTGCCTCTTGAAACTTCAAAGCACCTTCAAAAGCAGGATTTGGTGATTAAAAGCACATGGAGGATGAGGGTGAGGAAAGGGGCAACCCTCCTTCTGGGCTTTTGTTCTATGTCACCAGGTAGGTAGATATTGGTGACACGTAGGGAGGCAGCCTGAAAGGGAAAATCACAATTTTTGTTTGGAGCAAAAGCTGGGATGTTGGAGTGAAAGTGTGGCATCCGGCTTCCTGTGCCCCAGCCCGGCGCTGCACTCGCCGGGGTTGCGACATCAGGCAAGTTCCTTTATCAGGTTTTCTTGTCTGAAAAGGAGGAAAGTAATAGCTCTATGTCACAGAGCTGTTGCGAAGATAAAACACGTTTATATAGGCGTATCTCATTTTATTGTGCTTCCCTTTATTACGCTCTGCAGATACTGCGTTTCTTAGAAATCGAGGGTAGGTAACAAGCCGGCGTTCAGCAAGTCTACCCCCACCATTTCTCCAACAGCATTAGCCCACTTCCTGTCTCTGTGTCCCATTCTGGTCCTCTCACAATATTTCGGACTCTTTCATTATATTTGTTAGGGTGACGTGATCAGTGATTACAGCTCGCCGGAAGCTCAGGTGATGCTTAAACATTCTTTAGCCATCCAGCGCTTTGTCACTGAGGCATATGCATTGTTTTTCAAGACGTGATGCTATTGCACGCCACATAGAACCCCGTGCCGTATATACTCGACATTTGTAAGCGGTGGAAAACCAGACAATGCATTGCCTTGCCTTACTGCAACATTCACCTTACCATAAGCGTCTGGAACTGAAACTACACTATCTACAAGGTGTGCCTGTACCCTTGTCCGAAACGGCCCCTGGCCCCTTAAGTGTCAGCCTGGAGCACAAGATAGGATTGAGATGCCTTTGAGACTTCTGCGGAGGGCAAGCGCCCCAGGGCAGGGCTGTGGTCGAATTGCTATTGGAACCCTGCCTGACATAGGGAGGGTGCTCAATGACTATTTGTTAGCAGGACGTGGCAAGGATTTTGTCTAGAGGGTGGGCTGCGAATATCAACTTGCGCAAGTTCCTGCGTGGGTAGGACCTGAAGCCTTTGGCTTGTGTGAGTCCCTGGGGAGGGAGAGTCAAGGGCGAAGGGGCCTGACCTGGAGGGCTTGAGGAGCCTCGGACTTGGGCCCATGGGTTCCATTTGGGACATGGGAGTCTCCCATTTCTGCCCCCCTATCCCGTACCCCTTGGGAGGACTTCAGCAGCGTTCCCCCCAGGGGGCCTGAAACATACACATTCTAGGGAGAATTTGAAGACAACTTGAACCTTAGGATAGGGACGTTGGCCTTTCCATCCTAGCATAGGGTGGGAAAAGGTGGTCTTCTCCGCGCCTGGATCTACAGCTGTGCAAAACAGCAGTATTACAGCACCCCTGGGGCTTTCCCCCCTAATCATTCATCCTGCAGAGACTCCACTGTACCCCACACCAGCTGGGTCCGGTTCCTGCAGCCAAAGCCCTGTTTCACTTCGCCAGCCCGTACCCCCTTGCTCTCCTCCCCCTGCTCTTGTTGGAACACCTCTTGGGTGCCAGACACTAGCCCCTGAGCCTGTCAGGAAGGAAGGTCACCCTGCCGTGGCTCGTCTGCCTCCCAGGGCCAGTGATCTGGCAGGTTCCCCCTATCTTTGATGGTGTTACTTCCCTGTGACCTAGAACTTCCCTCTTGGCAGGCTAGGGCAGGGCACTCAGCCGAGGGGCCCAAGGGGGCCCCACCCTCTTGAGTCTACTTCAAGGCCTTCATGACTAGGTCAAGGACAGGCTGTGGGATTGGGCCTTAAGAACTTTCTGGTAGCTTCCCCTACTCATGGTGTGCTAAGTTTTTTTTTTTTTTTTCCCAAATATGTTTATTTTATTTTTTCAGTGTTACAAGATTGATTGTTCATGGACGGTGTGCTAAGTTTTAAAGCCGTATTTAATAGTTTTGGCACATTGTAAATGCCAACACTCCAGGACAGGGCCCTACCTGCCCCACCCCAAGAAGAGGGTCTGGTTCCTGGTGGAGGCTCACCTCTGTGAGTTTCCCCAGATCAGTAGACAGAGCCCAGGCCACCAAGGACAGAGGGGGCCGGAGGGAAAACCAGGACAGCCTCATCCTTGAAAGCCTGAGAAAAAAAGGGAACTGTCAAATTAGGTTTCAGGGTTCTAAAAGGTTATTTTTTATTATGTGCATTTTTTCCATTGTAAGATCAATATAATCTCATTACAGAAAATTTGGGAAACAGGAAAAAAAAAAATGCTCCAAATCCCACAATCCAAACGTAGCCACTGTTGACATTTTAGAGGTTTGTTTCTAAACTTCCTATGTGTGTTTTTATTTACATAGTTTTAATCATACTGTATATATCATTTTGTACTCTATTTTTTCCTTGGTATCTAATCAGTAACATCTCCATGTTCTTTTTTTTTTTTTTTTTAAGATCTTATGTATTTATTTGACAGAGAGAGAGAGATCAAAAGTAGGCAGAGAGGCAGGCAGGGGGTGGGGAGCAGGCTCCCTGCTAAGCAGAGAGCCCAATGCGGGGCTCAATCCCAGGACCCTGAGATCATGACCTGAGCTGAAGGCAGAGGCTTAACCCACTGAGCCACCCAGGCACCCAACATTTCCATGTTCTTAACTGACCTTTGTAACTAGTATTAAAAACTGTTGCATTACATTTTACCCAAGGAAATGCTACAGTCCCCTTAATTACCCTCTTTTGGACATTTCCAGTTCACACTTTTTCACTCTTTGTTCTTGTAACTAATTCTAAGACGAACATCTTTATGCATTGGATTTTTCTGCATTTAGGAACTGAAGGAGCAGAGCAGGGCTGGCTCGTTTTGTTTACACCCGCCTTCTTGTGTGTGGCCCCTGCAGGACCTGCCTCTGGGAGGGTCAGAGTGTGGCTCAGCCCTCCCTTGAGCTAATTGGCCCAGACCACCTGTGGGTTGGGTTTGGGTTAGCCAATAGGAATGTGGAACCCCTGACCAGGAAAGAATATAAACCCCGTCTTTTGCCTGCCAAACTTGCGTGCCAATTCTGGCCAGGGTGATAGGCTAGTTCAAACAGTTACTAAGTAACTTTCTGTGTGTTACAATCTCATTAGCCACTGGCCCCTCTAAAACTGTTGCGCTTTTTGAAACTCGCTCTCTTTCTCTACACCACCCAGCTGCGTAGGTGAGTGTGGGAGACTGAGCTCAAGCTAGCTTGAATAAAGGGCTCTTTTGCTTTTGCATCGGACTCGGCTCCCGGGTGGTATTTGGGGATCTCAAAATCTGGGCATAACATTACCTTTGGTTGGCGTCCCAAAGGAGGAGGTCTTGAATCATGTATGGTTCCTTGGGTCTATTGCTGCTGTTTTTCCAAAGGGCACACCAGCAATGTGGAGCAGGCCTCAGGTTAGAATGGGAACAAGGGGAAACTGAGGTCCAAACAGCAAGGATCCCCTGCTCTCAGTACCCAAGAAACTGGAACAAAACTTCCCTAGGGGCTAGGGTGAGAGGTCAGAGGATCTAGGAAGAGGAACTGGGAATGACTGGAAATGCCTGATGTATGTGAAAATCTGTGCCAGAGGATGTGAGTAATGAGTAGATGTGTAATTGCCCACGTGTACGTGTTGTGTTATGTACCCAGGCTTTCCCCCAGCTGCGCCACCCTGAACAGATGATTGCTCCAGGGCCATATAGCAGTGAATTACAGGAGATGGACATACAGGTGAAGGCCAGGATCCCAGGGGCATAACATTCAAAGGAGAAGCTCTAATTACCTGGCAGGTGGCATGGAAAGTTACTGAAAGAAGGAAACTGCCCCACCCTGATGGTTCCTGGAGGCCACTTTGCCCTGCACCTCACTTAGGGCATCATATAAAAAGGGATTTCCAACACTCGCTCCCTGCTTGGTTCCAGGCTGCCTTTCTCAGCCTATATTCCTCCCACCTCTTGCCGTCTTGGATTTTCTCCTTCCGACTTGCGATCGTACCAGACATTCATTCAGGTTTCAGTTGCCTTCAGGGACGTGGTCCTTGTACATCTGACACTCGTTCCTTCAAACTATAATTCTGGCTCTACCACCACCTGCCAGCAAACTTTGTTTGGGTCACCTCTCTGCTTTCACTTGCCTTTGGGATCACCACAACCCCCACCCTGGAGGGCTCCCTCCCCCCACTCTTTCCTCATACTGTTGGGTTCCAGGCACTACCCGGACCCTGCTGGCATCTGTTATCTTCTTCCAACCCAGACCTCTCTGCTGGGCTCCAGACCCCCATTCTAGCCTGGAATTCCAAATGCAGCTCAGCGCCAGCAGTCCAGTATCTCCCCTTTGGGTCAAACCTTCTGTAGTCCCTCATCCAGTGAGTGTCACCACCAAACACATGGGTCTTATGCCAGAAATGCAACCCTCCTAGGTTTGCCCTTACTTCTTTCCTCCCATCCAATCAGTCCCCAGGTAGTTTTCAAATCCATCCTTTCCTTCCAACACCCCCTCTCTCCAGGGTCCTCAAATTCACTCCCACAATCACTCCTCACTGACCTAAGTCTTCCTTCTTTTATTCCGTGTCTCCTAGAGTGCTCCTTCTCAAATGCTAATCTAATCAGGTCATTTCCCTATTTCAAACACTAACTGGTTCCTGGAGTAAGCGATGCTACAAGGTAACATTCCAGATCCATTCATTTATTTACTCATTCAGCACACACTTCCTGAGGTCCTACCATCTGGCAGGCACTGGGCTAGCAGTACACACTGAAAAAAAGAGACTAGACATAGGAATGTAATATTCAATAAAATTCAAGATCATCTGAATGACTGTTCCATACGTGTCCAGTTTAATCTCTCAGTGCATCCCTGCCTTGTATCATATAGTCCTACCCATGACCTTGCAGTTCCCCAAAAGCACGACATCTCCCTGCTTTTGATGAGTTGCTTCCCAGACTTGTATAAGCTTCCCTATTTCTTTGGATAATTACATTCTCCCTAACTCAGCTGTGCTCTCACCTTCTCTTGAAAGCTTTCACTAGCACCTCGCCCTCTACCCCCTGGATTGTCCTGCCCTTCCTCTATGCCCCAGCACCTGTGTTTACCCCTATAATTGTATTTACTACACAGTGTGGTGACATAACTTACTAGCCAGGATTGTCTTTCTCTTCTCTCTCTCTCTCTCTCTCACACACACACATACTCCTTAAGATAAGAATAATTTTTATCACCCATGCCCAACAATGTGTGGTACATGGTCAGCATTCGGTAAGTGAACTATATAAAAATAACACGTCATTCTTGTTGTTGAGTTAGTATCGGATTTAATGCATTTATTTATATAATTCATAATAACTGCAGGTAACTATCTTGGCCACTTTGGATGCAACATTTAAGAAACTGTTGAGAGAGTAGCATTAAGTTAATCTGTTCTGTGTCTACTGAACAAATTTTTATTGAGTGTCTACTATGTCCCAGGTATCATGTTACCACTGGGGATATGGCAGTGGAAAAGTTAGACAAAATCCCTCTCCTCGTGGAGCTCGTCTTCTGGTGGAGCAAGGTTTCTAACTGGTTATGCACTATAAATGCATAACCAGTTAGAAACCTCAGAAAGTGATAAATACCATGAATAAAACACAAGAATGATGAGGAAGAGCATTTGCGGAGGCAGCAGAGGAGCCCTCCACGTTAGCGAGGCTGTTTTGGAAGGACTCTCTTTATCTCAACTTCCTCATGTAGGAGCTGGGAATCGTAAAAGCAGCTCCAGGGGCAGGATCCTTGGAAGATCACATGAGAAAATATGGATACAGCGCCGACATTTCATAAAAATTGTCCTTCTTGTCGGGTGGTAAGCCAGGGAGAGGGTGATCTAAGTTACACCCTAAAAGGAGCAGGTGGACAATGGATCACAGGGCCAGGAAGGGTAGCAGGGGAATCATCCAGGAGGCTGTTGCATGGAAAGATGAAGGCTTCTGACTTCCTGTTTCTGGAAGCAGATCCTGCCACATGTCCCCGTGTTTTACTGACACTCTCAAGGCAAGTTTACATATCCATCTGCTGTACTTGAAGAGCACGTTTGTGCCTGATGGAATGTGAAAGAACATGCCATCTTTCCTGCGGCTTGCAGGAGTCACACACGTGTCCTGCATCAAGTTCTACCGTGACTGTCACACTCTGCTGAGTGTGATTGTCTCTTTCTACTGCTCCTTGCCTGTCTCCTTGGCGTTTCCATCACTATGTCTGTTTGATTCCTTAGTATTTCACCGACATTTTTTCCTACAGTTTCCCAGAGTTCCGAGAAGCTACTTGGCCATGGTTATATTTTTAAGAAATGTAAAGATTTGATGAACTGAATAAATAAGAACACATACAATTCTGACATTACCTAATTAGAAATGCACGCAGTTCTTGTAAACATGATCTACCTGTCACCTGTTAATGGTGAAGTGTTTGAATGTTAACAGGGTGATATATTCTTGCCATCATCAAATGGTTGTCTACTCAACAGCTGGACTGAAGCATGAAAACTTCAAACAGGTCTACCTCAGGGAACATAATAATATACATGTTTGTTGGTGCAGGAAGGAAGGAAGGAACTAATTCTTGAGACTCAGTGGAAGTAGGAAAGAAATGTCTAAGAAATATTCCCCATGAGGCTGCTCAAGACCATCTCCATTGAGATCTTAGGTGGCTTGGCTCCAAATTCTCAGCTTGGTCCTCTCTCTATCCCTCTCTCTATCCCACCTTCCCCTTTCCCTCCCTTCCTTCCTTCCTTCCTTGCTTCTTTTTTGTTTGTTTTGGTTATACTAAATCATACCTGTAGCCTCTCTCAATGGCACCTAGTCCTCTCCCTAGAGGTAACCACTGTTTTTAGATTGGTACAGATCCTTCTGAAATTATTTCTTTACATGCTTATGCATATATGACTGTGTATGGAAAAATATATGGTATTGTTTTGTTTTGATATAAATGTATCATATTGTGCACATCATTCTGTGACTTCAGTTTTCTCAAAGGTAATGACACGTTTTCAAAAACTCCCCAGTGCCACTACATATAAATCTACTTTATTTTTTAAAACTGCTACTCAGCATCTCAACATGCCATAATTTACATGTGTCTTGTTGTATTTAATCATTCTGGGTTTTTGTAATTAATTACTTGATTTTATAATAACTCAGTATGCAGTAGATCAAATCCTTCTGTGTTACTGTTCTTCTCAAGAGTGCTTTGCTAGAAGAATAAGCAGTGTTAAAATATCCATACTACCCAAGGCAATCTACAGATTTAATGCAATCCCTATGAAAATACCAACAGCATTTTTCACAGAACTGGAACAAACAATCCTAAAATTTGTACACATCGCAAAAGACTCTGAATAGCTAAAGCAATCTTGAAAAAGAAAAACAAAGCTGGAGCTATCACAATTCCAGATTTCAATTTATATTACAAAGTTATTGTAATCAAAACAATATTATACTGACTCAAAAATAGACACATAGATCAATGGAACAGAATAGGAAGCCCAGAAATAAGTCCATGATTACATGGTCAATCCATGACAAAGGAGGCAATAATATGCAATAAGAAAAAGACAGTCTCTTCAACAAATGGTGTTGGGAAAACTGGCCAGCTACTTGCAAAAAATGAAACTGAACCACTTTCTTATACCATACACAAACTCAAAATTATTAAGGACCTAGATGTGAGACCTGAAACCATAAAAATCCCAGAAGAGAACACAGGCAGTAATGTCTCTGACATCAGCCACAACACTTTTCTAGATATGTCTCCCGAGGCAAGGGAAACAAAAGCAAATATAAACTACTGGACTATATCAAAATAAAGAGCTCTGTACAGCAAAGGAAATGACCAACAAAACTAAAAGACAATCTACTGAATGGGAGAGGATATTTGCAAATGACATATCTGATAATGGGTTAGTATCCAAAATATATAAGGAAATTATACAACTCAACACCAAAAAAAAAAAAATCCATTAAGAAATGGGCAGAAGATGTGAATAGACATTTTTCCAAAGAAGATATACAGATGGCCAACAGACACATAAAAAGTTGCTCAACATCATTCATCATCAGGGAAATGCAAATAAAAACTACAGTGAGATATTACTTCACACCTGTCAGAATGACTAAAATCAAAACACACCAAGTGTTGGTGAGATTATGGAGAAAAAGGAACCCTTGTGTACTGTTGGTAGGAATGAAATCTGGTGTGGCCTCTGTGGGAGTTGATATGGAAGTTTCTCAAAAAATTAAAAACAGAACTGCCCTATGGTCCAGTAATCACACTACCAGATATTTACCTAAAGAATATGAAGACACTAATTCAAAAGGATATATGCACCCCTATGTTTATTGCAACCTTATTTACCACAGCCAAATTATGGAAGCTGCCCAAGGGTCCATCAATAAATGAATGGATAAAGAAGCTGTGGTATATACATATACAATGGAATATAATCCAGTCATAAAAAATGAAATCTTGCCATTTGCCACAACATGGATGGATCTAGAGAGTATAATGATAAGTAAAAAAAAGTCAGAGAAAGAGAAATACCATATGATTTCACTCATACATGGAACTTAGGAAACAAAACAAATGAGCGAAGAAAAGAAAAGAGACAAACCAAAAGACAGATTCTTACCTACAGAAAACAAACTGGTGGTTACCAGAGGGGAGGTGGGTGGGGAGTTGGGTGAAATAGGTGAAGGAGATTAAAAGCACTGAGTAATATACAGAATTGTTGAATCACTATATGGTACACCTGAAACTACTATAACACTGTTAACTACACTGGAATTAAAAAATTTTTAATATAATTTAATTTAATTTTTAAAAAGTGCATTGCTATTCTTGGTCCTTTGCGTTTCTATATTTATAGGTTCTTTTGGATATTTTACACATACTATGATATCATCTATGAATAATGAGAGTGTTATGTATTTCTTTCCAATTAATATGTCTTTTATTTCCATGTCTTGCTTTTCTTCATTGGCTAGGAGCTCCAGTACAATGTTGAACAGGAATAAAAGTAGACATTTTTGTCTTATTCCCACTTTCAAAGGGAAATCTTTCAACATTTCACCAATAAGTATGAAATTTGCCATAGTTTTTTTTTCCTAGATAAATTTCATCAGAATGAAGAAGTTCTCTTCCATTCCCAATTTTCTAAGAATATTTTTGTATGGATGGTAACATTTTATTGTTTTTTATTTTAATTCCAGCATAGTGACCATTAACATTATATTAGTTTCAGGTGTACAATACAGTGATTCAATACTTCTGTGCATTATTTAGTGCTCATCATAAGTGTACTCTTTAAATGGATGACAAAATTTATCAAAAGATTTTTCTGCATCTCTGGGATAATCATAGTTTTATTTGTTCATGTGGTGAATTACACTGATTTATTTTCAAATGTTGTTTTTGGAGCTAGTTTAATTTGGTCATGAAATTATCTTCTACATAATGCTGAATTTGGTTGTCCAGTGTTTGGGATTTTTGCTTGTGGGTTCCGGAGTATGATTGACTTGAATTTTCCTTCCTTGTAATGTCCTTGTCAGGTTTTGGCATCTAGGCTATGCTTTCCCCATTTAACAAGTTTGGAATTATTTTTTCTTTTTCTATTTTCTGAGACCATTTGTGTAAGATTGGTGTTGTTCTCTAAATGTTTGTGTGAATTCACCATCAGAGACTTCAGGGACTAGAATTTTCCTTGAAAGGAGGTTTTAAATAATAATCCAATCCAATTTCTCTAATAGTTATTCAGGTAATACGTTTTTCTTTAGTCCATTTTGATATGTGGAACTTTTCTAGAAATTTCCCATGTTGGGCTCCCTGCTCAGCAGGGAGTCTGCTTCTCTTTTTCCCTCTGCCCTTTCCCCTGCTTGTGCTCTCCCTTTCTCTCAAGTAAATAAATAAAAACTTTAAAAAAAAAAATAACAACCCTCTTTTTGATGCCTATGGGCTCTGCAGTGATTAATTTCTGACTCTGTGGTCTACTTTAAATATAATCAAGCCTGGATGTTTACTGTCACACAAACACCATTTCCTCTGTTGTTTCTCTCATCTGGAAAGCCAGATTTCCCTTCTCTGCTTTTTCAAATGATGCTCAGCCATTAAGTCTCCATGCAAGTTTCACAGTCTCCATGTAGAATTTGACAAGTGTCTCATCCTGGACTAATTTCTTTCTTCTCTGGATATCTATATATTTTTATCTCTAATCTCTAATTTTTATCTCCAATTTGTTCCTAATCATACACTCTTTCTGTTTTATTGTTTTGTGACCTCTAATCAAACCATCTGTTCTGAAGGTCAGAACAAAGACATTTTCAAATTTCTCATAGCACTCAGATGGTGATAATCATACAGAAGGGTTCAATTTAAAAAGATATTGATTGAGAGACTAATCCTTTAGTCCTATAAACTCAATACTACAGAAATGTCACAAAAAGAATTTAAGAAAAACTTTTAGTGATGAACCATAAGATAAGATATAAGGATAGGAAAAATAAAAGCACAACTGAAACTGTTCATATGCCAGCTCTTGAATAATAAGAGAAAAGCATCGCTCTTCTACACCAGACTCCACAGTCATCTCTATTGTCGTAAAAATTAGTCTGAACTTAATACACTTGCATAGTAAAAGTTAAGCAATAAAGTTACAATTCACTTAAAAATGTAAAGAAACAAATAAGCAGAATAAAACTAAATAGGGAAGAAATCTACCTCTAACTGGAACTAAGAAAAGTCCCAACCTTTATTACAAATTCTGACTAATATTATCCAGATATGATACAATGTGGAATAAATGGAAAGAGAGCTCCAGGAGTCACTGCACAATTCCACAGCACGTTACCCTAGTGCAATGGGACAGGTAAACGCATTTGGAGAGCCATCGGAGAAGAAAGAACACGAGGACATTGAGAATACTACAGAGAACGTGAGAGAACGTTATAAGAATTTCTAGTTTTCATCCTTGCCTTAGTCTGTTCAGGCTCCTATGACAAAAATACCATAGATTCCGATGGCTTATCAACAACAGGAATTACTTCTCATAATCCTTAGACAAGTCCAAGATCAAGGTGTCAGCAGATTCAGTGTCTGAGGAGGGCACTCTCCCTGGTTCATAGAAAGCTGATTTTGTAACACTGAAAAAATAAAATAAACATACTTGGGGGAAAAAAAAATAAAAAATAAAAAATAAATAAAAAAGAAAAAGTAAAAAAAAATTAAAAAGAAAAAAAAGAAAGTTGATTTCTCGCTGAATTGTCACATGGTAAAAAGAGCAAGGAAGTTCTCTGAGAAGTTCTCTCTTTTACAAGAACACTAATCCCATTTACAGGAGCTCTACCCTCATGACCTAATCATCCTCCAAAGGCCCCACTTGCAAATACCATCACATTGGGGATTAGATTTCAACATGGGAATCGTGGGGGGACGTACATATTCAGTCTATAGCAATCTTCATTGGTATTTGTGAAAATTTTACATCCATAAAGCAAACTACTATAAAAATGGAGAAGATATTTTTTAAAAAATAAAAGGTACATTAGAATAACTTTAATGGGGATGTTGAGTAGCCAAAAGAAACTCAGTATATGCACAACTACAAAAATTCTCCAAAAATGAAAACCAAAGAAATGGACATCTTAAGACTAAGATATGAAATATAAGTAGAAATCTACAAGAGTCAGCCACTTATATGAGTTCCAATGGATAATAATTCACTTGGAGGAAAACCCATAATCAAAAAAAAACCAAAAACAAAACAAAAAACTTCCCAAAGCTAAAGAAAGACTTCCATCTTTCCATCAAAAGGACCCACCAACGGACACCTGGGTGGCTCAGTTTGTTAAACTTCTCCTTTCAGCTCAGATCAAGATCCCCGGGTCCTGGGATCAAGTCCCACATTGGGTTCCTTGCTCACTGGGGACCCTGTTTCTCCCTCTGCCTGCCACCACCTCTGCTTGTGCTCTCTCTCTCTCTCTCTCTCTGACAAATGAACAAATAAAATCTTTAAAAAAAAAAAAAACATCCACCAAACACAAGGTGGGAACATTAAAGAAAACAGTCAACTAAACCTGCCATGATGAGATTTCTTTTATTTTCCCCATACAAGCAAAATCATGTATATTTATGATACATAGCATGATTTGATATATGTATACATTGTGAATTGATTACCACAATCAAGCTAATTAACACATCCACTACCTCACAGTCATCTTTTCTGGTTTGCTTGTTGTTGGTGAGAACACTTAAGATGTAGGTTAAAAATAGGCTTGTTAAAAATTTAAGAATATCTAATGGAATGAATCTTTTTCCATCTCTTTTTAAAAAATTATTTTTTTGTTTTTTAAATTGAGATACAATTTACAAACCATAAAGTTCATCTTTTTAAAGTGTACAGCGTATTATGTTTTAGTATATTCATAAAGTCATGCAACCATCACAACAAAAGAACCTACATATCCATTAACAATCGTGCCCCATTTTCCCCTCCCCCCAACCCCAAGCCCTGGCAACCACAAAGTACGTAGAAATGTTCTTTCTATCTTTACAGATTTGCCTATTCTGAACATTTCATACTAATGGAATCAATTTGTGATCTTTGATATCTGACTTCTTTCATTTAGCATGATTTTTTTTTAAGGTCCATCCATGCTGTATCATAAATCAGTACTTAACTTCTTTCAACTGCAGAATAATATTCCATTATGTGGATATACCGCATTTTGTTTATCAGTTCATCCATTGATAGACATTTGGATTGTTTTCACTTTCTGGATACTATGAATAATGCTGCTATGAACATTCACCTACAAGGTTTGATGAGAACATATGTTATCATTTCTTGGATGTACCTGGGAGAGAAATTTCTGGGTCATACGGACACTCTGTGTTTAACTTTTTGAGCAACTGTCAAACTCTTTTCTAGAGCAACTGTATAATTTTATATTCTGATCAGTAATGTACAAGAGGTCAGTTTTTCCACATCCCTGTCAACACTTCCTGTTGTCGGTCTTAGGTTATAGCCATCCTAGCGAATGTAAAGTAGTATTTCATTGTAGTTTTGATTTGTATTTCCCTAATGACTAACGATATTGAGCATACTTCATGTGCTTGTTAGCCATCTGCATATCTTCATTGGAGAAATGTTTATTCAATTCTTTGCCCATTTTTAAATTGGATTATTTGTCTTTTTATTGTTGAATTATGATGATTCTTTCACTTAATGTGTGGCAGACAGCTTCTCTAGTGGATGGAACACAACACTCCCCAGATCCTGCTTCAGAGTCGAGGGACTCATTTTCCCGCTGTTGGGAAGTTGACTGGTGACAGATCACAGCTAAGTCCTTCCTTCAGCTTTGCCCTTTGCCTTTCACCTTCTGCCAGGGGGAAGCTCCCATCCAGGGGCCCATCAG
>CM052799.1:186539858-186756222 GCA_028533885.1 Nasua narica | reverse complement strand
CTGATGGGCCCCTGGATGGGAGCTTCCCCCTGGCAGAAGGTGAAAGGCAAAGGGCAAAGCTGAAGGAAGGACTTAGCTGTGATCTGTCACCAGTCAACTTCCCAACAGCGGGAAAATGAGTCCCTCGACTCTGAAGCAGGATCTGGGGAGTGTTGTGTTCCATCCACTAGAGAAGCTGTCTGCCACACATTAAGTGAAAAAAAAAAAAAATAAAACATGGGTTATAGACAATATGTTTAATATATTAAACATTAAAATATATGTTAGATTAGGAAAGGGATGCAACAAACCATTGAGAGAGACTCTTTTGGAGAAGATAAAAGGAAGGGTTGGCGGTGGCTGGAGTGGGGACAATATGTACTTTGAGGTTCTCATTTTTTTTTTTTTTTTGCAATGGTAAGCTATTATCAGGGAATGGGGTGGGGGATAAACATATGAAAATTGATAAGAGATTTCCAGTATGGGCATGCCTTTGGTGATCAACTGCGGTATAGATTTCAAATCTCTGAATCAAAATTGCTTTCTCAACGTCACCTCCTACATTTCCCAAGATTCTACAAATAGACAACAACCTCAGGTAGTTCTGACATTAAAGAGAATGATCCCACCTTCATTGAATTCCTTCTGGGCCAGATGGCATCTGCCTCATTGTATAAACTTCATCTTTTTTTAGGCCACATGTCTGCTTATTTCATCTGGCTGAATTATTCCAGTCACTTTTTTTAGTACCAAAAAAAGAAAAAAGCAGCAGACATAAATTCAGGTCCTTGCATCACGAGGATGGAGTGTCTTCTCCAAATTTGGTTTTCTCAGTCACTTAAGCAAAGATAGTGGTTAGGGCCTCTTTTCATCCTGAAAGAAGCATCCTGAAAGAGTTTTCCAGGCAAGGGAAAGTATGGCACCTTCCACCCCCTACACGGGCAGAGATTTATTTTAATTGCCCTATAAGCCAAAGTAACAGCTAGTGAACCGTCAATGTAATAACAGGCATCTCCATTAGAATGGACTCAGGCTCGGCGGAGGTGGGGGGGGGTTGGGAATTGTCCAGGTAGTGGTTGGTTGGCAACCAGCATGAAAGTAGTTCGCTGTTTTAACAGACTGAGGTGAACCTGCCAAATGGCCTCTCTGGCCACAGGTGCAAATGCAGACACATGGAGGGAAGGCAGGTCTTGGGGGTTACTGGGTGAATGAATGGCTCCCAAATCCAAAGTGACCAAACGCTCTGCAACACGTCAGGTGGATATGAAAGCACACAGCGAAGTCGTTCAACTATGACTCGCCCACTTCCTTCCCAGGATCCAACCTGAGTCACCAGCGACTGTAGGTTTATCACCGTGCTTTGCTTCGGCAAAGATAGAGGTGCACAAAATAAAGGACGAACAGCCCCCTCTTCTTCTTGATCGAAAGTCCGTGTGTGTGCTGCTGTCTCCCGAGCACCAGGAGTGGGAGGCAGGAAGAGGAGGGTGGGTTTTTTATTACACTCTAAAATGCCACCGGACTTGTGGTAAATTGAAACATTGTTTTAAGGAATTATAGGTATTTCCAGGCAGGAGAAATATGAGATCAGTTTGATCATGGTAATGTTGACTTTAATTTTAACTAGTGTTCCTTGGGCAGAAATCTAAAACCACTGTGGACAAATGGATGTTCTAAAACACCTAACCGTGGGTAGAGAACTAAAGGGTTAGAACGTGATGTTGTTCTTTATTTCAATACGAATAAAGAACTGCACAAACCGCCTCTTTGCATCTCATCTGACCTTGGCCATTAGACCCCTTTACAGGCTAAATCAGGCCATGAGCATCTCTAAGGCCCAGATCTCCCCACCGGGTCCAACCTCCCCCTGGGTATCATGCTCCTCTCTGAGTAACAACCTTCTCATCAGGTATCATCCTTCTGACTAGGTACCCTCCTCCTTGAGTACTAACCTCTTCCCTGGGTATCACCCATCTCTCTGCATTCTAATCTCCTCACTGGGTGGAAGGATGTGAAAGTGGCATCCTCCATTATACAGATGACGACAGGAGGACTCAGCAAGGGGGAAATGATTCATTCAACCTGAAGAGAACAGGCATGTCCCCAGACGCCATACTGCTCGCACATTGGGTGCGGGTTCTCGGGATGCCTAGTTTGGAAGGAGACGGGGGAGGGGGGAATGCAAGCAGCTGGAGGGAGTCACTCAACTCTTTCTCTACCTAACTTCCAGGTGGAGTGAGAAGGTAAAGAGATGAGGTAGGTCAAGCCTGTATTGATGTGCCCGGTACAACAAATGGCTGGTGTTGTTATGAACCCAATATAGAAGATGCTCTGGGCAGAAAGTCTCGTCAAAGCCCTGCATAGCACTTTCCATGCCAAGGTGAGTTTAGTGAGTGGTTCCACCTCTCCCTTGGCATTAAGCCTGGGGGCCTGTCCAAATACCTTCCTTTGCAAGGCTGTGCACCACACCTCCCATGGGGCCTCTACAAACTCGTGCCCATACCACATGCTGGGCTCACATTCCAGAGCTATCACAACTGCGTGACAGGGGGAGGACTTGTACCATCATATGCAAAGAGGACTCCCAGGCCAACATCTAGCCGAGCTTGACGTCATAACTGGTCATGGCCAAAGGACCATCTCTGAGCTCCACGACTAATATTTAGGATGAGTCTACCCCACTGATATTATACGAGACTCTCCTGGGCCCCCAAAGGGTCACAAATGACAGCCAGGGTCTTGAGTTCCCAACACTCTCAGTACAGCCAGAAGACCAGGATTTATACAGGTATAAACTCATCAGTTCCAATGATGTGCTAGAACACAACACAGGGTCACATGGAAGATGTGTTTGGAAGTTTATATGCTATGCAAGTATCATTATGTGGGTATTATGAAATGGAAAGAAATGAGAGACATATTTTAGCAAGCTGATGAACCACTTTTTAAAGATCCATGATCTGAACAAGTGTGAAGATTGTGGGGGATAAACCAGCTGACCCCCAAATTCCAGATCCTCTTTCAAGAGTCAAAACTTGGCTCACCAAGATCACATCCGGAAAACAACCACCTCTTTGTTCTCCAGCTTAACCTCAGAAGGCTTCTGGAATCTAGAAGGATCAGGGTTGGCAGTGCCCCTGGCATATTTTCCTTGGGTGAAAAAAACAAAGGAAAAAAATAACAAAACAGCCCAGTGCCCCCACCCCATCCCCAGATAAAACTCAGAAACAGATCCAGCAGTTTTCCCTCCCCTTCCCTGATCCCCTTTCTTTGAGTGTTTTATCAACTACTGTAGTGGGCGGTATCTGGGGTACTGGTGTTTTTCTACTTACAGGAGTAAGAAAATTCCATTAACTGAAGAATAATATGGTTGACTGCCCCAATGGGAAAGGCATTCAGCATGCTGCGTTCTTGTTTCCTATGTCCCTCTCAGGACGTGAGGTCTAGACTTACTGGCTCCTGCTCCCCAGGTTGTCCAGGCCTCTGGGGTTGTGACTCCCACCCACAGAGAAAGTACAGTGCGTGCTAATGGGGAGCACAGGGGCAGAAGGAAGAAAAAAGAGGACGGGGACAATTAGGCAGGTGAACTATTTCCTTTTTAAGAAAAGAAAATAAGGGGGAAAATACAGACACAAATCTGCCTTAGAGCTCATGTTGAGGACTCTGGAAATACAATCAGGGTCTGGAACCATCCAGAAAGGACTCAGGAATTGCACCCACCAATGAGGTGGGGGTGAATGACTTTAGCCTCCTTATTTATTTATTTTAGGGCGATGGGGTCTTATGGTACAATCACTTGAGAAAACTGGAAGTCTCTTATAAAGTTAAACACACAGCTACTCTATGCCCCCCAAATTCCATTCCTAGATATATTTACCCAAGATAAATAAAACATATGTCCACACGAGGACTTATATAAGAATGTTCCTAGTAGCTTTATTCAGCAAAGCCCCAAACAACGAACAACACAAAATAAATTGTGGTATATCCATAAAGTGGAGTTACATCAGTTCCCTAGTGTCACTGTAACAAATTACTGCAAACGTGGTGATTTAAAACAGTACAAATTATCCTTTCACAGTTCTGGAGGGCGGAAGTCTGAAATCAGTTCTCCTGGGCTCAAGTCAAGGTGCAGGCAGGGCTGATTCTTCCTGGATGCTCCAGGAGAGAATCTGTTTCTTTGACTTTTCCAGCTTCTGGTGGCCTCCTGTATTCCTTGGCTCATAGCCCCTTCAAAGTGCACCACCTTGATCTGTGTCTCTGTGGTCACATTGCCTTCTTTTCTGGAGTTAATTCTCCCTCTTGTCCCTCTGCTTGTGATTATGTTTAGGACACACCTGGATCACTCAAGCTAATCTTCCCATCTCAAGATCCTTAGCTTAGTCACACCTGCAACGTCTCTTCTGCAACATAAAATAAGACTCATGGGTTTGGGGATTAGGACCCAGATATGGTTGAAACCATTGCTCAGTCTATCACAGGACTATACCACACAGAAATAAAGAGGAATGAGTTGCTGATACACACAACATAGATGGAGCTTGAAAGCTGTTTATTGAGTGAAAGAGAGGAGGAGGAGGAGAAGGGGAAAGGAGAGAGGAAGAGGAAGAGGGAGAAAGGAGGAGGAGGAGGAGGAGGGGGAAGACATAAGCTATCCCGTAGTCCATTCTAAGCATTGATGGTACCCAAAGCCATTAGTTGACTTTAGAAAAACTTATAAGACAAGACACCCAATGGAAAACCCCAAATCTATTGAATACTTCCCTCATCTCACAGGAAGTGAGAAAGTAACTGTATTCTTTACATACCAACTGTTTTCACTTTTTGCACTCCCTACTAGAATTTGTACATATTTCTCTACATCTTTTACACTGTTGTTATGGAAAAGGGGTCACTTACCTTCTGCTTTTTTCATTTGACATCATGCAAGAACATGCTCCCGTTTTGCTAGAGCGTCTTCATGAACATCTCTTTTGGTCATTGGATGATAGTATCTCACTGCGTTGTTTGATTTTTCACCAAATAATTCACTTGGACTTTTCTTCCTTATTAGACATTTAGGTTGTTTCATTTTTTCTCCTGTGGAAAAATAGTAGAGCACAGGTTGCCTTTGTTCTTCTTTTTAATTATTTAAGAAGCAAATATTGAAAAAAAAAAAAAGAAGCAAATATTGAAATAAGAAATCAAGAAGAGGAGAAAGGAACAGCAAAGAAACCACTAGCCCAGAATTTAGAGCTCAAGGAACCTCCAGAATTCTCTGGTCTAAAATCTTAGTTCTACAAAAGAGGAAACCAAGTGAGACCAGGGCAGAGGAAAGGCCAATGCCACACTGAGTCTCAGAGCTGAGACTCAAACTCAGAGCCTCTGACCTCATGCAGCGCTCTCCAGTTCAAACAAAAGCACGAGCTACCTCTGTCTCACCTACACAGTGAGCACTGACAGGGATGAATTTCTCCTGTCGAAACCCGTCATACAATTGCCTCCTAGGTCAACTGTGAGAGAAGTAACAAACAAAAAAAAGAACAGTTGGTCAACGCCCATAAGGTTAGCATGAGGTTAGAGTTTAAGTTACCTTTTAACTCAACAATAAAGGAGAAATACAACTCAAAAATGGAGAGAAGATACTTCTCTTTTCATTTGTGTGCTTGGGAGATGCTCTGGGCACATGGCAGTTAAAATGAAAGATTGTTGCCTCTCAATTACTGTACTAATAGCAGGAAACTCTGCCATGATCATATAAAATAGACTAATGCAAAAATAATTTGCAAATGCTTTACATAATTTCCTGGCAGCAGATTCACCTTCTTAATTATGTTTACCATAAAACTTGTTTCTAGAATTTTCATCAATTGGAACATAGAGAGTGGCTTGATCATGCTAAGAGAAAGAGGAAGAAGGGGAGAATGGCTATTCACAATGTGCCTAATTTGTACCAGGCAATAAACTAGACTTTACATATTCTAACTCATGGATTTTTATCCCCAGGAAATAGGAATCCAAGGCTCAGCTGGATTAAGTAACTTTCCCAAGGTCACTCAATTAGGCCAAAGTCAAGATTCCATTCCAGCACTGTCTAAAGTGGAAACCCATATGTTTTCAACTCTACCAGGAAAACCAGATCAAATTTTATTCAACAAATATTTATTTATGGGCCATCTATTTTTCAAATCCTGTTTGTTAGGTAACACGGGTATAAAAATAAATAAGAAAAACATCGTTTGTGGGTAGTACACAATTCTAGCAGATAGAATCAATCACACACAGTAAGTCACATATAAATATTTGATAAAGGAAGGAATGAAGTCTCTTAGAGAGGTTTGTGAGGAAGCTCACATCCTTACATCAATGATAGACTGTTTAAATGCCAATTGGCATAGTTACATTCTTGATTGTTTCTTAGAGAATGTGAATTTCATGCAAAAATATTCAGCCCTACTCTAATTCTGAGACAAAAAGTATATTGATTCCCATTTCCCAATGGGGCTGCAGAAAAAGGATTAAATGAGGTGAGTTTCCTGAAATCCAGACCAGCTTGTTGTGTTCCACCTGTTTGCCTAAAATGAATTATAATAATCTATGTGTAATGACTTGTCTAAATAATGTAATTAAGTCATGGTTTCTGAATGGGGATTTTTTGATCCTAAGCAACAAAAAACTCATACCACCAATCAAAAATGTTTTACAATAGTAAAAGTTTATTATTTATGATTATTATATCATTTAGAAAAATACCTAGAGAAAGCACAGCCCCAGGCTGATTAAATTGACCTCTTTGTGATGTCACCAAGGACCCAAATTTCTTACATCTTTCCCCTCTTTTACCTCAACATGTCAGACTAATAGCCCTCATGGTTATAGCATTGCTGCCATAATTCCAGGCATCACACACTGGAGCAGAGACTTGCTATGCCCTATTTCCATTCTTCTATATGGGCACACAGAAAGACTACATTTCCCAGCTTCCCTTGTTGTTAGCTAGGGGCATATGACTGAATTCTGGCCAATGGGTTGTGCAACTAAGGGCTGAACCTAGCCCTGTTCACAACTGCCCAGCCTGTTGCTTCCCATTTTACAAGAAATCAATGTGGCAGAATCACGGGGTAGAAGTAACCTGGATCGCTGGGTCTGCCCTTGAGGAGAGCCTCTGACTCACTGACCCACTGAACAAGATGTAAAGGAATATGAGGATAGGCCACTGAACTCTTGGGCTGGCTTGTTCTAGCAGTAATCACCCTAGCCTTCATGCAGACTGAATAACATCCAGTAGGAGAGAGGCAACATCTTCCTTGAGCGATGGGTTCCTGACACAAGGACTCAGTAGGGAAGGAAAGGGAGTGAGTGGGAGAAGCAATCATAACTTCTGCTACACCCCACTTCAGCTGGGCTTTTTTGGTGCCTAACAATCCTCTGTGTCCCTTGTCAGCCCTCTTGGGCTGCCCATTGGTTGTTGCCAGCCTTATTCTCACATTTCGAACCTCCCCTTGGCCCTCCCTGCCTACACCAGGATGACCATGCACTCTGGCTCCTAGAGGGCTACCTAGCAGATTCGCTTGGCTTCCTGCACCCAAACCTCCAGACCCGCCCATGTCTTCATCGAGCTCACTGGCCCTCCGCTCTGGATACCATACCTTCCCAGTTTAGAGATCCTGCTCATAAAAATACTTCCCTTTCCTGTATTTTCAAGAAAACGTTTTCCTCTCTAATGACTGTTTCCATCAGTCCTTTAATAGGATCCCATTCTCGTATTCAAAATAAAATCTCACCAACACTTTGTAGCCCCTGCCCTCTTTTTTCCTTCCCTCCCTACCAGATTTTTTGAAAGAGTTGCCTATGTTCCATCTCCCCTCCCCACTGTTTTTAGCTCCACTGCAGCCCACTTTAGCCCGCCTGCAGCCTCGGGCCCTTCACTGTTATGCCCAACCTGGGCGCAACACTGTTTCTTATGACTTTCTTGTCACTATATCTGGTGGACACATTCCTTTCTCGTAATAGCTTCTTAGGGCTGCTGTAACAAACGGCCACAAATTACGGGCATCTTAAAACAGCAGAAAGTTAATCTCTCATAGTCCTAGAGGCTAGAAGTCCAAAACCAAAGTGTCAGCAGGGCCATGCTCTTCCGAAGGCTCTAGAAAAAGATCCTTCTTTGCTTCTTCTAGCTTCTGGTGGTTGCCAGCACTTTTGGGGGGTTGGCTAGTGGTTGCATCACCCCAGTTTCTGCCTCTGTCTTCATATAGCCTCCCTTGTGTTTCTTGATGCATAAATTTCCCACTTCTTATAAGAACACTAGTCACTGGATTAGAAACCACCTTAAAATCTAGTATGACCTTATCTTAACCTGACTACATCTACAAAGACTCTACTTCCAGATAAGGCCAATTCTCAGGGGTTAAGGCTTCAACACATTTTAAGGGGGACACAACTCAAGCCCACAACACTTTCATACCTAACTTGACTTGGCATCATCTCTTCTCTCCTTGAGGCACCATTTATTCCTGGTCTTCCTTGGACCTATCTGAAATCTGTTTCTCACATTCCTTCTTGGTCTTCTCTTCCTCTGTCCATCCTTCTAATATCAGTGTCTTTGAGGGCTTTCCATGGGCCCCCTCCTTTTCTGTCACCTGGAAAATCCCAACCACTCCTATGACCCCAATGACCATTTTATATGTGCCGATGCATACAAGTGCTCACAAAACCAAAACATGTTCAGTTGAAAGGCCCATCCCGAAAATTCATCATCTTCATCCGTAACCTGCTCCTCCCTTCATCTCCCCCGTCTCGTGACTGGCACCACCATGAATGAAGTCTCTTGAATGGGCCTCCGTTCCTGAGCAGCGAGCCTCCCTTCTCCCTCACTCCCCACTGACAACCAACCATTGAGGCCTATCAGTTCTACCTCCCAAATACCTCTCCCTGAGCTGCAACGGTCCTGGTTCAAGTCACCATCATCTTGCTCCCTGGCCATGATAAGAGATTTCTCATAGTCTCCCTGTCCCAAGCTCTTATCAACACTCTCACACTGAGTACTCCAATTGTCCTTATCGCCCTCTGAACAAATTCCAAACTCCTTAACTTGGCTTATAAGACCCTTTATGATCTGGCCCTGCCTAATCCGAGGCTCATCTCTCTATAGCCTACCCTCCTACGTTAATACTGTTAATATCTAACCCAAACAAATGCCGTAGACAGAATATGTGTGTCCCCCCCAACACCAAATTCATATGTTTATACCTAATTCCCAAAGTGATGGTGTTTGGAGGTGGGGCCTTTGGGAGGTGATTAGGTCATAAAGCTGGATCCCTGGTGGATGGGATTGGTGCCCTTGTGAAAGGGACCCCAGACAGCTCCCTGCTCCCACTGTCATGTGAGGATACCTTGAGAAGACAGTCAGATATGAACTAGGGAGCGAGTATTCACCATTCACCAAATGTGTTAGCACCTTGATCTTGGATTTCCAGCCACTAGAACTTTGAGGATTAAATGTCTGGTTTTTGTTAACCACCCAGTCTGTGATATTCTCTTACAGCAGCCTGAATGGACCAAGACTTCAAACCATCTGCACTTTGCATCCGGGTCTTCACTTATGTTTATTCCTCACCTGGAATATTCTTTCCTGCCCTTTTGGCTGCTCAAGTCACACTTAAGGTTTCCTGTTCATTCATTCAGTAAATATCTATTGAGTGCCTACTGTGTACCATGAGCTATTTTAGGCACTGAGGATACAGTAGGAAAAAAAGAGAAAAGAATCTAAATTTGTGTGCTTATATTTTGGTTGAGGGAAACAGACATGAAGCATAAACAAGCAAGCACAGCAGAGTATGTCAGATGGTGATAAGGGCTCGAAAAAAATAATTAAGCAGGAGAAGGAGATAGAGGGTACAAGAGGGTGGCAGTTGGGCTTCTAAATAAGGTGGCCATGAGAGTCTTCACCAAGAAGACAACATTTAAGCTCTGTGTGGACCTCACTTCCTCCAGTAAGCCTTCTGGAAACTTTCCAAGTCCAGGTGAAGTGCCATTTTTATGAGCTTTCAGGCAGTCCCTAGCTCCACATCACAGCATTTAACACGCTCTATTTTCCTGTTCACTTGGGAGTATCAGCTGCCGACTGGGGGGCAGGGAACGCATCTATTATTTATTGTATTTATTGTATCACCCGTTCCTTGTGGATGTTCATTCTGTGCTTATTGAACCGATAAATGAATTGACAATCACATTATTTACAAGTCATATGAAGAATTCATATCCCGTTTATAGTCATGTTGTGTTTGACAAATGCTCTCTCATCCGCCGTCTCGTTTCAGACAGGCAGGTATCATTGTCATTGCCCCCTCTTAGCACGCACCCAGGAAGATTACATGTCTTGCCCAAGAGGGCACAGTAAGAGGAAACTCCGGTCGAATCTCACCTCTTCCATCTCCAGAACCGAAGTGCTTTCCTGAAAAAAAAAAATAAAACCCACTGCCTTCCTCATTCCTGCTCTGCAAAAACACAAGCCACGAGTTCAAGTGCATTCACCATCCACGGCCAATGGACATTGGTTTTTTTATCATGAAGGGACCTCTGTTCCTCCCTGGGTTCCCAGCTCCCCATCTCCCCAGAAAACTTTCGCCAAATGCTAAAGCCAACACGTAACCCCAAAGGTAAAACCTTCTGGGATTCCTTTATGTAGCCACTGCCTGGTGTGCCCCAGGTCCTCACGCTCCTTTCCAGAACATTTACTGTCCTTCTCCAAGTACACAATTACCAGATCCATTTGGACAACCAGAGAGCAGGGATCAACTGAAGTACTCTCATCTCTGGCACTTTTGAGCTGACGTCGCCTTCGCGATGTGTTAATTAAAACATGTGGGGTTCATAAAAGCGGCAGGCAGAATTGCAAGCAGGAGTCAATTAGCAATAATTAATATCCTTTATCCATTGCCTGCTCCCCAGATGATAAAGTGTCACCCCATTTGGACACAAGGAACAGAGAAGGGGACTGGGAGACAAAACTCACTGTTTAAAAAAACTCTATTCTGTCAGAAGGGTGGGTCCCCTTAGACTGGTTGAGTCTCAAAGGATTGAAGGATCTCACAGAGTGGGGAAGTGAACCTAAGCTACTTTCACTTCAATGAGATGATGTGAGTTGTAGGCGGGGTGGGACGTTTCTTGGTAGTTTTCCACTTGCTGCTCACAAGTTCTTACCCTCTTTGGTTCTTTGTCACTTGGCCCCATAAAACCGCCCACTTTGGGGAACTTAAACGCTTACTCAGGCCACCCACCAACCCACTGGCATGTGGGGATGAGGGTTAGAAGTTCACATACTCTTCGCCTTTGTTTTCTTCTTCCACTTTCTGCATAAGCACCTCTAAACAAGCCAAATGGTTATCGTTTCCACGTGATTCTGTAGCACTGGTTTCCTTCTATCCTCCCATTCCCAAGGGGAGTGGGGATTGGGGGAGACTTAACTATTTGAGAAATGGTTCACAGAATGAGTAGGCACAGACAACAAGTGTAAGGCTGGAGGCTTTGAAATGAGCTGCTTTGTCATTGAAGGGCTTATTTCCGCCCTGAAATACTTCCTTGCTGTTGAATAGATAGTGCAAAGGATAAACACTCATCTTTCTAGAGGAAAAAAATTGTTCACTCAGGAAGCTGGAAAATTCTTCTGTAAGTGTAAACATTTAGGGAAAAACAAGAGATAAGTGCCCTAATTCTAGTAACTAGGGAGGCTCGATTGGCTCATATGTTCTCACCTCCATCCCTGCTCCTCTGGAAGGTTCATGCGCCTGACATTCCACTCCTGTTCTCCCTCAAGGTGAACAATCTCTCTCCCACTTCCGATGCAGAGAGCTCAAACAGCTGGACGCCTTTGAAAAAAATGACTTTCATCATGACAAAAACATATGACTTACAAACAGAGCTGAGAGAAAAGGAAAACATTTTCTGTGATAGTTTTTCCTTTGGGTTTCTGGAAAGTGAGGAAAGTTTGCATTTAAAAAAGGCCATAAAGTAGTTTTAGGATGCACTCAACATAGATGAGAAAAGACAGCCATTAAAATAAATTACAGAATGATAAGCCATTATGATTCTCCGCTATTTCTTTTCAGAAGGGTATTTTTTTCCCCCAGAAACTTTTAAAACATCTAGTAAAAGCAAAATGATTTAAGTTATGAGTAGCTTTTCTGGAAGGTATCCCTTACCTCAAATGTGACTAGCAAAATCAAGTGAGTAAGATAAATCTGAAGAAAAGAAAAAAAGTGGACCAAAGGGGATTGCCTTCCTTCTCAGCTAGAGATTGATCTCAAGGGTTGTGCTGAATCATCATTCCTGGTGATTGTGGACCAAAGTCTATGGAAGTGTGAGTGACCTCACCAAGAGGGCAGGCAGCAGAACGCCTTGGAATCGGGCTCTGGGTTCAAAACCAGACCAAGTCATTTCCTAGTTGCATGCTGTGGCCAAATTACTCAGCTTCTTCACCATGAGCTCCCTCATCTGTAGAATGGGAATAACAATAATACTGCCTCATCCATGTTGAGAAGATGCCGAGAAGATTAAAAGATAAAATACTTAGAGGCACAAACTGCCTAGTATGGCGCCTGGTGCCTTTCAAGCCATTGTTAAAAGATAAACACCGTTATTAATACCATACGGAATAGGCAGAAAAATGACGACCTGCTGCACAACACACACGATTTTTCCTCCTGTGGGCAAAGACTTGATGCTAAAGCCTGTAGTTCAAGGTATTCCCATGCGGGAGCATGTTCAACTTGGGCTGAAAACCAGATTGGACAGTATTCGCAAAATGAGCTCGCAAACTTTCAGGGTGTCGAGTGACATGGCATGGTACTCGGGGATAGGCAGAGAGTACTGTGGACTGGATTTTGTTTGCCCCCCTACCCCAAATTCATATGTGGCATCCCTGCCCCTCCAGTGCGAGTACATCTGGAGACAGGGCTTTTAGGAGGTAAAGTAAATGAAGTCATAAGGGTGGGGTCCTAATCTAATAAGGATCGGTGGCCTTCTAAGAAGCGCAAGAGGAAAGCGATCTCTCTCTCCAAGGGCATGCACCAAGGAACTTGAACTTGAAATGCCATGTGAAGATATAGCAAGCAGGCTATAGGCAAGAGTCCTCACCAGAAACAGAACTGGCTAGCACCTTAATCTTGGAATCCCCAGCCTCCAGAACAAATAATTGTTGAAGCCACCTAAACTGTGGTACTTGGTTATGGGAACCTACAATGACTAAGAGAATAAGATGCCACTTTTTTTCTTTCCCTGCAACCAGGAAACTGAAAACACTTCTCCACAGACAGAGAATACCCTGTTCTAGTCTTGAGAGACGGTCAAGTGTGCATGAAATATATAATGGTTTCATCTGATTTTGAAAGAAATACACCCAGCCCCATTTTCCAGGTTAAGTATCTTCCACGTGGGGAAAACCCTTCATCTCCCCTCCATGGAGAGCCATACTTTGCACAGCAGACAGCTGGGGAATATGTTTTGCTGCACAATTCAAACCTGTAGACAAGTTTGAGTGAGAAATCTACCTCAGTGACTTTTGTACAAAAATTCCTTGAAACTAGAAGGCTCAGTGCTCTCCTGATGAGCATTTCTGCAAATGATTCACAAGTCTGAAGACAGATGTTATCGTTCGTGATTAACATAGTTTCCCTAAGGGAATGGGCAATGTCCCAAGGGAGATAAAAATGTAGACAGAGGATGAGTAAATCCTGAAACATTCTAGAAATTTCTGCGGAACTAAGGTTGCTGGCCATGGTTCTCCCTCCTTGCCAGGTCTATCTTTAGCAAAGTACTGCACAACCCTCAAGGAAGCAGCTACTGTGTGACAGGGACAAAGGCACTAGGCTGGGATTCAGGAGATCTAGGGGAAAGCCATTATCTCACTACATATTCACTGAGGGCCCTTTATGCATTATGGCAAAGTGGTAAGGATCAGAGACAAGAGCCAGACTACCAGGTCAAGTCGTGGCCCTGCCCTTCACCAGGTCCATGTGGCTTGGGTAAGTCACTCAGTTTTTCTGTGCCTCAGTCTCCCCAGGTGATGAGCTGGACTGAGAACAGTGTCAGCGTGTCGCAAGTGTGTGTTTGCAGTTGTCATTGCTGCTACCTGGGCCGGGGTCTGGCCCAGCTACTGGCATCAATGTCCCCCTTCTACTACTTCATAGTTCCATGTGACTTTCTGCAAAACACAGAACTTGCATGGGCTTCAGTTTCCCCATCTGTAAAATGGAGGCAAACCCTCATAATGCTCACGGGTGAGCGTTAGTAAGAAAGATTGCTCTCTTCCTGTCCATGATTTTCTCTTTGATCATCCGTGGTCATGGTCTTACACAGCCCAAAGTGGCAGTCAAAATAATCATCTAAATCAGGAATCAGCAAGCTTTCTCAGTAAAGGGCCAGATAGTAAACACTTTTGGCTTTGCCAGCCATATGGTCTCTGTCACAACTACCCAACTCTGCTGACATAGTGTGAAAGCAGCCTCAGACGATTCGTAAATGAACGCATATGGCTGCGTTCCAATAAAACTTTATTTACAAAAACAGGCAGGGGCCTGGAATGGTCCCCTGAGCTGTCACTCTGCTGACCCCCGACCTAAATTCATTGATGCAACAAATACATATGTGTGCTCACATGTGGTAGCCCCGTCCTGCCTGCTGGGGACATCGCTATCAATGAAATAAAGCCCTTGCCAAAACCGGGCTCCCATCATCTTATAAAAGCATTTGTTACGATTTCCCACAAGGAAGAGATCAAGTGAAGACAGTCGTTTGTGTGATCCTTTGTGTGAGATACTGTCAACAGTTTGCATAAGCTGAGGACTGAGAATTGGCCATTGGCTTCGGCAACGAAGAGGTCATCAGATAAGAACAGTTTCAGGGGACTGGTGGGGACAGAAGTCAGCCTGGAGTGAATTCCAACCAGACAGGAGGCAGGGGGATGGGAACCGTGAGGACAGAGCAGGAGGAGAAGCACCAAAGCAAAGCGGGAGGTGGAGGGGACTCAGATTCGGGCTCCGGGAAGGGTGTTGTTGCTGCTCTTGTTTTAAAATGAGGAGATCAAAGCATGTTTGCACAGAGAACAATCCAGAAGAGAGGGATGGTTGGATGTTATGACGCAGGACAGAAGGAGAAGCGGTGTTCTAGGGGGATGTTCCAGGGTGACGAGAGGACGGGTCCCCAGTGCCCAGGTGAGGGCAGGCCTCGGCAAGGTGCAGGTACATTCCATCCCCCGTAACAGGAAGGAAGGCAGAGCAAAGGGGACAGACTGTTCTGGGAGAATGAGATCGTTTTGGGTTTTTTCCCCCACTCAAATCAGAAGTACTATCTTCAGATGAGAATGAGGAGGGAAGTTCTGAGGAGAGATAAGAACATCCAAAACAGTCATCTCTAAGGGTGGGAGGGGGTTCGAGGCAAGGAATCAGCCTGCCGGCTGCACCGAGGGGTGACCAGCCAGCAGCCTGGATTTTTCCTGCAGCTACTGCCCCTGACGGGAAGAGCTTTCCTGCTAGGATCCCTGCTAGGTTTCCAGCCAGCCTACAGAAAGAGTCCCTTCGGGTTGTCGACCTGTGGTGTAATGGGCGGAGTCACAGACCATAGAACCTATTCTCCGTGTAACAGTGTGGCTGCAAGGGGCCCTATGTGGGATGGGGGTAGTATCCCTAGAGTGATCCCCAGGCATCATCCCCCAGAAGGGGGCTTAGGGACCAAATAATGGTCTGTGGTTAGACCTGGGCAGATTCACTTAGCATCAGGTGACCTTGAGTTTGATATGACAGTGATGTTCAGAATAATACTCAAATTGTGCACGACACAACGCTGCCAGATCCTACTCTATTTTCAACAGTTCTTGCACATGACTGGGTGAGCTGTATCTTTTGTGGGTGGCAACTGTAGTCTTGTACTACCATCTACTAGTTCTTAGTATGTACAAAGCACTATGCTAAAATGTCTTCTTTCAAGTAATCCTTAAAACAATCCAGCGATAAGCATTATTATCATATCTAAAGTATGTAAGGCAGTATACCCAAAGTCACGTAGCAGAAAAATACCACTAGGTCTGCCAAACCTTTACCACTGGGGATAGACCAAAAATAACCTCTCACTCAGTTACATGTTGCATTTGATGGCAAGTAACAGAAACTCCCAAAATAACAACTTAAACAAATTAAGTGGTTGTTTTTTTTTTTTTTTTTTCCTAGTGTAAAAAACCCACTGGTAAGCATTTCAGGACCGGTAGGACAACTGTGACGACATCGTCTAGAACTGCCATTTCTTCTAGCTTTCTGCTCAGTCCAGCCTTTGTTCATTATTACCTCATGGCTACAAGGTGACAGCGCTGCCTCAAGCATTGCATCAGCATTACATGCAGAAAAGAGGTAAGGACCGAGGACAAAGGTGCCTTCTTTTAAAGTGCTTTCCTGGAAGGCCCACCCCACTACACCCACTTTCACCCCATTAGCCAGAACTACGTAGGGCCACCTGTGGCTTAAAATATAGAAGTTTAGCTGGATCATTTTTAATCCTAAAAAAAAGATGCCACACCTTCCACTGTTTCTCTAGCAGACCTCGTTGCCAATATTGCTAAGATCTTCAAGATTAGAAGAGCCCACTCTCCCAAGTTGTTGGCCATGCAGGGCAGGGTGACCTGAGCCAGTGGTCTTGTGCTGAGATGCTCAAAGTCTTACTTAAAATGTTTGAATCCCCACGAAGCCCTACTATATCCAAGTGTAGGAGGATATTTGGATAGGAAGGGGGTTGATGGGCTTTGTTGTTTATAGAACCAGCAGTGCTGATAAAAGAAGTAAAGCTTTGAACCTTTGAGTCTTCCACCTGCCCATGGACAGCATTAACCAGCTGGACCTGGAGCACGCACCAGCTAGGACGTCAGTCTGGCTGTGAATTTCAGCCAGCTCTGTCAGACGGAAGGAGCCCGGCTATTCCCTTGTAGAAGGGCCATTTCCTTCGTGGCGTGAATACATGTGCCTGTGGGAGCCACCACTGCCTGTGCCCATGTCCCTCGGTCAGCGCCCCCACGTGCCTGTCCTGCTCTATCTAGGTCTTCAGAACGCAGCAGGTCCGGTCGGAATCTCACTGAGCCATCCCATCCTTAGAAAACCGGAGGAACCAAAGAATAAATATCTCGATTATCACAGGAATTGGGGGTCAGATCCAGGCACTCACACTTCTGAGGTTCAATAGATATTCATTAAACAGAAAAAAAAAGATTAGAAGAGTCACATAGTTAATATTACTGGAATGTTACTATGCATGTGAAGTGTAGTTACATCACAGAGAAGCTTCGACTTATCCATCATCTTAAGGAAAACACTGAAATTCTTCAGAACAGCTAATTGGGTTTTTTTTTTATTTAAATTCAATTATCCAACTTATGGTACATCATTGGTTTCAGATGTAGTGTTCAATAATTTGTCAGTTGCATATAACACCCAGTGTTCATCACATCACGTGCCCTCCTTAATGCCCATCACCCAATTACCCCATCCCCCTACCTACCTTCCATCCAGGAACCCTCAGTTTGTTTCCTAGAGTTAAGAGTCTCTCATGGTTTGTCTCCCTCTCTGATGACTTCTCATCTGTTTTCCCTCCCTTCCGCTATGGTCCTCTGCCCTGTTTCTTATGTTCCACATATGAGTGAAACCATATGACAATTGTCTTTCTCTGATTGACTGATTTCACTCAGCATAATATCCTCCAGTTCCATCCATGTTGATGTAAATGGTAAGTATTCATCCTTTATGGTGGCTGAGTAATATTCCATTTTGTGTGTGTGTGTGTGTGTGTGTGTGTGTGTGTGTGTACATATATATATATATATATATACATTACATCTTCTTTATCCATTCATGTTGATGGACACCTAGGTTCTTTCCATAGTTTGGCTATTGTGGACATTGCTGCAATAAACATTCGGGTGCACATGCCCCTTCGGATTACTACATTTGTGTCTTTGGGGTAAATACTTAGTAGTGCAATTGTTAGGTCTTAGGGTAGCTCTATTTTTAACTTCTTGCGGAACCTCCATGCTGTTTTCCAGAGTGGCTGTACCAGCTTGCATTCCCACCAACAGTGTAAGAAGGTTCCCCTTTCTCCACATCTTTGCCAACATTTGTTGTTTCCTATCTTGTTAATTTTAGCCAAACTGACTGGTGTGAGGTGGTATCTCATTGTGGTTTTAGTTTGCATTTCCCTGATACCCATTTGGAGCATTTTTTCATGTGTCTGTTGGCCATTTGGATGTCTTCTTTGGAAAAATGTCTGTTCATGTCTTCTGTCTATCTCTTGACTGGATTATTTGTTTTTTTGGGTGTTGAGTTTGATAAGTTCTTTATAGATCCCCGGATACTAGTCCTTTATCTGATATGTCATTTGCAAATATCTTCTCTGGAGATTGCGTTTTAGTCTTGTTGACTGCTTCCTTTGCTATGCAGAAACTTTTTATCTTGATGAAGTCCCAATAGTTCATTTCACTTTTGTTTTCCTTGTCTTTGGCGACGTGTCTAGCAAGAAGTTGCTGCAGCTGAGGTCACAGACGTTGCTGTGGCCAAGGTCACAGAGGTCGTCGCCTGTGTTCTCTAGGATTTTGATGGATTCCTGTCTCACATTTAGGTCTTTCATCCATTTTGAGTTTATCTTTGTGTTTGGTATAAGAAAATGGTCCAGTTTCATTCTTCTACATGTGGCTGTCTAATTTGCTCAGCACCATTTATTGAGGAGACTATCCTTTTTCAATTAGATATTCTTTCCTGCTTTGTCAAAGATTAGTTGGCCATAGAGTTGAGGGTCCATTTCTGGGTTCTCAATTCTGTTCCATTGATCTATGTGTCTGTTTTTGTGCCAGTATCACACTGTCTTGATGATCACAACTTTGTAATAGAGCTTGAAGTCCGGAATTGTGATGTTTCATTTTCAACCTTCCTCTAGCCATTGAGGGTCTTTTTGGTTCTATAAAAATTTTAGGATATTTGTTCCAGCTCTGTGAAAAATGTCAATGGTGTTTTGATAGAGATTGCATTGAATGTGTAGATTGCTCTGGGTAGCGTAGACATTTTAACAATATTTGTGCTTCCAATCCATGAGCACAGAATATATTTCCATTTCTTTGTGTCTTCCTCAAATTCTTTCATTAGTGTTCTGCAGTTTTTAGAGTATAGATCTTTTACCTCTTTGGTTAGGTTTATTCCCAGATATCTTATGGGTTTTGGTGCAAATGTAAACGGGATCAATTCCTTAATTTCTCTTTCTTCTGTCTCATTGTTAGTGTATAGAAATGCAATGATTTTATATCAGTGCATTGATTTTTTATCCTGCCATGTTGCTGAATTCCTGTTTGAGTTCTAGCAATTTTGAGGTGGAGTCTTTTGGGTTTTCCACATCGAGTATTATGTCATCTGCAAAGAGTGAGAGTTTGACTTCCTCTTTGCTGATTAGAATGCCTTTTATTTCTTGTCTGATTGCTGAGGCTAAGACTTCTAGTACTATGTTGGACAATAGTGGTGAGAGTGGGTATCCTGTCTTGTTCCTGACCTTAGGGGAAAAGCTCTCAAAGTTTCCCCATTGAGAATGATATTTGCTGTGGGCTTTGCATAGATGGCTTTTATGATATTGAGGTATGTTCCCTCTGCCCCTACACTATGGAGAGTTTTAAACCAATATCCCAGATGATCATGGATACCAAAATTCTCACCAAGGTACTAGCCAATAGGATCCAACAGGACACTAAAAGGATTATTTACCACAACCAAGTGGGATTTATTCCTGGGCTGCAAGGGTGGTTCAACATTCGCAAATCAATCAATGTGATACAACATATTAATAAAAAAAAAAAGGACAAGAACCATATGATCTTTCAATTGATGTAGAAAAAGCATTTGACAGAAAAACTAATTCGCCCAAGAAGGAGAAGTACCCAAGGCCTTCATCTGCCACACAATCCAACTATCAAAATTTATCCACCGATTTCCCAAGCCATTCCCCAAGGATCTGGAATTTCACAAAGGGGACAGACACAATTCCATTGTGAGTTCACTGCACCACTACATGTAGGAACTAGAAAGACCCCTCTTCTTCCTCTTACTTTTTGGAAAGAAGACCCCTCTTCATCTAAGAGGTTATGCTTCCAAAGGAACAAGATGCTTTTAAATCAGTTTACTCATGTATCTGGTGGGCTAACTCCAATGATGTGTGGGTTAGGAAGGCTTAGTGGTAGCATCTTGCATTAGGTGGTACATTTGTTATGACTGATGAGCCAATATTAATAAAATTATTATTAACTGAAGTTCATAGTTTACCTTTAGACCCATCTTTGTGTATAGTTTATTCTGTGTGTTTGGACAAATGTATAATGACATATATCCACCATTACAGTATCATACAGAGTAGCTTAACTGCCCTAAAAATTCCCTATGTCCACCTAATTCCCCCCTCCCCCAAACCCCTGACAACCACTGATCTTCTTCCTCTCTCCATAGCTTTGCCTTCTTCAGAATGTCATAGAGTTGGAGTCATACAACATGTAGTCTTCCCAGATTGATTTTCTTCACTTAGAAATATGTATTTAAGTTTTTTTCATGTCTTTTCATGGCTTGATAGCTAATTTCTTTTTATCACTTAATAATATTCTACTGTCTGGATGCACCACGATTTACTTATCCATTCACCTACTGGAAGATATCTTGGTTGCTTCTACTTCTTGGCAAGTATGAGTAAAGCTTGCTACAAATACCTGTGGGCAGGTTATTATGTAGACATAAGTTTTCAGCTCCTCTGGGGAAACACCAGGGGGAAAAAACACTCTTTATGGTAAGAGTATGTTCAGTTTTATAAGAAACTGTCAAACCGACATCCAAAATTGCTATAGCATTTTGCATTGAAACTAACAATGAATGATAGTTTCTATCACTCCAATTCCTGGCCAGCACTTGGTGCTGTCTGTGTCAGTATTTTTTAATTCATTCACCCAAGAAATATTTCATCTGCACCTAATTGATATCATACATTAGGTGCATTACAGACAGTCAATCTTAAGATCGACTTAAAAGACAGTCAATCTCTTAAGTTGCTTAGAGTTCAGAATACCTTTAGTTTAAAGCAGAAAGTTTTGGAAAGTACCACATCTTTTTGATCAATGATTCTTAAACTTTAGTTGGCATCTGAATCACTTAGAGAGCTTGTTAAAACATAGATTGTAGTGGGCAGAGGAGGGAGGCAGGGCTCACCTCCAGGGTTTCTGATTCAGTAGGTCTGGGACGGGACCCAAGAATTTGTCTTTCTAACAGGTTCCCAGATGCTGCTGCTGCTGTCGGTCCAGGGACCAACCCTTGAGAATTACAGCTTCTCAGGTGAAAGAAAAATGTCAAATAAGACTGCCACACACTCCTGCGGGTAGCAAAAAACACCAAACGGGACAGCACAACCTCCATATTAGGTTCTGTTTTAGGGCTTCTGAGATACACCTAACCCAAGGAAAAATTCATGACATCTATGTTTTATCTGGTCTTGAAAGATCTCAAGCCTCTGGGAAGGGGTTTAGTTTAAATCCCGTAGGAAAACAGAACGGAAAACCATTTGTATAGTATCCCTTTCTAAGGGAGCAGCCCGAAGGTAGGGACTAGCATGAGGATCCCTTCTGGAACATCAAGCAGATGTTTTTGTTGGAGGCTGTGCTAATGCATTTTGATGAGCATGAGTGATGGTTTTTTGTTTTTTGGTTTTTGGGGGTTTTTTTTGCAGATGCCCTACCTCCTCATGCTAGAGCTTGTGTTGAGCCACCAAATATCAGATGACCCCAAGACCCTGATTATTTATAGTTTACTTCTCAAAGGCAATGTCATCTGCAGGGCAGACCTGACTGTGACTCCAAGAGTCAGGCTATTCCACTGCTACTTCTTGGCTTCTACCTTTACAACTTGGATTAATTATAGCCTCTTTTGCATCTCTGTCCTGGGAACCAGCTACCATTCCAAGACAATGTTGCCCCAAGAAGAACACTAGCTGTCATTACTATTTTGTTTGCCAACGTTTTCTGTGCCTCACTGTGCCAGAGGATGGGCCAGGCATGCCACATGTCTTCTCCTTAGTCTTCCCAGAGGCCTCTCCCTGTTGTCTCCGTCATCTCCAGTCTATAGCTGAAGAAATTGAGGTTCCGAGCAGGTAAGCCACTTGCTCCAGATCATTAAGTAATAAGTGACAGGGCCAGAATTCAAACTCATGTCAGGCTAATATTACAGTCTCTCATATGGAAGAGTAGATATGAGCAAAGCAACTAAAATATGGACCTAGAAGGTAGGAGGTAAGTCTAGAATCAAGAACAAAGACTGGGACACCTAGGTGACTCAGGTCATGATCCTAGGGTCCTGGGATGGAGCCCTGCATCAGGCTCCCTGCTCAGCAGGGATGCTGCTTCTCCCTCTCTCTCTCCCCGCCCCCTGCTCATGCTCTCTTTTGCTATCTCTCTCTCTCTCTCCAATAAATAAAATCTTTTAAATTTTTTTTAAAAAGAACAAAGACTTCTGTGAGACATATGTCCAGTTGGAAGTGTCCTTCCACCTTCCAGTTAGCATGGAGCTCTACTCATATCCCATGGGAAGCACTTCTCATGGAACGTGGATGAAAAGAATCATTTGCATTTCATTAGTCTTGTCTGCTCCAGAGCCTTGTCCAAAGTCAGAGCTGAGAAAAGGTGTATGTTTAGGAAAATGGTGGATGGATTAAAAGCAGCCAAACTGAGCACATTTAGCACCTAGATCTGGATATCTTAAACTGTTCTCTAATATAAGGATCCAGTGTTCCTGGACTGGAGCAGGAAACATGCAAGATGAGCCTGAGACATAGTATAGTGCCAGAAACTAAGGGAGTGCTCCCTCAAAAAAGAAGAAAAACAGCCTCACAATGATGGGGGCTTGCCAAGGGACATAGGAACCAACTGAAAGAGTCTCCATTGACCAAAGCCGGAGCAATTTGAGCAACAAAATAAAGTAGCATTGGACTATAATCCAAAGAATAGAGTCAATATCCATGAGTTAATAGTGATATTAATAACTGATTAAATAAATAAGTAGAAGGATTAGACAAATCTCCAATGCAGAAGAAGCCCAGATAATTTGTGTAGATATTCCAACTCTTAATGCAGTAGGGCAGAACTTCCTACTCCTTAAGTGTGGGCTCCACATCTTGACTTCCTTCCAGAGAGGACAATATGGGAAGAGGGAAAAGAATAACATTATAGTGAAATCTGACAAACACTCTCTCAGGCAGGTGATTAAGGTCAACATCAACAATGATAAGTCAGGTTGATAGTACGTGCTCTGGATAAGGCTAGATAAAAATGACACATGACACTTTCCCTTTGTGTTCTTCCTCCCTAAGACCCATAACCCCAATCTAATCAGGAGAAAAAACACAGGCAAATCCCAATGGAGGGCCATGCTAAAAAATCCCTGACCAGTATTCCTCAAAATTGTCAAGGTCATCAAAAACCCAAGAAAGTCTGAAAAACTGTCACAGCCAAGAAGAGTCTAAGGAGACACAGTGACTAAATGTGGTATGCTGGATGGAATCCTAGAACAGAAAAAGGGTACTAGGGAAAAAAAAAACCAAGAAATATTAATAAAGTATAGACTTCAGTTAGTAATAATCTATCAGAATTGGTTTATTAATTGTAATAATTATATCATATACAAGACATAATAATAAAGAAAAGTGGATATATGGGAACTCTCTGTACTGTCTTTGCAATTTTTCTAAAAATCTAAAACTATTTTAAAATTTTAAAGTTTATGTTTTTATTTTTTTTAATTAAATTTTTTTAAAGATTTTATTTATTTATTTAACAGAGAGAGAATACAAGCAGGCAGAGAGGCAGGCAGAGGCAGAGAAAGGAGCAGGCTCCCCGCCGAGCAAGGAGCCCGATGCGGGACTCGATCCCAGGACCCTGGGATCATGACCTGAGCCGAAGGCAGCTGCTCAACCAACTGAGCCACCCAGGCATCCCTAAAGTTTATGTTTTTAAAAGGCCATATTGGGGCGCCTGGGTGGCTCAGTGGGTTAAGTGAGTTAAGCCTCTGCCTCATGCCTCAGGTCATGATCTCAGGGTCCTGGGATAGAGCCCCGCATCGGGCTCTCTGCTCAGTGGGGAGCCTGCTTCCCCCTCTCCCTCTGCCCGCGTCTCTGCCTACTTGTGATCTCTCTCTCTCTGTATGTCAAATAAATAAAGTATTTTTAAAATAAATAAATAAATAAAAGACAATATCATGCCCTTATGTAGGTGGGATTCCAGGTCAATTACTGTATGCATGGGGACGAGGGGCGTCATATGGAAAATGGAAAGCAAAGCTATTTACAGTTCTCAACATGAATGGTCTTCCCATTAGGGATGCATTTTATTCATGGATTGTTATTCTAATAATGATTGCTGTATTTTCTTGGCCACATTGGGTCAATCTATTAGCTGCATGGTAGAGGTTAGCACAACTATCCAAAAGCATAGATTTTTCCTTGGAAAGAGCCAGAAAAGCTTAATAAGGAGTGTCCATCTCAGTTTCACAAGACCATTCCAGAGGAGGATTTCTGAAAGGTCCGGTCCCCTTCTCAGGGGCTCTCAAAGGGCTTCTGGTTCCATTTCTAACATCTGGCAGAGCCACAACCCTGTCCCAGGCAGCCGCAGCAGGTCGGTGGCCAAGCACAGTGGTTTCTGATAAAGGTTTGCACTTGCCTTATCTGTATTTTGATGATCATGGCTTATCACACTCAAGCAACTACATGGTTCGGTTGAAAAGATGCCCTACAGCAGGTGGGCAAGGCAATGGGCCAGAGTTTGCATAGTCCAAGGAGTCCCATATTTGACAGCAAGGGGTCCGTCCTGCCATATTCCCGAGGAGGCAGTTTGTGAGTCAAATCCATCCCACCTCCTTCCCTGCACCGATCACAGAGAAGCTGATCCCTGCAGATTGTGTTTACTAGGCTTCCAGGTGAGTTTACCTAAGGGGCGGCATGTGCGGGAGACTGAAGAGCAGGAGGAAGGGAAAAGCCAGGATACCTCTCTCCTTCTCTCTCGGCTTCGTGGCGCATCTCAGCAGGGGCGGCTTCTCCTGCACGCCTCCACCTCCCACCAGATGGACCCACCAAGGATGCTGGGTGACCCTGCTCCCCGCACCGGTAACATCCATCCTCTCTCTGATTCCCCAGTCTAGGGGACTAGCGGCCTCCCTTCTGGATTCCTTTGCTGCCCTCTGTTTGGCTTCTCAGAGATTCCATCACCTGTGTAACCAATTTCCTCTATTAAATATCCCCTATTTAAAATACTTAGAGCGGATTTTGATTTCCTGATTAAAGTCTGCAATGTCCTAAGACCAGATTTTTTTTCATTCTCATCCAGATCAAGGAAAGGACACACACGCATGCACGTGCGCGTGCACACACACACACACACACACACACACACACGTATTCTTTGAAAGGACTTTGAATCTTTCTTCCTTATTTTATATCATAACAATTAATGTTCATAGGAGCAGTTTGCTGAGCAGGTAGATTCCTATCAGTATCATCGAGTAGAGAAGTCGTAGAGGACCTGAGAGAATGATCTAGAGAAGCTAGGATGAACTTCATATGATCTCCCGGCCCAACAGAACCAGCAAAATCATTATATGAATCTCCTCTAAAACTAACAAATTTTTTTTGGCTACACACTTTTAAGGCTCTCCACACTCACACAGTGAAGGAAGCAATGATCTTTGCTCCCTGTGGTGTCTAAGGAGATCATCCCGGAGGTCATTTCTGCGTTAAGTACATGAACTACAAAGAGCACTTCCTTCATGGCTAAAGAAGAAAGATGTCGTGGCCGTAGATTAATATTGTCGTCTTCATTTGGTCTGATTGACTTCCTGTGGTCCCTAGAGGCAGTGGCTTGGGGTGTTTAGAGGGCTAGGGTTGTTTTATAGTAATTAAGGGCTATTTGTTACTTTGGGCGGGTTTGCTTTCATTTGTTTTCATTGCTGTCCAATGTAATAGATTTTGCCTACGTTAACCAGATAGTTTAAAACTAAAAAGTTCACTTGGGCGGGGCCTCAGGGGCACACGAGCAGTCTGGTTTTGATTCAGATCATGATCTCAGGGTTCTGAGATCAAGCCCTGCTTCTGTAGTCAGTGCAGAGTTGGCTTGAGATTTTCTCTCTCTCTCTCCCCCTGCCCCTTCTGCTCCTGCTCTCGCTCTCTCTAAAATAAATAAATAAATCTTTTTGTAAAAAAATTCACTTGGTCCTAAAGTAAAGCAGTTTGGACCCACCCAAATTTATCCAAAAACAATCAGTGCTTTATTAGGAGTCCTTGCTAAATTGATCTAATATCAGTGTCCTTTCAGCAACAAACATCATTCCAGATTTATGCACTGGATAAATTTCAGAAAGCGTTTTCTTTGAGGACCAGGCAACTCTTGAATGATTGAATACACAGGAATCAGTAGATGAATACACAAGTACATATATATTCATGAAAGATCATGAACAACTTCACTGAATCGCTTTTTTACCACTTAAAAACTGTTGGCTTCAGAAAAATGAGAAGTGCCACCAAATGGGTTTTCTTGTTTTTCTTTTGCTTTTATCAACATGCTGCAATCACATGTATTGAAAGACAAATTCTTCCCAGAAGACACCGAGAAGCAACTTCTTAGAAATGCCATTCATAGGCCGATGATAACCATACCTGCAAAAGGACAAGATACGTGAATCAATCAGAAAAAGTAAAGGCTTAAAGTCATCCCCATGTTTGGCAGTTCGAACTTTCCCCGCAACAAACAGATGCACAGTGAAACAAGTTTGTATGGCCATTAGCAAAAGGAAACTAATCTTATTCTCCAGTGATGGATTAAAAATATATGAAAGATTTTTCACATCCCATGGCTCACAACGCTGGGGGTCTATCAGGATTGCCTGGCCTGCTGATACAAAGCGAATTCTTGACTCTAGTCCACATATGCTGAGTAGGTGATTAGGAGACCAGAAATCTACAACCAAAACAGGTCCCCTTGATTCTGATACAGAAGGGTCTCCAGATCATGTTTTGAGACATGCTGGATGGGCCACCACTCAGGAGAAGACAGAGCCCCAACTCTTGAACACGGTAGGTTTGGCGTATTTGACTTTTAACTTGACAGGTGCCACCAGGTGTACTATAGTGGGATTAGCTGATGGAGGGAAGGTACTTACGGGCTGGGACAAAATGTTCCTCACGTGGTCAGTGTGTGGTGGTGGCTCCTAAATGCCTTTGCTTACGTGAACGTCTTGTGCGGATCCCTCAAGCACGTTATGCACTTTCATTTCGTTGGCTCTCTTCCGAGGAGGGAAAGGTCATTCAAAGAACAAATCACTTGCCTTCCTCACCAGCAACCTTGCAGAGGTCCAGCAAGGATTCTTTAGAGTGTGGCTGGCACTCCGCAAAGGCCCAGAGGTCTCTTCTAGCTGGTGCCTGGACGGGGTTTGATGGTTGGGCCAAATCCGGAATGGGTTCCTGAAAGCCAACATTGGAACATGGGTGATAGAGACCTACCAAATCGTGTGTCAGGAATGTCTAGTTCCTTCCCCATGAAGGGTGGCAGTGTTTAATGAAAAAACACAGCTCTGAAAGTTGAGACATTCCATGGATTACCCGTATTCATTAAGACTGGAACAAAACCCCAGAAAACACAGATGCCGCCCATCACCGACACTTCACCTTCCCCCCCGCCCCTGGTTATTTCACATAAATGCCACAGAGGCTATTCCATAAGGACGTACCACATGGCAGCCTCTGCCAGGCCGCTGTCCCCTTCCTTCTTGTCCAGTCTGATGCTAGGCAGTGGGAGGGGAGGTGTGGGGGTGGCAAGTTAAACAAAACCTTTAAAAACAAGATTCTGGCTGGGACTTCCACCACACAGATTACCAAGTGGATAGGCATTTTATTTTGCTAAATGAAAGAGCTAGTTTATATCTTCCCTGGATCATTTTCTAACCTAACTGCAGTGGAAACATTCTCAGAAAGAAAGACTTTCTTGTTTGTTTGCCCTTCATGGTGCCACTGGTCATCCCACACGTTGAAGCTGGGCGGTGCCCTGCTTCTGCTGGGCGACCGGACTAGCTACAGACTTCGTGAGGGACTGACCAACACTGGCATTTCATCAGGGTCACAGTCGACTCCGAAGCCCCCAGGAACGTCACGTTTAAAGGTAGACCACATGCCAAGCCCATCTTCTGTGGCTAGAAGCGGTTCATTTCGCTGGCTCCTTGCAGCGGGGAACTATAGCTAAATGCCTATAATCTATAGACTGGTTGTTTGTTTGTTTGTTTGTTTGGGGTTTGGTTTTTGCTGTTAAGCACCTAGCAATTTTCCTCTGAAAGGAAACCATGGAAAGATAGTTTCCGGAGAACCACAGGGTCCGTGGTTACTGCTACTGGTCCGTGATTGAGTCTCTAACTTCAGGGTCTTTCTCATCAAGTAAAGGTAAGGAAGTGGGGCGTGGCTAGTGTCTGCCTCTCTCCGGATCTGGGGAGGCCTAGGCGCTAACTCCCTCCCTGTCTTCCTTCCTCTGGCAGCCTCAGTGTGTAGACACAGACCAACCCTGGGAAGCATTGGCTTCTTGATTATGGAGTTCGCTTCTACCCACGTGACTGCGGGCATGTTTCAGAGTGGTTCTGAGCCTCCTTTTCGCAGTTGATAAAATAGGCATAGATAATTCCTCCAAAAATATGGAAGTGAACCCGAGGAGGGGGGAACGTAAAAGGGGTCTGGAGGATGGCTCTTCCTTTGGGTTCTGTCTTTTTTCCGCAGGAGGGGACAGAGTCAGGGATGGAAGGGAAGTGTGGTTGTGGGCTTGGTACTCGGAAAGTCTCTTCATTAGTGAAACTTTCGGGGCTCCTCCTTTGACCCACATTTGTAGTGATGCTTCAGCCACCTAACTGCAGAGATCTGACCATCTCGGTCTGAGTTCCCTGCGCTCAGTCCAGAGCTGAACTTCTATGCAGTCTCTTTGATGGCGATGATGATGAAACCATTTCCTGCGGAGAATACAGCCATGGTTCCCTCCGAAATGACCTAATTTCCCAGAAACCATTTTATACGTATTTTGAATGCAAATAAAAAGCAACCTTTAAAATCATCACAGAGGGGACTCTAAGGGGTCTACGATACCTCTGAAATCAGAAGAATGTTTATGTGTACTTGTGTGCAAAACGAAGTTTCCAAAGGGAGCCTCTGCAGTTGCATTTCCTATAAAAATATATAGGAGCACGTTTGCAGTTTAAAATTTTCTAGTAGCCGCACTACGAAAGGAATCAAGGGAATTCTAATAACATATTTTCTTTAACCCAGTATATCTGAAATATTGTTGTTCGAACGAGTCATTGATATAAAAAAATTGTGAGATATTTGACATTCTTTTCTCTTTTTTGCTAAGTTCACATTCTAGTGTGTGTCTCAGTTCACCCTAGCCTTATTTCAGGTGCTCAAAGGCCACATGTGACTAAGTGGCTCCCCTGTCTTGGACAGTACGCATCTGTAGCTTTTTTTAGATTTTCACAACCCATTGACAAGAAGTAGAGTGAACTGTATCACAGTGAACAGTGAGAGATTATCATTGAAAACTTCCATAACCAAGTTCTTGATAGTCCCAATAACAACCCAAAGGTCTCCTTTGGAGCTCAAAAAGACTTTCAGATAAATTCTCTCATCAGACCCATGAAGGGGACAGAGCAGAGGTCATTTTCTAGTATTAGAGCTGGGAAAACTAAGGCTGAAAAACATTAAGTAGTTGGCCCAGAGTCAAACAGGTAAAGGTTGATGGGTTGGGAACTTGAGCTGGGTCTTGGGACTCTACCTCCAGGTGTGGCCGAGAAAGGGGCAGCTACCGCCCTCTGTTCCCCTCCCCCATCACATCACCGACAAGGTGGCTGTCGCTTGCATCCCGCACCGAGTGATAAGGTCCACTGCTGCGTCGCCCACACTGAACATAGTGCTTGGCACAGAGCAGCCGTGGTGGCCCAAATTCAACTGAACCACAGTGAGGGATCCACACAGATGCCGTCACAGTCACCGCCAGACCTCTCCGTCTCTGAGACTTTCCGGTGAAGCCAAAACCACAAAGACCTCCTACAGGCTGAGTCGTCTTTGTCCAGCCTTTGAGGCCCTCTCATGCCCCCAGCACACAAAACAGATCTTAGGAGTTTTTGTCTGGGCAAGGAACCTTTATCGTGGCTCTGTTTCAAAGCTCGCTGCGGACCGTCTCATGGAAATGTACACGTTCAGAGGAAAATGCACCTTGAAAGTAGATTCGGCCTGACTTCGCTACCCGCCCAAGACCACCCAGAGGAGCCCCGGGACCACCCCTGGAGCCCAGTGAAGCTGCAGTACCAGGGAAACACCTCACTGCCCCTCCACCTTGCCAGCTGGACTGGACTGAATCACTCAGACCTGGGAGCGCGAGGAAATCCCGGACAAGCGTTGTCAGAGGGTGGCTGGATACACAGGCCTGTTTCCAGCTGCCCCGGCCCCATCCCCAGGTAACCCCTGGCATGATTCTATGTGCCCCACACCCCACCTTCAGCACCAGCTTCCTTCACTGAGGCCCTCTCGCCTCCTGTGTGGTGGCCCAGTGGCCCACATCTGTTCACCGAACCAGGATTTCACAGAGAACCTGGGCCAGGCGCTGAGGGCTGCGATCTGCTCCGGGCGTTAGGAGGCTGGACCGAGGCAGAAATCCAGGACCAGTGCCCTCTGCCGCGTGCCCCCTTCAGCACCTTCTTGCCAGCTCGCCACTGGGCACCAGAGAGGAACTTAGTGCAGGGGGTACAAACAAAAGCATCTTCCGAACTTTCTGTGAAGTCCTTAATCAGAATGGCCAATCTTCCATAACTCAGGACCCCACTCGTGCCCCTATAAATGCACCCCAGAATCCAACCAAGTCCTAGGCTTCTTTGGTCAAATGTGTTCTCGTAACACTTCTCTGTGAACTCGTTTTTCTGGAGAATACCCAAAATTGCATTCACCTTTTTTTTTTTTTTAAAGATTTTATTTATTTATTTATTAGGAAAGAGAGAGAGTGAGAGAGAGCAGGTCAGAGTGAGAAGCGGACTCCCCATGGAGCTGGGAGCCCGATGTGGGACTCGATCCTGGGACTCCGGGACCATGACCTGAGCTGAAGGCAGTCGCTCAACCAACTGCGCCACCCAGGGGCCCTCACCTTTTAGTTGAAATAATAATTTTCTAAAAGAGAAAAGTGAGCTAAGCACTGTGGAACATTCCAGATTCAGCCAGTTAATAACCGAGCGCCTCCCATCCCGACATGTTAGAGTTCGAGGCACTGGAGATACGGAGATGAGTCAATCGTAGAGTCTTTGGTAGAAGTTACAATCTAGTGGTTGGGAGGTGGGGGGTGGGTAATGAAGGGACAGAAGATAAACAGGAAAACAAATCAAACAGATCCTTCTAATAATCCTAAGTGCTACGAAGACATTAAAACAGGATAATAGGGCACACAGAATTACGTTGGGATGAGGAAGTGCACTTAGAAAGGTGATCCGAGAAGGCTCTTCAAAAGAAGTAACACAGGGGCTGTGGAAGGAAGAACAAGGAGCAGCGGGGCACATAGGGATGCAGGGAAGAGTGTGTTAAGCAGAAGGAACAGCCACGGCAGGAGTGAGCTCGGCAGGACGGGAGAGGTCAACATGGCCAGAGCGTGGTGAGCAAGGGGAAAGTAGTGAGGAATAATGTTGGGGGTCTTTAGGGACCCTACAAGTCTGGATTTTATTTGAAGCATCAAGCAAAGCCATCGGAGGGCACAGAGCAGGGGAGTAATGTGAGCTCACGGAGGCTTTTCAGGGTTCATAGCGGCTGCTGCTCCTTACGGGGAGGATGGGGGGCCAGAAGACAAGCAGAGGGAGGGTTGCGGTGGCCTCCTTCAGGGACATCCCAGTCCAGAGAAGGAGCAGGCACAAAATACCTGGGACTAGGGTCAGGGCGAGCTAACAGAGCTTCATACTAAGGCTGAGACCACAGTCGGGGGTTCCAGCCAAGGAACCGGAGCTGTGGTGGAGCCGAGTCTCGGGCTTCGAGAAGGCTACCTCTGGGGGTCGGTCCCCGACCCTAAGGGTTGCTAGACTGCTTATTCTCAGATTACTCCACGAGAAAGAAAGAAAGTTCTATCTTGTTTCAATCTCTTCTTGAAAAGGGTGAGTCCCTTTTGGTTTTGTCTCCCTCATGACCTCCAGCAGACTACGTCTGGCATTGAACCAAACTAAAGCAATGTACACCGGACGGACCCCAGGGAGGGAAGACGTTGGTAAGGCTGACGGATGGGGAACCCACCTTTGTCTTGTGGCCAAACCTCCAGATGCTGGTGGAGGCTTCGAAGGGAGACCTGAATGTGGTCAGACTTTACTGCCAGTCAGTTCTGGGGCACCCATCGGGTACGCGGCGCCCGGGGTGAGGGCTGGCTGCCCTCAGCCCCACTGAGGGAGAAGGGCAGAGAAATAAAGAGGAACCAGGAGAGGAAACACATGTCCACTCACGTGAAGGGAGGGACAACAGCTGGCAGAGGAGAGTGGCCGTTACCTTAGAGGACACCGGCTCCTTGTACCAGAACTGTACTCGTTTAAAGATTGGGTTAGAGGGGGTGCCCTGGTGGCTCAGTGGGTTAAAGCCTGCCTTCGGCACAGGTCACAATTTCAGGGTCCTGGGATGGAGCCCCACATTGGGCTTTCTGCTCAGCAGGGAGCCTGCTTCCCCTTCTCTCTCTCTGCCTGCCTCTCTGCCTACTTGTGATCTCTCTCTCTCTCTCTCTCTCTCTGCACCAAATAAATAAATAAATAAATAACCTTTAAAAAAAAAAAAAAAGATTGGGTTAGACGGAGGAGAGCCCTTCTGTAAAAGTAACTCGTGTCTGAAGGTAACAGGACACCGGGGGTGGTGGTGGGGGGGACAGGTGACAAGTGGAAGCCACAGTGGAAAATAGATCCCATCATCAAAAATTGCTAAAGAAGGGCAGACACTAGACTGAGGAAAAATGAAGATGGTGAAGGACAGAGGAGAAAACCCTTCTGTGGTGACTTCTCCCCCGAGTCAAAGAGCCCCCCTTACAGGATGCAGCCCGAGCCTGGGTGTCCCCCCAGAGAGCCCCAGCACTCCACAAGATCAGACAGGAGTCCACGTCAGGAATCCTAGAAGCATGCAACACACAGAGTGGAAAAGTACCAGTCCTGACGGTTGCGCCATAGTTCCTTTCCAGGTATTTCCTCCGCGGGCAGCTCTGCCCCACCCGCCACAGGGAAGGGGAGAAGCTGGAGATAAGCGGACTCTGAGGTCACAGGGCGTGGCCCGGCACAGCAAAGCCACGGCCTCTGAAGGCCTTGGTGACCCCTCTTTTCGCTTCTGGATGCCTCTCTTACCACCTAGATCTTCTTCCCTGCCTTGTCCCCTTCTTCCTTGCCACAAAGCACCCAATGCAGTGGCTGTGCTCCAAACCCCTTCCAGAACAGTCTTTAAGAGCCTTCCTGCGAATGTCCCTCCCCCACCCCATAAAGGCACACCAGTCCGACCGCGTGTCTGGAAAGGCAGCCTATTCAAAGCAGTTCACTCAAAGCCATGAAAAGTTCAGAGCAACTCCACCTTCCCAGGGCTATTTACAATTTAAAATAGAACCCCAGGGAACACAAATGGGCCCCGTGTGAGTTCCTCAACCCAGGAGAGCCCTCCGAATCCCCCGTGGAACTTTACAGAATGCAGATTTTGTATTTCCACTCCCTATCTAGGTAAACAGAATACCCAGGAAAGGGGGTGGGGTGGGACCAGGAATGTGCAATTCTCAACCTTTTGTTCAAGGGATTCTGATGCCTGCCAAGGCTGAGAACCAGGGCTCTGAGGCAATGTCCAACGGAGGCTTTGGAGCTCCAAGTTCACTCAATCACAAGGTGCAAAAAAAGTAAAACTACCAACACACACAGAATTCACAGAAAGAATTCAAACTGCTGTTCCTATCCTGCTCCCCCATCTCCCATGGCTCCCTCCTTCTCCCTCAGGCCACCTGGGTGTGGCGTCCAGCCTTTCAGAATGGAAAAGGCAATGGCAAGAAGAGAAAGGAGAAAAGAAAGGTATCGCTGATGCCCTTCAAAGCTACCTGCACCTGCACCTCTCTGCAGCTCGCCTCTCCCCAGAGACTGGCAATAAATCACTACAGATAAGTAGCGGCTATTGATAATTTCCTTCCCAATGAGGGCCATGTTTAATCTCTTCCTGTCAACCAGAATGGTCTGTGGACAAAGGATTTCTGATTAATTGCAGCCATTGTTGCCTTAGTGTTAGTTCTCTTCAAAAAACGGTATTTTCATTTCACTTTTATTAGTGAGATGCAGACGCTTGAATCTCTTGGCAAACCTAAATCCAATCAATATTTTTATTATACTATCGTTCCCCAACCTCCAAGTCTTCAGAAACCGAACAGATCATGGGCCTGCCTCAAAAGGGCCTTAATTGATTTGTTAACAGGCATTCCCTGTTTGAGGACGTGATCCTGAACAAGCACACGGAAGTCATTGACCTCATATGTAATTTTCATTGAGTTACTCCCAGAACCTGGCTATGGCTCCTATCATGTCTCAAATTTAAATTAAAGCCAGATTTCCCATCAAGGCTCTCCACCATCAGCTCTCCTCCGTCTAAGAGTCTTCTACTTGTGCCTCCTCCCCCAACTTGTGGCTTCTTTTCCCTCTTCCTGGAATCCTCGTGTCCTCACTGTGCTTTCTGGCACACTCTCATTCATCCTTTAAGATAGAGACCTACACCCTCTACCCTTTCCAGGAAGCATTCTGTACCTTCTCCAGCAGGGTTTGCATTGTCTTCCTCTAAGCCTTTCTCTGCCAGGGCTCGGACATATTGTTCTGGAATCTCTGTACCTCCTTCCAATTCCTCACACGTCAGAGGCCATTGGTTTTGCCTGTATCCCCACTGTCTTGCCTAAACCTGCCCGTGGTAGGTCGTCACTATATGCTGGGTGAATTGAATAAATGTACAAATGAGAGAAGCCCACTCACACAACTCAGTCTCTCTTCCATCTTCCTCAACTTCCCTTCTTTGACCTAGAGTACCTGAAAACCACATGTACCGTGAGGGCAGGGGTGGTGTCCGTCCATTCCTCTTGTATCTCCAGGGCCCAGAACGGTGCCCCCCATGTTGTAAATGATCAATGGGTATCTGTTGACTCTATGGACCAGTCCTTCAAGCTCATAGCTCTAAATCCACTCCTCCACCCAGCTCTCTCCGTTCCCCAGAAGACTGTCTTCTCCTCCTGCTTCCACATCCCCAGGGCACAACCAAGTTAAACATAACAGAAGAAGCAAGAGGGCCCCGAAACCCACATCTAGATAAATTTATCGTTTCAGAAGCTTCCTGTCCGAAAGTAGGTATGCTCTGATAGTTCATTGGACTACTGCTCCAGAAGACCATGCTGGGTGCTGGAATGAAAGCCACTTTCTAGAAATCCCCATTTACCAATCATCCTATCTTGATCAGGAATTTTGGTGCAAATATACTGGTTTGGAGCTTCAGTAAATTCTTCCAAATACGATACAGTCCAGAAATTGACCACAAATGTACTTATTTTTCCCCTAAGTACAAAAAAAAAATGGAGTCTGTTGTACGAACTTTATAAGTAACTATTAGTTATTATTATTAATCAAGTAACTGAGTAGGTGGAAGAACAGAGTATTCTGCTCTGTTAAATATTGTGGTTGACAGAGGATTGCTGTTTACATCACTCATGCATCCGTAAGCTTCCAAGAATTAGAACACAATGAAATGCACTTCACAGTAAAAATCTATTGAACGGGATCCAATCTTTCTTTGATGGCTACATGGCCCCAGGATCATTATCAGCAGCGATATCTTTTTATGAAAGGTATAGAGGCATTGTGGTTACAAAAATCCCTTTGAAAGGGTGTTGTGTGCATTGGCCGGGCACACACTGCCCCTCCACACACACTGGGTCAGTCTGTATCTCAGTGCCCACCCTGTAATGATTTCATGTCAACAAACTCCAGTGACCCCTCATAACCGGCCTGTTTGCTAATAAAACCAGCCACCGAACCACCCTTCCAGACCTCCCACTCCCAGACTCTATCTCCTTGCAAATTCCAATGGAAAACTCAATTGTTTTATTTTATCTTAGCTTTTAGTTTCCTCCCTCTTCTATTTCTTTTTCTGAAGATTAGAACCATAAAGGACTTTGGGGACAGCCAACAAGCCCTAGAGGGTCAAGTTAATCCTTTTGAAGGCTTAGGTTAATGCTATTTAAGGCACCTGCATTTTGAGGGGTTTATCAGGATACAGATGAAAAAGATGATTTGTCCATCAAGGAGAGTGCAAGTGTGCAAGGAGACTGGAAGGTCGATCTACTCAGACCTTGTAGTTAGGCATGGGATCCTATGATAGATTCATCACAACACGACTATCATATTTCCAGTAATAACATCAATACTACTACTAATGATAATGACTATCATTTTATGAGGTAGGTGTTATCATCCCCATTCTAAAGATTAGAAAACTGAGGCTCAAACAGGTTGTATATTGTTAGGCTTGAAAGCTAACAAATAAGGTTGCTGATACTCAGACCCATCTCTGCAATGCCTAAATTCAATCTCTTAGCTATTCTTCTCCTCTGAGGTCATTTTCAGCCCCATTCTGTAGGTATTCGTGCCACACACACACACACACACACACACAAGCACACACACACACGCACTTCCCAATGTTAGAGGTCACTTGTGATTATTTTGGCTGTCCAGCATCCCTGCATTTGGGGAATGCTCCATCTTCTAGATGGATCTTGTGGGAGACAGTCTAGAATATTCTGGAACAGAGCTGACCACGCTGACTGCTTTCCTTCCCAGAGTCTTGCTGTTAGGGCTCAAGCACACGGCCTGGGCTCAGCCCATCCAGAGTCTGACTCGGGAGTGGCAATGGTGAGAAGCAGACACCAGGAGAAGCTGCCCAGCAGCAGCCACTGAGGCCTCCATACTGAGGGCAGAGCCAGCAGGGCTAGTGTCCAGACTGGGTGAGTGACAGTTGGCTGGGGTCCTGGCTATACTCTTCACTTCCTCCTATCCTGTCTGAAGACTTCTGCTTAACTTCAGAAGCCTGGCTTGCCACAAAAGCCTGATGGATAGGACAGCTAAGGGCAAGCATCTGGACATGGGCTGTCAATGGCCCACTTGTGTCACCTGGGTACCAGGTGATGGAGGGAAGCTGACTAACCACCTCCTGCCTCCACCACGGGACTCCTGGACTCCACGCATGGCCCACAGTGGAAACAGGGCTCGAAGACCTTTCCAAGTAGGACACCCCCTTTGAGTATCTATCATTCTTCTCGGACAGCCATAACAAAAATAGCACACACTTAGGGACTTAAACAATGGACACCTATGTTCTCAGAGTTGTGGAGGCTAGAAGTCCAAGATCAAGGTGTTGACATGGTTGGTTTCTCCAGAGGCTCCTCTCCTTGGCTTGGGGATGACCATCTTCTAGCCATGTCCTCATATTCTTCCCTCTGCACCTCTCTGTGTTCGAATCACCTCTTCTTATAAGGACACCAGTCGGACTGAATTAAGGCCCACTGCTACAGCTTTAGTTTTTAACATAAGCACCTCCTTAAGGGCCCTGTCCCCAAATACAGTCACTTTCCGAGCTCCCGGGTGTTAGGGCTTCAACATATGGATTTGGAGAGGGAACACAATTCAGCCTGCAAAAGGGTCTAATCATTTCATGTGTCTTCATCATATTTCCGTATATGTCCAACGTTAGCATATGTTAAGTGAGGATTATTGAATGAAGATTTATTAATAGAACATTGAAATCAGTATTTCATTCATCCCAACACTCACATGCATTTGAAACTTGCACTTGAAGCAGAAGGATCACATCAGTGTGTAGACAACACCTGGTACACAGCCTGGGCCAACTTCTTGCAATGCCCCTTGGCTCCCCAGGGGTCTGGCACCCAGACCTCGTGTCTGCTCAGAGTGATGCCCCAAAGTCCAAGCTGGCTGCTGCACAGGAAAGTGTCAGAGAAGAGCAGCTCTTCTTCTCAGTTTGCCTGGCAGGCCATCCCGTGTGTCCCCAGCTCCTTACAGATCACTTGGGGTCTGTGGGCTTGGACTCCACACTCTCAGCCCAGGTCATTGTGAAGTCAGCAGTTGCTTGGCACCAGACTCCATCTTGCTGCCCTGTAGACGCCGTATGGCCGAAAACACTCGCCTGTCAGCAGGCCAGCCCCTCAGCCATCTCAAGGGTTTGCCTGCCCCCTGAGCCCATGCTTACATGGAAAGAAGTGATGCCATAGGGGCTTTGCTTTAAGCAAGAGAAACAATCAACATGTGTAAGGAAAGTTCTAGAGGAGAGTTGCTAAATGTCCCCATAACTAATCCTCGGTGGAATCAATGACCTATTTCCAGGAGTCTTGTCCTTCTTCTCAGCTTTAAATACAAGACACAATCCTCTCATCTGAGGTTAAACAGCTGACATCACTTTTTCCCCAGAAAAATCACTCATGGGAGAATTGCAGATCCCCACCCTCCTGGGAACTCCGATGATTCTAGCAAGGCCAACCCTCGCCCCACATTTTGGCCAACCAAGCAGCCTCCATGGAGTTTTCTTCTGGAAGGATGTCAGATGCATAATCTTGCAAGCACTTGCCTGCTTCTAAAGGCTGCATCGGGCTGGGAAGGGAGAACTGAGCTTGAATGCAGGAGAGCTGCATTCAGTGTCTCACAAGCTTTCCGACTGTGGGGCCCGGGGCAAGTCACGTGGGCTCCTTTCCACGGTTCTGCAACAGCAACAATGGGGCCTCCCCAGTCCTACAAGGAAGCTCTTCTCAGAAGCAGATGAGATCAAATGTGGGAATGCACCTGGGAGCAGCATCAAGCTCTCAGCTGTCTGCAGCCTCCCCTCTTCTTTCACAAGGTGCATCTTGCGGACCTCGCCAAGGTCCCACCTGTCCTACGAGGCCCATTTTAGCCTAGGGCAGTGGGCAGCAGACAGCTGGGGCCCTGGACTACACACAAAGAAAAGCCTGGCTTGTTCTGCTGGGAAGGGTCCTCGAGGCCAGACAGAGCCAGCCTGATCGGCAGACACAGTTGTAGGTCACTTTCCTTCAAGGGTTGGAGGGATACATTTGGGAACCCTGATCAGATATGCCAGGATCCAGAAGGGGGTTGAGCCATTGGGGGGGTGGAGGTGAAGGTGTCCTAATAGAACCCAAAATGGATGAGTCCAGCTTGCTGTCATCCGTTGCATGTATTTGCATTAATTTATACACACCAAGGCTGTGGGGAGAATTTTGTTGAGGGAGGAGAGTTTACTGGAAGATTGGTTCTCTTGGTCTCAAGTGCTGGATTATGAGCTCCAGTGGAAAGAAAGCTGCAAGAGTTTCTATTTTTGAATAGATGGTGGGAAGCTGGAGAAAATGAGTGAGATATAGGTGACAACGGGTATCTTAATCCATTTGGGCGACTGGAACAAAATACCAGCCTGGCTGGCCCATAAACAGTAGACATTTTATCCTCACGGTCATGGAGGATGGAATCCAAGAACAAGGTTCCAGCATGGTTAGCTAAGGGCTCTTGGGTGGGCAACAGACTTCTCAGTGGAAGGGGCAAGGGAGCTCTCTGTAGTCTCTTATAAAAGGGCACTAATCCCATTCATGGGGGCTCTGTCCTCATGACCTAATCACCTGCCTGAAGCCCCACCTCCTAAAGCTATCAGATCGGCCAACTGGATTTGAACATATGGATTTGGGGGCAGCACAAACATTCCGACACACATCTGGTGAGAAAACCATGTCCCCTAAGGACCGTGCGGCCTTGGTGCACCCTGGGCTCAGGGACACTTTAGTTAACAGCCCTAGGCACATCATTGTCACTGCTCCCTTCTCCCTCAGATGTGAGCTAAGGCCTCCCTCAGATGTCACATCCTTCATGAAGTCTTTCTGGATCCCCCAAGGATGAACCTCCATGAGCACCTTCCCTTCCAAGTGCTTGGTTCCACCTCCTGAGAAGGCCAAGCACAGAGTCTGAGGACCCAACTTCTGAGTCCAACCGACAGCATGATTTTTGCACGAATTACTTCTTTTTGGACATGGAGATAAGAACTCTTGCCAGACTTGCCTCTCAAGGTTGTTAGCTGTGAAACGCAAGTGGATAATAAGCATAAAAACACTCTGCCAGCTATGATGCCTTGGGCGATGGTCAAGGTTTGTTATGACCAGGTTATACATTTCTTGAGGGCCCAGGGACACATAGGTTTTTTGCTTATCTTTGCACTCTTCGTTATGATGAGCGCCTAACCTGCTCGAAATCCTGAGCATCTTGTTCGGTTACCAAGGCAGGTAGTCAAAAAAAAAAACCCTAAGTCTTGACTCTTAAGTCAAAGCCCCAGAGGGCAGTGAGCCCTATTTGGCAGGTGAGCACTCGTCTATCTAGTGTTACAGGCTGAATGGAGTCTTCCCAACTTCATGTGTTGGGGTTCTAATCCCCAGGACCTCAGAATGTGACCTTGTTTGGGAATAGGGTCATTGTAGCCTTAGCTGGTTAAGATGAAATCACCCTGGAGTAGGGCGGACCCTAATCCAATATGGCTGATGTCCACACTTAAAAAGGGGGAGTTTGGACACAGACTCGCACACTGGGAGAAAGGTATGTGACGAGAGGGCAGAGACTGAGGTGATGCATCTACAAGGCAAAGGACTCCAAGGAATGCCAGCAAGCAACTGGAAGCCAGGAGAGAGGCCTGGAACAGACTCCCCCACATAGCCTCAGAGGGAACCAACCTGCAGACACCTTGACCTCAGACATCTAGCCTCCAGAGCTGTGAGATAATCAGCTTCTGTTGTTTCAGCCACTCACTTTGGGGTATTTTGTTACACAGCCCTAGCCAACTGATGAGACCTGGAGATCCTGCTCCAGGATTCGCCATATTTGCCAGACATGTCACTGGCGACCAGGTGAGGGAAAGCCTGGGAAACTTGCATCCAGGCTCTTCTCCCAGGAGTGTGAGCTCTCCCGAAGTACTCCCAACACAGCCCCACAGTGTACATGGTGTGTGTGTGTGTGACCGTGTGTGTGTGTGTGACAGTGTGGTATGTGGTATGGTGTGTGTGTGAGCTCTGGAGTGTGTATGTATCTGATGGTATTTGTGTGTGGTATGTGATATGCGGTGTGTGGTGTGTGTGGGACGTGTTTGTGTACGTGATGGTGTGTTTGTGTGTGATGCAGTGTGTGGTGTGGTGTGTGTGGTGTGGTGTGTGATGTGTGTGTGTGTGATGTGGTGTGTGTGGAATGTGGTTTGGCGTACGGTGTGTGGTGTGTGTGGTTTATGTGGTGTGGTGTGTATGTGGTGTGGTGTGTGACTTGTGTATGTGATGTGTGTGCACATGATGGGGGGGGTGTGTGTGGTGCGGTGTGTGGTGCGGTGTGTGATACAGGGTGGGGGCGATGCTGCCAGTGTCAGGGGGAGGAACAGGAGTGGGGGAGGGAACCTTGTAGCCAGAGCAAGCTCAGAGACAAAAGACGTCCCCTCAGGCCACCTCTCCACCCTACCTGCCTTCCACCCAGCAGGGCCCATCAAAGCCAACTCCTTTTTATTGACCTTCCCATTGGCCCCGAGCAGAGAACCCAGTAGCCAGAAGGAAAGAAGTATTAATCCTTCCTAGTTCCTCTCCATTTCCTTTGCCTCTCCCTCCTGGCCCTAAACTCCAATGCCAAATGTCAACCTTGGGGTTGAGGTGTGCTGACATTTTCTTAACAGTTCAGTTCTGGGCCAGGCAGCAAAAAACACATCTATCTTCTTCACTGGCTGAAAAAAAAGTGGGCAAGACAAGACTACACACACAAAAAGTAAAAACAGAACGTTATGCTGACCCTTCTGCTATTTTTGCCTCTTCCCTTCTTTTCTCTTTCCTTCCCTTCCCTTCCCTTCCCTTCCCTTCTCTCCCTTCCCTTCCCTTCCCTTCCCTTCCCTTCCCTTCCCTTCCCTTCCCTTCCCTTCCCTGTGTTCCCTACAGCTTTAGATGTAAAATACTGTGTGGCCTCCCAGCCCAGCCCACAGCACAGCTTCAAAGATGGAAACAATTTACGTGAAAATGGAGGGCACACATCTTGGGGATCTGAGAGCCACCAGCAACGTGTCCTTTGCCGCTGGAATCTTGAGCTCAGCATAGACCCCACAGGTGATGAAGAGGCCAAAAGCCAGGCCTGGAGGCTGCTTTTGAAACGGACAGCAGGCTCTCACTGGAACTTCTAGGCAAGGGCCCGCGAAAATTATGCAGCCTCACGTGCCGAACAGTATCGCTCATGCACCTGCATATTTTGGGCCTTCCCTCAGCCCATGGGGACTGTTTGCATGGAATGACCTGGTGCCACTGGGCCAGGGACAACTTTGTTTTTGAAAACATGGCTTCCTGTAATAGTTTGTGAAGAACAAGAAACCAAAACTGGAATGTGTCCAGGCCCCAGAAATCCTCTCCTGCCACGTTCCCCAGTCTGAGACAATTCTTGTATGCATCACTGTCTCCTCAGCCTCTTCCGAGGCAGGCACCTGGACTCAGAGGGGCTTTGGGCCAGACCTCCACTTCCGGAGTGGATGGCGTTCTTCAAAAGACCTCCCACCATGAAGCGCAGTGGGTTGTCTGGTCAGCCAAGGCAGCTGTGGTAAGGATGCTCCATTCTTCCCCCCGGATAAAAATGCTGCCATGTTCAAGGGGGCACCCAAGCACGTACTCTCACTGACTCCCTGATGGTCATCCAGACGTGTGCTTCTCCTGGGGAGTCTATCCCAGGTGAGAGGAGAGGAAATGCTGATGAGGGCCCAAGGTCAACCACCAGACTGAGGGATCCTTTGACCTCACATTCTTTCCATAACTCTAGAACATTGAGAAGAAATGATAGATTGACTTAGACGACTCAATCCAGTTGGCTGCATGTAAATGACTTACTGTGGGTTGTGTGTGTCATTTATGAATTCACGGCCGACTGTCTGACTGTACGCCAGGGTGCCTCTTCCTCTGCCTTAAGAGACAGTGGACGGTTCTTATAAAACCAAAGAGCTATAAGAGCCAGGCCACCGGGCACTGGGCGGGTAAGGAGGAGTCAGGGGAAGGTGTCTACGACAAGAGGAAATCCAGAGGGACCAGCAGGCCCATTGCTAGAGATGTGGACACGAGCAAACAGAACCCCAACTTAACTTCCCAACCAGCAGAACCAAGCAGGAGGCAGGGGAAAAGGACACTGGACTCAGATCAAGTCCAGGAACCATGGGGACAGTCGCCACCCCTGGTCACAGCTGCCCTCTGCCCCCATGACTGCCCCAGGCGTTCTGGTCGACTGTGCCCAGTGTCTTCACTGCCAAGCTCAGCCCTATGGTTCTGGAAGACCTTTCTGAATAAGTGGCCAGGAGTGACCCAGCAGGAAAAGTCAACAAGCAGATCCGAGTGGGTGACCTACTGCCTGCTCCCAGGGTCTCTGGCCACAGCAAGAATCAGAACGCAAGCAGCCGGCTGGCCCAGGCCACCCCAGACCTGACCCAGGAGTGGTCATTGCACCTAATAAACCAAGTGTGAAAATGTTACCCAGGACAAAGTGAAAGCCCCATCCGTTGCTGATAGGGAGGCAAAATGGTGCAACTGCTGTGGAAAACAGTTTGGCAGTTCATCAGCGAGCTAAACATACCACAGGATCCAGCAATTCCGCTCTGAGCTGTACACCCAAAAGAATTGAGAGCAGGTGTTCCAACAAAAATTCATCTGGGATTGTTCATGGTAGCAGTATTCACAATAGCCAAAAGGGGGAAATAACCCATAGGTCCATCACCAATGAATAGATAAACAAAATGTGGCATAGCCACACAATGAAATATTGCTTAGCCATTAAAAGGAATGAAGTACTGATATGTGCTGTGACATGAATGAAATTTGCAAACATGATGCTAAGTGAAAGAAGCCAGACACAAAAGGCCACTATGTTGTATGTTCCATTTATATGCAATGTCCAGAACAGGCAAATCCAAGGAGACAGAAAACAGATTTGTGGTGGCCTGAGGTTGTGGGTGGCAGAAATGGTGAGTTACTACTTGATGGGTACAGCGCTTCTGTTGGGTGTGATGGAAACTTCTGGAAATAAAGGGTACTTATTGCCACTAATTATATGCTTTGAAGCAGTTAAAATGACAAAGTTCTTGTTGTGTGCATTTCACCATAACTAGGAGGAAAAAGCAGACCAAAAAAAGTTATCCAGCAATTTTCTAAATTCACAAAATTTGATCCACAACAGATTAAATGTTAAGTTTCAACCTGAGAGTCATTCTGTGATGTCAGGCTTACCTCATCTGGAAACAGCATCACGTTTTTGGGCTCCATTCTGGAGAGACAGGTGCCAAAGCAGTCCTCATGAGCCCCATCTGAACTGCAATCCAGTAAAATCCTTTAGCTTGCCAGGTACAAGTTTTCCCCTGACTTGTCAAAGCCTCTTGACAAGGCATCTTGGTCCCCATGCCTTGAAATCCCTGGCAAAGATTCTCTGCCGTAAACACACAATGCTCCTCAGCGGGTTGCCTGAGCTCAGTGGTGACATCAGAGACACCGGAGTTACTCTCTCTCTCTCCAAACCTGCCCATGAGAAGGGAGTCAGCATGCCCCAAGGCAATAGGGGTATCGCAAGAAATGAAGTACCACTCAGGATCTTAAAACCAACACCAGGAATTTTATTTCTTTTTTCTTTCCCCAAGATTAGTCACTTGATTGTGTCCTTTCAAAAAAAAAAAAAAAAAATCTCAAGAACCTAAGCACTCTTAGATTGAACCATGTGATACCTGTGTGTGCCAGTGTATGGATAGAATTTTGTCTCCCCTAAAAATGTGTTAGAGTCCCAGCCCCTGGAAGCAGTGAATGTGACAGGTTATTTGGAAATAGGGTCTTTGCAGAAGCCATCATGTTAAAACGGGGTCGTACTGGATTAGGGTGGGCCCTTTTCAATGACTGGTGTCCTTAGAAGGAGAAGGAAATTTAGACACAGGAGGAAGGTAGGTGCTTAATGAGACAGAGGTTGGAGCGATACAGTTCATAAGCTAAACAACACCAGGGATTGCAACCAGCCATCAGAGGCTGATGGCTTCAACCTAGGATCCTTCCCTAGAGTCTTTGTCGGGAGCATAACCCTTCTGACCTCAGACTTACATCCTCTGGAGCATGAAAGAATAAATATCCATTGTTTTACACCCAGTCTGTGGTAATTTGTTACAGCAGCCCTAGGAAATGAAGACGGTAAGGAACACACGTGTGAAAGTCAGCTGTTTTACATGGCTCCATCTAATGGACAGGCCTCTTATGGGTCACTCTGACTTCACCATCCACAAGATGCTAAGCTGGCCTGGGGACCAGAGGCAAGCTGTCCTGGCCTGCTGGGCCCCTGGGCCTTGTTGCTCACAGAGCAGGCGCCATCTTGGCACACTTGACAGGCTCTGGCCAGGCCTCAGTCCTGGCACCTCTTCTGTTTCTTCCCTCCCTCGCTTCCTCACTGCTTAGAATAAGAAATATAGACAACACATAAAAGAATGAGCATAGCTGGCTTCTTATAAAACTTTATTTATGGACACTGAAATTCGTATTTCATAAAATTTTCATGTGTCACAAAATATTATTCTTTTATTTACTCTTTTGTAATTGCTTTTTATTATATTATCTTAGTCACCATACAGTATATCATTAGTTTTTGATGTATTCCAAGATTCATTGTTTACGTATAACACCCGGGGCTCCATACAATATGTGCCCTCCTTAATACCCACCACCAGGCTCACCCATCCCCCCACCCCTCTTCCCTCTAAGACCCTCGGTTTGTTTCTCAAAGTCCACAGTCTCTCATGGTTCATCTCCCCCTCTGAATCCCCCCTTCATTTTCCCCTTCCTTCTCCTAATGTCCTCTATGCTATTCTTTATGTTCCACAAGGATGTAAAACCATATGATAATTGACTTTCTCTGCTTGACTTATTTCATTCAACATAATCTCCTCCAGTCCCACCCATGCTGATGCAAAAGTTGGGTACTCAGCCATCAGAAATGATGACTATTATTCTTTTAAAAAACTTTTCCAACATTCAAACATGTGAAAAACTATTCTTATCTGGGCAAAAATATAAAAATACATACAAAACTAGGCAGAAGGCTAGATTTCGCCCAGGGGCCATAGTTTGCGGACCCCTACCCTAGACAATCTCATGGAATCTCCACGGCTGAACATGCCAAGTATATATAATGACCCCCAAATCCCCAACTCCAGCCCAGCCTTCTCTTTCTCTGAGTTTCAGATACCTCAGTCTATGTCCACTTGAATCTCTAATGTGTGGCTTTACAAATGCAACATATTCTAAAAACAAGTTTTGATTTCCCTCCCTACTTGAAACCTATCCTGTCCCACTAGTCCCTATCTCAGCTAAAGGAGTCACTCTTCCTTATCAGGCCAAAATTCTGTAGCCATCCCTGACTTCTCTCTTTTTCTCAAACTTCACATCCAATCCATTTTCAAAACTGGTCAACTCTACCTTCAAAGTGCAGACCTAACCACTTCCTACGTCTTCTGCTCTCACCTTCATCCCAACTCCCAGTCCTTTCCGATCCATCTCTGGGTCTCCCACCATCTACTTTCCACAAGGCAACCAATGGAATTCTTTTGAATCTGAACACACTCTGCCCCCACCCCCAATCCTACCTCCAATCCTCTGAATGCTCCGTACTGTTCTTAGAATAAAATCCAACACCTGCAAATCAAAGCCACATGAGAAGCTACCTCATACCCACTAGGATGACTCCTACCAAAAAATCAGAAAATGGCAAGTGTTGGAAAGCATGTAACGTAATTGGAACCCTGGTTCACTGCTGGTGGGAATGTAAAAATGTTACAGCAACTATGGAAAACAGTATGGTGTGGGTTTGGTTTTTTTTTTAAGAATTTGTAAAAAATTCTTCGCCACCCACAAAAATTTTTTTAAAGAATTACCATATGATCCAGCAATTCTACCTTCTGAGTATGTACCCAAAAGATTTAAAGCAGGGCCTCAAAGAGATATTTGCATGCTCATGTTCAGAACAGCATCGTTCAAAATAGCCAAGAGATGGGAAGCAACAACCCATGTGTCTATCAACAGATGAATGGATAAACGAAATGGGGCAAACACATACATTGAAATCGTATTCAGCCTTAAAAAGGAAGGAAATTCAGACACATGCTATAACATGGAAGGATGTTGAGGACATTATGCTACGTGAGAAAGAGCCAGACGCCAAAGGACGTACAACTACGTGATTCCATGTATATGAGGTACATGATTCAATGGGAGTCAAATCTGTAGAGACAGAAAATAAAATGCTGGTTCCCAGGGTCTCGGGGAGGGAGGATGGGAGCTTCTGTTTAATGGGGACTGGGTTTCAGTTTTGTAAGACAAAAGCGTTCTGGAGATTTGTTGCACAACAGTGTGGATATACTTAACACTACTGAACTGTGCACTTAGAAATGACTAAGATGGTAAGTGTTATGTTGTTTGTTTTTTGGGGTTTTTTTTAAGATTTTTATTTATTTGTCAGAGAGAGAGAGAGAGCCCAAGCAGGCAGAGTGGCAGGCAGAGGCAGAGGTGAAGCAGGATCCCTGCTGAGCAAGGAGCCGGACATGGGACTCGATCCCAGGACCCTGGGATCATGACCTGAGCCGAAGGCAGCTGCTTAACCCACTGAGCCACCCAGGTGTCCCGTGTTATGTTATTTGTTTCAAGTCCAACCCCTACCCTGTTTTCCACACACCAGCTTGATCTGGCCCAACCCCACCTCTAACCTCATTCCCAACCTCGCTTCCCCTCCTCCCTCAATTCTAGTCTTTCTCGTCCTTCCAGCTGACACTCTTCCCTCCACCTGGAATGTTCTTCCTCCAGATGTGCTCAGGACTTACCCACCTACCCCGCCCCTGCCTGGGGGGACCTCTCCAATAGCAGCCTCCCGCATTTAATTTTTCTTTGTGGTTCGTCTCACACTTGGCACTATGTTACAAGTGCGATTGTTTGCTTGTTTATTGTTTCTCTCCCCTTCGTGAGGGTGGGGGATTTTTCTGCTTTGCTCACCACCCTATCTCCAGCTCTTGGCACCTAGTAGGTGCTCAGTAAATACGATGTCTGTGGAATGACTTGAGAGAATGAATGGGAGCCCTGTAATGCATCATAAGATGAGAGCAGGGTCCCCAGGAGCCTCGAACCACCCACTTACTGCTCATTACATCCAATTTCCTCCCTGGACAATAGGATCCCTTCAGATGCTTCCAAGACTGTGATGGCAAATAATGGAATCCTATATGTAAACTACACTGAGCTCTTAGAGCAAATAATTATGAAACGTATCACAACGTACACACAGCAATGCTAAATGTTCGTAAACTAAAGATCTTCATCCTGGTAGGATACAGAAACTCAAACGCAAGCTATTTTTCCATTTTCTCCAACCACAAGTGAGGCTGCTGGTCTGAGGTCAGGACACATGGACTCTAGCACCATGGCCACCATCTACCTGCTGTGTGACCTTGGGCAAACCAGTTTCCCTCTCTGGGTCTCAGTTTTCTTTCTGGTCCTACAAAAGGACCAGGCTGATGTCCCACAGGTCCCTTCCTACTTGAACATTCAAGCCACTTTGAATAGTTGTAGGTCATCCCGTCTTCAAGATTTTTGAGATTTTAAGATCATGTCAAACTGCTAATTAATCAAATTCCTTTTTATTTCTTCCATCAGTTGGCAATGCAATAACAGAAAGAAAAGAAAAGAAAAAGCCAATTCTACCCAGGAGTAAAACCACAATGATTCATGACTTGTGAAACATAAATTTAACAGGGGAGGGGAGGGGAGGAAATAGAGAAGACTAGGGAAATTTACTGATTCTTGGAATAGAGTTTCGACTCAAAACTGCATTATTCACAGTAACATCGTTCATCATGACAAGCTACTGTGTTTCTCACAGGGTGTAAAATGTAATCCCTCAGACATGCAGATGACATTGGAATGATGGAGTCCCATCCTATCAATAAAAAAGGAGTAACCTCCATCTTTAGGGAGGCAAGGCATGGCTCTCAAGGGAAGGGCACAGAGAATGCAACTCTTCTGGGAGCGCTCCCTGTGACTGGGGCCTAAGTGCCCAGGGCCGGGAAGGGGTGCTGTGGGTGCCCCTGAGCCCTTCTTCCACAAGCTCACAGCTGACTCACGGTTCACTGAGGTGAAACCGGAAGCCGAGCTGGCAGGCCTGGGGCAGCCCGCGCTCAGAGACTGGGAGGAGGGCAGCAGGGACTTTCAGAGTGCAGCTATAGGAAAGTTACAGAGCGAAACCTGGGGACTCGAAAGAGTTCAGGTGCTTTCCTGAAAAAGAGCCTGAAGGCACGTAGACCAAAAATAGACGAGGGTGAATGTGAGTGAATGCGAGCGTGTACATGGGTGTCTTGCAAGTTCCTGGTGATTTATACAGACAAGCTGTGGCTCTCCCCAACTCAGATCCTCCCACTCCCACCCCTACACCTCCTCCCCTGTCCGTGCATGTCTGAGTGTATCAGGCAGAGTATGAAGTGAGCCCCCCCAGGAGCTAATTTGCATGAACCAAGCAGCTCAGGTGAGCACCTGAAAGAAAGGGAAAGTTAGGCCAACAAGCTTGGCCACCCCCTAAAAAAAATAATAATTCCTATCACCAAAGGGGAGGGGCCATTATATTTACAGTCTACTCTGATCCTTGTGACCAGATATTTGTCCCTATGGGATAAAGCCACAGGAATTGTTTTCATCCAAAATATAAAATACGGGTCCAAGCAGCTTAGGGGCCCATCGCCGCCACCACCTCCACCTGTCACTCCCGCACAGATGGCTGTGTGACCTCAGTTTTCTGAGAACCTCAGAGGATGCAGAATCGTTCTAGCCCTCTGAGAACTCCTCGGCATTTCGATACAACAAACAGGAGTGGTGTTGGCTGTATGAGGAAGAAGCAATGACCTGTAAGAGGCAAATTTCATTGAAGGCAAAAATGAGATAATTTCACACAGTTCTGTAAATAACAGAGGCCTTTCCTGTGACTGAGGGCTACCAGGACAGGAGAGGAAAACTATGGTGGATAACTGGAAAGGTTATGCTCATAAACCCATGCCATGTGTTCTCTGGGCATGCCCAGAAATAACTGGAGTTGGCCATATCTAGAAACAACCAGATGTATAAGAAAACATGATACCATGATACCATGAGTGGAGTCAAGAGACAAAAGAAATACAAAGGTTTTAGATATATGAATTACTAGACACAGACTAAAACAATTCTGGGTACTACATTCAAAGAAATAATCAAAAAGCTGGAAAACTTCTGCAAGGAACTAGAAACCATTAAAAGGGTCACAACTGATATTAAAAAAAAAAAAAAGAACTCAGAAAAGTGCCTAGATGTGAAAAATACATTAGTTAAAATTAAGGACCCAGGGGGTAGTTTAACCACACGTTAGATGTAGCTGAAGAGAGAATTTGTATCCTAAAACGAAAGAAGAAAAAACTATCAAGATTATATATGGGGAGCCAAAAAGATTACAAAGATAGAGGAGAGGATAATAGGGTATACAGTGAGTAAATCTAATATACATTTAATTGAAGTATCAGAAGGAGTAAACAGAAAGTCACAGAAAAAAAATGTTTGAATACGTAAAATGATAGTTATCCAAAACTGATGAGAGACACTCAAGAATCTACAGAGTCAAGAAGACCAATGAATCCCAACCAAGCGGGACAATGAAAAAGAAATCTTCATTTTCAGAAAAGAGAAAGAAAGAAAGGAAGAAAATAAAAGAGAGAGAAATAGAGAGGGAGGGAGGCTGGGAAAGAAGTAGATGCCTTAGTGATCCAAAGGGGCACCTGTACCCCAATGTTTAGAACAGCAATGTCCACAATAGCCAAACTATGGAAAGAGCCCAGATGTCCATAGACAGATGAATGGATAATGAGGACATGGTATAAATACATAATGGAATATTACTCAGCCATCAAAAAGAATGAAATCCTGCCATTTATAACGACATAGATGGAACTAGAGGGTATTATGCTAAGTGAAATAAGTCAATCAGAGAAAGACAATTATCAAATGATTTCACTTGTATGTGGAATTTAAGAAACAAAACAGAGGATCATAGGGGAAGGGAAGGAAAAATAAAATAAGATGAAATCAGACAGGGAGACAAACCATAAGAGACTCTTAACTCTAGGAAACAAACTAAGGGTTGCTAGAGGGGAGGTAGGGGTGGGAAGGGGTAACCAGGTGATGGGCATTAAGGAGGGCACGTCATGTGATGAGCACTGGGTGTTACAAACAACAAATGAATCACTGACCTCTACCTCTCAAACTAATAATACATAATGTTAATTAATTGAATTTAAATAAGATAAAATTTAAAAAGAAAGAAGGATATTGCCTTTAAAGAAGCCATACATACAATCAACTGACTTCTCCAAAGCCATAATGGAAGCCAGACCATAGTGTAATGATCAGTTTGCCAAGAGAGAAACCTAGATCATGAAAATATCCTTCCAAAATGATGGTGAAATACAGATATTCGGGGACACGAGAAGTGCAAGAAGGAAATGAGAATTGAAGAAGGATGAATATCTTCATGTGAAAAAGTGACTGGGTTTCCAGCACGTCAGAAGTGTGTTCGGACGCACCTAAGCTCAAGCTCCCTGATGCATGAGGATTGATTTGTGAGATCCCGGAGCAGACCACAAATAGATGGTGCAAGCAGCCGTCCTCTGGGACGGCGGGAGCTGAGCCAGCGAGGTCCACGTGGTGACTGATGGGACGGGTGGGCCACTTCCGGTAAGGTCTACACAAAGCAAACTGGGTTCCCAGATAGGAACCAAAAAAGAAAAGTCACAAAGACATTTGCCGTTGAAGCCCTGGTCTGGGACAAAGATGATGCTCTCAGGACACCATCCAGGGTGCCCCAGGTTGGGAAACCTTGGGGATCTGTTTACGCAACATTGGTAATAATCACCTAATCTCCCGTAATCAACAAAGAAAACTCTGCCCAAAGAGGGGGGGAAAAAGTCTGTAAGTTCACACAAGCGGGAGATGACACCGGCGCTGGGCGGGGTGGCGGCAGCCCACGACGGGTGGGGCTGCCACGTGCATTTTGGAGGGCAACGTAGATCAGCTACAAGTGGCTGGAAAGTCATGGGGAGAGGTTGGGGGTCAAGGATTACTCAAAAAAAAAAAAAGTTTAACTTGAGAGATTTGGGGTGACTTTTCCTGAGATGAAAAATACAAAGGAAAGAGCACTTATTGAGATTTTTGGACAAGAGTGGAAGAACGCAGATTGGAGATTTCCATTTTAGACTTTTAAGCCAGTGACGCCTGAGAGACCTAGAAGTGCAGGTACAACAGAGCCCAGAAATGAAGTTGAGGCTGTAGACATAAACACAGGGATTACTGGCTCATTAGAGATGGTATTTGAAGGCACCGTTATGGGTGGGATCATCTAACGAAGACGTGTAGCATTTTAAAATATAGCTAATTAAAAGGAAGAAAATAAAAATTATCCATAATCTATTAACAGAGATCCTCACTTATAATTAGATATTTAGGACTTCCGGAACTTTGATCATCCATAGATATAGATCATATGGCAGGACAACATTACTGAAATGAGAAATGATGGCTTGCCCACAATTTCCTTGGACCTTTGACCACCTCTTTCCCCATCTCGGCTTCCAGTGGGGGAGAGTCCAACCCATGTGGACCAGTGACCACGGACACTGGCAAGAAACTAACAGACCCATACCTTGAAACATCAAAGCCCCCGAAATATATATAATCCCAGGGAAAACATGGGAACCCTAAAATGACGTGGAAAGACAGGGTTCAAAGTAGGAGTGAAATTCAGCTAAGGCAGAATGACGTGAGTTCCACGTGTTGCGATGTATAAATAAACAACTGGAGGTGAGCTTTGGGAAGGGCTTGGGGATCCGGCAAAAGCAGGGAGGGACAGAAGTGGAAGAGATACCGTCGTTACCATCCACAGCACGGCGGTGTCCCTCCTGGGGCGGTGGGGCTTGAGAGTCAGCGAAGGCAGTGGGGAGAGGACAAAGGCAGAGGGAAACACCATGCCCAGTTCCCGGTCCCCAGATGGTAATATAAGAGAGAACACCCACAGTGCCTGCCTCGCTCAATATTAAGCATCTAATATAACATTTATGGAACGATGGAACAGTAGGAATACACACAGTATGTGCATTATATTACATAGTATGTTAAAGCAACGTAATGTTGTTGGAGAACAAAAGAGAAGAATTTTTAAATATCAATTCTCAGTCCCACCATCCCAGAAAATCAAAGCACTGAATTTTTCCGTGTTCCCTCCTGCTGTTGTTCTGGATAAAGGGGGAAGCAGAATATCCAGCCATTTTGTTTTCCTGAAAAGGTTTTCCTTCCTTCCCAGTGGCCTCCTAGAGCCAGGCGACTCTCGCTGGGGTCCCCCCAGTTGCCAGTGGAGGGCTCCATCTGGCTCACTCCGTCAGCGCCCCGGGCGAGTGGGACCAGAGCCTCCCACCCCAGCGGGCCTCAGGGCAGAGCCAGCCTGCGGCAGAAGGACCCATTCTGGTCCCCACGCTGACACCACCACCCCTCGTCCACCGTCCGGGCTCTGTCCACCCTCCGCACGGATGACCTTGGGGATGCCCTCCCCAAGTCTGATGATTCTGACTGCTTGGATCCCAGTGCTGACTGTCACGGGGGGCTGATTGCAAACATGTGTGCCAGCAGTGAGGCTGACACGTGAAGTCCTCTCTCCCCTCCCAAGGACAAGAAGCTGGCCACCGAGTCAGCCTTAGCTTACAGCCTGCACCCCCTGGACCTTCCGCAAAAAAGAGAAGAAAGTCCTGGTAGGAGATCAGAGGACTAGAGGTCAGGAGAAGCCAGTGCGTTTCCTTCCCCGTGCCCAGCCACGGTGCCTCCACCAGTGGCCAGGGCTCTCCCGTGGCTCGGGCTTCCACAGGTCGGGCCAGCTTCTGACAGTGACCTTGACCCTTGGGTCCGGCGGCTCTACCCCCTCCTTTTGTCCCGGCAGCCAAGGGGTGGTCACAGTGTCTGTTGTCGCTAAACTCGGAGTTGTGTGATGGTCCCTATTTGGCTTCTCAGTTTCTTCACCAATTCCCGGCATGATATTCCATTGGTTCTAAATACTTAAAGGGCCTTCTATTTTCCCAAAATGACCTTGGCAATTCACAGAACCATGTGCTAGAGAAGCCCAGACACGGCCATGCTCCCCTCCCCAAGTCCCCTCGGGCCAGGTGTCTCTGTGCCAGTGGGAGGCCTTACCTAGGGCGACCAGCTTGTCCCAATCTGCCCCGGACATTCCCAGTTCTAGAACAGGAAATCCGGGGCTCCTGGGTGGCTCAGTGGGCGCCGCTCATGATTCCAGAGTCCCGGGATCGAGCCCCACATTGGGCTCCCTGCTCTGCGAGAAGTCTGCTTCTCCCTCTCCCTCTGCCCCTCCCCACCCCCAGTCATCCTCTCTCTCTCTCTCTCTCTCTCTCTCGCTCACTCTCTCTCTCAAATGAATAGGTAAAATCTTTAAAAAACAAAACAAACAAAACTGGAAATCCCCAGCCCAGGAGATCCCTCAGTCCCAAGCAAACTGGGACAGCTGGTCACCAAATACCTCAAGAAGATGGGTGGCTCTGAGAAATGGAAAGAAAAATGGTCTTCAGAAGGAATAAACCCCTGAGACACGGTCAGAAGCCGGCAAGTCCCTGGTTCTTGGGGTCGCGAACAGAGCCCTGGGTGCAGGCCGGCCCCCTGCGCCCTATGACTGAGCAGTCACTCGACCTCCCTGGGCCCCGTCCCTGCAGAGCACGAAGTAGTCTTATGCTCCACCTCGGCACCGTCCCCACCCCCGCGTTACTAGGTGAGTCAGAAGAGGGAAGTCTCTGGAAGCACCTGGAAAGGCGAGGAGAGGCAGAGTGAGCCCGCTGCCTCCTCCTACTCTCCTGCCTGCAGTGACCCGGAGAGTAGCCCTCGGGTTCAAGCCATTCCACAAGTAACGAACGCATCGTGCTTCTTCGGTATGAAGCAGAAGCCCGACGGCCACTCCATGGCTCCCGGCTGGACTTTGAGGACCTGCGGCTTTCCTTGGGACAGCCCCTCTCGAGGCCGTGCCCCTCTCCTGGCTTCTCCGCCGGGAGCACGCCTTCCCGTCTCCGCACAGGCAGCTCTCCGCCAGAGGCCAGAGGGATGGTGATGATTCCTGGCTGCCCACACGGGCCCCAGCCCCCTCCCCCGGCGATGCTGGGGGAGAAATCTCATTCTCCGGGATAATAAAACTTTATGGGGAAAAGGGATGAAGTAAAGATCAGTTGCCTGCTGAGTATGTAACCTTACCGCCTTCGTAAAGCAAAAGATGTCTTCTCTCCCCGTATAACGTCACAACTGCCTGATAGTCACCAGGCTCCAGCAAAAGGAAGATGATGTTTGCAGCTGGGGCTGAGGCTGGGGCCCCAAATGCATTAAGAGTCTTGGGCGCCTGGGTGGCTCAGTTGGTTAAGCGACTGCCTTTGGCTCAGGTCATGATCCTGGAGTCCCGGGATCGAGTCCCACATCGGACTCCCGGCTCTGCGGGAAGTCTGCTTCTCCCTCTGACCTTCTCCCCTCTCATTCTCAGTCTCTGTCTCTAATAAATAAATAAATAAATCTTTAAAAAAAAAAAAAAGAGTCTTGATGCGGGGAGTTTGGCCTGCCATATCCTGGCATTATGGGGTAACCAGGCACCATCTGGTCTCTAAGCAGTAAAAATAATAAGCTTCCCCCTTGGGAGACACAGAGTCATGCCATGCTCCAAGGGAGGTCCTAAAGCCCTGTCTTCCCAGGTTATGAGCATCTGGGTCCCCTTCTAGAAGCACCTTCTGCCTGCCTCTGAGCCTGCTCCTGGAGTCATCCGATGTCCGAGGCCACTGGCCCCGATGGCCATCTTCGCCCCCCCGGAGCGTGCCCCAGTCCACATCGACCCAGGCTCTGTCAATTGGTCCATCCAGGTCCATCCAGGTCCTGGATGGACCTGTCTTCCTCAGGTCCATCCAGGGTAGACCCCTGCCATTGGGAGGTCAACTCCTCCCCTTACCAGACTCAGTGACATTTATTGTCTTCCACTCTGGGGACTTCCACAAATGTTACCTTTTTCAAATTTTGTGTCCTTTAGAAGAGAGATTACTGTCTTCACTTAGCAGACGAATGGCAGGCTGAATAATGGCCCCCAAAGCTGCCCATGCCCTAACCCCTAGGACATATGAATGTTGCTTTATATGGCAAAACAGACTTTGCCGACGCGATCAAAGATCTTGGAATGAGTCCTTAATCTAAAGTATCCGGATGGGCTCCAAATGCAATCACAAATGTTCCTACAAGAAGGAGGCAGAGGGAAGGAAGGCAATATGACCAGTGAAGCAAGGTACTATGCTGAGGGCATTGAAGATGGAGGAAGAGGCCAAGAACCAAGCAGTAGAAGGAATGCAGCGCCCGACGCCGGAAAGGCCAAGGAAACAGACTCACCCTAGAGCCCCCCAAGGGGATCGTGGCCTTGCCGAGGTGTGATTTCGGCCCAGTGAAATTGATTTCGGACTTCTGACCTCTAGAATTGTAAGAGAAGAAATGGGCATTGTTTTGAGGCAAGTTTGTGTTAATATATTCCAGGGGCAACAGGAAACTGATAAAATAAGCAAACAGAGAGGTTTTCTCTGACTTGTTTCAAGCCACTCAGCAGGAGGGTGGAGCTGGAATTCACACTCCAGCCGGCACTAAAACTCAAGATATTTTTGCTACACTGTGCTGCTTCTGAGACGGCCGCTTCTGAGACCGCCATTCCCCACTTAAAATTAGTCGGAAAAGCATGGAGGACATTGGGAGAAGGACAGGAAGGGTGAATTAGGGGAAATTGGAGGGGTAGACGAAGCATGAGAGGCTGTGGGCTCTGAGAAACAGACTGAGGGTTTTGGAGAGGAGGGGGTAGGGGGGGTTGGGCGAGCCTGGTGGCGGGTATTGAGGAGGGCAGGTATCGCATGGAGCACTGGGTATGGTGCATGAACAATGAATCTTGGAACATGGAAAAAATAAAAAAAAATTTTAAAAACCTCAAAAAAATAAATAAAAATAAAGTTAAGTTGTCTTAAAAAATTTTTTTAAATAAAATTAGCAGAAGGACTGGGTGTTATACACAACTAATGAATCACTGAACACTGCATCAAAAGCTAATGATGTCCTATATGCTGACTAATTGAGCTTGAATGAAAAAAAAATTTAAATATAAAACACTTCTATCTTCATGAAAAATAAAATAAAATTAATAGAAGGAGAGAGAAGTGTGAGAAAGAGACGTATCCTTGAATTGTATCCATTCCTCAATCTATTGGAAAATAGAGAATCACCAAATAAAAACTGAACTAAGGTCATTTTTTTAAAAGATTTTTTTTTTAATTTATTTGAGACAGAAAGTATGAGTGGGGAGGGGGCAGAGGGACAAGCAGGCTCCCCGATGAGCAAGGAGCCTGATGCAAGACTTGATCCCAGGACCCCAGGATCATGACCTGAACCAACTGAGCCACTCAGGCCCCCCAGTGGCTACTTTCTCTAAAGGAGATCTGAAGGCCAACACATCACTGAAGGCTGTTACTCCACAGGGGCTAGCGCCCATGCCTGAGACCCATTCGCCTGGCATGGGTTGAATTTTCCCCTTCATTTTTAGCTCCTCCGAAAACCCGAGAAGGGTAAATGAGGAAGATGTCTCACTGAACTTAACGAAGAACCTGAGGCTCAGAGAGGTTAAGAAACGGCTCACTGGTTACAAAATCTGATGGGTCATTATCACTTGAAGGGGAGAGGGAACACTTTTCTTACTTTCCTAAAGCTCTCGATGGAAGAACAGGGAGCATCTGTCCCTTTATCATCTTCTCAGAAAACAATTTATCACGAAAGTCTGTGACTATGCGATATTTTTTTTTTTACATATGAAAACTCCACTAAGCCATATGGCCTTCAATAGAGCGGTTTTCACCTTAGCTAGCGTTAATAAGCTATATGTTGACATATATGTACATGTCTGGTCCGATGCGTACTGCTTGGAAATGATGCCGTCATATTATTGGAGGGGTCACAGCACATTCCGTACCCTGGATTAAAAAGAGAAAAATAAAAGCAAAGACCCCCTAGCCAGAAGATGACAGCATGTCAAAGTTTAATGTCGGAGACCTTTCTAGTTTGGGCACCCTTACTCTAGGCCAAGTTCCCATGCCACAGACACTGGGAAATGTAGGTTGGGAAGGTCCCTGTAGTTGATTAAAGCTCCCTCATTCTTTTCCAAGGCTTCCCTCCACCCCAAACTCTGAAATCCCCTTATCAGCTCTCGTAAGGACAACAGAAGGAAGCAAGCATTTTCTAAGCTCTTGATTCTACTCCTACTTTACCTCCCTTGCTGTGTCAGGCTTCCTGCTACTTTAACTCCATCTTTAACCCCTGGTTGAAAAGCTACCAGCACCTCCACTGATGCCAGAAATTCTCTGGGGCTGGGACACACCTGGCTTGGTGTAATTAGGGGGTCGGAGAGGAGCACCGTCTGAAGCCCACCTTCAGGGTACCAGTGAGAAAAATCAGAGTAAAAGGTTATTTATGGCACAGGTGGCCATCCTCCGCCCAGGCAGGGTCCAGTCCGTGCTGCTGCATGGCTCGGCTCGCCGAACCTCAAAGACAAGATGTTCTTGTGAAATCTTTGATCGGGGCTTGCACCTTTCACTCGTCAAGTCCTCGCAGATGCTGACCGCATGCCCAACAGACAAGAAGGTAGGATTTTAAATAGCACAACAGAGGAAATCTGGAGCCATGCATACAAGCTCAAATTCCCTGAACCATGGGGCTTTGCTGAGGGAAACACACTTATTCCATCCCTGACCTCTCCTGCCAGAGAGCTCTCGGCCCCACAGAAGCAGTGCTAGTCCCTACAGGCAAGGGAAGTCACCAGTTACGTTAGGGTCCCCTGGTTTCTTTTCATAGGCGACAGTTGGATGACATTAAACATCGTCTTCTACAACTTCTTCTGCATCCTTGCCTCTCCGGTTCAACTTGTTCCCTTGGGAAACACCGATCAAATTTTGATGAGCTCAAAGTACACATCACCTTAAACCCAGCTAACATGCAGAGATTCCCAGGTTTGCTTTGAGGACTCCACCGGACTGATGGTAACTTGTTTAAAATTCAGCAGCTGTTCCATTTGGTTAAATTCAAAAACGGGTCGTCAAGAGGTTCTGCAGAGCCCAGAGCCTTAGCTGGTTGTCTCTGACCTCATGGAGCTCCCCCTCTAGCTGGGAAAGCATCACACTTGCGGAGAGCTTCACAGAGCACACTATAAATAGCAAGGGGGATTAAAGCTAATCTAAAGGGCCAGCTGCTGGTGCAGTTGCTGCCGCTGCAGCAAACCCAAGCCAGAAAGAGAACCAAACAAAATGCAGGAAATGTGCCTGGAAAAAAAATAAATAAATAATAGCATGGTGGCCACACACAATGGTGACCAAGTTTTTTTTCCAAGTTCCAGGGAAGCATCCATTCATTTTTATTTTGTGAGATTGAAGCAGTAATAGCTGGGTGTACAAAGAATTTCCTGTAGATTAATATGAAGCTGGAAGGAGTTGATAGACTGCAGGCAGCGATTTGGGCTATTAATCCAGCCAGTCATTCATTAACCCTCAGGAAGTTTTCTGTGCCAAAGTCATTATTATTATTAAAACTAAACCCCAAGCCCCAAATGGGTGTATGGCTACTTTTCTCTCCAGGATGCTCACGGTCTGAGTCAGCTAGGGAGCCTGAATCATTTCCTAAACTCCCCTCTGGTTCATGGGGAGTTGGCTTCATACAAAGCCTTGCTGCTGCGGGAATCCAGCAAAGAGCCCTTTCAAGAGGTACCTACCACTGCTGTATTTTTTATGAGGTTCTGAATGGCCACTGAGTGGCAGGTTGCTGATTGTCCCCCGAATTTCTGTCCTTCTACCCGGCTCTAGCGCATCATTTCAGCCGCCAACATGGCTGCCTTGCTCGAGACTACATTTCCCAGCCCCCTTTGCGGTAGATGTGGTCATGTGACTGGGTAACAAATAGAAGCGATGGGGGGCGTGGTCTGCATCATCTCATTTAATTCTCTTAACAGCCCTATGTGGTCAGTATCCCTGCTGCCCCATTTAAAACATGAGGAAAGCAAGGACGCAAATATATCAAGGAATCTGCCCCAAGTTTTCACAGACAGGTAGGTAGTGGAGTCAGGATTTGAGGCCAGGCCGTGTATCTCCACCTCTTCCCCATGCTGCCCCTAACTGGCGAGATGGCAGGTTCACATCAACATTCCCTCTGAGGTCCAGATAAACATGTATCCCAGGTTCCACGAGTCTAGAAAACAGTGGAACATTTGCTTCATGTGCATGGAACCCACACATAGCTTGCTTTCCTAAAATAATTTAGAAATATTTTCTTTCTAAAGGCACCGTTGATCAGTCATGCTCAAAAGCTCTTCCTGGTGGTTCCGCAGCTCCACTGACTAAATTCCTGTTGTGTCCCAGGCACTGAGTTTGACACTGGGGACATAAAAATGGATAATATGATCCGGGTTTTAAGGAAATTATCCTTCAGTGGAAAAGAAACAGACTTGAATGGCTTAGTTCAGGAGAATGAATGTGGCAAATAAGAGCATGCATAGTGTGTCTGCGAACTATGACAGTTTGCTTTTCCAGAGCCTCTCAAGGGGTAAAGAATTATGCAGTTGGTACTTGGAGGGGAAGATAAATAAAAGAACATCTGCTGAAACCCTGTGCTATTTCCTAATACATGTTATCTAATTCTTACCCTGAAATGAAGGGTTATAATTTTATGCCTATTTTACAGGTGAGAAAAGTGAGGCCAACAGAATCTATGTTCCCAAGTTCCTACACTGTGCAGTAGAGGCGGGATTTAAATCTAGATTTATCTGACTCCAGAACCCATAGGTTGTTTTGTCTAGCTGGTTTTTTTGCTTTATTCTGTTTTGGTTTTAATTGAGGTATCATTGACATATAACATTGTAATTTCAGGTGTACAACATGATGATTTGGTGTTTGTATGTATTACGAAAGGATCACCACAGCAAGTCTAGTTAACGTCGATCACCACATGTAGTCATAAATTCTCTTTCCTCGCAATGAGAACTTTTAAGATCCACTCTCTTAGCAATTTTCAAATATAAATACGTTATGGTATTATTAACTATAGTCACCATGCTGCACATTACTTATTTTGCAACTGAAGGTTTGTCCTTTTTGACCTTCTTCCCCATCTCACCATCCCCCCACTCCTTGCTTCTGACAACCACCAGCCTCTTCTCTGCATCTGTGAGCTTGCTTTTTTGTCGCTTTGCTTTGCTTTTTAGATCCCACAAATCTGTGAGATCTTACAATATTTGTTTTTCTCTGCCCGACTTATTTCACTTAAGGTAATGCCCTCAAGGTCCCATCTGTATTGTCACAAATGGCAAGACTTCTTTTTTATGGCTGAGTAACATTCCATTGCATATCTACGCCATGTTTCTTTACCCATTCATCTGTCAGGAGACACTCGCGTCGTTTCCACAGCTTGGTGATTGTAAATAATGCAGCAGTGAACATGAGGGTACATTTATCTTTTTGAATTAGTGTTTTCATTTCTTCGGTTAAGTACCCTGAAGTGGAATTGCTGGATCATCTAGTAGTTGAATTTATAATTTTCTGAGGAGCCCCCATCCTACTTTCCGTAGTGGCTACACTGATTTACATTCCACCACGGCGCACAAGGGTTCCCTTTTCTCCACATACTCACCAAGTCCTGTTATTTCTTGTCTTTTTGATAAATAGCCATTCTGACAGGTGTGAGGTGATATCTCGCTGTGGTTTTGATTTGCATCTCCCTGATGATGAGTGAAGTTTGGCACCTTTTGTGTACCCCTTGGCCATCTGTATGGCTTCTATGGAAAAACATCTCTTGAGATCCTCCAGCCATCTCTCCTTTCTTTCTCTCTCTTCTTGTCCCCCACCACCTCCCCTCACCCATCGGCTTCATTCAGATACAATTAATATCTAACATTGTGTACGTTTAAGGTGTGCAATGTGTTCTCCGATACGCTAAATATATCGTAAAAAGATTGCCTCCATAGTTTTAGCTAACACCTGCTTCCCAGCACATAACCTCTGGCCATTTTTTTAATCAGATTGTTTTTTTGTGATAGAGTTGGATGAGTTCTTTATGTATTTTGGATGTTAACTCCTTATCAGATACATAATTTGCAAATATGTTCTCCCATTCAGTCAGTTGTCTTCTCATTTTATTGATGGTTTCCTTTGCTGTGTAGAATCTTTGTGGTTTGAGGTTAGAGCCCGTGTTTTACCAAATGCTCTCGGAATAAGAAATAACGTTGGTCCTCAGATTGGGGAGTTTTTCTTTTCTCCAGTCTTCTGACTGGAACACAGAAAGCCCAGAATATGGAAACAGCTAGGAGAAAGGGCTGTGTAAAAAACATTCTTTATAAAATTGTGCTTTGTATCAGTCTCAGAGAGAGAATGTCTCTTGTTAGCCTGAGGAAAAAAGCCAGGATTATGGGCCACTGTTGTTTGCCCTCCCTGTTCTTCCGAGGAGCTGCTGCTCTCCTAACCTACGTGGTTCTGGGGGGCTGAGTCGCAGCGCCTGGCCCTCCGAGGAGGAGGGACAATGGCACAGGCCTTGGCGGATCGCAGCACTTGTCACTCCTGCCAACCTGGAAGGCTGAGGGGCATGGGACCAAGCGGGGCCACCCAGCTCACCCATGGATGGGACACAATGCTGCTAGGAGGAAGAGAAGCTCCCTCTGCCAGTCTGGGCATCACGCCATAGAGGCCTGGGGCTGAGGCAGCGCGTTCCTCTGGCGGGAGGACGGGAGTCTGCAGCCCGAGCTGGAACCAAGGGTGCCTGGGGGAGCCAACCTGTGGCTGCAGAAGAGAGGTGGAGAGATTCCCGGCCGCTCATTCCTTAGTCCACTCCCTGACTTTTCTAACGAGAGAAGCAAAAAATTAAAAAAAAATCTAATTCTCCTGTGTCCTAAGATGTGCTGGGTTTGGTTTCTTTAACTTGCCAACAAAAGCCTTCTTTTTCTTTTTGTTCAAGATTTTATTTATTTATTTGAGAGAGAGCAAGAGTGAGAGAGAGCACAGAGGGAGAAGGAGAAGCAGGCTCCCTGCTGAGCAGAGAGCCCGATGCGGGGCTCGATCCCAGGACCCCAGGATCATAACCTGAGCTGGAGGCAGACGCTTAACCCACTGAGCCACCCAGGCACCCCCAAAAGTGTTCTAATACAAAAGCAAGCTCACAATAGAATTCAAATATTTATTTTATTTATTTCTTATTTCATATGTTATAGTTTTACATTATATATTTATTTTTACTTGTGTTTATTTTTACCCTATGTATAAAATGCATGTTGGATATATTATTATATTATATTCTTATGTTACATATATTTTTTACATTTCTAATTTTAATATGTAGAGTTTTATAAATTCTGAGAATTTCAGGCACGTGCACACACACACACTCATGCCATTTTTAAATTTTTTTAAAAAAAGATTTGATATTTATTTGTCAGAAAGAGAGTGCACAAGCAAGGGAGCAGCAGGCAGAGGAAGAAGCAAGCTCCCCACTGAGCAGAGAGCCCCATGCCAGACTTGATCCCGGGACCCTGGAATCATGACCCGAGCTGAAGGTATCCGCTTAATGACTGAACTACCCAGGCATCCCACCCATGCCATTTTTAAATGAAACCACAAAAATGAATGTCAAGGTCAAATATTTGGAACTGCCATCTTTTTATCTGGCTCCTATAGAATCAATTTTTCCTATATTTCCAAGGTCTGGCCCCCATTTTTAGCATGTCAGTTTTGGAAGATGCGAACAGTAACTTCTGACCTAATCCGCCAGCCCCAGCCCCCTGAGATGTCAGCTGTGTATACTGAAGAGTTTTAAATTTGTGTTTCCAGATGAATTGCCATTTTTGTCTAACAAAACTCATCCTGTGAATAAAGACTTTTATTTTTTTAATGAAGTAGAGTTTACATATAACATATTCCTTTCAGGCATAGGACATAGTGATTTGACAATTATATACATTATGCTTTGGGCACCATGATAAATGTAGTTATCATCTGTCACTGTCCGGATTACTGCAGCATTAGCAACTGTATTACCTATGTTGTCTGATGAACTGCTTTTATGCTCCTCTTCCTTCACAGAAAAGGTGTGACTCAAAATGGATGTCCTCCGCACGTTATAGTCCTCTAGCATCTGTGACCACAGCTGGGACTGTTTTTCCATTTCTGTACCCGGGGCATGGCTTGCTACGGGCACAGATTTGGGGGACCCCGAGCTGGGATGACATCAAGGCTTTGCAACACTTACTTCCTGGGGTCTGAAAGTCCTTCTCTGCGGGCACGGCCTCCCATTCCTCAGAAAGGCCAGAAACAGGCAGCTCAACCCGGCAGAGGTGGCACGAGGGATCCCCCATGGTAAGAAATAAATGTCTGAGAGCAGATTCTTTCTAAGTCTGCAAGGCGAATGGGTGAATTGAGAAAAAGTGGGCAAGGTTGAGTCTGGGAGGGGTAGCCCATGAATGGGGAGCCATGGTGAGGAGAGCCCGAGGACAGAGAAGCTGTCCCTACCATGCTGCCTGGCCAGCAATGTGGCCCAGAGCTCACCATGGCTTTCCCCGGCCACGTGACCTCAGGCAACGTCTTTACACTTCCGTTTCCTCCTCTGTAATAAGGGACTGTCATACTCAACATCGCATGATGTTATGATTCTCAAAATTCCTCGAGTCTGTGGAGGGTGAGAGAGCTTGATACGGGAGGCTCGCTACCAGTGTGCACAAATCTTAATTCCAGTCTCTTAAAATAATTCTTGTGGAATGCTGGAATGTCCCATGGGGTGAATGAATGAACAAGTGAACAAATGATCAACCGCCACTCCGATCAGTCAATCATTCGATCAGCAACCATCTACATTACCATCCGCTTTGTGAGCCACCACATTCAACATTCCCTGAGCTAATAATTGAGTGCCTACTGCATGCCTGACAGTCAGGACTGGCTCCATAATTGGGGGGTTCCCAGTGTAAAATGAAAATGGGGGGAGAGGCTTCTTCAAAAGCTATTAAGGATTTCAAGATAGCAAGAGCAGAGTATTAAACCAAGTGCAGGGCCCTCTGAGCATGGGGCCTAGTGGGGCTGTCCAGGCGGTCCCTGCTGCTGGCCAGTGAGCTGGGGACACAAGGGTGACAGAATAACCAAACACTCTTACCCTCACGGAGTTTACATTCTAGCAAGAAGAGATAGACAATAAGCAAAATAAATAAGAAAATGCTATATGGTATAGATCAGCAGTGCTGTGGGGAGAAATGGCTGAGGAAGGTGGGAAGGGGGTTCGGGAAAGGGGGTTCTTTGTTATGTTAATTAGGATGATCCTGCAGGAGTGCAGTGAGGGAGGGCAGAGGTGTTCGAGGTGACATCAGAGGCAAACCACCTGGAGGACTTCCATCTGAGGCTACTATGATTCAGGTGGGACGGGGAGATGGGGAAGAATGGTCAGATTCCAGATCTATTTGAAAGGCAGAGCCCGAAGGACTTGCTGACAGACTCAGTCTGAGGCATGAGAGAGGAATCAGGGACAACTCTGAACCTTTTGGCCTGGGTCATGAGAAGAAAGTTGCCGTCAACTGGGAGGCAAGACTATGGGAAGGAGCAGTTGGGGGCAGGAGAGGAGAAGTGAGGAGCTCAGTCTTGGACAAGTTACCTCTGAGGTGCCTGTTAGTTGTTCCAACAGAAGTACTGAATGGACAGTGGCAAATACAAATTTGGGGGTCAGGGAGTGGGTCCGAATGGAAACTACCGGCTTGGACGTCTCCAGAAGTGATGTTGCACATAAGAGGAAGGGACCCTCCCAGAACTTCAGGCCACTTGGACAGGTAAGATACACACGGAAGCTTCTACCAGAACTGGAGAACATGTGACAAGAGCAGGAAAGGGGCAAGACAATGACACAAGAGGAACAAGGGCAAGGGCCATGCCTGTCATCGCTCCGTGCTGAGCTGCCCTCCCCTGGCCCTTGGCAAACTGACCCACGATACACAGTTGACTGTCATTTTCCGCGGATTCCATATTTGCAAATTCTCCTGCTTTCTAAAATGTATTTGTAACCCCCAAATCAGTACTCGCAAGGGCCTTTATCATCATGCAGGGATGTACGTGTGCTCTAAGCTGCAAAAAGTTTGAATCTCCTATGCACACATTCCCAGGTGAGGCTGATCGAGACGACATTTTCTCGTTTGGGCTCTCTTACCATGAACCGTGTCCTTTTCCGAGGCTATTCAGTCCACGTTTTTCCCATTTTAAGATTTTTGTTGATGATCTCACGGTTTAAAATGGCCCCAAGCACAGTGCTGATGTGCTGTCTTGTGTCCCTTAGTGCAAGAAGACTGGGATTGTGCCTTATGGAGAAAATAATACCGTTAGAGAAACTTCCTTCCGGCAGGTGCTACCCTGCTGACTGTGAGGTCAGTGTTAATGAATCAACAATATATATATTAAATCAAATGTCTTTAAACAGAAACACACACAAAACAAAGTTACGTCTTGGGTTGACAAAAAGGTTGTGACCAGAGGCTCTCAGGAACCCAACCCTGTTTTTCTCCAGGGGCCATGATTCAGTATCCGCTAATTCCATGTTTGCAAATAATGAGAATGACTGGAAGGTGGATTGAATGGTTACAACAAAGGTATGGATGGATGTCCTGAGGCTCGTTCTAGGGAAGCGAGGCATGGACCACCCTTAATATAGCCAATATGGGAGTGAGCAGGAAGGAACTAACTAAGCATTAATTCTTTGGTGGCTATGTCAGTGCTCTGAGATACTCCTTTCCACCCTTGCTGGACCCTGAGGGTCTATAATGCCTGTTACTAGAGTCAAAGCACAAGATGGGGGCTGGATCACAGAAATAAGGTAGAAACCTCGCTAGGAAATCTGGAACACAAAGCCCGAGGTTTGGTCCACGTCCCTAAAACTATTCTGCGGCATTTCTGAAACTACCCCGAAGTGAATACAGATTTGATCCCAGTCAGACCTGGCAGCCCGTTACAATCAGGATCACACGAAAACTTCTCAAAAGAAGTGGGTGTTAAGTAGGGCCTTGATAATCCATTGGAGAGGGGCAGAGAGCTCACTATCCCAGGCCAAACGGATCATGGAAACTAGGGATTCCCAAACCTCTTTGGTCCAAAACCCACAGGAAGAACTACATTTTATACCCAGATACTGAAACAATACTTAATCTAAGTACACACAATTAACTTGTTAAAAATTCTATTCTGTTCCATTCAGTCCCGTAACATTCCATCCCATTCTATTCTATTCTATTCTATCTCATTTTATTGCCGTTTTTAAAAAATGCTGGTCATAATCAACTCAACTGATTTTACCACTCATTAACAGATGGCAAGCTGCGGTTCGTTAGTAAGAAAAGGCAGGGAAATAAGACGACACACAGTCTGTTTTTGAACACCAGGTAAAACCAATGTGGTCAATAATAACTAATATTTACTGAATAATTCCTATGTACCAAGCATTATGCCAAGTACCTTGGCACAATATTACCCTTATTCCTCAAAACAAATTCCTACAGTTAGGTAATGTTTTATCTATTTTACAGTTGAAGGCTTCTGAGATTTAAAAGAGTTAATTTCTTTGTCTATGCTCAGGAGCTAGGAAGTGCTATATGAGGTCTGGCTGCCTAATTCCAGATCTTAGACTCTCAGCCCTTACACTGATCTAGTTATATAGGGAGTTAGAGGGAAATAAGATGGGACAGTCACATGGGAGTCAGACATCTTAAGATCTTTTATGAATTTAACTGAGGCAAAAGGGAGGTTATGGAGAAAACGTATTTTTCCCACTTCCTTTTATATTATAAATACATCAAACATATAGAGTATAATAGCAAGTAATACAATTAAGTCACGGGTACCTACCATCTGATTCTATCATCTTATCATATTTGCTTTATATCTTTTCCTTTTTTTGAACCTATGTCATTACATTTAAACTGGGTTTTTTGTAGACAGCTTATATTTGGGTCTTCTTTTTATCCAATGTGACAATCTCTGTTTTTTTAATTGGTAGCTTTAGGTCATTTACATTAATTATAATTATCAGTATGGTTGGATTTAGGGCTATCATTGTAGTATTGATTTTTCTTTTGACCCCTCTGTTTTTTGGTTCTGTTCCTTCTTTCCTGTCTTTTTTTTTTTTTTTTTTTTGGATTACTTAGATCTTTTAGTATTCCACTTTAATTTAGGTTTGCTTTTTTTAGTTATATTTTTTCATACTAATTTTTTTAAAGGTTTTATTTTATTTCTTTGAGACAAAGAGAGAGAGCGAGAGCATGAGCAGGGGAGGGGCAGAGGGGAAGGAACAGAGAGAGAGGGAGAAACAGACTTCCTGCTGAGCAGGAAGCTTGATCCCAGGACCCTAGGATCATGACCTGAGCCAGAGGCAGATGCTTTACTGACTGAGCCATTCAGGTGCCCCTCTTTGTATTTATTTTTTTTTTAGTGGATGTTCTAGAGACTACAATATACACCCCTAAACTTTTAAAATCTACTTCAAGTTTCTATTTCATAAGAAAATGTAGAAGCCTTACAATCATATACATCTTGTTTATCTCCCCCTTTCTATTATAATTGCTATGTGTATTATTTATAAATATATTAAGAATCCCACTAATGTTATAACTTTTGCATTATAGCATATTTAAAGAATTTAGAAAGAGAAAAGCAGTCTATTATACTTACCCAGATATTTACCATTTCTGTTGCTCTTCCTTGGTTCCTGAAGTTCTAAGATTCCCTCCAGTATCACTTACCTTAAGCCTATAGGACTCCCTTTAGCATTTATTTTAGAGCAGGTCTGATGGTAAAGAATTCTCTTACTTTTTCTTAATCTGAGAATGTATTTTATCATCATTCCTAAAGAATATTTTCTTTAGATATAGAATTCTGGTTTTAACAGTCCTTTAAGCACTTTGAAGATGTTATTCTGCAATCTTCCGGCCTTCATGGTTTCTGGTGAGAAATCCTCAGTCATGTGAGTCATTGTTCCCTTATACATAATGTGTTACTATCTCTGGCTGTTTTCAAGATTTTTCCACTATATTTGTTTTTCAATAGTTTGATTAGATGTGTCTAGGTGTGATTCCATCCTAGTTTATCCTGTTTGCAGAGGTTTGCAGAGCTTCTTGAATCTACAAATATATGTTTTTCACCAAATTTGAGATGTTTCAGTGATTAATTCTTCAAACACTTTGTTTCTGTTCTAAATCTTGCCTCTCTCCACCTGGTGCTCTAACAACAGGATGTTAAGACCTTTTGATCTTGTCTCATAGTCCCTTGAGACATTGCTAATTTTTTTATTACTTTTCTTTCCTTCACATTGAGTTATTTTTACTAATCTGTCTTGAAGTTCACTGACTCCATTCTGCTGTTAAACGCATTCAGTGAGCTTTTTCGTTTCAGATACTATCATTTTCCTTTCTAAAATTTCCATTACATTCTTATTTATATAGTTTCTTATTTCTCTGCTGACCAATCATATCTTTCCATTTGAAGGTGTTTACCTTTATCTTATGGGCATGATTCTACTAGCCACCTTAAAGTATTTGTCTGTTAATTCCAACATCTGGACCATCTCAGGATTTACATCATTGATTGTGTTTTCCCTTTTTAAATGGTCACATTTTCCAGTTCTTTGTGTGTCAAGTAAGTTTGCTTTGTATCATGTATATTTTGAACATTATGCTGTAAAATTCAAAACCCTGTTTAAAAAAAAAAATCTGGGAATGCCTGGGTGGCTCAGTTGTTAAGCATCTGCCTTCAGCTCAGGTCATGATCCCAGGGTCCTGGGATCAAGCCCCACTTCGGGCTCCCTGCTTCTCCCTCTCCCACTCCCCCTGCTTGTGCTCTCTCTCTGTCTCTCTCAAGTAGACAAATAAAGTCTTAAAAAAAAAAAACAAACCCTACAGATTGTTGATTTTGTTTTGTTTTGGTTTGGTTTGGTTTGGTTTGGTTTGGTTTGGTTTTAAAAAACAATCAACCCAGTTGAGTTCAGATCATAATTGCTGTCTTATCTTCTGTTTATGAGATTCCAGGATCAGGTCAATTGTCAAAGCCTTTGTATTACTACATTTAGGTCTGTCCTGGGCACATACAACTCTGGCCAACTCAGGGTTGGTGTTGGTTCACACACAGAATTGGAGGATCTACTTCTCCAACTTTCTCTTCTCCAGAATTAGTTCACTTGCTCACTCCTGGGGCCCCTTTTCTCAGTCTTCTAGCCAAAAGGCATAGTTTCTGTCAGAGTTTTGCTCCACAACAAGGCTTTCTTCAGAAAGGAGGGACATAAAAGGAGGGGAGATGAGGGATGCCTGGATGGCTCAGTTGGTTAAGCAGCTACCTTCAGCTCAGGTCATGATCCCAGGGTCCTGGGATCAAGTCCCACATAGGGCTCTCTGCTCAGCAGGGAACCTGCTTCTCCCTCTGCCTCTGCCTGCCACTTGGCCTGCTTGTGCTCTCTCTCTCTCTCTGACAAATAAATAAATAAAATATTTAAAAAAAAAAAAGAGGGGAGATGAGAAACTCACCTCTGAATCGATCATTCTTCAAGTTTTGACTGCTCTCCTCAATCTGCCTCCTATTACTTTTCAGAGTCCTCAGGTCCTTGCTCCTTTGTCCAGGTTTCAGATGTCATTAGTGGAAGTGGTAGGTTTAGATGGTAAAGTCCATCTCGACTGGGACCAGGACCTAATCTTTTCTTTTGTTTAAGCTATTTTTTAAAAGCACTTCAGATACTGTTGAGGGCTCTAATGTGTCTTTCTTTCATCCCCTTTTCCTCCTTCCATGTCCAGAGAAACCCACAGCCCGAATTTTTGATTTATTGCTCCTGCACATTGTATGCTTTTAGTATGCATATTATCCATAAATATTATACAGTACAGTTTTGTAAGTTTTTAAACTTTGCATAAAATGGCATCATAATATAAATATCTGGTATACAGTCAACTTCCATAAATTTTCCATATTTGCTTAAAAAGAATGTATCTGCTCTACTGTTGAGTGAGTTCCTCACTCAACAATAATGTATGATTATTGTTCAAGATTGTGCATTGTGTTCAAATCTTCTACACTTCTACTAATTTTCTGTCTTATGGTTTTATCAATTACTATGGAAGGTTTGTTACAATCTCTCATTATAAATGTGGAGAAATATTTGTCAATAGTTCCCTGTAATTATGTAAGTTTTTGATATTTATTTTTTTAAGGTGATCTTGTTAGGTGCAATCCAGGTGGATGTATCTTAGTGAACTATTGCTTTAAATTGGTGCAGCCACTCTGGAAAACAGTATGGAGGTTTCTCAAAAAGTTAAAAATAGAGCTACCTTACAATCCAGCAATTGCACTACTAGGTATTTATCCAAAGATTTCAAATGTGATTCGAAGGGGCACCTGTCCCCCAATGTTTAGAGCAGCAATGTCCACAATAGCTGAACTATGGAAAGAGCCTAAATGTCCATCGACAGATGAATGGATAAAGAAGATGTGGCATATGGATCCATTCCATACAATGGAATATTCCTCAGCCATTAAAAAAAAAAAATGAAATCTTACTGTTTTGAATGATGTGGATGGAACTAGAGGGTATTATGCTAATTGAAATAAGTCAATCAGAGAAAGACAATTATATGCTTTCTATCATGTATGGAATTTAAGAAACAGAACAGATGAACAAAGGGGAAGGGAGGGAAAAATAAAAGAAGATGAAATCAGAGAGGGAGACAAATCATAAGAGACTCTTCACTCTAGGAAACAAACTGAGGATTGCTGGAGGGGAAGTGGATGGGGAGATGGGGTAAGTGGGTGATGGGCATTAAGGAGGGCACGTGATGCAATGAGCACTGGGAGTTGTATGCAACTGATGAATCACTAAATTCCACCTTTGACACTAAATAACCCACTATATGTTAATTGGTTTTAAATAAAATTAAATTTTTTAAAAAATGAACTGCTGCTTTTATCATATGTAGTGACTATGTTCCTCCCTAATTGTACTTTTATAATTAAAGACCATTTTGTCTGATATTGGTGTAGCCATACTAGCTTTCTTTTAATTAGCATTCTCCTATCGTGGATTTCCTTATTATTTTATTTGCCGGGAGGTTGGATCTGGGAAAGCTGCGCCCACCTTTGGCTTAACCCCCCGGGTCTCATGTGGGCTTCCCCTCCTAGAGTCCACACCTCTCTAATGGAAGGACCAGTAAAATCACGGGATGCAGCCTTCACTTTTTGTGTCCTAATTTTCAAATAGTCCATGAGGGCCCAGTGCTGTGTTCAGGGCTCCCCAAAAGAAGGAATTTGTCATTGGTAGTTTTTTTTCCAGAGAGCTGGACTGGGCCCCGAGGCCATGCTGGTAAATTTTTTTTTAATTTTTTTTTTAAGATTTTATTCATTTATTTGACAGGGAGAGAGAGCACAAGTAGGCAGAGAAGCAAGCAGAGAGAGAGGGGGAAGCAGGCTCCCTGCTGAGCAGAGAGCCCAATGCGGGGCTCGATCTCAGGATCCTAAGATCAGGACCTGAACCAAAGGCAGAGGTTTTCACCCACTGGGCCGGCCACCCAGGCGCCCCCATGCTGGTAAATTTTCTGCAGACCACTTCTCTGTGGTTCAGTGAAAAGGTTTTCATGTTTTGGGGTAGAATTGGGGCTTCTCTAAACTGTGACTAAAGAGCAAGTGTGAATGAATGTTTTTCGCTTCTTGAGAGATGTTCAGGCCATAACAACAAAAAGAGTTAGTTGTTCTGGACTTTTCTGCATGTCAGGCATTGTAGATGGTGTTTTATGTAGATTATCTCATTTATTCTGAAAACAACCCTAAAGCATATATTCTTATCCCCATTTTTCTGATGAAGAAACTGAGGCTCAAGTGTTTTCAACATGCTTGCAGTGACACAGCAGGCTGACAAAGCCAGGACTGAAACCCAGTAAATCTGACTAATGTCCTTGACCCAGTTTTCTAGATGTGAGTATTTTGTCACTGATCCTGGACATTGAGTCACCTCTAGTGCACACCGTGTCCTGCTTTGGGAGGAATGCTTCCCACTTCTTCATGGTTTGGTGCCCCCACGGACCATTCAGTGGGGAGAGGAGTCAGAGAGGGATTGACAGAGAGCCTCCCTGGTAGGATCTCCCAAGACCGCTTCCTCACACACTTCACTTCCCCCTTCGTGGCTGCTGATGCATTCTTTCCACTCCTTGTTGCCAGGGTCTCCCAAGTGCACTGGCCTGTCTATCTGAATTTGAATTTACTTTGCTCGTTGGTCTTCTCCCCCACCTTTGATCTGGAGTAAACCTAGACCGAACCCTTCTTAATCTTCACAGGCCTAAAATGAGGTGGCATGCCCAGTGGGACCAATATGGCTTCCTTGGGCTCGAGCTGAAGACTGCCTGCTTGACTCTTCCTGCACTGGGAATACCAGACCAGGATGACCACAGCTTTCCTTCAGGGGAGATGGTTTCTCTAAGAGAGAAGGGTATAGATTTGGTGGGAGGAAGAAGGTACTTTAAATGTATCAAGTAACATTTTTGGTAATAACTGAGGAGATACAGCTCTTGCTTCTATCACAGCTTTAGAGAAGAGGTAGTAAAGCTACCTCTTTGTAGAGTTGTCAGAGAAAAAGCCAGTAAAGTCGTCCTCCTGGGCTCCTGGAGCCCTTGCTTCATCTTTGCCAGGCCTCCAATCAAATTCCACCCAAATCCTGTAATTAGTCAAAAGTTCCTACCAGTAAGCCTTGAACAAGTTACAAGGTGGGGACATCAGTCCACTGGAAGGCCCCAAGATAACTTTGAGGAAGGCACTAGGTGTCATAATGGACCCAGAAGAAAGACCACTGGGGCAAGGAGTCTGAGAACTTATAACCCAACCCTATCACCAAGGGTCAACTCGGTTTAGCCTTTGGCAATCCAGCCCCAGCCTGCCCTGCTTATCCACTAGGAGGCTTGGGGGACTTAGAATCTCTTACTTGAACCACATGCCGTCTTTAATGTCCTTCCAACTGGGAAGCATCCGTGATTCACTCAGTCCTTGTAATATCTGTCATTTCATCAACAACATGCGCCAGGCGTATTGATGCGTTATCACTCGGCCCTCCCCCAACAACCCAGTGAGGTCGATTTCATTATCATTCTTTTCAGAAATGGGGACAGTAACTTGCCAAGATGCCAGAGCTGGTTGGGAGGGGGAAGGATTTGGATCAGGGTCTTTCTAACCCCAAAGCGGATAGATACTTTCTTGTCCATCGCTCGGCCTCCGACACTTGACCAGCCTATTCAGCCTGCTGCTCCTCGAAAGAAAGAAAAAGTCACAGATAGGTGGAAACTCTGCCCAGAAAACGGGCACTTCCGGAGCAAAACGGCCATAGTGACGGGCCTTGCAAACAGCATCCTCCATCCAGTAAGTGCAGGGCCATCTCCCATCTAGAAAGAGACTCCCTTTTGTCCACAGAGCCCTACACACAAACAATAACTCGATCACCCAGGAGACCACGGAACAAAGGGAGGGAGAGAGATAGGGACAGAACAGGGTATAAATAAGACGCCGCACGGGCAGAGAGGGACAACTGATTTAAAGGCAGAACTCACCAGGCTCTTTGACGTGCAGGCTTTTAAATTATGCCCACACTCCTTATATGAGGTGTGTACACAAATGAGTCTGTATTTTCAACTACGTCACATGTCCTGTTTTGCAACCAAAAACAATATTTGTGCTTCGTGTCCTGCACTGTGGTGTTTTATACACAGAATCACCTGGCACCGCTCCGGTCCCCAAGATGCAAATTAACGTGTTCAGGGGGATCGGGGAGGGGGGCGTGCAGAGGGGAGGCTGGGGGAGGGGAGCGAGGGAGCTCTGCAGGCCACACTGGGGTGCTGACATTGCTGGGCATGATGGATGCTGCCAGCGCTGTTGCCTAGCAACCCAATACCCTTCAAGAAAATCCAGCAGTCTCGCTGGCTCGCGGAAGCAAGCAGGGCTGGTTCAGCATGGCATTGGGCATGGAGAGATAATAATGGTTTTGTTCCACTTATTAATAATCATTCCTCCTGATTTCCTGTATAGATCGACATACCTGAGGGTACCCAGAGCCGTACACCGGGTTGGGGCTGGAAAAAGCCCAGGGTTTTTAAATTACCTCCAACTGGGCTTCAGAGAGTAGTGGAATTTTACTGGCTGGTCCCATGATGCTCCTTCAATCCCGGGCCCTTTCCACAACATAAAGGCAGATCACAGCGTGACTCACCAGCATACCTCCAGATAGTTGTTTGTCAGCCTTGTCATGAGTCATGCTTTCTTCAGCTTTCTTTTTTCTCAAAACTGAAACACTTGACATTTTCGAGTGGGGCTGGGGGAAGGTTTTTAAAAAAAAAAAAAATTTTTTTTGTCACTCTGTGGTTTTGTGTGCGAGCGTTGGGGGGTGTGGGAAGACGTGAGTAATGGCTGCCCGAACAGGTAAACACGAGTGAGGTCGCCTCCACACCGTCAGTCGCCTGGAAAGCGATCGGAGTCTGAGGAGGCAGTCATTTGTGTCACAGAGGGATGGGAACACCCCTGGGCTACGTCCTAGGAGCGACGATGCCCTGGTCCTCGCTCTGCCTTCCTTCCACCCACTCCTTTCCAGCAACCTGCTGCTCCCCTGCCTCCCCCAAGAAGAAAGAGGTCTGCTTCGTTCTGTGCGGTTTAGATAACAGGACCTTTGGAAGGCTTTAAGAAAAATCCTGCAGGAGTTAACGAGCAACTAGGAAAATTGGGATTTCAGATGAAAAAAAGAGAAGCACAATACCAACACAGAAATTGTGTCAGACCACGCAGATGGCAAGATCCCTGCGTTTGGGTTAATTGGTGAATTCCCTGACTCTGACGTTAATTGGCTGTGTGATGAACTTCTGCTTCTTTTGCATGGCCCAGTAAAGTCTCATCCTCTCTATGAAGTCCTCAGCTTCTTAGACTTACCCACTTAGCACACTGTTTTCTCTCCTAAAATGTGAGCGCCTAAAAGTCAAGCACCCTTTCCTGCATCTCTGTATCACGTTAACCCGGCACCGCGTCAGATCTATAGTAGATGCTCAATGCCTGCTGCCTGTTTGTAGGAGAGACAGAGGAATGAAAGAATTCATTAACCAGTCCAGTAACTACATCCAATTAACCTCGTGGAGCCCCTATTTGCTCACATGCTTAACGAAATGCACTGTCTACTCACAGGAAAGTAACAAGAGTCTAGGAAACGTTTTGAATGTCATACGATGCCAAACCATTATAAAGCATTATTAGAAAAGAAAAGGTAGGGGCGCCTGGGTGTCTCAGTCTGTTAAGTGTCTGCCTTCAGCTCAGGTCATGATCCCAGGATCCTGGGATCGAGCCCTGAATGGGTCTCCCTGCTCCGTGAGGAACCTGTTTCTCCCTCTCCCTCTGCTGCTTCCCCTGCTTGTGTGCTCACTCGGTCTCTCTCTGTTAAAAAAAAAAAAAATCTTAACAACAAAAAAGAAGAAAAGGTAGTGATTACCAAAAGTGTCTCCAAAGTCAGGGATCAAGATCAATTCTACACACAGGTAAACTGGGGAAGGAAAAAGTTTGAGCTGATACAAAATACTTCCTCCATAAGGCTGGGGTAATGCTTGAAATTTCCAAAACATTCGCTGCTTTGGATTAAGACATCGCCGATCCTTGTTAAAAATGTAAATGTTCTCGGGCGCCTTGATGGCTCAGTTGGTTAAGCAACTGCCTTCTGCTCAGGTCATGATCTTGGAGTTCCAGGATCGAGTCCCGCATGAGGCTCCCAGCTCCTCGGGGAGTCTGCTTCTCCCTACGACCTGCTCTTTCTCACTTTCTCTCTCTCTCTCTCTCAAATAAATAAATAAATAAATAAATATGTAAATGTTCTCTTGCAGCAACCACATATTAATCCATTACTAACCTCGAGTACTTCCACTAAACTTATTAAGTCAACTTGCAGAGTGAAAGGGACTTGAGACAGGTAATTACTTTTTACTCTTTATTAGGAAAATGTTTAAACATACCAAACCAGAGGCAATCATATCATAAACCCTTTGTGTTCATAGCTAGCTTCAACAATTATCGTCCTAAAACCAATCTTGTTTCATCTAACACTCTCCCCAAACTGGATTTACTGAAGCAAATCCAAAACCTCTTCATATTTCATGTGCGCATATTTCAGTACAAAGCTCCAAAATAGAAGCACTGTTAACATTATCACAATATCAGTATCATAACAAAAAAAAAAAAAGAAAAGAAAAGAAACAACCTACAACAACAACAACAAAAAAACAGAAAGAAACAATAATTACTTAACATCGCCAAATATCTGGCCAGTAGTTAGCATTCAAATAGCCCCAAGGGAACAGTTCAGTTTTGAGGTAAAAGTAGCGTTAGGCCCAGAATATGGCAGGGACTGGTTCTAGGTCTCCCAGGGGAAGAACAGGCCATGACGTGACTATCATCCGTTTCACTGTTTTGTTTTGTTTTCCAGTTTCACAGCTGCCAAGGGCAATCCACGTAAGGGAAAAGACATGAATGTGTAAGCCAAAATGTGAATTACTCTCCCTATCAGCCAATGACACTCACCAGCTTCCCCCAGCTGTCATAAAAATAGTTAAGAGTTAGGTTTCCTTAACCTGACAATACTAGGACTTGAGTAGCTAATCCCATTGTCAATTTCACATGATTATGGATAAGCCAGTTATACGTGTCTGAGCCTCAGTTTCCTCGTACAATGGAGGCAATAACATGCCGAACCCCACAGGGCTCTTCAGAGAATTAAAGAAGATAATGTATGTAAAGCACTTAGAAAAGCTCCTGGCACAGTAAACCCATAAGGAACATGAACTATTATATTGTTATTCCCCAGTCTCCTTGGAAACCAAAGCTTGGGCAAGCCAATGTTTGATGAAGACCCTAATGGCCTTATCGTGGCTGCTTCCTCTGTTTGACACAACACCGAATCTGAAATATTTTAAGCTAGTGTGCCTCAAAGTGTGCTCTTCAGATCACCTGTATCAACATCATCCCAAAATGATTATTTCAATGTGGATTGCTAAGCCCTCGGCAATTCTTAGGGATGCTAAAGTTTGAGAACTTCTGCCTTAAGTTTGCCCAAATGCTTGTACAGTAACTTTTCCAACCAGAGGAAAAATGCGGTGCCCCAAAGACAGTGCAGTGTGGCAGAAGGGAGCGGGGGCCTGGAATTAGGAGGCCAGCAGTGGAACTTGGCCATCGATTTACCTGTGGAATGGAACTGGTAACATCTTCTTACTGGGGCCACAGAGAGCAACAGATGGGATCCTGAAGATGGGCAAATACTTCCCATTAATTAATCAATCACTGTGTGGTGTTACTTACTTATGTTATTATCCCAATGCCCAGAACCTAAATATAGAATTCCTATTTGGTGCTTCCAAAAGCAGACCATGTGTCCTAATGATGTTCATAACAAAGGACATCATTCATGGCAGCCTCATTCATTCATACATTAATAAATATTTATTGAGTGACAATTCTTTGCCCAGGCACCATGCTGGCATAAACCAGGGGAAAAACAGTCACATTCCCTGTCTTCTAAGCACGTAGAGGACTCTGACGTACCCAAGGACAAAGAACAGACAGGGAAAAACATAAAGCTCACAGAAGTCAAGAGCTAGAAAAAGACCTTCATGGACACAGTTCCTTCAAAGAACTGGTGAGAAGACAGAGATCCAGAGAGGGGACATGGCTCCACATCCCCCAGTGAGAAAGTAGCTAGAAAGGCACTCACTTCTCAGTTCTCGGAACTGCTCCTCCTCTGTTTTACCCTTTCCTGCACCAAGAAAAGCAAAGAAGCAAAACAAATATTGAGTTGTTTTTTCTCTCTGTCATCAGAATGAATCATTTGAGTTGACAGCAACAAAATTCTTCCCACTTAATGCAGTACTATTAATTTTTTTATTTCTCATTTAATTTAAAAGCAGGTTACCAAACAGCATACAGAATGGGATCTCGTTTTTGTAAACAGGGTATCTGTGGCATACACAGAAAAATGGCTGTACAGATCAGAGACTGTCAATAGATATTTCCTAGGGGCTAAGATTATGAACACTTTTTATTTTCTTCTTTATATTCCTGGAACTTACTCAGAATTTTCGTAAATGCTCTACAAGGAACACAAATTACTTGTGTAACAAATAAAAATGTTATTTCAAAAATAACGTTGGGTTCTCTTTTTTCTTTTTTAAGTCCATGTGTTTTGCCTTTTTGAAACTAAATCTCATCTCATGAGAGGTTTCTAGAATCTTTTTGTCCAAATCACCTCCAAAAATTAAATGCAGTCTTCGTTCTCCAACAGAGATGTGGCATAAGAGTCACCTTTTGGGGCACCTGGGTGGCTCAGTGGGTTAAAGCCTCTGCCTTCAGCTCAGGTCATGATCTCAGGGTCCTGGGACTGAGCCCCACATCGGGATCTCTGCTCAGCAAGGAGCCTGTTTCTGCCTTTCTCTGCCTGCCTCTCTGCCTACTTGTGATCTCTCTCTCTGTCAAATAAATAAATAAGGTCTTAAAAAAAAAAAGAGTCACCTATTGCCAGACCTCCTCTAAGATATGCCTTGGATTTATCCAGGCAAAGACTCACTGTGGTCTTGAATTTGGAATGAACTGATCTACAAATATTTCCTGAACCTTAGCAAGTTCAAGGAACTGCACTGTGTCCTGTTCTCAGAGGTCAAAGATGCACAAACCATGATCGGAGTCTTCAAGAAATTTGCGATTTCGCTGAGGTGGGATGACATAAAGATATACAAAGTTTAGTAACAAAATGTGATATTGAACAAAGATGTGATATTGAAAATCACACTGTGTTGGAACAGCAAAGACAATCCATCAGGGAGCCATGGGAGCCAAGTGGCAGACAGGAGATGGAAAGCAATGGGGAGCCACTGAAGTTTTTTTTTTTTTAGCAGGGAGGTAACCTAAGATCTGTGTTTCAAGAAGATTAAGGTCTATAGAATGTACAATCATATTTGAACAGAGGAGGAAAAACAGATGAATGGATAAGGAAGATATGTTCCATATATACAATGGAATATTATGCCTCCATCAGAAAGGATGAATACCCAACTTTTGTATCAACATGGGCAAGACTGGAAGAGATTATGCTAAATGAAATAAGTCAAGCAGAGAGGGTCAATTATCGTATGGTTTCACTTACATGTGGAGAATAAGGAAAAACATGGAAGACATTAGGTGAAGGAAAGAAGGGTGAATTGGGGGAAATTGGAGGGGGAGACGAAGCATGAGAGACTGTGGACTCTGAGAAACAAATTGAGGGTTTTAGGGGGACGGGGGTGGGGGGTTGGATGAGCCTGGTGGTGGGCATTAAAGAGGACACGTATTGCACGGAGCACTGGGTGTGGTGCATAAACAATGAATCTTGGAAACTGAAAAAATAAAATTAAATTTTTTAAAATCTTATGGTTACAATGACTGAATCTTCCAACACACAATAAACGGTTCAACTTCTTGAAAAAAAAGAATCTCTAAGGTCCTTCCCAGCTGTCAAAATTCTTTAGTTCCATGATCCAGGCAAGAGTTGCAGTGGTGAGAAAAGGAACGGTCTTATTCTAGCAGGTGCCTCTTAGAGCTGCTAAGTCATCTTAGGTACCAATAAAATAAGGTCAGATGTTCCCCCTCTTGCACTTATTTTTAACCCTTTGGTTAGCTTTGCAGCAAATATTTGCTTTTCACATTTTTTAATGAGAAATAACTTAAACACCACAAAATCCACCTTCTTAAAATAGACAATTTAGCAGTTTTCTGCATATTCACAAAGTCGTACAAACCTCACCACTAAGTCCAGAACATTTCATCACCTCAAAAAAGAAATCCCATGCCCAGTAGCAGTCACTCCCCACCCATCCCCAGCTCTTAGCGACCACTGCTCTACTTTCTCTCCATTGATTTGCCTTTCTGCAAACATTTCATATAAATGGAATCATGCAATCTGTGGCCTTTTGTGTCTGGTTTCATTCACTTCATTCATTCTGTTATCAATGTCTATCCACACTATAGCATGTATAAGTTTTTCCTTTTTATGGCTGAATAATATTCCATCGTATAGATAGACCACATCTTATCTGTTCATCTATCAATGGACATCTGGGTTTTTTCCACTTTTTGGCAGTGCATTAATGTTATTCTCTTGTTTTTCAAAGGAAAACTTGTCACCGGAGCTTCCACTATTTGAATTTTAAAAGAAGTGGAAATTTGGGATGGAGGGAGGGTGGTCACTCCTGGACAGTGACAAAACCATTTTCATCCACAGTAACTGTTGTAGACATTTGTTCCGATGCCTTTTTCCATAGATACTGCAGGGGTAAACAACATAATTGTATCTCCAGAGAGTGTGTGACTTTAAGTGAAAATTTTTGAGCAGCAAAGCCCATTCCGTGGATTAAAAAATGCCACAGGATTAGGGGATAATCTTTAGCTTTCATGCTCTGCCAATGAGAGAGAATTGAGTTTGTAGATTCCCAGGCATGACGGAAGTAGCGTCTCAGCCTATGTGTGACCTGCTTTTCACTCTATAAACAACCAATTCAGACCCAGGCATTTCAGAGTTTCAGCATTTCTTCTCCTTTTCCCACAGTCCAGGCTGTGAATTTCCTCACTGTATTTTTAGGAGCAGGAAAAACATGAAACATCACTGACCTGTCGATATTCGTGTTACAATATAAGACCCAAGATGACCTTGCCTTTTCCTAAATCAAACTGAATGAAAAATAAGGCCAATAAAACGTTTATTCCATTGACATGAGACCTCTGAGTTCAGACCTTCCTAAGTGCGGGGGGCTGAGGGGAATGGGAAAAAAAGTAAAACTCATCTGTATGTTTTCTTCTTGTCATCCTTTAATAGAATTTCAAATTTATCGTACCAATCAGAAAGAGAGTAGAGAGGTTGAGAGCTTTATCACCAAGGAAAAACATTTACTAAGCCCCTGTTTTGTGCCAAGAAGAGTGAGGAGTTCCATGGTCTCTTGTAATCTAATCTAAGAGAGAAGATCTAGCCATTAAAAATCATCACAGTTTGCCAGTGGCTTGGGGGAGGAGAGAATGGGAAGTAACTACTAATGGGCATGGCATTTCTTGTTGGCCAGATGAAATGTTCTTGAATTAGACAGTGGTGCAACCTCTTGCAATAGTAGCACAACCTCCTGCAGACAATAACTACTGAAATGTACATTTTTAAAGGGTATGCAAATATACGGCATGTGAATTATATCTCAATAAAATAAAAAATGGAAATCATGATCATGATACATCATACTATTAACAAAAAGTAAAAAAAATCTGGCGATAGGGTACAAGATAGGTCTTCTTTCAATCTCGGGTTTGGCTCCCGAGCAAAAACTGTAGTCAATTTCCCTGCATTTGTTAATGCCCTCCCCTGGCTGTTCCCACAGGGCCCAGGTCTCCCCTAGTTCCCAGCTTGTCCTGGTTCAACAGATGCCCCTGTCCACTGGCTCCGAGGAAGTGCTTGTAACTACTTTGCCCCCAAGGATGTGTTTCGAGTGAATGCTGCCTGGCTTACAACGTGATTTGGAAATACGCTGCTGGCTGTGTTTTATGCATTTTATCAAGTGTTTTTAACTTTGTACTAGCTGCAACCATGAAGGGCACAGTTTTAGAAGGTTGAAGTTAAATAATAATTTTACACTAGGAAACATTTAGCTGGGGCCACCTAAGCCAAGCCCCCTGGGTGGTCAATATTCTGGAGCCCTGGGTGAAGTCACATCAGGAGGCTGCTTAGAGGCCATGTGGAGAGTTGGGGGCTGGATAATATCACAGTTGAGCGCATGCACTCTTGGGAACGTGACTGGCCATGTAAGTTTGTACGTGTTAATTAACCTTGCTAGACCTCAGTTTCCTCTTCCCATCAAACAGGGGTGATCGTATCTATAGCTTACCCACAGGTTTTGAATAGATGAGTCTACAGTGCTTGGAGGCGTGTCTGGAGTGCACTCAACAGTTAATCAATGGTGGCCACTATTAGGAATATTACTACTTCTTGGGCTATTGCTGACTGTCCTTAAGGAAGGAAGGTGTTGCCACATCTAACGTCCTTCAGGGAGGCTGGAAACCTGATTGGGCACATTTCGACTGTCATCCCACTTAAACTGTTGCACTCTGAATGAGACAGTGAGGTTATGGATCCTGGGGGAACTCAAGTCAAATTCCATGATGGAACCAACAAACCAGATTTTCACATTCTGACATTTATCAGCTTTAGACTTTAAACTGTTTACGTCCAAGTGCCCACTCCTCACAGGTTCTCAAAGGCTGGTATGGGACTGTCTGTGTCAGAGCCATGTGGGGTGCACTTGTTTAAAATGGGAAATTCCCAGGCCCCACCCAGAACTGGTCCCCCAGAAGGCTCAAGAGAAGAACTCTGCATTTGAAGGAGCTCCTCACAGCTTCTTGGGCATGCTGGAGGGTAAGTGAGAGCCACAGCACTGGATTTGGCTTTGTAACCCAAGTGCCTACTATCAGTGGCAAGCACATGGCAGGTGCTTAAGGCATCTTTGTCTTAATAATAGAAAAAAAAAGACAAAATAAAATTAATGAAAAAATTTAATTCAGTAAAAACCATGAAAAAACAAATGGATGGATAGGTGGATGGATGGATAATGAATGAATAGATGGATGGATGGATGGATGGATGGATGAATGGATGGATGATGGATGATGGATGGATGGATGAGTGGGTGGATAATGAATGAATGAATAGATGGATAATGGATGAATGAGTAGATGGATGGATGAATGGATGGATGATGGATGATGGATGGATGGATGAGTGGGTGGATAATGAATGAATGAATAGATGGATAATGGATGAATGAGTAGATGGATGGATGATGGATGATGGATGGATGGATGGATGATGGATGGATGGATGGATGGATGATGGATGAATGGATGGATGGATGGATGAGTGGGTGGATAATGGGTGAATGAATAGATGGATAATGGATGAATGAGTAGATGGATGGATGGATAGATGATGGATGATGGATGGATGGATAATGGATGAATGAATAGATGGATGATGGATGGATGATGGATGGGTGGATGAATGGGTGGATAAGGATGAATGAATAGATGGATAATGGATGAATGAACAGATGAATGGATGGATGGATGGGTGGATGATAGATAGATGATGGATGGATGATGGATGGATGGATGAGTGGGTGGATAATGGATGAATGAATAGATAAATGGATGGAAGGATAGTTAGATGAATGATAGATGGATGATGGATGTATGCATGCATGCATAGATAGATGAAGCAGCCACATGTTTCGAGTTTCTTTGTTTCTCTTTATCATGTTTTTCCTGAAGAGGAAACCATTAACATTTATGGAGAGAATTTTTCTCAGAGTAAAAGCAACATATGACTGATGCTTAACACTTAGAAAACACAAAAAAGCAAAAGAACAGACAAATAAAAATCACCACTCAGAGGTTACCACCCTCAACACAATTGTGTAGTTCCTTCTGGTCCTTTGTATGATGCATAAACACAGGACTGCTTAACAAAAATATTATCCTATTATATATCCAGTACTCTCTGAGCCTGCTTTTTTTAACTTAACAATGCATTATGAATATTTCCTCAACTCGGGAAATTCTTCCTCACCATAATTTTATATGGCAGCATAGTATTCCATCATAGATATGCTATGATTTATTTCAATCCCATCCAGTCATTGAATGTTAAAGCTCAGTAATTAACTAAAAATGAAATGTATGTGTCGATTTTAATTCACGTCTTCAGGACATCTGTATTTTTCTAAGTTTCACAACTGATTTTAATCAGTAGCCAGAATTGATGACTACTGCCCACAAAAGCCTACTTCTAGAATGTTCTCAGGAAACTTTTGGAGTTAAAACACAAATAAGGAAGATTTCCAGGTCTCAAGAACATTAGCAGATCTGGATTATATAAACTCTGTTGATTCCAGGGTGCACAGTATTGTCACAGATGACAATAGGAAAGTGCAGGTACTATTGTCATTGTCACAAGGGGACCAATTTGATTCAGTGCTGCCAAGATGGCACCAACTTCGTCTCTGATGAACAACCGCTTGGAGAACCACACGGCGATGCTCTGCCAACTGGAATGATTTATTTTTATCATTTCTTTCCCTTTCATTGCTTCAATTAGTTGCCAAGATATGACAGGAGGAGCTTGCTGTCTCTTTGGGGCTTGGATGTAGAAGAAACTCCTATAAATTTAAAGACTCAAAGATTAAAGAAAGCCTGGAGTTTATAAAACGTGCAATTTCGTGCTTTTGACTTTTAAATAAACACCCGAACCAGTTTCTTCTGGACTATAGCAAAGGCAAGGTGATTTTTGAAAGTTGAGAACTGACGCAAAGGGAATTGACAACACACCCCTGAAGGCGGGATCTGTCTCGGTTGCCCTCATTCCCTGCAGCATCTGTCATGATCTAGAGCACAGTGAATGGTTGTTAAACGGATTAATGCTTGAGTGAATGAATGAATGAATGAATGAAGGGATGGTCCTCTATTCCATTTTAAGCCATTCATTAGAGATGGTCTGCACTATTCAGCTTTCCTAAAGATTTGGTGTTAGTCTCCAAAGACCAGCCCACTTGTAACTCCCATATTGCCTAAAAACTCAAAATAGGTAGGGCTTTTATCCATCAATCCTATGCACGGGATCAAAATCCACCGAAATATATCACCAGTCCTATCTCCCTCAAGAGAGGTACTCAGCTAGCAAAATGAAAATCTTCAGGATCCCTTCTGCAAGGCCACGCGAATTCATTGGCTGCCGAAACTGTAGCTGCCTTCAAACCCAGGGTTAGAAGAAGCTTCCTTTTTACTCAAATCACCTCGCCTGTGTAGTTCCCAGCCCCATGGGACTGGCTGTGGCCACTGGGCCCACTGGGGTTCTTCTCCATCTTCCTTGCACTGAACTGCTTGCGCCCAGAACCCCAGCCTAACTTACCAGGAACCTCAAAGCAAGCATTCCTCTCAGGGTGCTTCCTCACTGAGGAAAACAACAAATAACCGCTCCAGCCCCAAGTTTGATCAACACTCTCTTGCGCAGTACCTCCCACTGTGGGAACCAGAAAGATCACAGCTCTCCCCCAGGCAGTTGAGAAGCCCACCGCACCACACGCTCCAGCCCCCTTCCCGCGAGCACATCCCCCTCCAGTGGGCGTGCATTCCCTGCCCCGACTTTTACTTTTGCTTTTACTACAGCCAAATAATTGTGCAAAGAGGAAAAAAAATGGGTAATTCCTCCCCCTTTTTTTATCATATAATTTCCTGTTTCCCACCAAACTGCGACAAAGCCTCTACTGTCCCCACATTTTTATTTGCACCAAATATACATATACCCTTTTTTTCTTTTCTTTTTAAATAAACGGTGTTCAATGGTTTCTTGTTTACAGTATGCCCTGAGAGCCGATGGTTGCTACAGGAAGCCTGAGGGCTGAGGGGGCCCAGGGAAGAGTTGAAGGAACATTAGAAGGGGAGCTTCTATGGGTTCTGAGGCTGCGAGGCTGGGCAGTGGGAACGAACTGGTACCTGTCTGAGCCCCAAAATACACACAGCCAGCAGGAGAGCTTCTCTCAGGGACCGTTTTGTTGGTCAGCCTCATGATACTCTGATTCTTGCTTGCTGCTTGAGCACGGACACTGAGGTCTGAACAAGGAAAGCTCTAGAAAGAAATGAATCCTCGGGCCAGAGGCTGCGTCTGCAACGTGAGGAAATGTCTCCCCCCAGTGTCGGGATGGTTCTTCGGAAACCCAAAGAAGACTAAGCCAGAGCAGTGACCTTGACCACTTCAAGGTGGCACAATTCACAGACCTGGAGGAGAAGGGGAAGAAGGAGGCCAGAGCCCAGTGGGGGGCGGGGCCAGTTCCCCTAGATCCAGTCCTTCTTCTTTCGCCTTCAGATCCTGGTGGTCAGTGCTGCAGACCCCCCAACACAGCTTTCTCCAAAGATTCAAAAAAATCACCAAGCTTTTTTTTTCCTAATGTATTTTATTTTTGTTTCATTTGTAGCAGATGCACCAAACCCTAAAGATAAACAGTTAAGGTCATAGGGTCACAGTACCTGGAATCCCATTGTTTATTTTCCTCAACATCTTTTCTTGTTGAAAGCCTGATCCTTTCCAACCCCAGGTGTGTGGGGGGTGGGGGAGCTCCTGCTGAATGCCAGGACCTCCAGAAAACCCCTCTTTAATAGGGAAATGCCGGAGACCTGTGTAGAAAGCTGCCAGCATCATTTTTCTGTTTTTAGGTTTAAATGGAAAGCTAGGGGCCCCTGGGTGGCTCAGTGGGTTAAAGCCTCTGCCTTCAGCTTAGGTCATGATCTCAGGGTTCTGGGATCGAGCCCCACATCAGGCTCTTCTGTTCAGCAGGGAGCCTGCTTCCCCTCTCTCTCTCTCTGCCTGTCTCTCTGCCTACTTGTGATCTCTCTCTCTCTCTCTCTGTCAAATAAATAAATAAAATATTATAAATAGATAGATAGATAAATAAATGGAAAGCTAGGCTACGGATGAAGTTCAAAAGCTTCTTAGGGCTGCCAGCCGGTGGCCCTTAGAAAGTACGCGGCTTTGGTCTGCTACAAGGGATCCATGCACAGTTTTCAAAAATAAATTTACTGGAGAAGAGGACGAGAGAGAGAGAGAGAGAATTGATGCAGAATTCAATCTAATATAAAGAAAGACAAATAATGCAATTATTTCCCAAGTCCTTTCAGTGTCACAAAATGTGTAGGGGAAAGTTATATTACCATCCTTTGCTCTGAAGATACCAGCCTTGGTAGGCATTTGGCAAAGCTAAAGAAAATGGCCTGAGGCTGGTCGAGTCAATGCTGAAGTGAATCTCAGAAAGAAACCTTGAAGGTGCTCTGTTTCAACTTTGCAGGCTGGTCCTTTATAAAATGTATCCACTTCAAGCCATTCCCCTTCATGTCAGAAACTCAGTGTTACTAGAAGCTAAGACAGTGTATCTTCTCCTTTATGGGGCACATAAGTAAGTGACAAGATCATGACATCTTTTTTTTTTTTTTCCTGATTGTGGTAATGACACATTCTCATTAAAGAAAAATACAAAATATACTTTGTAATTTTTCCCCTCAGTGTCATTAAGTATTTTCCTATGTCAGGAAATGTTTTTTGAAAATCTCATCGTAACAGCTGGGTAATGTTGCACTTTAAAAACCATTCTTTTATGCTAAGAAGTGTTTCCTTTTTTTTTTTTTTTTCCTGCTTTAAAGTGAAACAAAATAGATGAACATAGGGGAAAGGAAAAAAAAGAGAGAGGGAGGGAGGCAAACCATATGAGACTCTTAACTCTAGGAAACAAAGTGAGGGTTGCTGGGGGGGGATGGGTAACTGGAGGATGGGCATTAAGGAGGGCACGTGATGTAATCAGCACTGGGTGTTGAACATAACTGATGAATCACTGGATTCTACTCCTAAAACCATTACACTGGGTGTTAACTAACTAAAATTTAAATAAAAACTTGAAATATTTTTTAAACTGAGTATAGTGAACATTTTGCACATTAACCCTCATTCAGATTTCTGAGTTTCTGGGTCAAAGGGAAAGTCACTTCATTTGTTGAAACATGCAGTTGAGGGTCTCATGACCCCATGCTTTTGTTTTCCATGCCAGCATATGGTGCCTTTGTAGAGGAAATAAAACTGGGGAAAATATTTGTTTTAAATTGAAAGTCAGCATAAAATTTAAAAAGTCGAGATTTGACATTTATGTTTTGCCATCACCATGACCCGGGCCTCTAGCCTTGGGTAAATCCCTTTGATTCTATGGGCCACACCTAAATTAACAATTTTTAAACAATTCAAGGTTATCCAGAGGGGATGTACTATAAAAGCAGTATGCTAAGTCTTTTCCTTTCTTCTAGGGAATAACAATTTTTTTTTCCTTTCCAAATTCTCTGTTCTTGCATAGCAGAAATTATGGCAGTCACACAGCTGGCAAACTGCCGGCTGATTGCCCACGAGGGTTTGCATCTGGGACCCTGGTCTGTCACTGCAGTGTTTTGCCTGTGGTGAGAGTCTAGCAGACACCCATCAATCCAAGAGCAGGTGGAAGGGATGTTGAAACGCAAAGACATCAGGCTTCAGGGCTTCTTCTGTGTTTCTCCCATACTCCAAATCACCAAGATGTAAGCAGTATACACTGGCATCAGAATCCTGTACTCAGAAATACATCCTGAGACCCAGGACTGTCTTTTCCTCCATGAGATGCCTGAACAGGATCCAAGAAGTTTCCACACCTACAAAGTGGGGGAGGACCAGACTACCTACATCTTAGAGTTTTTCCGAGACTCAATGTAAAAATGAAACCATATATGTGGTTTAAATAAACCCTAAAATGCAAGTAATCGCATTAAAGAAACCATTAAATAAATTAATCTTTAGATAACTCTAAAATTCAGATAATCACAAACTATGGCCACATCCAAGGGGCTGGAGAGCATTGGAGATAAATATTAAGAAAGTAGAGGGCATCTCCCTGCTGTTATGCAACCTTACAGTTTACTTATAATGATCAGTACAATAGAGATTCTAAAATTTTCCAAGTATGTTCGGCCCCAGAACTTTTGATTTGTATTATATCTAATAATACCCACACATTAGGAAACACGGGTTTAGGGGTTTGATTTCACATAGAATGTAGGGTGTATGAAGGCAAGCACTTTGTCTTGTACCCCAATGTATCTTCAGGGCATAGAAGATTGGGTGTACATAATAGGACTCAATAAATTTATATTCATTGCATAATGAATATACTTTCCATTAAGCTAATTTGAAAATAGTCTCTGAAAATAGTTTGCATAGTGAAGTGAAACATGGGTTTTTATGCTCCGCTAGTAAAAGTGTAAATAGGTTAAGACTTTTGAAAAGCAGAAAGTATGGTGAAAAGCAGCCTGGTGAAGAAATTTTTCTTTTTTTTTTTTAAGACTTTATTTATTTATTTGACAGAGAGAGATCACAAGTAGGCAGAGAGGTAGGCAGAGAGAGAGGGGGAAGCAGGCTCCCTGCTGAGCAGAGAGCCCACTGCGGGGCTTGATCCCAGGACCCTGAGATCATGACCTGAGATCATGACCTGAGCTGAAGGCAGAGGCTTTAACCCACTGAGCCACCCAGGTGCCCCTGGTGAAGAACTTTTAAAGTGCTCCTACCCTCTCACCAAGTTGTGCTGCTTCTGGAAATTTATTTGGATGTCATTCTAAGTATGAAAAAAAAAAAAGTTTGCATTTAAGTTGCTCAGGAGATGTAGTATTGTTTAAAATGGAAAAAAAAACAACACCTGAAAATGATCTGAATTATGTTCAAAAATCATTGAATAATTAAGATACAGAATATTCACTTGATGAGTTATTCTATAGCCATAATATGCTTATAAAAATTATATAACTTAGAAATATTCTTATATTGTAAGCATGTATTCACAAACCACAAATAATGTAGAATCCCTTTTTTCTTGAATTAAGGAAAAAAGGCAAGAAACTAAATTATATATGAATTGCAATCCATATATATAATAAATGAATATATACATATATGTAAAAAAATGCAGAAAATTGAGTGCTACTCTGTCAGGCAATTGTTTTAAATACTTTACATACATCTAACTTCTTTATTTTCCTAATAATCTATAAGGCAGTTACAATTATAATACTCCTTATAATACTGGAAAAATGCTGGGAGATAACATACCCAAATATTGAGAACAGCTGCCCCTGAGTGATAGAAAAGACAGCAGTTACACTCCTTGCACTTTCCTGCATTTTTACAAGTTTTTCGTAATGATGAGAAAACTGCACTCTAAAAGGGTAAATTAATGAATTAATCTGTGTTCCTATAATATATCTGAGCAGGAAAAAACTTTTTAATTGCCCACAAGACCTCCTTATTTCAACCAGGGAACTCCCACCCGTGCTCTACTCGCCAGGTCTCTCCTATACAGAAGAGAAAAATAAGAGTAAGCTCCATTTAGGATGAAATAGGTTGCAAATCGGCTGTTTCATGAATGCAGAGAAACTGGGCAGGGCTAGTGCTGGGTTTTCAGTTTCAATGTCACATTTGCTCAGACCTCAAGAGAATCTCGGATAATCACTCTGCCCCACCCAGAATCAAGAATTTAGTCACCAGAATCTCACATGCCCTCACAAACCAACGAGTCAGAGGGGATAAGGGTGTGGAGGTAGAGAAGCAGTCAGGGCCCAGACACTGAACAAAAAGAATCCGCAAGGGCAGCGGGAAGGTTCATTTCTTTTTAAATAGCGCGAGGAACTGTCCTTGATACACCCTTTATACACCCTTTGGAGCGGGAGAAAGAAGGGGTAAAAGACGCTAATAAAGCTAGTAATGAATGTGAAATTGACCACATGCTACCTATTTATCTAAATGGCAATTTAAAAACTAGGGACAATAAATCCATCCTACAGTAAGGGCCATTTAGTAACTCAAGGATTTCATCTCGGGGCGCTGTCCGAGCCCACTAGCTCAACGGGCCCAATCCACTTCTGAAGACCACAAATCCCAGCCTGACGGCGATCCCTGCGCATGCGGCCTGACGACCTACGCCTACATTTCCCAGCGGGCCGGGCGGCTACGCTGACGCACGCGTGCGCCCTTGCGTCTCTCCCTCTAACTCGGGTTTGACCTACAGCTTCCCGGAGAAGATGGCTACCCCAGCAGTGTCCGGCTTGTCCCGGCAGGTGAGAGAACGGAGGTCCTGAAAACTAGCGAGACGATCCCTCCTAGGGGGAAACGTGCCAGGTCTCTAAGGGCTACGGAGTGAGGCCACCGCTGGGGAAGCGTGGCCGCCGTTCAGCGTTGCGGGGCCCTGCGAGTGGGGAAGACGCAAAGCGGCTCAGGCGGCTTTGCCTCCCCTCTGTGGACGCCCGCGGGGCAGGTGGTGCAGGGTGACGCGTGCCTAACCTTGGCGACCCCCTAGCACAGCCCCGGGAAGCAGGCAGCGTGAGGAGCAAGGGAGAGGGGGGCCGCGAGGAAAGGACAGGGCCTGCCCCCGAGTCATTTAACTTCTGTCGTTGTGCTTAAACCTGTCAGGGGTCACCAATAATGCTGAGGATTCTTTGCAAAGCTCATTTCACTTTTTTATAAAGAAAATGAGGCGGGAAGGTTTAAATGACTGGTCTTTGGTAGCTCAGCCAGTAAGGGGTAGGTAGAGCTGAGCTTCGAACCCAGAGAGCCACACAGAAGATGGAGTTGGAAAGAAAATTCGTGTTCTTTATATAAACTATATATCAACACTATGCTTTGCATGTCATGACACCTTGCAGCTTAGGTAAGTTTTCTGTAAGTGATAAAGTCTTTTAATCCCCACAACCAGTTGGTATAGTACACAACAGAACTGAAAGTATCTGAAGGTGACCCGTGCTTTTGTAGATTTTTTAAACAATGGGTTTCGACTCTGTTTGTTGGTAGACAAGATACCTTATCTCTTTCTCAGAGCCAGGACCTGTGCTCACTTCAGAGTGCTGCAGTACTCTGGATTAATCTTTATTTTCCTATAGCAATTGAATTCTAAGAAAGTACATCTCTTGGACATCGTGATTGCAATCTTCCCACTTTTTATTAAAATCCTTGCTCACGGGTGGTAACATAAATGCCAAAAACCTTGTGTTTTTTTGAAACCTGTATTTCAGTCAGATTTGTGTTTGCTCTCTTACACTGTTGTGCTAGCCTTACCCTGTTCCTAGCAAATGAAGGAGTTAGTGGGAAAGCAAATTTCCCAGGCAACTAGGGATGCTTTTCAGTGGGGAAATTTACTCCTAGGTAATAAAGAGTAGCTCATATAACCTATGTGATGATACTCAGAAAATGATCATTTAAAATGTTTTATTATTGTTTTAAAGGTGCGATGCTTTAGTACTACTGTGGTCAGGCCATTTTCCAAGCTCGTGCGGGTATGTCAACTTTTGTATTTGTAATTAACTGTAAAATAGATAAAAGTGTGTGAGTCAAACAGCAGTACAGTTAGGGCGTAGATTTTTGTATAAGTACTACCTAAAACTTTCTGCATGATTTGTGGTTTCCAAAATGTGATGTGTGCGTTGGGGTAGAGAATGGAATAAATTGAATGCCTGGTGTATAACAGGCCCATGCATTACCTTTGTGAGAATTTCTCAAAACTCCATTACAGTGATGGAAAGTAGCTGGTATTCCCATTTACAAAAGAGGAAACAAGACTCTGGGAAAACCTGCCTAAGGTTACTCAGCTTGGTCTTAGAGCTGGACTGGAACTAAATCTTTCTCATTCAAAGCCTAAACTTTCCCCACTACGACCATAAAGCACCGCCAAGCATATGTAGTCATATATTGATGATGGTGTGTGGGAAAAAGCCTACAGCGTCTTGTGGAAAATCGTACAAGCATCAGGCACTAAGTAAGTTGCTAAAGAGCCCTATTAAATTGAACGTGGATGAGGAGGCACTGTAGGGGAATTTATAATGTTACTATGAAATATATAAAAATATACTTGTATGTGTTTCATAAATACCTGTTTTCTTGGCTCTAATGTGCAAAACTGGCTTCTATCAGTGTTTAAAATCTTCAGTACTTGGAACTGATTAGTTAGTAAGTTCCAAGGACGCATAAGTTCATCTCAGAATTAACGTAACTGATTTATATAGTTAGAGCTGAAAGGGACACCTTGTTTCCTCAGCACCTTGTTTTAAGATGAAAAATCTGAAAGCTCAAAGATTGAGTGACCTCGCCAAGGAAACAGCCCAGATTTGTTTTGAGAACTGTCATTCCGGATAGCTCTTTGATGACCTGTTTAAGCTGTTCTGTGCTATAAGTGATGTCATTTTTTTAATAAAATATTTAATGCTCCTATGGGCAATATGTTGTTGTCTGAACTGATTTTCCTTTATTCTTCCTCCCCCTACCCCATCCTTTTTTAAAGCCACCTGTTCAGATGTATGGTATCGAAGGTCGCTATGCCACTGCTCTTTATTCTGCTGCATCTAAACAGAATAAACTGGAACAAGTAGAGAAAGAATTGTTGAGAGTAGCGGTAAGTAGCTTTTCTATTCATCACTTACTAAATTTCCATTGTATGTTTTTTGCTTTATTTGGCCATGTATCCCTAATGAGGTATATCGTAAGAGAAAATTACAAAAAAAAACAACAAACAGGTTTTCTGTAATCATGTTGATAGTGATAGTAGTGGGTCTTATTATTCTGAACCTATTGTATAATAGGTACAGGCAGATACATATCAAGGATATTAATATGATTAATATCAAGATTTGGGGCTAAAAGAAGAAATAGAAGTCCCCTTTGAAAATCTGTGTTTGTATTTTGGGTATTTCCAAAATAGTCTTTAGAAAATGTATTATAATTTTCTTTACTAGGAATTTATTTTCTTTCTTTCTTTCTTTTTTTTTAAAGATTTTATTTATTTATTTATTTGACAGAGAGAGAGAGAGATCACAAGTAGGCAGAGAGGCAGGCAGAGAGAGAGGGGGAAGCAGGCTCCCCGCTGAGCATAGAGCCAGATGCGGGGCTCGATCCCAGGACCCTGAGATCATGACCTGAGCCAAAGGCAGAGACTTTAACCCACTGAGCCATCCAGGCGCCCCGGAATTTATTTTCTTTATGAAGCCTTTCCTTAGTTTCAATTTTTATTTTATTCCCAAGATGTGAGAGGAAAATGGCCCAAGCAGAGCACACCAGGCAGCAAAATTAGGAAAGGTGTATGGGCTCCATAATGAGAATAGAGAACTGACAAAGATCATGAAGCTTACAGGGGAAAGTTTGTGTTTCCATTTTTTTAACATAAAAGGAGTAATTAATTGAATCAACAGAAGTCTATGTAAATTAAAAAGGAAAATCTCTGCTGTAATTTTAACTCCATTTTCTTTCTTTTTTATTTATTTATTTATTCATTCATTCATTCATTCATTCATTTATTTATTTAAGAGAGAGAGACTGAGAATGAGAGGGGAGAAGGTCAGAGGGAGAAGCAGACTTCCCGCAGAGCCGGGAGTCCGATATGGGACTCGATCCCGGGACTCCGGGATCATGACCTGAGCCGAAGGCAGTCGCTTAACCAACTGAGCCACCCAGGCGCCCCATTAACTCCATTTTCTAGTTAACAAGTTCCTGCCCATTTTGTTGATTCCCCTTCTCTTTTTGCTTTGTAGTTGCCACCTCCAACAGTAAGTTCTGGATTTTTTTTTTTGTGAGTAAGTTCTGGATTAAAAAAGGAGAGTCTAGTATATACTTCCTCCAGGAAAATTTTTGCTCTTTTTTGGTTTTATGTTTTAAGAAGTTCTTGTATTTTTTCATCTACTTATTTTTTTAAAAAAGATTTTATTTGTTTGTTTGACAGAGAGGGGTCACAAGCAGGGGGAGGAGGAGAGGAGGAAGCAGGCTTCCCACAGAGCGGGGAGCCCGATGCGGGGCTCGATCCCAGGACCCTGGGATCATGACCTGAGTCGAAGGCAGGCGCTTAATGACTGAGCCACCCAGGCGCCCCTCATCTACTTATTTTTAAAGATTTTTTTATCTTACTGTTCGGGAGAGAAATCCCTCACAGGCTAGTCATATAGGGTAATACTTACATATTTTGTTCATTTTTCATTTTAAGCCTTTTATCAGAACTTTTGTCCTAGCAGGCAATACTATTAGCTCTCTAGTCCTTTCTTTGTCCAGTTATTTCTACAGGTAATGCTAGCGGACTTAGTTGGTGTGATTATGGTCCACACAGAACCAACAGCCTTACTGTAGGAGACGCTTGGGAGGAGCAGGCAGGATCACATATGGGCATTTTGGGAGGTGGTAATTATTGCCTGCTCCTTGTCGTTTACGCCCATTTTAAATCTGAACAGTGGTGTTCATGGTGGAGAGCATGACCTGGGTTGCGGCCATTAGAATGGGATTTGACTAAAATCTGGAAATCAGTTAAGATTGGAGACCTAGGAAGGAGGCAGTTACCGTAAGATGCTATAAAACATCAGCAGTGTTTTGGTACTGGGAGGAAAGTGTGATGCTATACAGGTACCATGAGCTGCCCACTGGGTGATGCAGCAGAAAAATAAGAAACATGAAAGACTGCATTCCCCTAACCCCAGAATGCTTTTTCATTCGTGTAGTTCAGCAATTTTTAGGAAAAAATATTGTTTCTATGGAGCCACTCAAATTGAAGTTTTAGCCCGACAAGCAGCCTGGATTAGAGACAGAATTCTGGCCAGAAGCCTGGGAGAAGGGGCTACCGGAGGTATTTAACTGAAAGGTGTCCAAATGGAAACAGCCATTGGTTCGTTGACCTCTGGCCTGATACTGAGGGGTATCAGTACCCCTCAAGGTGCTGGAAGCTACCCTGCGTCACTGAAAACAGACATTTATGAATTAATAGAATGGAGACACGTGGGGTCTCTCCTGGTAGCTGCACTCCCACTGTTCGCCCGCTCTCCCTCCCAGCCTGAATGAGGCCGCTCTGAAAACACCAGAGGTCTCTCACGAGACTCTGGAACAGGCGGAACAGAGTCAGGATCAGTCTGGAGATGGAGAGGCCCCCAGAAAGGGTATGACAAGGACACCTCCTTTGCCGTCACAGCACCTTTTTAGGTCTGCACATGAGTGTTGGCATCACTGGCCTCCTCGTAGTATGTGAAAATCTCGGGTATTACCTGTATTAAATATATTAACATATGCAGGTCATTGAGTCTTTTGGCTGCTTAGTTTTTTTATTTCTCTTGAAAAGCAAAAATAAATTTAAGAAACTTTATATAAAGTGTTTTTAAATTTTTTTCAAGAAATTCCATTATATCCTGGGTAAAATCAAGGTATGGTGTATTCTCAAAACCAATGAAAATTACTTGATTCTAAATATCTCTTCATATGTGCTTGAGTGCTGATTTAATTAATGAAATGCATGGTTCATAAGAAAGTTTGTTGTGGCAGCTAAGATCATTTATGCTTTGAAGAGTTTAAGAAATTATTTTTGGTACTTTCAGCAAATCTTGAAGGAACCCAAAATGGCTGCTTCCGTTATGAATCCCTATGTAAAGCGTTCCGTGAAAATGAAAAGCCTAAATGACATAAGCGCAAAAGAGAGGTTCTCTCCTCTCACATCCAACCTGATCAGTAAGTATTAGATCTTTTCCTCTGAAGTCAGTGAAAATCTTGCTACTGGAAAGGTGGTCCATGGACCAGGAGGATCAGCATCACATGCCTTTGGCAGTGAAGAGTCTCGGGATTTAGCCACCCTGCTAAATCAGAATCTGCATCTTAATTAGGTCCCCAAGTGAATTGTTTGTGCAGTAGAGTTTGAGGAGCACTGTCCAGAGCGTATCAATATGCAAGAAAGTAATTGCAGTCAGTACTTCCGGCCCGTGGAGAAAACCAGTGGGATTCATACCAAGAAAATGGTTTGTCGCCAGTGGTTGTACCTCCGTCCTTAAGACGTGTGTATTCTTTGGTGCATTCAGCTTGCTTTTGAAGTCCCTTGGTCAACCAGAGCTCAAAGAAATTGTGTTCATTTCATCATCTTTGAATGTAGATCTGTGTTAGTTTGAGGTTAGATTGCACCCAGAAATAAGAGAGCCACTTTGCAGGCTGTGATGAAGACAACTGCTGCAGACCTGAGACCCCCCACACCCAGCTTACTGATTTAGATGTGAGCCGCTGCTACTTCCTTTCAACACTGAATATACTTTTTAGATAACAAGTTGCATCTTAACTCACGTTCTTAAGGAAGTCGACTAGGGTATTTTAAGGCTACAAATCTAAGTTTGCTTTTGAGGTGAATATAATACCTCATGAATAACCTGTTTCAAGTGAGTTTCATCTTCCTGAGACACCTTCCCTCTCTCAGATTTGCTTGCTGAGAACGGTCGCTTGGACAATACCCCTGGAGTCATTTCTGCCTTTTCGACCATGATGAGCGTCCACCGTGGAGAAGTACCGTGCACAGTGACCACTGCATCTGTAAGTGACAGCCTGTTGCCGCTAGGGTTGCTTTGACATGGCATGAGTCACATTTTGCATAATGAACAGAAAAAAACAGGCTGAAGTCCAGGAATTGGTAAAGGTGACGTGTCCCTTAGGAGGTTTGCTTCAGTTCTTAAAACAGTTCTGCTCCGGAAGGACCACTCACCTACCCGGTGACTACTCAGAAGGACCAGACTGGGTTAAAATGCGTTAGGAAGTAGTGGTTATTTACCTTTCCAGGTCTGAGTTATTTTGTAAATACCTTATTAAGTAAGATCTTGAAACTAGAGTGTCTTAATTTTCCGTGGCGGTGAGTGGGAGCATAGGGCACATGGGCTCTTTGATCTTGTTGTGTTGCTGAGATGGGCTATAATAATAGACACCATTCTTTTTTTTTTTTGAAACCTACTGTATGGTAGGTACTTTATAATTTATTATTAGCAGAGTTCCATGTGAGGTAGAATTATGCTTATTTTATAGATAAGGAAGCCCAAGGAAATTATGTGGCTTGCCCAAGGTGACAAAACATGGAATCAGATTTGAACATAGCCCTCTCCCTCAGAAGTGCATGTTCCTTAAGCTACACTACGTCCCCAGAATTAATTTTGTTGGTGTCTTAAATACCTATTTCCTTCCTACTGCAACTCAGTCGCTACAGGAAAACCGTCTGGGGGGCTTACTTATCAGTAGAGGATGGTAGATTGGCCTGGAGTACGCAGCACCTAACCTTGTCTAATATTTCTGGTATTTAAAAGATACTCTGACTCCAAAAGAGCGCAATTTCAAAGAGACATTTTAGCACATAGTAACGTTTGCACACTTGGAGCTGAGTAGTTGGTACCACGGAAGCGTGAAAATGGAAGCACGGAACTGGCCGAGAATTGTCGCAGCTCAGGCCTTTGTCCCAGCCCGCTGGGACTGCAGCAGCTCTCCCCAGCGGGAGCCCGGAGCAGGGGTCCCGCCGTCCCCATGGCTAAGCCCTGGTACAGGTCACTCAGAGATTACAAGGACATGATTTTTTTTTTTTAAGGGTGCATATGTTTGTAAAAGTTTCTTAGAAACAACTGTTGTTAATGCTTTTGATGTTGAACCTTCTTGGGTAAATAAGTTTCCACTCTTTGAAAACAAAACAAAAAAATTTACTCCTTGATGAATGACTAAGGGCACAGACTATAGAAGTAGACTGATTGCGAACGTTGGAGCCAGTGGGACGTTAGGTGAGTTTCTTAACCGCTCCGGACGTCCGCGCCGTCACTCGGAAAACGAGAGTAAGAGCCGCTAGCGGCGCGAGTCCTGGACTCCCGGAGGTGGTGGGTGTAAAATGCCCGGCACCTGGCATGCGTCTCGGTGGAAGGTGTGCACATACTTCCAAGTTGTCTAACCTCGGAGGCCCGGCAAATAATGCTTTGATTAAACACCAATAGACTTGGGACTCCTGGGTGGCTCAGTCAGTTAAGCATCCGGCTCTTGATTTCAGCCCGGGTCATGATCTCAGGCTTCGGTTCCATGCTTAGCTCTGCTTGTCCCTCTTCCTCTACATCCCCCCCCCGACACACACAGGCGCGCGTGCTCTCTCTCTCCCTCTCTCTCAAATAAATAAATAAAATCCTAAAAAACAAAACACTGTACATTTTTACAACACCACCCCTGACAAGAGACGTTGGATCTTTGCAAAGACGGAACGCTTTCCTGCTAGCTTTTGGACTCCTGGATGTGGGGGGTAGGGAGCTGAGATTCGTGACAGGTGGGAGGCCTCTCCTCCAGCCTGACTCCTCCAGGAGGAAGAGTGGGCTCACGAGGTGCAAACAGGCTGCACGGCCGGGTGCTCGCTCTGTCAGAGTAGAGGACAGAGCTGGCCCCCAGCGCTCTCGGGGGCTCCGAGAGGGCAGGGGCATGCCTCTAGAGCTCCTGCTAACGGCGGGGCTTTGGGGCTCTAGGACCAGGTTAAACTGCAGCTTTCCATCCGGGGAAGTAGTAGCCTCGTGCCAGGCCCTCAGGGCTGCACAGAGGAGAGGCCCGTGTCCTCAGGTATCACGTCAGGGTTTTCCCCTTGCCCAGGTCTGGGCGGTACCGCTAGTCCTGGGCAGCAGAGACCGGGAGGGAGTGACGCTCACGGGGATCCGGCTGCTCCCCGGGGGCTCCCCAGCCGCTCCACACGGGGATTCACCAGGCCGGTCTTGGCATGTGCCAGGGAGATTTGCAGCCTTGTCTTTTACTGTGGAAAGTTTCTGTTGTGCTTTATTTAAATTTAAAGGATGGTTTTGTCCCTTTTTAGCCTTTAGATGAAGCCACTCTTACTGAATTGAAAACAGTCCTGAAGAGCTTCCTAAGTAAAGGCCAAGTCTTGAAATTGGAAGTTAAGGTAGGTTTTTACTTATGTTTGGTATCTCAGGTTGTCTGGCACTATCAAGTGGCTATAGAAAGGGAAAAATTAAATCTGATGATCTACTCAATTGCTTGTAGTAGAAATTTTACTTTTTCGACTTAAATGATTACGGATTCCATGCACAATTTGACTTCTGCTTTTCCCTAGATGTAATTATAACACCTTAGTTTGTGCAGCATGTAGACTTTTCAAAAGCACTTTTCATCTTTCTGTTCGATCAATGAAATGTTGGTGCTTTTTCACATTTCCAACCTGTTTTCTTTTCTAGACCGATCCATCAATCATGGGCGGAATGATTGTCCGTATTGGAGAGCGATACGCTGATATGTCTGCGAAAACCAAGATTCAGAAGCTGAGCAGGGCTATGCGGGAGGTTTTCTGAAAGTGTTGATTTTCTGTCAGTGAAAATTCCTAAACTTGGAGCAACAATAAAATGCTTCCTGAACAGAACATACTGTTTACTTTTTTTTCATGGAAATAACGGGAGCCTTATTTTTATATCTTTCTTTCAGAATCCCCTTAGTTGAAAGGTTAAAAGGCCCATTGTTTAGAGATTTTAGTTTGTGTAGATCATTCTTAGGAATTTATGGAAGCTTGTGTCATTAGGAAAAACAGTTAAGGGGCATCTGGCTCAGTTAGTTAAGCATCTGCCTTCGGCTCAGATCATGATCTCATGGTCCTGGGATCGAGCCCCGCATCGGCCCCTGGCTCGGTGGGGAGTCTGCTTCTCCCTCTCCCTCTGCCTTTGCCCCCTGCTTGTGCTCTGTCTCTCTCTCTCTCTCTCAAATGAATAAATAAAATCCTAGCCAAAAGAAAAAGAGAAACAGCTAACATTTATCGAGGCCTTTTATGGCAGGCACTATTAAGTTCTTAATGTATCTTACCTTACCTCGTGTCATTGGCCTCTGAGCCCAGAGCCTGGGCAGCGGCTGACCCTGCAGGTGGAGTTAAGGTGCCAGCAGACCCGGCCAGTTTCCGTCCTGGAGTTTGCACTGCCCATCCCCGGAGACACTGGAAGCGGGCCCCAGGGCCAGTCAGGGCATGGGCACCACGCTCTCCATGCTTCACAGCTTCTGCCGAGCGCCTGCTGCTGTCCTCGGTCCCGCGTCTGTCTGGTGGATTGGGTCTGTACGAGGTACTTGAGACAGGGCCAGCTGCACTCATCTGATGGCTCTAACAAGTACCTAAGTCCCGTGCATCTTGTTTTGGCCCCGAAGTGATTCATCTGTAACACGTATTATTCTGTTAACTATAAAGGCATTAATGCTTTCTGTAAAGGCTTTCAGATTCTCACCAAAAAGAGGTCTTCATTCTAGAATCTACTAGAAGAACGCCATTCATCTGCTATTAGGCATTCATTCCCTCAATCCCACTGGGAGCAGAGGGCCAGATGAGAGCTGGGCACTCAGCAAAAGCAGCCAGAATAGTAATCCCAGCCCCTGTGAATGGCCTCAACCAAGCAGTGGCCAGGACATTTGGCCCGGAGTAGGAAATCGGGATCTCTCCCACTGGAAGCCGCTGCTCGCTGAAAAGTTCAGCCCATTGTTGCTGCCGATTCTCCAAGGGCTTTCCAGCCAACCAGCAGGCCGGCGCGACAACTGTTAGTGGAGTCCTGTTTCCAGAAGCTGGGACCCAACACAAGGTGATAACTTGTGCTACTCTGATGATAGTTAACCTGACAGGGTTCCCTGAAAGGATTCCTCCGAGACTTCCCTGTTCCACGGGCGGCCACCATCACATTTCGTCCTGCGGGACTAGAACCTTTCCCTGGTACGCGCCAGGCACAGCAATTTTCACTATGCTCACACCACCAGAAAGTTCCACCTATAAGGGGATAGGACACCATCTACAGTCAAGCTCATGATGTAGACTTCGGCTGCTCTGCACCCTGGGACGGTAGCCGGGTGGCTGGGAACATGTCCTGGGACCACCCAAGGGGCGTGTGTGCAACCCTGCTCTGCTGCTCCCAGCCTCGGGGGCACCCCGGCTTCTCCAAGCCTCGGTCTCCTCCCCTGTAGATGGGAGCAACAGCGCCCACTTCCAGACTCGCTGCAAGAGGGAAGCAAGGCGATGAAGAATTTAGTAGAGCGCCTCGGAGACGTGAAGATGTCAGTAAGCATTAATTACTGGCTCCACCACCTCTGACTTCCCTGGGTCACCTGACTCCAAGGATCGACTGATGAAAGGGCACCCACCGGACTCACGGTCACGTGACAGAGTTCGTCTGCTACTGCCTGTGGACGTCGCAGGACCTCAAGGGGCTTGTCCAGCTCTCCTGGTTCCTAATAGAGCGTTAGGATGACTCTTGCTCCATCCGTCCTCCAGGGAGGCCTCTCCCCAGTACAATACCCTTGATCCTGGCATCTCCCCCCACCCCCCATAGAGGATGCAGCTTCAGAGGCCGCTTCACATATCTTACAATTTATAACGATCTTGTGATACAGGCGGGATAGACATCGCCCTACTTCCAAACGAGGACAGAGGTTGAGGGACCCCGGGGTGTGCTCGGTGTCACAGGCTTCACCAGCTGGTGGATCAAAGTGCCCAAGCGCAGGTCTCTCGCCCCCATTCCCTGGGGTCCACCGTGGCCCTGACCGCACCCTGGCACGTGGCCTTCCATCGCTGGCGCCAACAGGCAGAGCGCATCTTAGTTGAGTCCCTGTGTCCCTTCCCACTTTGTCCCTAAGATTCGCTTGATTCTCCCCTTCATGCAGGTCAGATCCTCCCTACATTTTCCCTCCTGTTGGCCTTCTAGACACCAGCTGTCTCAGGAGCCTGTTCCTCGGTCACCGTCCAAGAGGGTTTGGACAGCAAACTGATTCCCTTCCTGGAGCTACCCCCGGGTGGGCAGAGGCAGGACGACTGCAGCTCGGAAGTCCTGCAGGCACGATGTGGCCTGCGGCCATCCTGCACCCTCGTGCTGGGACCAACGTGCCCTCCAGCTGGCTCGACACTGCCCTCCCGGCCATCACGCCCGTCTGAAACTCTGGCTTCCTCCTGGCCAGCCAGCTGCATAATCACCTGACAACTGATAGAGACCCCGTTGGGGCCTCTCGGTACCATCCCAGAAGCCAGGAGTGCCCAGACTGCTGGTTGGCACCCAACTTTTAGCTGGGCATAGGGCCACCCAGCTGGGGACTACATTTACTAGTGTCCCGTGCAGTCCCTGACCCAGGAATGAAGTCCCAGCAAACAAGCGAGGGGAAGAAATGATGTATGGATCTTCCTGGATCAACCTCAAGAGGAAGCAGCGTGTGCAGTCCTCCTAGGAGGTCCCCTTTCCCTCTGGCTACTTGCAGACGACAAGGTGGGAGCTGGAGTGACGCCACTCCAAGGTAGAGCCTAGGGATCTCAAGGGCGGGGCCGCCCCACCCGGCCAGACCTTGGACCTCTGGCTCATTCGCGAGAGGGCGAAATAAACCTCTCTTGTTGAAGCCATGGGATGTCGGGTTCAAGTGCGGGCAGCTGAGTCTGCAGCCTGACCAATACTCCAAGTGCCCCCGAGAGCCCGTCCCAGCCTGCCTCCTGACTGCAGCCAGCCCCACAGGGCACGAGACAGAGCAGATCACAGAAATCACTGTAAAACCACAAGCTTCTAAGCCATGTGGCAGCTGATGGACAAAATATCTTTGGGAGAACCTTTTGCTGTAACACCGCCCAAATCCTTGAGATCCAACCCAACAATCTCCCTGTTGGTTAAGCACACAGCAACAGGGGAAATGAAATGCTTCAAATACTGCCCTTATGTGATCATCAGATTACCCGTGGGTCACTCTACCCACTGATCTGTGTACAATGGTCTTCAAGCAAGGGAGAGATTGTAAAGCAACCTAAAGATGTAACTATTCAGGACTGTTTAAATAAATTAGGATATATTCAATGAGATCCTATGCAGTCCTTAAAAATCAAGTTGTGGGAGGCACCTGGGTGGCTCGGTCGGTTAAGCAGCTGCCTTCAGCTCAGGTCATGATCCCGGGATCCTGGGATCGAGCCCCACATCAGGCTCCCTGCTCAGCAGGGAGCCTGCTTCTCCCTCTCCCTCTGCCTGCTGCTCTGCCTGCTTGTGATCTCTCTCTGCCAAATAAATAAATAAAATCATTTTTAAAAAATCAAGTTGTGGAAGAATATATATATGCATATATATTCGTATATATGACTTAAAAGAAAGCAATCAATAAAAGAGTAATGAAAAGATTTATATAAATTATGTAATCGAATATTGCCTTGCAGAAGGGAAGTGCTCGATGAATATTAGCTATTAAGTAGTATAAGAGCACCTCGGGGCACCTGAGTGGCTGAGTTAGTTAAGCACCCGACTCTTGATCTCAGCCCAGGTCTTGATCTCAGGGTTGTGAGTTTGAGCCCTGCAATGGGCTCGACACTGGGCATGGAGCCTACTTTATTTTTTTTTTTTAAAGATTTTATTTATTTATTTGAGAGACAGAGAAAGTGAGAGAGAGCATGAGAGGAGAGAAGGTTAGAGGAAGAAGCAGACTCTTGTGGGAGCTGGGAGCCCGATGTGGGACTCGATCCCAGAACTCAAGGATCATGACCTGAGCCGAAGGCAGTCGCTCAACCAACTGAGCCACCCAGGCGCCCTGGAGCCTACTTTAAAAACAAAAACAAAAAGAGCATCTAGCACGCACGCATGCGCACACACACACACACACACACACACGCACACACACAGAGCAAGAAAATACAGGAATGATGAGCATCCAAATGTTAACATTTATTTTCATGTGGAAGAAAATCTCCATGACCTGATTTTCTTTCCTTTGTACTTTTCTGTGTTTGCTGAATTTTTAGCACTAACAAATATCTCTTCTATAATTAGGGGGAAAATAAATATTCTAGAATAAAATATTTCCTTGATTATGCTGGCTCCTAAATTAGGTTAAATAGGTATCTATTCAACATGTTTTATACCAGTGATTCCTTCCACCCTCCAAGCTGTGCAAGGGGGACCTTATCAAACTCAGAGAGAACTAGGTGTATTTTGGAAAAGAAATGCATTATTTTCTTTGTTTATGATGAGATTTAATTTATTTTTTAAACCTCAAGCAACCAAGGGAAGGGCGTAGGATTTTTGTGTTTATGAAAAACGGGGCCTCCTGGCTTTAAAAGGGTGAAGACACGCTGTTTAATGTGCAAAATTTTTTAATGTCCTCTAACAATTCGACTGATGTTCAAGTGAACCACAGAGCTTAAAGGACTGGTTCATATTCAGAGAAATCAGTGATGAAGTGGGGAAAAATTACCTTAAAACCAGATTAGAAGAAAATGCTATAAATCATCCCCTAAAATTCAGATAACAACAAAATTCAGTGTTGGGTTTGCTAATGGCACCCAGAGTTAAAACTCAAGGTTCTGAACACAGAGCTGCTGGTGTAGGAAACTTCTCGGAAAGCCAGAGTAATCCTCTGAATGTCCTCGTGAAACAATATTAGCTTTATGCTCCCCTGTCCACACCCCTGGTGTTTCTTCCCCCACACCTCACAAACTTCTCAAATTCTCAGAAGGAGTCAGTCCTGGGAAGTCGAGTTCTACTTGGTACTTACATCTGTCTGAAAAAAAGCGTGGGAAGGGTTGCTGGTCTGGTTTGGTTTTTTAAGTTTGGTTTTAAGTTTGATTTTCCTTCCACCACTACAACCTTATCCTTATCCACAGGAAGAGAAGCCATTTGCCAAACTCTCTGCTTCCTGTCTGCTCAGAAAGGAGGTGGGGCCGAAAGAACCCAAAATAATCCACCGTGACAGGGTTGGCTTTCTCATTTTATTCATGAACCATGTGAATTTAAACCATCCAGGTCAAAATGAACACAGAGCTGTTTTGAAGAGATTGTTCTTTTTAGGTTCAAGATACACAGGAATAGCAAACTGTACCGATGTCGCTACTGGTTTAAGGAAAAAAAAAATCAGTTACCATAGTCTGAACCGGTAAAATTTAACATTGCATACATAATAAGCTGCCAAAGGAACACTCAAACAGCAGAAATAATCTCATCTGCTTTTCAACAAACAAAAAAAGCAACCTCATGTTTTGGCCCTGCTTCGTCAAACCTTAGACGGATACGTAATTCTACAATTTATAATAGAGTCTAGGAAATGTTTAGAACTCCATGGACATTACATATCAGACAATATAGTCTCCCTTCCGTGGAAAGTTAAACAGTACCATTATTTGGCAACAGAAGTATATTACAGTCAACAGGACATTCATGGCGGGGCGGGTGGGGGGGGCTGGTGTCACTCCCACCCCCACCTCCCGCCAGGGAAGGGTTGTGAGGGGAGCGACGTGCCACCAGCACTGTGACCCGTTTGTCACTAGAAACACAAGGGACTCGTTCAGACTGATGCGTTCTTTTCCAAACAGGTAAGGGCTAACCGGAGTGGCCTGTAAGCACTTCTGGGCGGGCCCCTCACGCTCCGGCTTTTCCTACCCCCACATGGTCAAGACAGCGAGGGCGGAAGAAGCAGCTGACTGGCTGACTCGTTCCCACTCACAGCCCTAGTGCTGACCCAGCCAAGAGGGCGCGGTGCCGAGGAGGGTCAGCCCCGTGCTGGGCAGATGGGCCAGCACGTGGTCCTGCTGGCTGCCCTGGGATCGGCCTCCCCAGCCTGGCCTTGAACAAGGAGCTCTCTGAACGGCCCCAGCTTTGGGACCGGAGTCAGTTACATCCACCTACTTCCTCCAGGTGACTTGCAGGTTCCTTGTATGACTCAACAGAAGCTTCCAGAAATCATGGCTTCCCGCCCCCTGAAGTCCAGGAAAGCCCGTGGACTCCAGTGTCCCCCAGTCTCAGGCTTATCAAAAAGGGACTCCAGTTGTCAGTTAGCAGCATCAAGAAGCACACAGCCAACTGTTGAGAGCCAGGCTGAAAACCAAAGTCACACTCCCCGCCAATCCCTGCAAGCCATCGGCCCTACGCTCTCTGCGGCAGGGACCCAGACGCAGGCCCCCATCTTCCCAGAAACTATTTTCTCCACTGCGTCACTTCGGTCAGGGGAGGCCGGGTCCCCGGCTGTCCATCTCCTGAAATAACTCCCGAATACAGCTCTCAGGGGGTTAAACTTTTGAGTTTCATGGGATTGTGAATTCCATCTTTCCACAGGGAGCCTACAGGGACATTCCTGGTGGCCAATCTGTCCTCTAGAAACAGCCTGGATTTCTGACCCTTTTCTGGGAAAGGGGGAGAGGAAGAAGGCCTCTTGCCCCCGGGATCTCCGTGAGGGACACGGGCACCTAAGGAGGCTGCTCTGCACATTTCATTCTTTAACCCGCCCAGCTGTGCGACAGCAGGAGATGGCGAAGATACCCCAGGAAATTTCACTGAAAATGCGAACACCAAAGGGATATGCGGAATCTATCCAGAAAGAGAGCTGTAAAGGGTGATCTGGAAGCCGGGGGCGGGGCACCTCCCTTCACGTTCTGAACTCCCTAGAAGGGTGTTTGGTTCAGTCTTGAATACCTGACCAATCTTCCAGACCTTCTGGAAGCTTCTGTGACACATGGATCTGATGGGAAACAGGCTCTCAGTCCTCTTGTCGCTTCCTGACACAACCACCCTCCAGAATGTTTCCTGTTCAAATCAGTTTTTAATGAAACACCGGGGTCCCATCTGAGGTCACAGCTACAAGATGCTTGTCATTTTTTCACACCACCCATTTCACTTCCATTGATCATATTCTCTGCCCCCCAAAATGACTCCTTTGAATATCTAACATACACAATTCGGATTTTCTTTTGAAGATAAGAAATTTAGTTGGGCTGAACCCAAGTAATCTGATTAAACATTTTCTACTCCTGGAATAGGTTTTTAATTTTTTTTTTCTATAGTTCTATGCACTTAAATTAGATTCCTAAAATACTCTCATATACATACATAAAAATAATCTCTCAATGACAAATCACATTTTACAATAACAAGTTAAATAGTTCAACTACAGAATCTGTGTTAGTTTATGCAACATTGACCAGCATAGCCTCTTGCATACCGTATGTACATTTAGTCAGGGACATTCCCAGGAACGCCAACAGCAGAGATTTCAAGACAAACCTTTTGAGGAGCATAACTTTTTCACGTTACGTCGTGGGATTCTGCATTTGTCTTAGCCGGAAACTGTATCAAATGCAGAAAACCAGATGCCAAGAGCTGATTATCATACACAGGACATTTTTGTTGTTGTTGTAGATTTCTCATCTATATACATGTATTTACACCTATGTTGACCACCTATAGATGTGAGAGTACAATGCTAATGTAGCTAAGGCAATACAACGTGAGTTATATACTTGCCCACTTCCCCGTCTACGCAGGGCTACGCAGGGTAGGAAGAAGGGAGCCGGGAGGGTAGAGACCTCAGCTAGCCGGGTTTCAGCTGAAGTTTCATCATCTGAAGTTGGCTTCACAGTTCAAAGTCACTTGGGCTATTGGCAATGTGTGTTTTAAATTTTTAAACGCATGTGCACAAATAAATATCATTACCAAATATCTTTGCCAGAACATCTGCTTTCTGACACAGTGATTACTTAGCGCATGACCTTTGAAGGACGCTGATTTGTAAAATGCCCATCAAAACGTTCGCTCATGAAAAATGATGCCGGCATAATGTTAAGTCAATGCCTCCAGAAGATATTTTCCAAGCTCTCAGTAGCGTGGAAGACTGCATTACGTGGAGAAACAAAGCTAGAGTTTGTTATTTCGTTCAAAGTGAGGCAGTCACTTCCACAAGGATGAATTGGCAATGCCTATGCAACTTTCTGTCAACATTTTTACTTAGCAAGCTTTCTAATCCCAGACAGAACTGGGAAACAGAGAGGATTGTTGCTCTGTGGGTTTAGAAATGAGACCAATTTGCCAAGAACCAGCAGAACCGCAAAGGTTTTGGAGCATCCGGCCCAGTGCAAGAAAAAGAAACAAGAAGCTGCTTTGTGAAAGAAAGCAACAGCCGGCGCATGGCAGGAGGATTGATTCCAAGATCGTCTGCCTCTAGGAGCTTCTACAACTTGAGGTTACTCACACAGTGGATTTTTTCCTCTTTCCTGACCTCGCCCGGCTCCAAAGCCATCCATGAGACCTGACGGGAAGTGCCCGGCTGGGAAGCCCTGCGTCGAAGACGCCTGGGACCCCCAGCTCTCTCTCCAGGAGATGGCCTTGGACCAAGCAGCGCCCAGTCCCCGGGAAAGGGATATGAGTCCTTCCCCCGGCCTCCCTGCTTCTCCTGACTGTCCCCTGGATGGTCCTTTGAACGCAGAGGCTTGGAAAGCCTCTCTGTCCTATCAGAAAAGGAGAGAAAAGTCCTCAGTGGTCAACTGAAGATCAAAAGGAAGGGTTTCATTTCAAATCAGTGGGTTAAAGGCTCTTGGGCCTCTGGGCGCCTTGTGGCCCGCCCTCGCGGAGGGGCCAAGAGATGGGCAGCTGACTCTCCCCCTGGCCCTGGGGCACAGCTGTCACACAGGGGCTTGGGTCTTGTACCCTCTGATTAGTCTAGACCATCTGTGCTTCTACGAAATAAAAGCAGACATTTTAAAAAGTATTGGGGGCGCAGCTCTCCACAACCTGCCAGGAGACTTAACAAAGAAGACAAAAGACAAAGCCTCGCCCGCTTCAAGGACCGACTGAAAACCCAGCGGGCCGGGGCCGGCTTCCTGGGGGTATGACCTGCACGGTCCCGCGGGACCGTGTGCTGAGACGGGCCCACGCCTAGCTCAACTCTCTGCTGTCGCCACCTCCAAATTCGTCATAATTTTCAACAAGGGGCCTCAAATTGTCATTTTGGAGCAGGGCCTGAGTGCGACAACGGGAGCGTCGGACCCGTCTGTTCCCTTGCTCAATCCACATCTCTTCATTTCTCCTGGGGACACACAAAACACACACCACACACGTATCACATGCACACACACCACACGCACATGCACACCACACACAGAGCGCACACATCACACGTACCACACGCACTCACACAATCTCCCACACCACACACACGCTCCCACACTGCCTCACACTCACGCTATCCTCTCACACACCACACACTCACACCCCACACACACTCCTACTCTCGCACACCACACTCTCACACACACTCGCAACAAACCACACACCCTTTCACATACACACCACACACATTTACACACACACCACAGTCACACTCACACTCATACTGTCTCCTCACGCAGACCACACAGCCCTCTCACACACACACACACCACGCACATTGTCACACACCACACACACACACTCGCACCACAGATACTATCACACACTCACACTCCTGCTCTCCTCACACACCACACACACCCCATAGATTCACACACAGACGGCACACGCGCGCACACTCAGTACTCACCCCACAGACACTGCCACACATATGCCACGCATTCACACACACCACACTCACACTCGTACACACACCATACACATACACACTCACACCACACACACTCATACGCTCACGCACACACCCTGCACACCCCACACAATGCGCTGTGTCCCCCATCAATCCTCTGTATCTGAAATTCGGGAAGTCCTGGTGTCCCGGAGAGACTGTTATCCAATCCCAGTAAAGACCTGACTCCTAGAACCCTTGTGGGAGAGGGCGCCTCCTGGGGTTGGGGGGCGACAGTGGGGGGCACCCCCAACTTCCACCAGAGACCCCCGGGCGCCGAATCTCAGGGGCTTTCACAAAACAGATGGGAAGGCTGAAGACCTCCCCCCACCCCACGACCAGCCCAGCCCCAGCCCCAGCCCCAGCAGCAAGGAGCGGCAAAGGGCCACCAGGTACCCCCCGGAGCGCTGAGTCCCCTGCTCACTCCTGCCACCAACTCCTGCCCTCTCCAGCCTCCAGGCTCACCACCCTCGGGCTGGCCCCGGGATTTACTCGAGAGCTCCGTCCGGAGCCCCAGCAGGTGAAGCCAGCACCGGGGAGCCGCCCGCGGGACCCGCAGGTTTCCAGCAGGGAGATCGCCCCCTGGCGGCGACAGCGGGGAGAACGGCCGCTGCGGGCTCCTCCCCCAGACGCTGCCAAGCCACCGCCCCCCTTCCATGGGTTCCCCCATCACCTCTGCCCGAGGGCCCCCTTCTTTTTAGGTAGAGAAGCAGGAGGGATTAAGCCATTTGAGCCCAAGAGGAGAAATGCGGAGAAACAGTTTAGAAACACAGCCACACCGGAATGTTATTTTTTTAAATGATAAAAGTACAAAACCAGTGTTCCTAGGAGAAAAAAAATCTCTATTCCTCCCACTGTGTAAAAAGAAACCCTGGTTACTGGTTAGTTCTCAGGAAATAGCAGAGAAAAGCTCCATTTTTTTTTTCAAGGTTGACCAAATGAGCCCACTTCTGAACACTTTTACTTGGTGGACTTTGAATACTAAAATAGACACACTATTCAGATGATAGTAACAGTAGAAGCTGGTGTAGAAAGTAGAACAGAATCCTATTAAAAACAACTCACAAAACCCCTGACATACAGTAGGGGCAGATTTACCCTGAAATACGACAACCACACATAGTGTCCAAAAAAATCACTCTATTGTGTGTGTGTTACCTGGTTCCCCAAGGCCAGAGTAAGAGGGTTCCTCTTCATGGAGGAACTGATCTGCCTGTCACTGATACAATTATTTAGAGATGGAGATGAATTTTTACAAGCATTGGTGTCATTTAAACAACATAACATCAGATCCACAACTAGGCCACGAAAACCACAGAGGCAGGCCCCTCCTGTCCACCTCCCGGTCCCTAGGACAGGGCCCTGGAGTAGTGTGGGGACTTCCTGAATCCGAACGGTTTGCTACTAGCACTGCTACTACGAGATCACGAACCAGAGATAAGACTTCCCAACATGGTGGCATCTGGGTTTTAAGGCTCCCAAGAGAGAGAGCTGTTAGACGCTTCTAGCCGTCCCTTGGAGTAAGATTTCCATGCTTATCAGGAAGAGATTCTGGCTCCTACAGTTATCAGGTGATGTGCCTTAATTGAGCTGAATGACCTACAGACCCATTCCGGATCTGATGTCATGCAAGGGGAAGAAAGGGGAGTTCTAGAACTTTCTTTTCCTCTCCCTCAAATAAACAGCCATTTTCCAAGTACAATCAACACGCCAGCTTGATTTACAGGATATGAAACGACTCCCACAGAACATGACTCAGGGCATTGATTGCCAGGAAGAGTCTTGGCTGCTGACCCGACCACGCCCTGCAGGAAGGGGTATGTCAGCGCCTCAGGGCAGTAAGGGAAGGAGGTGACACCTTCCAGGGTATGAACAGAAGGAGGTGGGACTTTGACCAAATAGGGCAGCAGCTCCGACCACAGCATCTGAGGGCTTCACCTCGTCACTGGTTTCTGGTGCCGCCAACTAGACTCCCCCCTCCCCCCCCACCGGTAGGAACTCAGATTCCTATACCAGAAAGCAAAGAAGGAACATTTGGGATCCTTAGCTTTCCTCTCCTCACCTTCTGGCCCAGGAGGCTCTAACCTCACATTCACCTCACATTGGAAATGACCCCGCTCCCTCTAAACGATGCCGGCATCCACTTCAAAGTGTTCCCATCTACAGGAACGTTCGTCTCCAACCTCGGAGAGAGAAGGCAGGCAACATAAAGTAAAAGGCAAGAAAGCTCATGAAATAACATTTTTAAAAACCCACTAGCACTTTCCAGCGGAACTTCTTCAAGTTGTTACACGCGAAAACAAAGTTTCTTCTATGAATCAAAAAGTCCACCCAGCTCGAAGAAGCTATTTGGAGTAGAGATAGAGAAGGCTTTTTCTCCACCAACAAAGTAGTGGCAAACTCTAAAATATACTCCCAAATCTCCAACCTTTCTCATAAATCCAGAAGCACCTCATCCATTCGGCCCTTGTTCTCCAGCCCCATTGGATTCTATAACGTTCTCACGCTGTATGGTCAGTGGCTTATGATTGCATCATAAGAAAGAAAGAAAGAAAACCCGCCTGCCTGGTCTTGGGTGGCAGACCTGCATTCACCCTTCCCCCGGGCCTCCAGCCTCGTCCCCTGGCCCGTTTCTCAGGCATCCCTGGTGACCCTCGCCTAGAAGAGTCCCCCTTCCAGAGTCAGGCGAGCCTGGGGTGTGAATGGACAAGACCGTCCAGGCTCCCCTGGTTACAGCAGAACCTGGGTCCAGGACACGGTATCAGTTAGAGACACCCTGCCCCAGAGGGACCGGATACGGTCTGCCCCTTCAAGAGAGCTAGTCTATGAAGGGCCCCCATCCACGGGCTCCTGAGCTCAGCACACAGCCTGGGAGCAGAGAAGCCCCTTGCTGGGCTAGAGGTCAGTGCAGCTCAGAGAAGAAGGGAAGCTCATAGGGGCATTTAGAAGCACAGAGCTAGGAAACAGATCGCTTCTTGGAAAGAGACATTTCATCTCTACGAAATGGAGCCCTGGCGGCCAAAAAGGTCAAAGAGACCCCAGGCGCTGCCTACCTGTCTCTATCCCCCCACCATGATTAAGGGGTCACCTGGGTCTGTGGGCCAGATTAACTCATTCCTAGGTAGGTCTAGTCGCCGTCCAGATTACACCAGTGAGGACAAAGACACCAATCGGGAATTACTACCCTGGAGGAACATCTCAGGGATGCTTAATAGAGTCACTTGGGAGAAAGAGTCACAGACTGTGTTTTCATGCTACATGAATTCTGATCAGGGGACGCTGGGAGTGGGTGACCTCGCAGACCTAAAAGGGTTACAAGATGCTTATCACTGTTCACATCACATCCTACCTGCCTAAATAGCGATGACCAGCACACACACGAAGAAAGCCAATGAAGAAAAGGTCTCCCCCGCAGAAGGAAAGGGATCGGAATGGTGATCCAAACCTACCCTGTTTACCTATCACGTCCATTTTGTCTCTACCATAGAACATGTCCTTCGTAAATACACTGAACGAACTGGATTGGTTATAGAAATAGGAAAGCGTGAGTTGTATGTCTATTTATAGATTTAATCTCACACAGTTTCTTTACAACGGTCAGAAAATATAAACTTAAAGTGGTCTAACTATATTTTCTTCCGGGCAGTGGTAAACAAACGCATGCCTAAAGTTACACTTGGTCTGTTAACAGGGCTCAGTTGAAAGTTTCTAACTAAAGGGTGAGTCTGTTTGTTTTAAAAAATACTTGTCTGTTGTTCTCGATACAAAATTCTATGCTATCTTCAATAAATAAATAATAAAGTGTTTCTTAAAAGTATGAAATGTAAACTTTGTTGCCCTTTCTAACACACACACTATTAAAAATTGCTTGGAATATGACAGCTCTTATGGGAAATTACGACACTACGCATTCGGTTCCTGGCAAAGTGGAGAGTTGGCCGCTATGTTGATGCTACCCTTTATGAAGCACTTCTACGACCCTAGTTAAATTCTAAGGACCTATAATCAAAGAGAACACCGTCTAACACAGAAAAGCTAGACTCCAGTACCAAGAGAACATGCAAAGAACGTTTCATGACCACGACAAACTGGGATTAGGAGGACATTCACATGCGAACAAAATACGACCCACACTCTTCATTAGCAAATCAAGTTATTGTCTAGTTAACCAGCCTATCTCCCGGCGTTGAAGGGGAAAAAAATCAAAGAACTCAAACCAAACACCTTGGCACATGGTCATACACTCCCGACTCTGGCAACAAGTACATGTATTTCCATTACTGAGAGGTTGGTTGTGTATGAAAGAGGAGGGGAGAGAGTCTTGGGTGTTCTTCCCTTGATTTGTGAGGTTTGGATGATCCTAGAGCCTTTCCCCCACCACATAATGGAGTTCCTTCACCTCTTTCCACCCCATTCCGGATTGTCACTTTTCTTCTTCATGTCTTGGGGATGTCTTTCTTGGGAATGTACCGAAGACAACTGCTGGAATTTCCCACGACAATCGGGATCCGGCACACTCAAGCAAAAACAGGCTCAGAGCTGGTCACCAGCAATTACGCTTGTCATGAAACATCACAGGACCTCTAAGCCAAAGAGAATTTTCCAACAGGGCTGGTAACCAGAACCCAACGACATCGTAAAGTAGCCTTTCAGGTGACCTGTGGCGATCTAATCCCGCAGTCTAACTCTGTAGATAACAAGCTTCCTTAGGCAACTTCCAAACGCGCTGGAAATCAAAACTGAATCATCTGATAGTAGCTAGTGATAGTTTTCATTGACGTCTATCAGAAAAAGACCTGGAGGGGACTGAAATGGCTCTAACGATGCACCTGCTAGAATCTTCTATGGACCAGCTCTTCAAAGAGCTAGCGCATTGTCTGATCAGGAGACCATCTCCCCGAGTGATCATTTCCAGGGCAGCATTTCAAACAAGGTCCCAGCGGGGCAATGAGATTCTGGAGCAGCGACAGGACCTTCATAATAATTTCTAAACACACGAAGGACCAGGCGTTCTAGATTAAGGGGCCTATTCGGGGACTGGTGGAGATAAGAAATAGGAGCGTTACATGAGTTCTCCAAAAATACAGACATTGCATTTATAAATCTATTTTACAGTAACCAGACCCATGCCTCGGGCCCTGGGATGGGCCCGACTCCTAAATAAATCTAGCTGGGGGCTCTGGGATTTCAAAGCCCCTAGAAGCCACCATGAGACCAGCAGTGAGGACAAAGGAAGACATGGTTTTGCTTCATAAAATGGGAAATTGTTTGGGGGTGGGGGAAGGATTGTCGAGAATTATTCCTAGAAGATTTGAGGGGCCTGTCTTCACTGACCCGTCGCCCTGTGGCTGAATGTCAAACAGTGGTCTTAGGGAAGCCACACCATTTCCAGGTTGCACTGACGCCGCGGCTAGAAGTCGGCCAAGCACACCCTGGGCCCACTCCCTATGGCTCGTCAAACAACTGTAGGTCCAAGCGGACCACAATCTCTCCTGTGGGAACTTCATGCAGCAGGAGACACTTTGTAACTGGCCCCTTGGAGCCCTGGTCCTTTTTGATGTCGGCCACACGGATCTCTGTCCGACCCAAAAAATCTGCAAGGAGAAAAAAACACCCTGCTCAGAGAGAGAATTCCTTTACGTCAAGGCACGGATTTGGCATATTGGGAATTTCTCAGCAAACTGGTCCACTCTCCCTTCTTCCAAGAGGGAATTAGGTCTGTTTACAGGAATCCATGAACTACAATGACAGAGCATAATTTTTAAATGGAGCACAAGGAAAAGAAAAGAAAAGAAAAAAAAAAAAAAAGACACCAGGGTGGGAACAAAGTTGAATCTAGAAGGAGGTAAAAATGGAGGCTAGACTTTCCCCACACCTAGGGACCTCCGAAGGGCTATAAGCTTCCCAGGAAGCAATACAACATTGGACATCCTATCAGCTGCACAAAGATTGGAAAGTAGTATCTCCCTGGGTTCGGAGGACACATTCGTGATGTCACATCCTTTTCAGAAAAGTCAAGGCTGGCCCTTCCTAATGCCCCTGCATGAGCCAGGGAGCAAATGTGAGGTGTGTGGGGGGAGACCGCAGGCTAGGCACTCTCAACACCACTTTTCTTCAAATATTGAGCATCAGGGGCACCTGGGTGGCTCAGTAGGTTAAAGCCTCTGCCTTCGGCTCAGGTCATGATCTCAGGGTCCTGGGATCGAGCCCCGCATCGGGCTCTCTGCTCAGCGGGGAGCCTGCTTCCCGCCCACCCCACCCCCTGCCTGCCTCTCTGCCTACTTGTGATCTCTCTCCCTCTGTCAAATAAATAAATAAAATCTTTAAAAAAAAATACTGAGCAACAGTAGAAGAGCAGATGTGAGTATATTGAACATGTTTTCAATGCTAAACAATTACAGGATGGTGTTAAATGGGCCTCCAAACCATAATTCCTTCACTTATTCATTGAGGAATTATTTATTGGAATATATTATGTATGCTCCTGTACTGGAAATAGCCTTCTTTCACGGTCCCATTTAAAATGTGGGAATCAGGGGCACCTGGGTGGCTCAGTCAGTTAAGTGTCTGCCTTTGGTGCCGGTCATGGTCCCAGGGTCCTGGGATCAAGCCCCACGTTGGGCTCCCTGCTCAGTGGGGAGCCTGCTTCTCCCCCTCCTTCTGCCCCTCCCCCTCACTTGTGCTCCTCCACCCAAATAAATACATTAAAAAATCCTTAAAAAATAAAATGTGGGCATTGGGGGCGCCTGGCTGGCACAGTTGAAAGAGCATGTGACTCTTGATCTTGGAGTCATGAGTTCGAGCCCCATGTTGGGTGTAGAGATTGCTAAAAAAAAATAAAATAAAATAAGCTTTAAAAAATAATAAAAAAGGGGCCCCTGGGTGGCGCAGTTGGTTGAGCGACTGCCTTCGGCTCAGGTCATGATCCCGGAGTCCCGGGATCGAGTCCCACATCGGGCTCCCGGCTCCATGGGGAGTCCGCTTCTCACTCTGACCTGCTCTCTCTCACTCTCTCTCTTTCCTAATAAATAAATAAATAAAATCTTAAAAAATAATAATAATAATAATAAAAAATAAGACATGGGATTTTTTTTCTGGTGGACTGATACAGCTTTATTTTGTCCCTAGGCTCATTTCATGGAAATAATCTCTGATGTAAGAACATTAGGATTTTCAATTTATACCCCAGTGGAGTGAACACTATGTCATTATATTTCAATATATTTCATATTTAAAATAGCCATAACGACCATCCAGTCTCAAACCTTCACTTATCAGAATAAAAACTGACAGTGAAACGTAGTAGCCGCCAGACATCAGAGATGGTTCCGGGCAAAGCTCTAACATTTAGCCAGCTACATGCCTGTCTTCCGTCCATAAATAAAGATGCCTAACCCACAATGAGATAATTCATATAAAAGTATTAAAGGGGGTGCCTGGGTGACTCAGTGAGTTAAGCCTCTGCCTTCGGCTCAGGTCATGATCTCAGGGTCCTGGGATCGAGCCCCGCACCGGGCTCTCTGCTCAGCGGGGAGCCTGCTTCCCCCCTCTCCCTCTGCCTGCCTCTCTGCCTCCTTGTGATTTCTCTCTGTCAAATAAATAAATAAAATCTTTAAGAAAATAATAAAAGTATTAAAGCCAAAAGCCACGTGGGGCAATTTAAGCCTCACCCAGGTCATGCTAGCAGTGACCCCTCATTCCCACCACTCACCCACACTCTCTGAATGTAGTTGAGACTGTCAACTGTAAATGCGCTCTCGGAGTTTGACTGGATGTGGAAGAGAGAGTTTCTTGGAATCATTGGCCAGAGCCCTGCTTTTCCAGGCTCACAGCAGAAGCAGGAAGCTGGTTGGAGGAATGTGCATCCGTGATTCCACCCCTGTCATTAATCAGACATGTCGCCCAAAGGGCGCCCACTGAGTCTTGCCACACCTGTTGTGGACTGACGTTCTTCTGGCTCAAATGGCTACTTTTATCCACTATCACTGTGGCTTTGGGCCAAGAACTCAAGGACTGGGCTGAGACTTTGGAGGATAGCCTTTGTTATAGTCGCTTGCTTCGGGGAAACAGGGGACATGGTCTTTATCTAGGGCGGCTGGACCACTCTGGACCAAGCACGCTTTGTCCATTTTCTCTGAGATGCCGCAGCATCGGTGAAGACCTCTTTCTAGAAGGGGCGGAGTCTTGTCTTACGCCAACCTCATCTCTCTGGAGGGAAGCCAAAAAAACTCTGGTCACCAAGTTCCCAGCTAGAAGGCAATTTACCCAGGAAAGTGGAGCGACAGGGAAGGAGGAAGGACACCCCTGGGGGGCCATCTCTACTCACCGTCCGGAGAGAACTGGTCCCTCTCAAACACGGTGATGCACAGGACCTCCTGCTCCAGGTCTTTGATGAAGAACTGGCAGTTGGAATTCCACTTGGGATTCAGAGTGTCCTGGATGGTCTTGGTGATGTGACACTGGGATCCCATGGTCACCTCACAGTACGGGTTACTCTTTCCTAGAGTGGACAGAGTCTGCTGGACTCGCACCCGGCTGCAGGCTCTCCTGGGCATGGCACAGCAGGGTCCTCGCCACAGTGGGCAGCAGTTTCCCTCCATGCCCCTCATTTTCACCCCCTCCCATTGCCACATGTGATAAATGGCATAAAATGGAGAATCTGGGGGCACCTGGAGGGCTCAGTCGGTGAAGCATCTGCTTTCAGCTCAGGTCATGGTCCCAGGGTCCTGGGATGGAGCCCGGGGCTCCCTGCTCAGCGGGGAGCCTGCTTTTCCCTCTGCCCTCCCCCCCTTCACTCTCTCGCGCTCTCTCTCTCAAATAAATAACATCTTTTTTAAAAAATACGGAGAATCTGAGCGAAAACTATCACCATTCAGCATCACACTTAAACTACGATCCTTAAATATTTATAACACTTAAATCATTAGATTAACAGACTTTAAATCTAGGCCTTTCCAGTCTCCCTGCTAGAGACCTAGATTGCATCACATCCACCGTGAAATGGCAACCACTCAGATCTCTCTGAAAAGCAAAACGGTGGGAAGGATTAAATTCAGAAAGAGAGGGAAAAAAAAACACGCTAGGTTTTTAACAAGTGTTAGAAAGACCAATTCCAGAAGGAACCTTAGGGTCATAGAAATAGCACGTTTGACATAAAGCTGGCTGGGGGGCTTACAGAAGAGGCTTCCGCCACTACCCTGTGCTAGAGGGACTTCGGGGTCCTTACCGTGTGACCGACAGGGTTTCAGCTCAATGCCTTCAACAACATTCACCATCAACCTTCCGATACCTGTTGCCCTTTGGGAGCGGACTGTGACGGCAGGAAGAAGAACGTAAGAGGGTTTCACTGAGACACCTGCCCCAGCCCTATTTGCCCCAGATCGGCTTTATGTAACTGCCTCCCTCCCCTCCCCCCCATCTTCCCCTTACACGCCAGCTTCCTGGCTCCTGGAATTTACGCTCCACCCTCATCCTGTACCCCCCTCCCTCTCCGCGACTTCCATCCCTTCTCAGGCCCCCCCTCCCCCTCCAGGCCCATCTTTCCAGTTCCAAGAACTCCCTGGGCCCACCCTTTGGGGCCCCAGCTTGGCGGGACTCATGGGCCCTGCTGGGGAGTGATGCCTACCCAGGTACGCCTTCTCCCGTTTCTTTTTCTCAGTCTCTATATAGAGTTCTGAAGCAGCTTTGATTTTCTGCACCCAGGCCGTCCTTGGGAAGAAAAAAGACAGAAAGGTGCCAAACAGAACTCAGGAAAAAGCTTGCGGGGCTGTTCGAACTCAGCCTCCGGGATCCCACCTGCTTCGTTCCTTGGAGCTCACCAACAAAGGCTGGGAACGAAAGTCCGGTTCTGTGTCAAACGGTGCTAATAATGATTCCTACCTTAATAAGGAAGAGATGAGTGACATTTTCACTGATGTACTTGAGACCTGCCTTGGCCTCGGTGTCCCCGTGGAAGAGAGAGGCCACCCTGGAGGTATTGGCACGCCCCTCCCGCCTCCCTTATTGAAAAGCATCCTGTATTTGCCCACCCAAAGAAGGCCAGAAGGGTCTCTCTCACGAAACCATCCTAAGGAAGGACAAAACCGTTTCCCCGAGAGGGAAGCACTTTACATGGAAAAGCAAACACACTCTGGGAGAAGCACTTTGGCATAATGCTTTCTCCTTCATGTTTCAGAGACCCATCTGTCCGAAAACTCTGGCCAATTTTCTTGCTTGGCACAAATGTTCTTTGGAATGTTGCTGGCCTTGGGTCAAGTTCGCCCCTCAGAAAAGATCTATTTCATTTGACTCTAGGGAGAGTTGAATACACGACTGAAGCACAGTAGCCCCCTGCTCTGCGATCCAGAATGTCTGTCTGTCCAAGTGAGCCAGCCGAGGAAGGGTCGGGCTTGCGGGGTTCCTCTTAATCCCCAAATCGCCTTCCTATTGGCTTCTGCCACAGGGGAAACGTGCACTCAGAGAATGATGAAAATGTCTTTTAAAGAAATTCGCAAGCAAAATTAGTTTCAATTTCTTTTATTTTTGAAAAATCCACGCCATGTGTTAAATGTTTGAGAGGCTCTAGAGACAAGTATTAAGACCTTCCTCCTACCCCCTTGAGCCAGAGGTTATTGCAACTCAAGAAATGTTGGGACTTGCTGATTAATTAAACGTCCTATGTGGATCCAGCACCTGGTGGGGCCTGGGCAGCCAAGGCCTGGGAGGCAGCAGGTCTTACCTTTCATTTATGCTTTCGGCTCGGAGGGTGTAGACTCTGTCAATGTGGGAGATGTGGAAGATGGGCTCATCTCCAGAAGGGTCAGTGGGCAATTTTACTAGAACCTCATTCAGGAAAATAGGCTGAAAAGCAATGCACAGGCATTATAAAGCCAGACTGGGACTCTGTGTTTCAGTGAACGATGACCACACATGAGCTTATGTGCACATGTTCTAGTAAACGAAACCGAGTGTGTGCGTGTGTGCGCACATGTGTATACGTGTGTTCCAGTAAACTAAACCGAGTGTGTGTGTGCACTTGTGTGCATGTGTGTGTTCCAGTAAACTAAACCGAGTGTGTGTGCATGTGTGTGTTCCAGTAATCTAAACTGAGTGTGTGCACACACGTGTGTATGTGTGTGTTCCAATAAACTAAACCGAGTGTGTGTGTGCATGAGTGTGCATGTGTGTGTTCCAGTAAACTAAACCGAGTGTGTGCATGTGTGTGTGTGTGCATGTGTGCGTGCATTCCAGTAACCTCTACTGGAATGATTTTGTGTTAATATCAATTTCATGTGTTACAAACTATCCATAGGGATTTTTGCCTCCTCTATTGTGCAGGGATTTTTAGGTCCTTCAGAAGAAGACTTGACCAGTCTGTTTGGGCCATAGAAATTCTAATCAGCAGTCCCCCTAACTTCACTTCCAGCCAGTTCCCTCCAAAAATTTTCCTACAAAGTTGTTAGGGACAATCCCCGTAAGTACGTTGTTCTTTTCCCCACAATCAGGCTAACTGCCACTTCAGAGAAAATTCTCCTGTAAAAACACCCCCCACAGACAAACTCAGGAAACCGGTACCCCGTGACACAAAGACACACAAATATAGCTACGTACATTGGAGCAGACCAAAAAAACAGCAAAGGGACATTCTCCACACACTGAGTGTTTAGATCAGTTTTTGCCGGAAGAGGTGAGGGGCACAGATGTTTCAAGCTATCCTGAGAAGCTTGGAGGCGGAGCTGGGAATGTTTGGAAGGTGAGCACTGGGGCTCTAGTTTGGAACTTTCCCACGCCTGCCTCATCCATAGCCCTAGACCTTGAGCCCCGCCAGCCCAGCGCGTGCCTTCACCTGGGACCCACGGTGGCCATATGGAAGCTAATAGATGTTTCATCAATCAAGTTGAACATCATTCCTGTTCTGAGAGTGCCGGCCCTGGGTTGCTTCAGTTACCCTAAATCCTGGCTCACCCCTTTGCCTTCTCCTCCCTGCCACAGCCCCCAAACCCTGCTAAGACTCTGATGCCTTTTGGGAACTTTCTACTGCCCCAAGCAGCAACCCCGATATTGCAATCTGGAATCAGACTTACTGTTTTGTACATTTTATACTGCAGGTTAGATTTGGGACTGAAGACTTTGTCGGAGCCAGAAGAGCTCAGGGGTTTTATGATTTGGGTCAGCAGGAGGAAGTCGTTGAAGAGGAAGCCATACAGCTCCTTGTTGCTCTTGGCCTTGTAGAGTTTCCCACTGTGCAGAAACTTGCGTGGCCCCAAGCAATTGGTCACTGAATTGAACACAAGTTGCTGAGAAAGGAAAAACAAAACCCAAAGAAGACATGATGAAGCGAGGCCTTTTTTGTTTTGTTTTGATTTTTATTTTCCTGTGTCTGAAAGCCCGGGCTCTGTCAGGATCTGAGGCTGGGCCCCAGTGGGCCTGAGTCTGAGGCTCAAGTCCAGGACTGCCTTGAAGACGTCAGGCTGTGCCTTTCCGAGCCGAGGAGTCAAGGTCAGAGACCCAGTTCTGGGGATTTCAAGTGTCCAGATTAGTCTTGAGTACAATTCCTACTGCTTTCTCCCACGGGGTCTGCTAGTATCTCGGGGTGACCGGGACCCCTCTCCCTCTTGTTGATGGGGAAATGAGAAGCAGGAAGAACTTTCTGGGGCCTCTCCTGCCTCGACGAGTATGGGCCATGTCCCCACCGGGATCGTAAACCTCCTCCAGTGACGACCCTACACACGCTCCCACAGTCCTTTGAGCTTCTGGAAAGCAGCAACTACTCCATACAATTCTAGAGGACACCTGCTACTTTGCCAGGTGTGGCTCAAGTCCAGGCCCCCATCTCCTGTAAGCAGTTTCTGAAGGGGCAGAGGCAGACGGAGGCAGAAAAATGACACCAGAAAGACCCCCTTTCTTGGTAGCCAGAGGAGAGACCAAGGGAGGGGAAAGCCACAACTGTGCCCAGGCAGCAATATGATGCCGGCAAGTGTCAGACCCTCACGGCCCCCACCTGCCCACACGTGGGCCGCAGAGGGAAGCTCCACCAGCAGCCTTCTGGGCTAATACTTCCCAGAGCTCCGAATCCTGTAGATCTCCCTGAGGAGGGTATTTGGGAAGCAGGGACAGGGTTCACACCATGTGTCCCCCAGGAGATGTGGGTGGCCCCCCACCTCCCTCCATCATGGGGGGAGCAGCACCTCTGTGACTGGAGACCTACTGGAGACTGACTCCCAGAAGAAGAATGACAAGTAAACTCCAGCACAGAAGGGAGGAACCAGAAAACTTGCTTGTTTCTGACCTTGGACTAAGTGGAATGAAAAAAAAAAAAAAATGCCCCTGAGAATTTGCAACCACAAGGCAGTCCTCGTCCACAGCAGCGTGATCTCCAAGCCCCTCTATATTTAATTTCGGGAGACGCTGATAGCAATCCTCTCAGGAGGAAAGCAACTCCAGACAGCAGAGGTCCCGCGGATAAAGCCCCAAAGAACACGGACCCCAAGGCACAGACAGAGAAGCGCGCATGCGCAGTGTCGGCCAGCAGACCCTACAGACGCGAGCGAGCCCCGGAGCCGTGGATAATGGGAACGACCTGATTGGGAACATGCGGGAATATGTTTAAAATGTGATAGCAGATAGATGAAAAGCGGGGCCACTTGTGCAAGAGCAAGACACACGAACGGAACTTCGGAAAATGGAAACGAAAACGGAAATAAAGAGGTCAGTGGGCAGGTGAAGGGGCGGATAAGAGGCAGGGGGGGAGAGAAGGTGCAGGCGGTGGCCCAGAGGGGACAGCGCACGGTCCTGCCCGCCCGGGCTCAGCTGGGGTGGTGGGGGGAGGACTACCTCCGACAGGCCTTCACACTGCACGTGCGCTTGGATCCACTCCAGCCGGTCCGAGTTCTCCTTCTCCCGCACCCCTTCGTTCACCTGCGAGCACAGCTCTTCCGCTTTCTCCAGGGCGTGCTTCAGGTGGCTGTGGTCAGGGTGGTTTTCGGGGGTGTTTTCCAGGATCTACGGGGAAGGACACAAGACAGCGGCCTCAGCGGTGCAGGTGGGCCCAGCAGAGGCAGTGCGCGGCACCCACCTTTCCGGATGGGTGCCCACCGGGGGAGCTGCCGCTCTGGGCGCCCAGCTGCAGCCAAGGCTGGAGCAAGACGGCCCCCCGTTGTTGTCAGGGTCCCCCGGGGAGGCAGGGGAAAGCCACATTACTTAGACTCGGGGTTTGAGGAGCGCAGTGGTTGCAGTCGGGGTAACAATGCGCCCTCAGGGATTTCCCCCTAGAAAATGGCTCTTTTCCTAGGTCCGCGCGAGCTGCAGGCATTTGCACACCTCCGGAACCGTGCACGAAGGGGTTCGTCTGAGCACAGGTTCGGTTTTCTGTGTAGGACACTCCAAGCCAGCAGCTACACCTTCTGCACTAACATCTGGGCTCTGACAGTGACCAGCCACACACCTGCCAGTCCCCTAAATGTTCTGAGCCTCAATTTCTTGATATGAAAAGTGGGGATGCCCCATAGCCCCTCCTTTATAAGGTTATCGAGAGGACTAAATGATTTGATGGAGCAAAGCACTTCGCTAAGTTCCTGCTCAGTGAATGAGAGCCATGACCACCAGATTCTCGAAGGACTTTGAGGGCATTAAAAGCAGTCATGAAGAAAGGCTCCGAGCCAGTTTGGGAATGCACCATGAGATGTAGAAGATGTACCTGCCTAGACCTTGTCCACACACAAATAATTCAAATGGAGCTAACCTTGAATAATATCTCACCTCAAAGGTACCCTGTGGCTTAAAGTCCTAGGCAAGCACCTAAATTGAGAAAAATGCATTCTGGTCCTGCCTCCACCAATCAGCAACAACAGCCCCCGCCCCATCCCGCCACCCCCCACCACCGCTAAACCACCCCCCACCTCCCCTCCCCCTCCCACCCCGGGCCAGCCCTGGCTGTAGCTAGGATCCCTTTGGAAATTCCTGATGTCTCATCCCCAAGGCCACATCCCTGGGAGTGGGACTCCAGTGTAGGAATTTTCTAGAGCTCTCCAGGTGATTCTAATGCTCAGCCAAGTCTAAGGACTACAGGTCTAGACTGGGAGCCCACACAGCTGGCTTGTGCAAATTCATTTGTTTTTGTTTGGGTTTGGTATTGCTTTTGGTTTTTTCTTCCAATTTATTTAAACTAACAACAACAACAACAACAACAAAAACCCCAAAATTGTTCACCCATTTATGCCACCCCCCTACGCCTGCCTCTGGCAACCATGAATCTGTTGTCTGTATGGGTGGGCTTGGGGATTTTCTTTAATTAGTTGTTTTTAAGATCCCGAATATAAGAAAGATCATATGGTATTTGTCTTTCAATGTCTGAGTTCTATCACTTAGCATGATGCCCTCAAGGTCTATCGATGTTGACACAAATGGCAAGATTTCAGTATTTCACTATTTTTTATGTCTGAACATTCCATTATATATTATATACATGCAACATATGTGATATATACAATTTCTATCCATCAGTGGACAGTCAGGTTGTTTCCATGTCTTGTCTATTACAAATAATGCTACAATAAACATGGCGGTGCATGTATCTTTTTGAATTAGTGTTCTTCTTTTCTTCAGGTAAATACCAAGAAGTGGAAAAGTAGATTCTTCAGGAATCTGTTTTCCGTAGTGGCTGCGCCAATTTATATACCTACCAACGGTGGACAAGGAATCCCTTTTCTCCATGTCCTTATCAACACTTGTTATTTCCAGTCTTTTTTTTTAAGATTTCATTTATTTATTTGAGAGAGAGAGAGAGAGAGAGAAATATCGAGAGAGAGCATGAGCGAGGCGGGTGCAGAGGGAGAGGACTCCCTCTCCCTCTGGGCTCGATCCTAGGATGCTGGGACCATGACCTGAGCCAAAGGCAGACACTCAAACAACTGAGCCACCCAGGCGCCCCTGTAGTCTTTTTTTATAATAGTTATTCTAACAAGTGTGAGGTGATACTTTATTGTGGTTTTGATTTGCATTTCTCCGAGGATTAATTACATAGAGCTTCTTTTCATGTACCTCGAAGCGCTGTGTTTTTAGAAAAATGCCTAGTCAGATCCTCTGCCCATTTTAAAATCAGATTGCTGGGGGTTTTTTGTTTTGTTTTGTTTTGTTTTTGCTATTGTATGAGTTGTATGAATTCTTTATATATTTTGGATGTTAGCCCCTTATCAGATATATAATAGATACATAGATATAGATAAGTAATCTATATAAATTTCAGTACCTACTTACCTGCAGTCAAAAATGTGTTTACCCAAAAAAAAAAAATGTGTTTACCCAGTTTACATCTATAATTTGTCTTTCATTGTTGTTCATTATATTTTGTCACACAGAAATTTTTAAGACAAATGTTTATGCAAACAGTATGTGGACACATTCTTGATCTGCAAGATCTAAACAATACTGAAGTACCTAGAGCAAATGTGAAAGTTCCCTTTCACTACCCTCCCCAGAGGTAACCACGCCAACGGAACTAAGGGCATCCCTTGGACTCCTTTTAGATGTTCTGCATACATTTAATAATCACAATAGTTTTTCCTCTGTTTTACAGAATGAACTACACTGTAAGATTGCTCATGAAGGTTGGTTTTTTTTTTTTAATTTAAGTGGCATTTTCTGGATGTCATTCCTTGTTAATATATAGAAGTCTGTCTTTTTTTAATTTAATTTAATTTAATTTATTTGACAGAGAAAGAGAGAGCAGAAGCAGGGGGGGCAGCAGAGAGAGAGGGAGAAGCAGGCTCCATGCTGAGCAGGGAGCCCGACGTGGGGCTCAATCCCCAGGCCCCTGGGATCATGACCTGAGCCGAAGGCAGATGCTTCACCAACTGAGCCACCCAGGCACCCCTGAAGTCTCTGTTTTTTAAAATATTTTCAGAGTACAGATCTACCACAGTTTATTTGCTCTACTTAATATCTAGGTTGTTTCCAGGATAGAATTTTTTTTAAGTTGCTTCAACTCTAAATCTTTTAAATCTCTGTTCTTACTGCCATGCTAAGAATTTCTTCACCTCAAAAAAAAAAAAAAAAAAAAGAATTTCTTCACGTCGGCATCATAAACAATATTTCCTCTTAGTACTTTTATGGTTTTTCACATGTATCTTATAACTGACCACCTTTTAAGAATTCTTGTCTTGGTTCCACTATTTTTCAGCCCATTCTCAGGTCCTCTAAAGGGCAGCAATCATGTTTTTGCAAATAAGGATAATTTGTTTTTTCCTTTTTAATATTTATGACTCTCAGTTCTTTCCTTGTTTTAGCCCCCTGCCCTTGGTTAGATCCAGAACACCTATTTCAAAAGCTCGTTTCCAGCTCCAATGTGCAATTAAATACTGGTGGGGAAAAAAGAAAAGTATTGAGCCAATTAAATAGTAACTGTCAGGTTGGAAGAGAGGAAGCAGTAGGTTGAAAACCTGATTCAAAACTAATTATTTAGGGGCGCCTGGGTGGCTCAGTTGGTTGAGCAACTGCCTTTGGCTCAGGTCATGATCCCGGAGTCCCGGGATCGAGTCCCATATCGGACTCCCGGCTCTGCGGGAAGTCTGCTTCTCCCTCTGACGTTCTCCCCTCTCATTCTCAGTCTCTCTCTCTCTAGTAAATAATAAAATAAAATCTTTAAAAAAAAAACTAATTATTTAATCCAGCCAGGGTGGCCACAGTGTACTTTGTGGTGCCAGGCTGGGGTTGGATGGAAGAGGTAGCTTATGTGGTGGGAGACGTTACTATAAGGGGTCTGAGCAAATAAGTACACGTATTGAGGATAATGAGAGGCAGGTTTCTCAGAAAAGGAGTTCTAAGTACAGAAAGAATGGGGAGGGTAGAATCAACTCTCTGGTATAAGATTAGAACAGGAGGTATCAGTGTGAACTCATGGGTTTTAATATGCATTATAATCTACATGGATTTATCTAGAAGTATAAATGTATGTGAGTACACTTACAGAGATGTAAGTATGTACGTATGAATTTAATGTACATACATATGTTTCCTGACTCTGCCACCGAGAGACCCAAAAGGCAGTAACACCCCAGCAGCAATGAGCACACCAGCGCCCAGACCTGGGTTTCTAAGGTCTCCACTAAAGGAAACCAGATCTAAAAGCTCTCTCCACTGGGGCGCCCGGGTGGCTCAGTAGAGGTTGGATGACTGCCTTGGCTCAGGTCATGATCCCAGGGTCCTGGGATCGAGCCCCGCATCAGGTGCCTTGCTCAACGGGGAGCCTGCTTCTCCCTCTCCCTCTACCTGCTACTCTGCCTGCTCGTGCGCTCTCTCTCTCTCTCTCGCTCTCTCTCTCTCTGTCAAATAAATAAATAAATCATTAAAAAATAAAAAAATAAAACCTGTCTCCAGGAGCTAGCCCCCTTGTGGTTATATCATCCCAGGCTTGGAGGATGTTTGGGTCTTGCTCACTCGTATTACAGATAGAAACACTGAAACCCCATTTTTTTTCTTTTGGTATTGGCTTCACAATGGCTTTCTGAAGATGGGTGGTAGCCATGACATTTCTTTCTCCTTCTTGCTAGGGAAAGTGAGGCATGAAGGCATTGTACCTCTATCAGGAAAAGATCCAAAGAACTGAGCTTCCATTCTCCAACTTAGGAGGTAAGAGTCACTTGGTCACACAGCTGAAGACTGTATATTATTCACTCTTTTCACAATAAACAGCTTTTTCTTTCTGAGTTACCGAGAGGATGCTTCCAACATCCCCTCGGTGTAGGATTCTACACAACAAATACCAGGAGCGTTGGCTGGGGGATCTCGCCTCTGACTCCGGATCCCTGAAATACTGAGAGAATGTTCCTCTGCTTAAAAAGCCAAGAGGGATACTTACATTTTTAATGATCAGTGGGTATCTTGTTACCCGTTGCATAGGCTTCAGTATAAAACTAGAGAGCGGCATCCCTTTACATCGAGGGTCCATTGCCAGCCTCTGAAATGAGAGAGTTGTTCAAATGTACTGAAGAAATCTGCAAAATCCAGTCAGGAGCATCCACTCCCGGCCCATCACATCGTCTCATTTCTTTGGACGAGAACGGAGGAACCTGGCGTTGGAACGGCCCGACCTGTTATCCGGGTCCAGGACCGGGATGGAGATCCACGCCCTCCCTGGGACACACAGCCCCTCCCGTCCAGAGATGAGATTCTGGCTCTATGGAGAATATTTCTTCCAGATAGCTGCCAGACCTTTGTAACAGTCCCAAGGGTAAGAAGAGACACGAGTCTGTAGAGTTAGAATAAAAATCCCCCTGACGTCCCAGAGAGGCCAGAAGGGCTGAATCCCGTTGCCTCACTTGGGTGAAGCCCGCACATGCCCGTGGGAGCCCCAGGCAGGCGGGGACGGGGGTGCTGAGACAGGAGCGGGGGAAAGGACTCCAACCTCAAGTCTTGCGGGTTGTCCCCACGCTAGACCACCTGTCCCTTTTGTCACCTCAACCTGAGGAAAGAGTCCTTCTCTCCCCAAAGATGATCCCATCCGAAAGTCACAAGGATTATGTGGGGACTCAGCTCTCGGAGGCGTTGGCCAGGTTTAATGCCTTAGCAACGGGCAGCTGCCATGACCGAGGCTCCAGGTCCCGGGACGTCTCAGCACCTGAACCTGCTCCTCCAGCCGTGCACATCATCATTCCAGGGACACCTCATACCTGGCAAAGGCGTGTCAACCCCCCCTCCCACACACGCACAGGGATGAGGCGAGGAGAGGTGATGAAGGAAGGGAAACAAGCCCCTTGCCCTGGGTGGAGTCAGCATTTCCCTCAAGTTCAAGTGCATTCAGGGATGAATTCTTCCTGCCTTGTGCCCCAGGGAGGACCAGCCCTTGGCTCAAAACCCAGGTGGCCCAGCATCTGCTCTCTAGTCTCTAGAACCCCCTCGGCCGACTTTTTACCAATACTTCTCCCCTTCAAATGACTTTAGATTGTCCCCCATTCATTGGCTAGCAAATCAAAGCTTTTAGTGTTGAGAAACACCAGGGGAAAAGGAAAGAACAAACCTGTGGGATGCTGCAGTCAAGGAGAGACCTCACAGGGAAGATTCTAACACGTGATTACTGGGGAGGAGGGAATGGCCCGCCCCCAAATGCATGAGGTACAAAGAGAAGCCTGCTGTTAGTGTTGGCCTAGTCACCAAAATGTGGCTGATGTTGAGCAGAAATTATTTGATTCTTTTCCTATGTCCTTTTCTCGAGGAGACGCAGAGGCTGTTTGAGTGTACCAGTGGGGCCCGTGGGAACTCACTCTGGCCAAGGCCAAGTCCGAGGGCCTGGGGCCTCCAGCAGCATAGGGCCCACCTCCCCAGATGTCCCTTGGGGGACCCATGGCTCTTGAGACCCCTATGATCCCCCCGAGGCAGAGGTCCTGGCATCCCACACTCACACCCACACGATTCCTAGAGCTTGAGGCCAACAACAAGAACCAAGTGGGAAAGGAACAAAGGGTCCCTTGGGACTCCTGGCCGTTCCCTCTGCACCAGAGAATGGGGGCGGGGGGACACTCAGCCCAAACCGAATGGGGCACCTGAGATGAACCAGCCCCCCTGGGCCTGACAAATGAGACACAAGGTTTAAACCTGCGTCCAAATAACCCTGCTAACACCCGGACCACCGATCCGAGTTTCCGGGTGCAGGCTTGCCCCTCCTCTCCAAGCGCAGCCCTTTGGTCAAAGCCCCACCTGCCAGCTCGCCGCGGGCCCCTGGTGCTCGGCCAAGACCTCGGTGCTGTTGGCTGTTTTTAGCAGGAATACGCTCGCAGGCTTGAATTCGCTCCTCGCACCCCCAGCAGCCCTGCATCAGCCCCTGAGGGGCGGCAGGGGCTCGGTTGAGCCTGGACTCCTTACTTTGACAAAATCCTTGAAGTCCGGGGCCTCGTCCGTCTTCTGCTGGATGAGGGCGGCCCCGTTGAGCTGACAGCTGCAGAACCGGATGTAAGGCTGCATGTGCGGCAGCTGGGCGGTCAGGATGTCTCCGATCATCTTCACGGGCATCTTCTCCCCCGACATCTTCTTGCGGACCCTCAGCGCTCTGCACGGGGGACACGGGAGGTGAGCCCCCTGCCTTCACACTAGCCGGCAGTGACGGGGCCCCCTTCTAGGTTGGACGGAAACAGTGTGTGTGTGAGGGACACAAACCCAGGGCCACTGAAGGATCTACTGGGGGAGACAAGGAACAAAGAAGAAACATGTCTGGTGCTACAGAGAGGTATCACCAGGGGCATTTTTCTTTGGCACAGTGGCTGCTTGTTGGTTCTTGGGAATAACAACTTCTCAAAGACATCTTTGCTGGACGAGTCAGCATGAAAAATAATTCTTTCTTTCTTATGGAGAAATAGGGAATTGTTTCTTTTGCAACTCAGCTGGGATCCCTGTATCAACGTCTTGATTTATGGATTATCTGTGACGTTCCAGGCTAGCATGGCCCCAGCTCTGAGTCTGTTCCAGGCCAGTGCCACCCGAAGGGAGCTACCATTGCCGATGGACATGGAGGCTCATTTTCAGACTAAAAAGAACATAGTTAAGATGGTAAGTCAACTGCCACAGAAAAGCAATCCCATTATGTTCGCCAAAGCCAGGTGTAAATGGTTGTCTGTACTACCTGTGCCGTTCACTGCTTCCTCACTGTGGCTACTTTGAACTTGACCAGATTATGGGGTTCTGAAGAGAGAAGCCTATTTATGTGATAATGGACCAGTGAACCCAAACAGTTCATCTCCTGGAAGCTGAGAAGACACTGAAGGGACTGGGGAGTATTTGTTCTGGGATGCAGCTGCAGCCTGAGTGTGGAGGGGCATGAGAGCCATGACCGTGCATCCCACCGTCCTAACTCCAGTGCGTGGACTCCTGACACCAGCCTCTAGCAGGGCACATCACTGACCTTCTACAAGCAAGGAGAGCAATGTGCTTTGAGGGCAGGACCTCAGCACAGGAGGCCATGAACAGGTTCTTCCTCCCCCAGGAATGGTGGACATATGTATGCATGTATGTATGTTTGGATGGATGGATGGATGGATGGATGGATGGATGGATGGGTGGATGGGTGGATGGGTGGATGGATGGATGGGTGGGTGAATGGAGGGGTGGGTGGATGGATGGGTAAATGGGTGGTTAGGTGGATGGGTTGTTGGGTGGATGGGTGGATGGGTGGTTGGGTGGATGAGTGGATAGGTGATTGGGTGGATGGGTGGATGGGTGATTGGGTAGATGGATGGGTGGATGGATGGATGGATGGATGGATGGATGAGTGGATGGATGGATGGGTGGATCAGTAGGTGGATGGGTGGGTGGATGAGTGGATGGATGAATGGGTGGTTGGGTGGATGGGTGGATGGGTGGTTGGGTGGATGGGTGGATGGATGGGTGGATAGGTGGATGGGTGGTTGGGTGGTTGGGTGGATGGGTGCATGGGTGGATGGGTGGGTGGGTGGGTGGATGGGTGGATGGATGGGTGGGTGGATGGATGAATGGATGGATGGATGGGTGGATGAGTGGGTGGATGGATGGATGGATGGATGGGTGGATGGGTGGATGGGTGGATGGGTGGATGGATGGATGAGTGGATGGATGGATGGGTGGATGGATGGATGGGTGGATGGATGAATGGATGGATGGATGGGTGGATGAGTGGGTGGATGGATGGATGGATGAGTGGATAGATGGATGGGTGGATGGATGAATGGATGGATGGATGGGCGGATGAGTGGGTGGATGGATGGATGAGTGGGTGGATGGACGGATGGGTGGATGAGTGGATGGATGGATGGATGAGTGGGTGGATGGACGGATGGATGGATGGATGGATGGGTGGATGAGTGGGTGGATGGATGGACGAGTGGGTCAATGGACGGGTGGATGGGTGGATGGGTGGATGGGTGGTTGGGTGGATGGATGGGTGGATGAGTGGGTGGATGGATGGACGAGTGGGTCGATGGATGGGTGGATGGGTGGATGGGTGGATGGGTGGTTGGGTGGATGGATGGGTGGATGGATGGCTGAGTGGATGGATGGAACAGAATGGTATGATATATTATTTTAATATAGAGTTAGGAGGTTGTTACTATAAATTCCTTTGGCTGCTTTCATGGTCATGTTGGAGAAGCCCTAAGGTAGGGGTATTGCTCTATAAGAATTCCAGGGAAGCTCTGTAATATTAGCATTAGGCTTTAAAAACTTCAGACCACTTTACCTTCTTTCTCTTACATTTTTGGCTAAACGAAAAATCCTTGGGCTGGGTAAACAAGTCAAGGAGAGAAATTTGAGGGACAGTAAGTTATGTGGTCTGAACAATTAGTAATTGCATCTCAAGCAGATGCCCTTGTAGAGAGAGGCACTGCTCAGCACTAGCTGTTTGGGGTATGAGGAGGGGCAGCCGGATACCCTCAGGATGGGCACATGGCCGGCACTCACTGGGGAGGTTGGTGTGGAATATCTCCCAACGTGTAGAAATTTGTCCAAGGGTGATGTCACCCCCAATTCTGAGAGACCAGGGCCCTGCACAAACATGTTATGAACTTGCTGTGGATGGAAACAGGAAGAAATTCCATCTTTCTATCATTTTCGTATGAGGAACAGCAGAACAATCTTTCTCTAAGAGAATACAAGTACCACCCCCCCCCCCACTTTTCCAAAATCATGGAGAAGACAAGGAAAAGAAGAAAGAGTGCACACAGATGGCCACTGTCTTGAGAGAGGCTAAACCAGTGCCCAGGTTCTGGAAGAACTCATCCAGAACACACGCGACTTGTCCAACCAGGGGACAGGCCTACCGTCAGGCCCTGACTCTGGACCAGGCACCTGTCAGGTTCTGTGGTGGGTCCCCTTCTGGGATATTCTGAACAGACAGGAGTTACGAGGACTGGGTCTGAATGGGTTTGAAAGGAGGGTGTCACCGAGCTCTGGGTCACGTGACTCAGTCACGGCAGCTTTGCCCTTTGGTGAGCTGGTTCATAATCTCATCTAAAGATCTACTGGGTCAAGGCCTTGAACTGCCATGGTAATCCATTAGCTAATGAACATTTCAAAGAGTGCTCAGTTGTTTGCAGGATGAATGAGTGCTCCCGACCCCCTGAAGCCCACCGAGCAAGACCCGGCACGTCCTATACGTGTCCAACCCTTTCTCTGCATACATTACTTACTCTCCCTCCTGGCTGTTGGCACACCAGAGGTGCGTGGAAACTGAGTCATTTGCCCAAACTCACACAGTTTGGGTTGTGAGTTCTGACAAGAGGCGGTTCTCGAGCCCGGGTGGTGTGACCCTGGAGCCTGGAGTCTATAAGCACTGAGCTGGGGGCAATATAGGCCCAGCGCCCAGACCCGCCTCCACAGCTGCTTCCCAAAGGCCCTGTCCTTCCTCCAGAAGCCGCTCCTGTCTTCTCTGTCCCTCCCGCGGCCACCGCTCTGACATCTGCTCCAAGCAGATGTCCCTCCCACCCCTCCCACCCCTCCCCAAACCGGCCCAAAGTTCCCTGTCTCCCACCCTGTCTCTACCTTCAAGATAGGTTTATTACTCTTTATTTTTGTTTTCTGCTCAAAATAAAATTATATCTATCTTCATTAAGTTAAAAAGAAGGTCGAATACATAATGTTCAAGAAAGAACTTTTTTTTTTTTTTTTTTTTGGCCACATTCCTTCATTTTCCTCCAAGCAAGGAGGCAGGACAGGATGTTGATTAAATGCAAATAAACAGTTCCCAGCACCTGGGTTTGTGAGGCCCTAAGGCGAACCTTCCACTATCACTCCTGACAGCTACACCGAGGGTCCCTCGCCCACTCTTAATGTGAAAAGGTTCTAGACCTTTCTGCCCTACTCTGCTTCTTAAAAGCAAATTTCACAGCTCTCCACTCACCAGTAAGAGTGAATCATTCATTCTAACCCCCAACCATAGCAGGAAGTCCCTATGCCCAGTTAGCTCCCCTTTATTTTATTTATGTCTTCTTTTTCTGTTTCCTAAATCCCATGTCCTTCCCACTCCCACCCAAAGTACAGGGAGTCACTGGCCCTTGGATCAGGAGTGACAGGCGGCTGCTCACTAGTGAATTTCCAGGGAATGCCGCCTTAATTCCTCTTTCTCCAAACGCGCCTTCCTCTTCCAGCCTGCAAGGTGCCCTAAAATCTCCCTATCACTGGGGTGATTCCTTTGCATGAGGAAGCTAAGTCTATGTAACAAAGGGATGTAACCAAATGTCCCCTGACCGGTCGACAATATGGGTCCTCACCCTATAACCCTTTTCATTTTTCTGTATGTTTAAAATTTTTCATAACAGCATATTGACAAGAAAAAAAAATATCAGGTCCCCAGGAGGCTCCTGTTAAATATTTCACCCAGAATAAATATTCTATCTAGACATTTAATATTTAATAAATATTCTATCTAAATATTTCATCTAGAATGTGCAGACATTAGACAGTTCACCCTAACGAACTGATCAGGTCATCAGAGGACGGGGCCAGAGCCCAGGGACACGGCACAGGAAGGCGGGCTATCCCAGTAGGGTTGACATGGCCGACAGCGTGCCGGGACCACGGCTGGCCTCCCCGCGCCTCAGAATGACCCTGCACGCTCCAGAAGGCTGACACCATGACTACAACTTTACAGGTCCCGAGGCAAGGGCTCTGAGAGTTCATCTCCCCAAGGAAACCGCCCAGAACAAGTTAGAAGGTGCTGGAACCCTTCAGGTTCAGCTTGTGTAGGTTTGGGCCTTAACCAGCCCCCTGGCCCCAGGTGATGGGACAGCCCCTCTGCAAGGCCAGGGCGCTGAGCCCGGCACTTACAGTGTCCACGTGCGTGTCATCTAAAGACCCTCCAATTACCACCCTACGCAGGAGGTACACTGATTACCCCCATTTTACAGACAAGGACACCGAGGCCCGGAGAACGTAAGTGACTCGTCTGAAGACAGGCAGCAGGGCAAAGCACAAGGTGTGAGCCCAAGCGTCCGCTCCATAGCTACGCTCAGAGGTTTCCACAGCACGGTGCTCGAGGAGGAGGACGGAAATACCTTCCCAAAGCACCCCTGGGGGTCACCATCTCTGAGTATTTGCTTTCCACCTCTCTCTCCATCCCTCAGCCACTCCTGAACACATAGTCAGGAGAGTGGGGTCCTGAAACGGCTAAGAACCGGGGCTCAAACTTGGAAAATTGGCCCTTCCTCCTTACAGGAAGGCAGAGCTCAGGGAGAGACATCAGCTCCCCCGGGGCTGCTCTGCACTCTGGGCCCAGCAGAGGGAGGCCCCGTCCTCCCTGCGGGAGCACCACAGACCTACTCCTCATTCCTAGCAAATCATGTTCCAAGGCACGGATGGCCTGCTGGGCCCAGATCTGGGGAATTTTTTTTAGAACTGGAAGGGGCCTTTGGGATGATATAATCCCATCCCCTCACTGGGGACACGGAGGCTCAAAGAGGCAGGGCAGGGAGCTGGGCTCCGAACCCCCAGTCTCCTGCCTCCCTGCCCTGCAGCCGCCTCTGGAAACAGAAATGGGAATAAAATACCAACTGCTCCAGGCCGACTTCTGGGAGCGCGCCCCTGAGGAAACGCTGAGGAAACGCTGACCATCCGCTGCAAATGCTCCAACTGCTTTCCATCCACAGGAGCTAAGAACGTCCCAAGAGAACAACACGTGCCCAGGGAACCCCGGGAGCTGGCCCCGAACCTCCAGAAACAGGGAGCCAAGACCCGGGTGGGGGGGCGCCCACGCTCTGGAGACTCTAGACCCGCAGTGAGAGCAGTAACTTGGCGACTGACTCTCTGCAATGACAGATGGGGTGTCCCCGTAAAGCATCGGGGCGACAAGGAGCCCGCGGTGCCTGTGAGCGGAAATGAACACAAGGGGCGGGGAAAACACGGGGCGGCAGGCGCAGGGCCACGCAGATGGAGCCACACGGAGGTGCCGGTGTGTGAGAGCCGGGCGGGCGGGGGGGGGGGCGCGAAACAAGGCCGGGGTTAGGGGAGAGAGGCTTACTTCAGTAGCTTGATATTACACATAATCAGCTCCTTCCAGTTAACGAAAACCATAGCGCCCTCCTTCTCCGTCAGCAGCTCAGACTCCATCAGGGGTTTCTGAAAGATCTGCAGGCCCAGAAAACCAAGCGGGTCAGAAAGCAAACGCTTAGCTTACACCTCGAACACAATGCACCCAGCTCTGCTCCGAGCGCAGAAGGGCCCGCGGGCGGCTGCGCCTTCCAGTAGCTTCTGCAGCGGCTGCAAGGCAGCGGAGCCTCCAAGGGGGAGCCTGGGAGGCTTCGAGCCGGGGCTGGGCTGGTATAGGGACCGGCCGCGGGGAAGAGAGGAGCGTGCCCAGGCTCCAAGCTCTGTGGGGTTGGGTGACTTGGGGTAAGTCACAGCTCTCCGCCCAGCCCCCCATGCCCCCCACCTCCCCCGGCCTCCCAAGAGGTCGGTATCTACCACCAGAGGCAGGGTGAGCTCCTGAAGATTCTTTAGGGATGGGACAGCCTATCGTCGACATAAATGTGCCTGGACTCAGGCTGCTCCCTGGGAGCCCTATTTTTCATGAGTCCTTCAGCCGACCTTGAACCTGGTATAAACCAGACCACTGCACGGAAGTGCCGCATCGAAGGGGCGACACTCGCATCCTAGACATCCGAGATCGTGTATTTAGGATGCTCAAGTGTCTTGAGGAAGGGGCACCTTTTCTGAGTGGGCACCAACACTTCCTAGGTATGAATGGGGGCCTCCCAGACCCGTAACCTCTCCAGCCTTCCGTACTCGTTTCCACACAGTGCAGCTGAGACGCGACTTTCCTGGGGGTCAACACTGTCCAAGGAGATGGTCGCCCAGCTGTTAGGTGCTGGGAGGGGGCGGAGGGAGGAGGAACTTCAAAACTACTACACTACTTTTCAAACTGTAGAGAGACCCTGACATCCAGCTCGGCAAACCCCGTTTGCCAATATGGCCACTTCCCATGACTATGGACAAAAGACTTCTTGAAAAGCAGGGGTTCCCAACTCTGCATCTCCCCCTCCTTCTAGACCAAGTGGTCCAGGCCTTTCGACAGCTACCTGGGAGGAGAGACAAAACGAGGCGTCATCTGGGACGGGGAGGGGCAGGGGACCTGCGAGGAAACATCTTCTTCCTCAACCACAGACTTTCCTCAGGGGTAACACGTACCACTAGGAGGAATGACTTGTGATATTGGCCGGATTGGCGGCCATTTTCAGATGCCAACCCTGAGGGCTGGAGACCATGGGACCTATGGACTCTATGGCATCAACTAGTTGGAGGCCGAGCCACTGCTTCTCTGAGTAGAGTCTAGACTCCCAATCCCTGCCCATGTGTCTCCCCCCATACACCCCCTCGAGGACTCATTCAGCCCTGAGCACCAGCCATCTCTGCCCCTCCATGGATGAGAGTCTAACCATCCTCTCTTGGGTATGAATCTCCTATGTGATGTACCATTCAGATGCTCCCCATACATCAGAAAATTTTTCATGTTGAGAATCAGGAGGCCGTCTTCCTTCACAGAGTCCCCCCACCTCCACCCTCCGCACCAGTGCCCTCCAGCACCCCCGGCACCCACCGCTGCCATTACCTCTGTGACCAGCTGCAGGTCGTTGACATAGTTCTCCTCTGTGACAATGAGTTCGTGGATGTATCCTTGTCGCTTTCGCTCGGTTGGGGTCAACATATCCAAGAGGTGTAAGTCTGAACACCCTGGAAAACACAGCCGTCAGGACATGTCAGTGCAGGTCTGGGGAGGCCCACACAGCTTCTCAGTGACGAGCCTCAGGCTTCTTGTCTGTTGGCCCCTGTGGTCTCAGTCTAGCTGGGCAATGTGAGGGGTTGAATTGTGTCCCCTAAAAATACACATGCAAGGTCTAACCCTCAGTACCTGTGAATGTGACCTTATTTGGAAATAGGGTTTCTGCAGATATAATCAAATTTAGATGAAGTCATACTCAATTAGGGTGAGTCTAATAATCCAATATGACTGCTGTCCTTATAAGAAGATATCCAGGGGCGCCTGGGTGGCTCTGTCGGTTAAGCATCCGCCTGTTGGTTTCGGCTCAGGTCATGATCTCAGTGTGGTGAGATCGAGCCCCACGTCGGGTTCCGCACTCAGCGCAGAATCTGCTTAAGATTCTCTCTCCCTCTCCCTCTCCCTCTGCCCCTCCCCCTGCGTGCTCACTTTCTCTCTAAAATGAAATAAGGAAATAAAACCTTAAAAAAACAAAAAAGACATACAGAGATAGACAGAAGGCCATGTGGCAACACAAGCAGGGACTGGGGTGAAGCAGCTACAAGCCAGGGAACGTCAAGGTTGCCAGGAGCCATCGGAAGCTACTAGAAACGCATGGGGGAAAAATCGCCCCTAAATCCTCCAGAGGAACATGGCTCTGCCAACACCTTGATTTTGCGCTTATCTCCAGAACTGTGAGAGAAGAAATCTACGTTGTTGTAAGCCACCCCGTTTGTGGCCACGTGTTACAGCAGTCCCAGCAAACTCATACAGGCGGCACGCTCCTGCTTCCTCCAAACGGTGAAAATAACATCGAATTGGCCAATATGTCCTGAGGGCTCACACCATGCCAGGTGCGGTCCAAGGAGCTCGCCGTGGACAACTGAACTCAAGGCTCATGTGGATTCTAGAATCATCATCATTTTACACACAGGGACACGGAGGTTTGGACAGGTTGGCTCACCCAAGATCTCTCAGCCGGGTGGTGGCCAAGAGTCGAACCCGACACTTTGAGACCAGAAACTGGGCTCTACCCCAGACCGCTACTGTTAGGTCCAAGCTGCAGGAGGGCATCAGGTTATCCTGAGGTTGGATTCTGGAGGATGAAGGGGCCGTGCTGAGGCCCCTGATGGGCGTGGGGAGAGGGCAGAGAGGCTCAGAGCACATGCAGACAGTGCCCCATAAGCTCTCAGCCAGGCTGCTGCCTTGTGCCTCAGGAGCTGAGCATCGAGCCTGCAGACAGGGAAATGCCTCCAGCGGCAGGTGACTGGGCACATCTGTGGTCCCTGGTGCCTGAGGGCAGGGACTCCGGTGACCTTACAGGGGCCACGCACAGGAGATGGTGCCTGCCCTTGCCTCTGCTGCCCTAGCTGGTCACTTCAAGGTTCGTTTGCATGGAATGTTCTCAGGTTATCAGCAGAAGCTGACTCATGATGCAGGCACACTAGGATAAAGGGTGAGAAGCTCTCTTCCCCGGGGTGTCCCTCATACAGGCATGGCCCCGCCTTTCCAGGCCGGTGGGCTCTCCTCTCCTTTTGATGAGGGGTTCTTTGTTTAATCACCAAAAAAAAAAAAAAACCAGATTTGTCAAATAGACCAGCAGGTGTCCTGGATGTTGGTGTCCCATATACCTCCTGTTCTCATACCATCTCCCCACAAGGGGGCGCCGCGATGGAGCACGACGTGAAAACCCAGCCACCACCATGGGTTTTCAGGGTCCCCAGACCAGTAGTATCAGCAGCACCAGGGAACTTGTCAGAAATCAAATTACCAGGCCCCTGCAGAATAAACGACCTGGAGTCTGATGTAACAAGCTCGCCAGGTGATTTTTTTAGGCAAACTAAACTTGAGAAGCTTGCTCTGGCTGTCAGGGATTTCTCAGAGTTTCCATCTTCCCCCTCAGTAGTTATTTGCGCTCATGACCTAGTCGATACGCTGGAAGCTTCCGTAAATAGAATGATCCCTCTGGGGCGAATGATATCACTGACTTCTTAGCGAATGTTGGACTGTGCCAGAGATTAGCTCCAAGTCTGGGTGCTTCCGGTGCTCAGTCTTGTCCCCTCCTCTGGCCAAAGGCCCTTTCTAGAATGCCATAGCATCTCTTCCTGGAACAGGACAATTGATGGGCAGGCAGATGGAGGCTGGGAAAGCAGCAGGGATGAGCCATCCTTACCCTCCACACCTGTCCATCGAAGACCTCACTGAAAGCCATGGCAGTGTGGCCAAGCTGTCATTCCATGGAGCCGCGAGTGAGCATAAACCATTGGGCAGGTCTGCAAACGAATCGAGAACCTGGACCCTCGGCTCAGCCCCCAGGCTGGCCCAGCTGGTCTTTGTGGCTTGGGGCGTGGGCTGTGCTTTATTAGAACACCTGCTTCAACCGCGAACTCTCAGGAAGGAAGCAAGTCCCAGCTGCTCACGCCGGTCCCTTCAGCCAGCGTCCGCCCAAGCCACCGTGTGACCTTTAGCTTCTGGGAGGTAGCGTGATGCCGCCGATTTCTTTGGCTTTCAGGAGGAAAGCCACCCCGGAAACACTCTTCAGTTTGGGAGGAAACATCTCACGCCTTCGCTGGTCTCACCCAACCTTCCTGTTAGTGAGTCAAAGAGCCCGGGAATGAGGCTGTCTCTTGTCACTGGGCAGAATGCCGTCCTTGCACGACAGGGACTTCGATGAACTCACTCTCAGGGAGCAGAGTCCCCCCCCTAGAATTCTCAGGACACTGCTTTCTGTGGGGATATGGGATACCGTTCGGAGCTGCAATTCTAAGACCTGTCCCACAAACCCTGTGCAAGGAGCTTTGCGGGGATACAAACACAGGCTCGTGGCGGACCCTGGCTGGACCAGTCTTCGGAACGTCCCCTGAGGTCACGGTTTCCCTTGGAAGACATCAAGGATGCTATAAACTCTGACCCCAGAAAACCCATGTGTACGACATACACAACAGACGCACACATTTCGCACCCAGTTTTACAAGGTTCACGGGCCCTCTGGAAGCTTGTTAGGGGATCTCATTCGTTCGACAAATATTTACTGAGGTCCCATCATGAGTCTGACCCCAGCTGACAGGAGCTGAGGACTCACCATGAACGGGGAGAAAGGCCTGCTGTGCAGAGCACACAGCTAAGAACCCTGGGGTCCTCAGCTGGGGGCGGTCCTACTCCTTACAAGCGGCAGGCTGAGGCTGTACTGATGCCCCCTATAGGCCGAAGGTGGTACTGACCTCCACCAAGTTGAGGCTCCTAATAGGTTGGTCCCCACCCCCTGGCTGAGAACCCGTTCTTGGCTGTCAGAAGGGCCCGAGGTGATGGCTGGCATTGGGTGAGGCTAAATGTCCTGCACTATACAGGACAGAGAATTGTCTACCCCGATGTCAACAGCCCCCCACCGAGAAACACTGACATTACCGTCAACTGACGACCGGACCTGACTACGTTCCAGACCAAGGATGGTCCAAGGAACCAGCAGTACATTTAGAAGGACTGAAGAATCTGAAACAAGGATCCAGGAAGAAATGTAACTGGAAATGGCTTGCTCTGGGTTTCGGAAGTTCTTCTGAGTCTTCCACGTTCTACACGGTATGGTTTTGAAGCTCAGAGCCAAAGCAACAGCAAAAGGTCTAGGAGGGATTGAGGTCTTCAGTCCAAGAATCCCAGGCGCTGGGGCCGGGATGGGGTGCGTTGGAGGTCTATTGTTCATGGGAGGGTGGGAGAGGGGAAGAGGCCACATGGCTTCCTGCTCCAGGGGGCGGCTCCGGCCTTCTGGTCACCACCCAGCAGACCCGCGTCGGAGCTGATGGAGCCTGGAGACACCGTGTGACTCTGGGACACTGTCCCAACGAATTCCACCCCCGCCGCCCACCCAGCAGCCTGCCCGGGGACCAGGGCGGGGGGCTCAGGTGGCCTCTCCAGGCCCCCGCATGCAAGGAAAGCCAAGATTTTACGGGGAGATTCATCTCACCGCTGTAAGCCAACAATGTTGGCTTTGAATCGTCTTTTTAGCTACTGAACTGACCCACAGGATGCTGTTTTAACAATTCTTGCTGGGGGTTGCCAGACCAAGAGAACCGCCACAGACCTGAAGTAGGCACTTGGAACGCAAAAATATCCTTTCTTTGAAAATTTAATATTTAGAAAAACAAACGAGTTTAAAAGCTCCATTATTCAGAGCAAGGGTAAATGGAAAAGACATTTCAAATGAAAGAGTTTTCTTTAAGGGTGGAGGGACGTGGTCCTTCTCTCCTTTGGGAACCAGGATAAACACCACTCGCTGGCTCCCTTGCCCAGTGAAAAATGAGAGGATAAAGTATAGCAAATAACTTTTCATGGACATCTTGGTGTGATGAAGGGATTCTTATAACTAACTATAATCCACTCACAGCTGAAATAATATTGCAAGTGACTCCAGGCAGTTAAAAATGATACCCAATTACAGCCCACATAAAATTCCTAATCTATGTGCTGTCCCTTGTAATTTTGTGTAGTTGGACACATTTACAAAATGGAGAGAGCCATGATACCCCTTTGGAAGGATTAGAGTCTGGGGCACTGGAGAGAATATGGGAAAATCTTACCCAAAAGGGTCATCTTGTCCCCTCAATTGGAAAATGTTCCTAGGAAGAGCATAGTCTAAATAAATTGCTTTATTACAAAAGTAATACACGAACACAGGCTCCATGTAACAGTTCAAAGGATACAGAAGTACTTAGGGTAAAACCCGAGAATCACCCCTCTCCACACCCCCAACCTTTCTACTTCCTTTCCCAACAAGGTCCATAATTTTAAAAAACCAAACCAGCCCCCACAGCAAGCTGGCCACCGAGCAAAGCAAAGAAACAGGTCTCGGTCCTGTTATGAACGGGCCAAGATACACTACAAGATGGTCAATAAATATTTATAAGTTCCTATGAAGTCCAAGAGACACAGAAATGAGCAAGATAATGTCCTTGTCCTCAAGGAAACTCAGCTCGGATGGAGACTCGACATGAAAATAGAACTTAAAATAGCAGGCAACGGAGACGGGGCCTGTAGGCCGAGAGGATAGCGGTGTGTGTAAGACTTGGAGAAGTCGATGCTCCTCCTCGCTCCTCGTCCCCAGGGAGGAAGGCTCCTCGAGGAGGGGGTGGGGGGAGGGCCCCCATCGGGGAGGATGGGGCCATTATGTTGGGCGTGTCACACCAGCATGCCGGGTAAATGCAGAGACACTGTGGAGTGGAAAGTAAAAAAGGCGGGGAGTGGGAAGGGGGAGAAGGTAGAGCGAGGGATGGAGACAAAGTGGGGAGAGGAAAGGGGAGAAAGTGGAAAGAGCATCACATCACAGGGGTCATAATGCCAGAGGGACCGGGGGAGAAATCTGGGTACCACTCGGTGATAGGGAAACTCAGGCAATGGTTTTTCATCTTTAAGGGAAAGGCTATACCAATGTCTCTGGGGACATCCCGCCCCAATCCTCTGGCTAAATGGCCCCGCTCTCCGGGACACATGTTGGAGTTGGAGCTCCCATCTCTCCTGAAGGCTTCTCCAGGCTTGGTCTGAATGGAGGACGCGGGAGCCTCATGGGCCTGGGGTCCCCTGCGAGGTGAGCCCACATTGCCCCCCCCCCCATGGCTACGCTGCATTTTTTTTCTGGGAAAAACCAGTCTAACTGTGCTGCCTTTAACCTCCTGGCCAGAACAGTAACACGGGTGGCTGGTCATATAGGAAAGGCCACGGCGGCTGTGCCATAGTGAAGGTCCCTCTGGTCAGAGCACTTTGTCTTCTACCTGCAGCTGACGTCTGACTGCTCCCTAACCCCACCCCATTCTCTCAGCTGTGAACTTGTCCTTTCCCGCCGTGCAGCAATGCGTGGGGCTGGGACTTGGTGATGAATGAGGCGAGTGGGGTCCTTGTCTTCGGGGAGCATCAGTCTACTAGGGGCTCAGGCATCCCATCCAGACGCGGGTCCTGGCCGAAGCACGGCTTCCTTGCAGAGGCACCCCTGTAAGCTGCCAGCCAGCCCTTGAGACCTGGGAGTTGAGGTCCCTAAGACAGGATTTTCATGGGGGTCTAGAGAAGCTGGGGGGGCGGGGAGACCTGTGGGGAAGGCGGGGGCGTGCACCCTGATGGCACCAAAGCCCATGCCACCCTGTCCAGCCTGTCTTGGGGACCCACCAGCTCCCTCTGGGGGTTTCCACTCAGCCACACGCAGTAGAACCCCGGAGCTTCAAATGTAGCAACGTGACTTCTGGTTAAAGCATCCTCCCAAGAAGGGAGCTCTGGTCTCTGTGGGCTGCCGGGGAGTTTCGTGATGACAGAGAATTTGCAAAAGTCAAATTACTCTCGGGGTTCAATTCTCTCTTACTTTGCCATATATAAGAATATCGGTAACTTTGTAACGAGAGGCAACACACTCGTGGCTTTACAGCCAAATGTGGGAATCCCTGGCATGGTGCCAGGCGTCCTACAGTATGCGCTCGTTAGCTCATTCCTGGCCGGGGTTCTGTCACCAGACCTTTGTTGTCCCACCTTCCTGAGCTCCTGCTTTCTTTTGTTTGTTTAGTTCTGTTTTTGTTATTTGGTGTTTTTGGTTTTTTTTTTTTTTTTTAGAAGATTTTACTTTTAGGTCATCTCCACGCCCCCATGGGGGCTCGAACTCCCAGCCCCGAGATCAAGAGTCGCGCGCTCCACCCACTGAGCCGGCCTCCAGCCCCCTGAGCTCCTGCTTTTCCACAGGAGCTCAGGGATCCTTAGCAGCGGCCACAAACAAATCCTGTGGATACACAAGGCAGATGGGGCATTAGAAGCACAGACACACCTTTATTGGAACGTGAAGCTGTCGTCTGGACGAGAGGGACTGGGGAGTACATTTCAGAGGAGCAGGAATTGGAGTTGGGTTCCGTCAGGCACAGGAAGGAGTGAGGGAGCCAAGCAGAGGGAGTGGGCAGAGAAGAGGGGAGGGAGAGTGGAAGGCCTGGAGCTCCAGACCAGGGGGAGGGAGGGGGAAGCAGATGCGGGGTGACAGGGAGGAAGGGAGGTCACGCTGAATGCTCCCAGGAGCCACACCCTTCCAACCAAACTCCGCATGTTCGGGAACTCACTGAGTCCTCACCGACGATCCCGTGTGGTACGTACTGCCGTTAGTCTCCCGCTGAACAGAAGGGCAACTGAGGCACAGAGAAGTTAAGGAACTTGCCAAAGCCTTGGTGCATCAACGGCAGAGGGAGTCCTACCCGGGAGCTCGTGCTCTGGGCCACCGTGCCTCCTGCCTCGCTGGGAAGGGGACCGATTCGTCAGCCAGAGCTGCTGTGATAAAGTTCCAGGGACTGGGGGGCTCAGCTGAGAGAAATGGAGTCTCACAGCTCCGGATGCGGCAAGTCCAAGGTCAAAGTGCCCCCGGGGCTGGTTTCTTCTGGGGCCTCTCTCCTTCGCGGGCAGATGGCCATGTTCTCCTCACGTGGCCTCTCCTCGGGACACAATCGTCCCCTGGTGACTCTGTGTGTCCAAATCTCCTCTTCCTGTTGAGGACAACAGGCAGATTGGCGTGGGGCCCGCACTAACAGCTTCATCTTAACTTGATGACCTCATAAAGGGTCCACCTTCAAATACAGTCATACTCTGGGGGGCCGGGGGCAAGGGGGTCCAACATTTCCATCTGGGGGCGGGGGACGCAGTTCAGCCCAGGTGGGGAAGTAGAGTCAAGGAGTCGGAACACCAGAGCCAGAGGGTCTTTGGTGGCAGAGCCGGGAGAGGCTTGGGCTGTGTTTCAGAAGGATCACTGTGGCCGCTGCTCGGAGGTGGGGTGCCGGCCGGCCCGGAGTCCGGCTGCACGTGCGACTCCCCCAGGGGCCCCCGCGGTACCCCAGACCAGTCAGACCCCCCTGGCCGGGGTGCGGCCTGGGCGTCTGTAATTCGCAAGGCTTCGACATAGTTCCGACGTGCAGCCAAGGGCGAGGACCACTGCCCCAGAGGGAAAGCTGCCCGGAAGTCCAGCCAGCTGGTGGGGAGAGGGAGCCACGTTCAGGAACTACGTGTGTCCAGGCTCCTGTAGCAGGAGTGTTGTCACAACGGCTGGAACGGTTCCAGACCCAGGCGGGTCGCTCAAGCCGCTCGTCCAAAGGGAAGTGACAGCCCTGACCTGGAATGCCGTCCTCCCGTCCGGGGTCCGGAGCCTGGACAGCCTCTGACGCCATGTTCTCGAAGGCCACGCTGCCACCCCCTGACCCCCCACGCTCGGCCGGAGTTTGGAAGGTCACTCTGCTCAGTGCCCCGCTGGCGGGACAGCGGAGGCCCGAGAGGCACGGTGACTTCTGCTGGCAGGAATGCAACCTGCGCTCCTGTTGCCTTGGGAGACGGACCGCGGAGACTCACAGCGAAAGAAGCAGCTTCTCAAAGAGTGGGCCCGAGGGTGGCCCCTCCCGGGTCCTCGCCCGGTGCGTTCCTGCCACGCCCCGCTGTGGGGACGCCTGTCCTCGGCGCTCGGGGCTGTCGGGGGCGGGGGGCACCCAGGCTGGGGTCCAGGCGTCTCTTCTGCAAAGGACCCAGGGCTGACCAGTCCAGGGACCCGGCTCTGGAGGTCCAGAGGGACCGGCGGGCTCCTCCTTCCAACGGGACTCCCGTCGAGGCTCTAAGAAGAGCCCCGCCCCCTGCGGTCTCTCCTAAATTGGCAAACCGACCCGGGGACGCAAGAGCCCACCTGAGCCCGGGCCATTTCCCGCGCATTGTCAGCAACTGCACAGAGGCGCTCGGTCCCTGCGTTCATGGACTTCCATTCTAGTGGGGGAGACAGAAAACCAGATACACGCATGAATACATCGTAGTTAGGGCGCTTACAAGAACGGCGGATGACAATTCATACGACTGAGAAGCTCACGCGCAGACTAGGGTCTTGGCGGGGGGTGGGGGGGTAGTATTTTGTAAGCCACGCGGCCTTCCCGAGCCGGGCTTGGCACAGCGTTCAAGGTCACATGCAGCCCAGGGACTGAAGGCCGATGGGTCCCCTCCTCACGGCCTAACTGGGGTGGAAGGCGCGAGCCTGAGGGGCCAGGGGCCTGTCCGCCACGGCTCCTGAGTGGCCGCCGCGGGCTCTGCACCCCAGGGTGGGGGGAGGGGGAGATGCACGGCAGACACTGCCTTCTGGTTTGGAAGCTGTGGGGGGGATGGGGCGTCCCGCAAAAATTAACCCTACATGGGGAGCCACCATTGCAACGTATTAGTGCTGTTCCTATGGAGATCTTCGCGGGGCGCGGCCTGGCCCCGGGGGAGCTTGCCAACCATGCGGGGAGGGTGGGGAGGGGGAGCATCCGGTGTCTGGGCCTTGACCTCCACCCACTCTACTTTGCGTGTGGTGAGTAGCCAGCGGTTCGGCAAAGGGCTGGGTCATGGCGAGTGGGTAGAACTGGGCTGGGTGGTTGAGAAAGGAGAGTAGAGGTGGGAGGGTGGAGGTGGGGAGGAGGGGGCGGGCTGGGGCCCACCTGGGGCTCCCCCGTGACCCAGGAGCCCGCGAGATGGTGAGGAGGCAGCAGTGATGGAGGGGAGGCCCAGGCTGGGCCAGAGGAGACAGGCAGTGTGGGGGCTGGACAATGGCGGGGGTGGGGGGTCCACGGACCCCAGCCCACGTGCCCCCTCGCCCTGGGGGAGGGAGGGGAGAGGAGGTTCTAGGAGGTGGAGATGTGCGATCTCTAAGGTGGGGACCAGTGATGAAAGTGGGCATTTCCATCAAGTGGTTTAGAGGGCAGAGTAGACAGTCTGCAAGTTGGGGGCCATGAAGGTTCCTCGGAGGTGGCCGAAAGAATGACAGATCGGGATGCTCAGCAACCGGCTCTGTAAGCGGCTCAGCCCGGGCCTTCACCTCCTCCAGCATCAGTGTGGCCTCCTGCAAACCAGAGGCCCCTGCCCCACATTTAGGTGCTAGAAACCTGGAGGGGGTGTGGACGAGAGCAGCTCAGAGAGGGAAGGCGGCGACCAGTGAAGACGGGGCCACACTGAAAGTTGAGGAGAAGAGAGCAGATGAGGCAGAGCCTGGCAGCCCACGTTCAAGGTTTGGGGCACGAGCACCCGAGGGCTGGGAACCCCGGGTGACCGTGAGCAGAGCAGTTCCAGGTCCACTCTGCCCACAGGGTGGAGAAGAGGCTGGAAGACAGGGAGCCTGGAGCAGGGACCGGTTAGAAGGCTATCGGTCCTGACGGGAGGGCAGGAGAAAGTCGGTCGTCCTCAGGGCCTTTGCACTTGAGATCCCTTAGGCTTAGGACGCTTTTCTCCCTGACCTTGGCAGACCTCTACTCCCATGTCACCTCCCTTGAGAGGCCTTCTCAGGCCATCCCATCTGCCATAGCCCCGGCCCTCAGTCCCCCTCTGGCCCATGTCAGCCAGCACTAGCCAGAGTGACTGCTTATTTGGCTGCTGGTTTCCTCAAGCTCCGTGAGAGCAGGAGCCTCGTCTGCTCGTGGTTCCCTGAGCATGGCCCTGTCACCTGTCTCCTTGGTCCTTGGCCTTGACCGTCAAGGAGTCACCAGGAGGTGCAGGCGGGCTGGGCCCCTCCTGGTCTCTGGGGGGCTGTTGTCGCCCTTGACGCAGCGGGGTGGAGGGGAGGGGCAGGGGAGAGAGGGGGAGAAGACGGGTGGGGGGGGGTTCCCCCCACCAGGGAGACCGTGACAGTGGAGGGTCGTGCGGATGACTCGGCCCTGTGGGATCTCCCCACAGCAGCCTGGGAACGAGGTCATGTCCCCTAGAAGGGAGGGGGGTCCTGGCTTCACCTCTGCTGCTGCGGCAGATTACAGGGTTCGAGGCGTGCTAGAGGCCTGGCACACGGGGCAGGAGCGTCCCTGACAGAAAGCTCCGGATCCTGAAAGGCACGTCAGGGTGTCCGCGACGGGGCAGGAGAGAACTCATCTCCCTGTCTTGGAGCGTGCTGGGTGCTTTGGGGTGGCGCCCCCCTCACATGTCCTTTATCCAAGTTGTACGGTTGCTTAAAAACAAAACAGAAAAAGAACGAGCTCCTGGCATGTTTTGGGGCTGAACGTCCCAGTCTTTGCTGGAGAGAGAACACAAGGCCCCGGAACACAGGGATGAGCGAGAAAGCCTCCAGCGACCCAAGCCATCGGTGACAGGGTCATTGTGGGGCACTGCCTGGGCCTGCCAACTCGGCCCACAGACACGACATCCAGAAGCCTCGCACATTCCATTTGCGGTCGGCCTCCCTGGTCTCCCGGCCGCCAGCCGTGAGAAACCCGGGGCGGCTCTTCCCGTTTGCTAAGAGTCCGCTGCTGAGACCGCCACGTGCGTGGCTCATGTAGGGACCATGAGGAAGGTGTTCATAAAGCTGCTTGCTTCAACCCAGGTGGGCCTCCCGGTAGTGGCGGAAAGGGGCCTTGATGGGTGCACGAGTGAACGAGATGTCTGAAGGTTTTGAGGAAGCCGTCCAGTCTTCTCTCTCTGAAATCCCTAATCTGCAAAAGCACGTTTTCTGTAATGTCTTAAAAGGCACGAAACCCTCTACCGTCTGGGCTGATGGCAAGGAAGCAGGAAGCCAGGAGAATGGATTCCTTCATGCTCAGGGGCCAGGAGCAAATGCCTTTTCTCTCCAGTGAAAATGAGAGGAAGGCTATTATCTGAGGGGGGGGGGACTTCCTGTCTGTTTGGTGGCATTATTGTCCCTCTGTGTGTAAATGAGGAGCGTGGAGCACAGAGAGGTTAAGTAACTTCCCCACCATCACCCAAGCAGTAAGGGGCAGAGCTGGGATTCGAACCCATGCTCTGAACCACCGCCCTGTATCTCGTCCTAAGCATCTCTAAAAGCCCTCTTTTAGAGTTCTAGAGTTTAGGATACAGTTCTCTCGAGCCCTCCACCCCCACTACCTGCCCACAGAAAAAGAAGATATTCCGAAGTCTTAAGGGCAATGTTAAGAAATACCACACTGAGCTTGCAGGTGAGCTGTGTCCGTGTATCTGGCGCCATGTTTTTCCGGCAGAGGCCGGGAATGGAAGTGGAGACACTACGGCCACCGCCCTTGGGGAGGCGCCACGGGTGTCTGTGGTAAGCCTTCAGAAGACCCCGCAGTGGGGGGTGAGAGGACTAGAAAGGTGGAGGAGGCTGTGCACTGAGACACAAGGTGCTGGAACCTGGCACCAGCCCCACTCACAGCTGGGAGCGAACCATACGTGGGGAAGAGGAAGCTATTGTCCATCTTTCCACAGCGGCAGCCGTGACCATGCAGGGCGGCTGTTCGCACGGTACAAGCCGGGGGAGTCTGGGAGCTGCCCTGAAGAACGTCACTGTAGCTCCCAGAGCCTCGGCGAGGGCCCACCATTCTCCAAGACCTGGACTTCACGGAACAGTCCGTGGGGAGCATCTCTGTGCGTGCACAGACACACACACACACACACACACACACACACACACACACACACCCCTGAGGACAGCTGCGAACGAGAACCGTCTAGTTCCTGAGACGAAGTGTGCTCAGCCCCACGGTGCCCTCATTCGGTCTTACAGCGGATTCTCACTTTTTACAAATAAAACCTTTACGGCTTTTGGGGGGATCAAGTCCTGTCACTTAAAAATGCCCGGGGAGTGTTTCATTTAAAGGATCGAACTGTCTCCTGACAGATCATGGCATAGCCACACATCAGGAAACATTCCGGAAATCTGGTTTTTCACGAGTGAGTTTGCTTCGGGAAAGGCCCAAAAGAACTCTGGCCGATGTGAAATAGTCACATAAAGCTACCACGAACTTTGACCTTATTATTAAGGTCCCCTATCCCACCAGATCCAAAATATCGGATGTTTCGAAGAAGACGCTTTTTTTTTTCCTTTCCCTATGCATTTTAGGACTGCTGGCAGTCAATGTAGTTTCCATAAAAATTCTCTTGGGTATTTTTGGAACTAAAAAGAATAAATAGGATTAACTTATCATTTTGCTAGAAGAAAAAAAATGAATATTCACTCTCAGAAATAATTTTCGATGGGCCAGGAAGCCGGGCCATGACGGGCTAGGTGCGTCTGCAGCCGTGACCTGGGTGGGTGCCTCCCCCCACCCCATTTCGGGGGTAGAGCTGGCCTGGATGAAGGTCGCCATACGCTGGCATCCTCCGTCCTCAGCCTCCTTCGTGGACCAGATGAGCAAGAGACTCCAGGGGCAGCCCCCTTGCCAGGACACCGCGGCTTTGGGGAAGCTCACAGCTGAAGGGAAGGGAACTGCAGACACACCCTGGTGTCCTCTCTGGGGGTGACGCGGTGTCCCGGGAACGGAACCCCGGTGCTTCCTTCTCCTTCACTCATTGCTCAACCCACTCGTTGAAACAGCATTGCTGAGAACCTAACCTACTGTACACCAAGGGGATCGTACAGAGCACTGAGCGACAGGAATTGCTGTTTTATGGGCGAGACACAGGAATATTGGCGATTTCGTATGCTTCAAGCTATGTAGAGGGTTTTCTGAAGCTGGCATTACCGGGTCGTTTTTTTTCTTCTTCAGATGGGATCAAAGAAGGCATAGAGAGCCGGGTCACCTTCTGCTATGGGAGTCTGGATCTGCCTGATTCCCTTCCAGAAATACGGGGCAGACACCGGTGCCCACCGGAGGTACAACGATGTAATATATATACATATATTTTGCTTTATAAAGGAGTGAATCCTTGCTTAGATCAGCTTTCCCCCCGACACCCTTTTGTGCAGAGGCGGTCTGGGCTTTGGCCCACCGGCCCCCGCTCTGCGGTGCGGAGAGGCGGCCGGCCTTAGGAACTCAGAACCACTAAAGGAAGGGGATCTCATTTGTACCCTTCTTGTCCATATGCCACTGCACCGAAAGCCCATCCACATGACAGATCAATACCAATTATGAAATTAAATGACTTAATGACCAGTTATTTTTGTTTAACAACTCAAAAAAAAAAATCTGATCTCTTTCAACCCTAGGGCCAAAGGAGATACCCGACATGACTTCACTCATTTAAAGATGCTTTCTCTCTCTCTCTTTTTAAAAATATTTTATTTATTTGAGAGAGAGAGAGAGAGAGAGAGAGAGAGAGCATAAGAGGGGAGAAGCGGACTCCCCGTGGAACCGGGAGCCCGATATGGGACTCGATCCCAGGACTCCGGGATCATGACCTGAGCCGAAGGCAGACGCCGAACCAACTGAGCCACCCAGGCGTCCCTGCTTTTTCTCTCTTTTATCCAACTTTTTTGTTAGCCAGATTCTCTGAGAACAGGGCTAACGTATTTTATACCAAACTGCACGGTTTGGGGAATAGCCAAGAAGAATAAGATCAGTCTAAAACACAGAACCAAGATTCTGGGATATTTTTTAGGCTATGGATATAGAGCATGAACTTATTAGAGGATTATGTTTCAACAATAGTTACCGGCACAAACTCAGCCGCCAGCAACAAGGCAACCGTTTGGGCCGTGACCAACCAGGTGAACTCTAACCTCGGGGGCCAGTGGGTGGGGCCAGGGCTTCTCAGCCTGGGTCCTGGTGACATCTGGGGCCAGGTAATTCTCTGGTGTTGGGGTGGGGGGCACCGTGCATTGCAGAACCGGTACCAGCATCCCCAGGCTCCGTCTGCCTGGGGACGGAGATGCCAGTAACACGCCTCCTGGTTGAGACGCGCTGCGCAGGACGGGTACCCTCCAATCAAATGCGAACCGAACGGTTTGCGAGGGGCAAGCAGCCCACAGAGTGATCGGCGCAGGGGGCTCTGTGGAGAGAGTGACATGGTGTGCAGGGCCTTGCCCCCCCTTGACAATGTGTCACTTCCCGCCAAACTCAAGGCTGGAGAAGGAACATTGGCTTCTGTGGGTGGAGGGGTTCTGGGCAGGAGATGGGGCTCGCTGCCTTGATCCCTGCTCCACAAGCGGTGGGTGGGGGGAGGTTGGAGACGGAGATTCTTCCCCCCACTCTTGACCTTTGCGTGTCCTGACATCTGTGCCCAGGACAGCCACTTCCCTTCCCGGCTGCATCTGGCCCTTACTGCTTTTGGGTCTCAGTGTAAGTATCACTTCCCGCTGGAAGGGTCCTCTGCCCCTCTCCCTGCTGCCGCCCTCCCTGCCCCATGTGCTCTGGGGGTCCTGCTCAGGGGTGCCTTGTAGCCCCCGGCACACATCACCTGACCACACAGACCCCCCCCCAATATGTCTACACGGACTGCTGTAGTTTGGTTTCCGCTTGTTCTTCCTGTTAGAACACGGCCTCCAAGAGGACAGGGACCCTGTGTCTACTGGGAACCCAGGGGGGCACCTCGCCCACAATATTTGCTGAACTGATGAAGGCAATCACTCTTCAACCGGCTGAGGAGGACCCATAAATGAAGCTCACGACTGGACTCAAGCACGTGGTCGTCGTCGCAAAGGGTTTCGTCAACGTGTACACTGGTTTATTTCTGCAAAGGCGGCCAGACTGGCGTGTGCGAGGCAGAAAGGGATGGCGACCGCGGTATGGCGGGCGTGAAAGTCCCCACCTCCGCCCACACGTTCTGTGGGATGTTCAACAGACCCAGATTACGATCCATCTTTCGGAAAAATATTTTGTGCCCTGAGTCCCCTCACGTGCCTGTCAGTGGGTCAGTGACACACGCCGGAAGCCCAAGGACACAGCCAGTCCGCTGCGAGGCCGTGCCAGTCTTCAAAACCCATCCAGTGGGGGGCAGCCCTCTCCTCCCTGATCGGGGCAGGGTGGGTAGCCAGGTGAGAGGGAGGGCCATTCAGAGAAGACTCGGGGTCTGTATCTCAAAGCCCGAGCGTCCTAAGGGACACGCGGGCCGCTGGCCCCTGCTGACATCTCGTCTGCCTGGTCCCCCAACACCACGGCCAGTTCCAACACCAAAACACAGAGACATTTCCGTCTAACTTTTATATGAAGAATTTAATTATCTATACACGTCACTAATTCCAAAGGGTGTATTACAGTTGTTAAAGCCGCAGGTTTATATATTTATATATCTTACATTCATATCCATGAAAATACGGACGGGCGAGGGGACGAGGAGGATCAGCCCCATCCCCCACGCCCGGGCCTGGGGGAGGGCCTCACAACACACCTGCCAGCACAGGTGCCTGCTCCCGAGGGAGATGTAAAAACAGAAGGTAACTGCAGGTTACAAAGGCATTAGCGGAAACTGGGAGACTGTGCTCGAGGCTTCCCCTGCCCGGTCTCCGGGGCTGTCGGCAACGGACATTTGTATTGAGAGCTTCCAACTAGTGTTTAAAAAGGACACACATGGCTTCGGCTACAACGCATCGGACACGTACACAGACCAGGAACTCCGGTTCATATTAAGCTGCGGAAATCCCACAGTCTAGTTAAAAAATGTAAACATTGGAAATTAATCGCAGGGAGGCTTCTATACATTCTTTCTTGTCAAGAAAATTACTTGTTTGAAACAGGTCATTCCGTGAAAAGGAACTGGAATAAAAACTTCACGTAACAGAGACCGAGAAGAGATTGTGGGTGTTGTGGGTTGCAACCACCCCAAAGGTGTCGACTACTGCTTTGAGGGTATGAAAACACGCCGAATTAAAAACCCAAAACAGAAAACACCAACTCAACCAGATAAATCTGAGACCGAACAAAAACACAGGTGCTTTCTCATGGGGCTACAGGGTCACCGTGCAAAATCCAATCAATGCAATGTGATTGCATCGTACAAGGTAGTAGCTTTTGCCATGGAAAAGAATGGATTTCTTATGTACAGGATGTATTATTACATGCTCAGCAAGATACATCTGATACACACAAACAAGCACAAAACACCTTCGGTTTAATTGGGGTCATTCTACACGTCTTTAAAAACAGATATACTGAATTCCTCTGTATGTCTACAGCAGCGCGTGGGGGGGGGGTTGGGGGAGGAGGCAGGGAACCCAAACTACACAATTTAGTTGATAACACTGGACAAAATGAAAAAAATACATCAAGTCTCAGATTTATGGACATTTGGAACATTTTTTTAATAGCACATGCAGCATTCCTTGATAGTGGGTCTTTTTGCAAAACCGAAATAGCAAAGGAGTAATTGATTGATTTTTATTAAAAGGCTAAAATATAGTTTTTTTAAAAAACACTTTTAAAACTACTGAAAGCACCTGTGCAAAGGTGGGGGGGGGACGTCAATTTGAGTCACTAGGAAAGCCACAAAAGGACCCACTACCCTGTGTATTTTTTGTAAGGTTCACTTCTATCTCTGTAAGTAAGAGCTCGACATTGTCATCACATGCAACTAAGGTAAAATGAGGTAAACTGCTCTGCAGTGAGTTCTTCTACTCAGAAGGCAGTAGGTGATCATGCTGGAAGTCACATGATCAAGGCTGCATCTCCCATCATCCCTCTGGGCAGTGATATGGGATAGTGGGTCTCTTTGAGGACTTTCAAGCCTGAGGGGGGGATGGACAACATATGATTCCTAGAAAAAGGAGGAAAACAACACATAAGCAAAACAAAACAATGAGCAAAATTCAAGCTAGGAAAATGAGTCAGGCATGTAAACAGCATGGTGCCAAAATGATTAAAAAAAAAAAAAGGAAAAAGTGGGGAGGGGAGGGAGGGGACATGCCACAGAAGGAATGAAAACAAAACAAAACAAAAAACCAAAAGAACAAAAACAAAAAACAACCCCACAAGATAAAAGTCTTGCATTACAGAAGGTCTTCAAAGAGACTGTCATGAATGCAGCAATGGTCTGGCTTTTCGCTCTGCAAACAAAGCTCAGCGGGCTCAGAGCAGTGCCGCACGGGTGACCGACCGAGAGAGACCAGAGGGGAAAGGCGGCGCGGCGGCCGAGGGCACTTACATTGCTGGCTTGGGTCTGTGTCCGCGGTCAGCTTCACGTAGTTGGAGGGGAAGAGCCCCACCTGGCCGTTGACCTCCCCTCTCCACCAGTCGGGGTCGTCCTTGTTGAGGACATTGATGATCTGGCCCTTGCTGAAGGCCAGTTCGTCATCGTTCTGGGCGCTGTAGTCATACACGCCGATCACCTGGCACACTGCGGGAGACAGGACTGGGTGAGGGCCCCAGGGCGCACACAAGGGGCAGTGTGCGCACCTTGCACATTCCCAAGAGGTGGTGTTGTGCTCTTGGGACAGGACACGATTAAGTGGGCCGGCTCTGGTGGGCTTTTGCAAAGCGGGGGCGAACGGGGGACGTGAGGGCATAACAACCAAGGCGATGGCAGAATTTCACACTAGAGTCTGTAGCTGGTGTGATACCTTCCTCTTCCTCGTGGGTTTGCGTCAGCAGAAAATCTACAAGGATGCCTGAATGCTCTTGGAATAGCTTCCGTGTGACCAGAGGGACGCACCCCCGGAATGCTGACTGCACAAGACAGCGGTGTAGCTGGGGGACTCAGCCACTCTGCTCTGCTTCCTTCCTTCTTCCCTCCCCTCTTTTTTTTTTTTTAATTTTTTAAAAAGATTTTATTTATTTGACAGAGAGGAGAGAGATCACAAGTAGGCAGAGAGAGGAGGAAGCCGACTCCCTGCCGAGCAGAGAGCCCGATGTGGAGCTCCATCCCAGGACCCTGAGATCATGACCTGAGCCGAAGGCAGAGGCTTTAACCCACTGAGCCACCCAGGCGCCCCTCCTCTTTTTATTTTTTAAAGTGGGAGGTAATTATAATCAGCTGACCCTTCCCCACCCAAAATCCAAATCTTACTGAAAAGTAAAGTCAGTGTTTTCTTCTGCTATTATTTTTGTGGTTCAAAATTTTGTCTCAAAGGAAGAAATCACCACGCTCAAGAACGGTTTTTCCCCTTCTCACTTTCCCTCAAACCTGAAGGAGGTTAAACTGCTTTCATTTCCTGGCTCGAGCACACTTTGGGTAAGTCCGCTCGGTTAGGCTAGGCCTCTCATTAGTCTTTGTCAACCAGGCTACCTGTGGGTTTAGGTGCTGCAAGTTAACTGAATCACTTCAGCCAATTATTTTGGTGCGTTTCAACCAACCCAATGAAGGGGCTCCCACCGGGCCACCCCCAGGGAGAGGGGGTCCAGCTGGCACCCCCCCCTCCACCCGCGGGGGCCCCAGTGCAGGCCGAGAGGCCCAGCTGGGGCTGGGAACAGTCCCGCGTTGCCAATCCCTGTATTGCTGGCAAAGGCTGCCAGCTGTCATCAGAGTTCACTGGCGATGTATGGCACAGACGGGAATGAAAGTTCTGCATGTTCCAGAAAGGCCACCCACGAGCTGGTGGCTTGAGGACCTGAGGGCAGATTCCTGCTCCCCTAACCTTGCCCGTCTCAAATATGACCAAAGCATCTAATTTGGTCTCCTCAGTCAGCAAAGCGCCAACAGCCTCAGCTGCGGTGCCCTCTGTTCTTTTGAGTCCTTTAGGGGAGCGTGCACGGCATCCTGTCCGTGGAGTGAAGCCCCCTCTGTTCACAGGAAATGTCACGGGGGAGCTATTTTAGTCTTCGGCGAGCAGCACATTACAACCAACGGACCCCCGTGGCCTCCAGCTCCGTCTCCTGACCTATTTAGACCCCGGCCATTTATTTTTAGGAGTCCCTTTTTGTCCCCTCAGCCCCTAGCCCAAATCCCGATTTAAATAGCTGGAAGGAAATCAAGAGAAAAATCTGGCTTTAATGCCGCAGCATTCACAACTCCTTTAGGAAGAGCGTTCCAACAAGGGCCCTGTTGTACCCAGGACAGCAAAGCTGCTTGGACGCTGGGTCCTTTTGAAAAACATATTCCATATCCCATTAGCTGGGGACCGGTCCCGGCAAGTACAAGAAGTATTTGCAGCAGCTGTGAGAGCCGCTCTAAGACACCCTGTGAGGAAAGCGAGTGGGGCGGCGGGGGGGACGAACGGGCCCTGCGGACCGTCTCCCAAGGGGAGGGGGCGCGCTGCCTACCTGCCGGGAACGCCGTCGGCTTCGGGGGCTCCGTTGGAGTGATCTTGCTCGTCCCCGGGCTTAGAAGTTTTACGTAATTAGCGGGGAACCAGCCTATCTGGCGCTTCTTGCCACGTGCCTAGGAAGAGAATAAGGATAGCAAAATGCTTAAAAGGGTTGTGATGCTCCGGGAGCCTGATCATTCAGGATCATTCTGCTACGCAACAGAGCTCATACGCAAGGTTAACCTAGAACCGCGAGCCGTCTGGTGCGAACAGCAGCAGCTCTGAGTTTCTATATTACACAATGGAAACACCGCGGCAGGAATTCAGACCGTGGTCATCCTTGGCCAGCGGAGCCTGGATGTGTCTGCGTGGGCGGGGCCGTGCGGGCCCCCGCCGGGTGACACGGGGCGTGTCGTGCACAAAGCACCCGCTCAGGGGGCGCTGGCTCTCCCGTGTGACTTTCAGGGGACGCAGGGATGATGGCGGATGCCAACATCGCGTATGGATTTGAGGCTAACAGTGACAACGATAAAAGATACTACTACTAATGGCACATTTCTTGGGTGCTTGGGATGAATCAGGCCCTGCGCCAAGCACCCCACGTGCATTTACCTGCCCAAATCCAGAGGGAGAATGCTGTGACCATTCCCGTTTCCCAGATGAAGAAAGTGAGGCCCAGAAAAGCCCAGCGACAATTTCCGGGTTACAAGCCAGGCAGTGGTAAGCCGGCAGTCACCCTCGCACCGCTGTTCTTCTCATGGATAACATGAGGTAACACGCGTGCAGTATCTACAGAACACGGGGGGTCTAACCCTACAAGCTCAAAGGGGGTGAGCTGAGACCTGCGACTCTATGAGGTCAAGAGTGTAGCTGGGAATCATGGGAAGCGCTACGAGCACCCAGCGATGCCAACGGGAACAGAGAACTCAAAATGATTCATACGTATGTGTACACACACGCACGCACACGCGAGCACGCACGCACACGCGAGCACACACGCGCGAGCACACACACGCACGCGCACACACGTGAGCACACACACGAGCACGCACACGTACACACACACGCACGCACATGTGCGCACACGCGCGCGCGCACACACCCGCGCACACACGTGAGCACACACACACACGCGAGCACGCACACACACACACACACAGTAGCTCTAGAACCAAGACTCTGGTAAAAACAGTTGCCTTCGAGGACAGGGGTGGGAGGGAGACCTTCCGTATCCCCCTTTGCTCACTTTTGGATTTTAAACCCTGGGAATATATTTTCCCTACCCCCAAAAGAAGAAAAGGAAACTTCCTCTACCTTCACTCTGCCCTCCCACCTGCCAAGTTGCGGAGAAGGGTCCATCTGGGTTACTTTTAGACCACGGACCAAGTTCCCCTTTCCCTGTGGTCTGACAGACTTCGTGCCCTTGGCGCAAGGACTAAAGCTTACAGTGAATCCGCCCACGACTGCAGCCTCTCATCTGCCAGTCCCCACTTGTTCCTCTACCCAGTTGGCTGCCATATGGCTTGCGATGGCTCCGCCATGCCCCCACCCTGCACTCTCACAAGGGCAGAACACGGAGCTCACTGGCAATTTCTTCGTTTGTGTATCCACAACGAGAGACCCTGGTGAAGGCACCTGAAGCCCTCCCATACCTGGCAGTTCACCCATTTTCTTGGGGATTGAGAGAATTGTTCAAAACTCTCTTTTGAGCCAGGTGTTAGGAGGGCGAGGACAAAAAAAACCCAAAAACCAAAAACCAAAAAAAAAAAAAAACCCAACAAAACAGTTACCACCTTTAAAAAGCTGATAGCCTGCACGCAGATGTAAGAAATACGGGTGAAAAGCTAATAGTATCAACATCAATATCAAACACCATGCGTGGGGTGGCCATCGGGACCACCACGGCTCGGGAAGAGGACATCCCTTCTGGAGGAAGTGGGACGTGGCCCGCTCTGGTGGAGGCACGTTACCCCTGGGGAGGCTCCGGAGTCGGGGGAGGGCTTGTTGTCGAGCGGGAGCAAATCCCCACGAGAGGAGGCTGCAGCAGAGGTGTCACCGAGGGCTGGTCCTAGCAAGCGCGAGGCGGAGGAGGGAGGCGGGCATGTGTGGGCCGGGGACACCAGCACAGGAGGACAGAGAGGAAGTGGGTCCCGGGTCCCCGGAGGTCACATTCCTGAGCCCCGCAGGGGAGTGTGGTCAGTGCCGCGGGACCGGCGTGGCTGCCCACGACGAGCCGAATCTCCGACTAGGCTCTAGACCGCGCTGGCCGGCCCGGCACTGTGTTTCCCTGGCGGCCCCACACGCACAGGGAGGTACTCACCTCTTCAGCTCGCCGCAATAGCCATCTTGCCCTCCTTGACCAAGGTCTGCCTCGACGAAACGGCGAACGGGGGACACGGACACGGACACACACACACACACACACACACACACCCATGCGCAGGAACTACGCCTGTGGCGATGCACAGATGCGGCCCTGCACGTGCCCCTGGCCGTGCCTTCTAGCTCTCGGAATGCAGCAGGCAGGCCCATCCGGAAAACCCTTCCGAGACTCCTGAGCTCTCCCACGTCTGCTACCGACTGGTTGCCTGAAGCTTAGGAAACCAACACTCGGACTCGGGCGACGGGGCGCCTCTCGCTGTCCGAGCACTGGACTCTGCAGTGATGTCCTCGCCCTATATTCACATGCGGATGGAGAGCTTTCAACAGACGGAAAAGACACTAACTTGCAGCTCTCCTTCCCACCAACCGCCTGGGTTCTTTTTCCGGATCAGAATCAGCTGACCAGGGGCCAGAGTGAGCTGCTCGGGGCCGGTGGCCGTGTAGCAGGCGATCACCTGCGCGATTTCTGGAAAACAAGACCAAACACGGCGGCGCAGTGTCAGGGTCAGGAGAAGAAATTCCAGGAAGACGCAGGCACCTCCCCGGTTCCCAGGTTATCGGCCTCAAGGCCAGTGCCCTGGGCTGGTTTTCTACTCAGCGAGGAGGGCTCACTCAGTGGCCCCCGTCCCGCGGCCTACAATCCAGATGCCCCATTCGAGGGCTCGGCTGGACTTCTGGTTCTGCTCTAGGACCTTCTCGTCACTCCTCAGAACTTACTTACCAAACTCCCCTCCACGAACCCCATTCTTGCCCCCCAACTCCCACCCCTTCTGTCCCAGCCCCTCCCACACTTGCTGCCAAGGCCCTGGGGCCCCCCTGCAGGGCCTGGTTCCCTCGCACCCCGGCCTCTGCCCCGCAGGGCTAGCGCCGGGCACGCACACGGCTGGGTAAGTGAATAAAGGGGTTCCCACCCGCCGAGTAAGTAGGAAGAGGAACTCTATTTTCTCCAGAAACTTTCGGGGGGCCTGGCGCTGGCTGATTCCCATTTGTGGCTTTGGGCTCTCAGCCCCAACCACATGACCATTTTCTCTGCGGCTCCCATTCTGAGGGGGATCCTTGAATAATATCAGGGGGGAATCATGTCAATGCAGGTTTATTTTCATTTCAAGTTAAAAAAAAAAGAATCGGGAGTTAAGAGAATTTTATGCAAAAACAGTTCAGCACAGGGGGGGAAAAACATAAACAGTTCTGTATTTTCCCGAAATGTTAAAAATCCCATGGGAAAAATTCCCACAGCACCACAGACCAGGCTCTGAAAAGTACATTTCTGCTGGCACAGGAGGTCGAGCACGAAAAAACAAAATGCTTCTCTGACTGAATTCTGGCATATCCTCAGTGACTGCTTTCGGAACTTCTCGAAGCAATACGGAACAAACTGTTCTGGTCCCCCATGCTCTCTCCCCACCACACCAGATCTCGAAAGAAAGAAGGAGTGAGGCAAAGCGAGCAAGAAAGAAAAGAGGTAAAAAGGCCCCGCTGTCCTGACGACACTTCCTCCTGCTCCAGAAAGCACGTGCGCTAAGCAATCCCCTCTGACCTGCTCGGCCATCAGCCATCGGCCACCGGCCACCAGGCTGTTGGGGGCAGGACTGGCCCTGCCAGATGCTTTGGGGAGATCAGGGGCAGCAAGAAAGAGGCCAGCTTACACACACCTCAGTCCTGCCGAAAGCCTTCGCTGGGAAATCTGTGTTGGGGGTAAGAATTCTCCCCTCACCCGCCAAGGACTAGCTGTAGATTCCAAGAGTTTTTGGTCTGGAGAGAGTCCAAATGAGTGTCCTATTTGGCCTCAGACTTTCCTGCTCCTCAAAGGACCTGGCATGCACAGCCGGCAATCTGCCCCCGGCTTTCTTTTCTGTCTTTTGTGTCCCCGAGCAGCTCGCTGGTTTCAGTACAAAGTTAAGTCCATCTGGACCCTTCGGAATGACAATTCAAAATGTAAAAACCCTCACAGTTAAAACAGAGATGGGGACCCAGGTGTCCCAGCCTCTGGGAGTCTGGCTAAAATCCTATGACAACCCGAGAACCCACTTTTCTTTGTCAGGTAAGTTCTTACGGAGCTGAGCACCAGACCCCCACCCCCCACCCCAAGGAGCCTGCCTGGGATGCCCCCATCTGCTAAGAGCAAAAAGACGTGCCACACAAACCATAGGATTTCACATCTGCTTCTTTCCCCTTGACTTCATGGTACTATTTGTAGAACATGTGATTTTGGTTCAATAAACTACAGCACTGAATTCAGAGGGTTGACTGTAATTTCGTACCTTCAGCGTGTGTACCCGAGGAAAACCACCCCGTGGCTTCTAAATTAACGGGACCTCTACATGGCTCTTTGAATCCCGGCCACTATTTCTGTCCTAGGACTGATCTGCAGCTTCCTGGACCTCCCACGAGGATGAGGGCGCAGCGGCTGCGCCCAAACCTTGGAGCTCCACGCGTTACAACTTGCCACCACCTGGCCTGACTCACTTCTTCGCGACCCACGAGAACATTCTGTCTAGTGACGTCCCCCCACTTCCCGTGTGTGAAGCAACAGCTAGAGTTCATGACCATGTACGTGTCATGGATGGATTCCGAGAAGAGGATAAACTCCAACCCCTCTTACGAGAGATTCTGTTGTCTTCCCTTCCAGGCTTCCAGCCCTCCTGAACAAAGATTGGGAGCAACTATCAATTACATTCAAAACATTGAAAAATAAGCATCAGGGTTTGTAACTTACCAGGTTTTTTTCCTAAACTCCCTGTTTTCCCAGCAGTTCCAGAGCCCTTAAAACAGAGCAAAAGGTCTCATTTGCATACTGCAGAGTTTCGGTCATGCAACTTCAAACATGATCAGTGATGACACAAGCCCGCTCGAGCCCCCGGCGCCCCCCTGCTCATTCTGGGGAAACAGCAGCCCTGCACCTGCTGCCATCAGACGGGTTATCAGGAAAACAGGGAACAAGGAAGTACTTTAAACACACAGCTTTTACCCTCTTCTTTCGAGAAAAGTGAGCAAAGGATGTGGCACCGTAGGGTCCCAGAGGGCTCAGGTGCTGTCCTCGGGTCAACCCCACCCAACGGGGGGTGCCGGGTGAGGAAGACTATTGGTCTAGGTCCTGAACACTGAGCGCCTGCTTATGTTCAAAGGGCTCTTATATATTTCACACATAAGGACCACAGAGACTCTGACATTCATGAGCTAACATCCAGATTTACTACGTAAAATATTAATAGTTTCCTATACTTGCTTTCGAACTTACTTTTTTTTTTTTTTAATAACAGAAACGGCATAGTGGCTATTCAAACATGCCGCTCCCCATCTCATTCAACTCTACCCACAGAGCCAGCCACTGTCCTACGTATCTTTTCTGCCCAAATCTTACACTGCTTAAACCCCGAAATTCCTCTATCAATGCTGGGTGCACAATTCACAGAAGCAGACCAGACTAGAGGTTTTATTTTGTTTTGTTTTTTGGCAACTATTAATTGTTCCAAAAGTGCTCTGGGGCTGAATTCCTTTATGGATACTCATGGAATTTTAAAACAGCTGAACAAGCCAATAGGGACCTCGAGTCAGGACAGGGGCCAGACTAATCTGTCATTACTGAGTGCTTTATTCTGAATTGATTTTCATTCTTGAGTCTCTGCCTGGCAGTAAATAAGTATTCCAATCAAAACAAAACAAAAAAGGTTTAATAAAGTAAATGACAGTTACTGTGAGAATAAAAACATGCCATTTATCTAACTTATCAGAGTCCCTTTATTTTGGTTACTGAAATTTAATGACTATTTACCTGGGAATGTCTGAGCTTCAAATTTTTACTCGGATTATGATTTCTGCATTAACCGAATATGTAATACCAATCTCTCTCGCTATTTTTTAGAGGCTGTGTATCAAAATGTAGGGATACTAATGAAACAAGATTCCAAAAAGACCAGTTAACTTTCTCAGTATGGACTTAGAATACACTCCCTATAGTCCATAAAAGGATCAAGGCATTTGGCAACACCCAATAATAAGAGCCCAAATAGCTTCAGTGTGTTCCCCGCTTTTCTTTAAGTAGGCTCTATGCCCAACATGGGGCTTGAACTCACGACCCCGAGATCAAGAGTCACATGCTTTACCGACTGAACCAGCCAGGCGCCCCAGTGTGTTCCCTTCTCGACACCACAGCCGGCACACAAACTAAGACACACTCAGAGGGCCAGGTTCGGTCCTGGACCCCCCTCAGGAATGCGGGACAAAAGCTGCCCCAGGGTATGTGTCCAGGCCTTTCTCCTATGGAGAAGGGAAGCCAGGATAGGACGACCTCTCCCCTGCCCAGAGGGGCAATTCTGAGGCTGGGTCTGGTTTTAGCAGGAAATTTTCCTCAGACACGGAACTCTGTATCCAAGGAGAATGAAAGAGCTGACTTTTTAGATTTTTTCATCGTTGTGAAATCATGTAGCTAAAGATTTATCCAAAATCTTTAGCACTTGTTGGTTCTTCTGTGGCTCATGTTTTAAGACCGTGACTAAAAAGCACCTTACAACTCAGCTTACCTTTAAAAAAAAGTTAATTTTTTTTTAAGTTACTGATTTCAGATTTTTTTTAAATAGAAAACTACAGTTTATCAAAATACAACGTAAGTAATGGCTTTGGTCTTTCAATTGATCCAAAAGGTAGTCATTTTCAGAGTCTTCATGCCTAGTTAGAAACTGAGTTTAGTTTTAGTTTTTTCCCTGTGCTTCTGAGGTATCATCTGTATGATTCTTACTGGATCCAACTGGATTCCCGGAGAGAAGCCCGATTCTCCCCTCTCCGGGTCTGCCGAGAACAATTCACCGGCTGTCCTACCGGAGAGAAGCACTTTCTACCAGGCTTCTGCCAAATTCTCTGAAGGGAAGAGGACTCATGCAAATCCCTCCCTGGGCATCTCAATAAACTGTTCTCAAGACCACAGCAAAGGAAAACAAAACAAAACAAAACAAAACAAAATAACCAAAAAACCCCCCAAACAGCTAAAATGACATTTTCTGAAAAAACAAAACCCAAGCAAAATAAAAACTGCTCCTGGGCATGGCAGGGAAGGCGAGAAGGGAAGGGGAAGCTCGGGGCCAGGCTCCAGGCTCCCAAAGCAACTGCAGGTACCGGGACCTGGGGACCAGCCCAAGGTCCACCCAAGGTCCACTGGCATGCCAGTGAGAGAGGAGCTTTGTCCCCCTGGCTTACACCGGGGAAAGACAGTGTTAAAAAAAAAAAAAAAAAAAGGAAAAGAAAAAAAAAGAAAAAGCCAATTGGTTTATTTATGTGCAATGGATCTGTTAAATGACGTTGATTTACCCCAAAATTCTCCGCTACGGGACTGGCTCCCAATACTCGGGGGGGCGCGGGGAAGGGGGGCACCCACCTGCCAGTTTCATTAAATTCGCACCATCTCATACCGCTTGGTATGCAACTGGACTTTTAGGGCCCCATGTCACAATAATGGGGGCCATTTCTGATTTATAAGGATAACGGCATTTAAAATAAATTCAGGCCCCTGATCAGTGGGCCTGAGGTACTATGGCCAAAGTGTCATCGAGCTCTTAAATCTTACGTCTTCCTAACGTGTAGGCAAAAATATAAATTTGAGAAACTCTCTACTGCCCAATGTTTGGGGACCTGTATCACCAAAATCCTTTTGTTTACATGGGTGAAATACTGCTGTGTGCCTTTCTGCAGGTATCCCACAGATCAGTGACCCCGAAGGCCTAATGAAACATGTTCACTCCAAACCCTAAGCCAGTCACATGCGGGGAAAGAGCCGAATGCTGAACATTAGCCCAGCTGACTCGGACCAGCCTCCACTCGGCCCCAGGGAGGTCTTCGGCTCGTGGGAAGCCAAGGCTTACCCTGCGACACCAAATGACAAGTTCAAACAATTACAGGTCGCTCTGTGTTCACTGTCAAGTTCCTGGAACTTAGCCAAGCCCATCAAAGCATCCCACTGTCAAATACAGTGGCTCCCCCGCAAAGAGAATCGGCGCACGGAAAGGGAGAGGAAACAGTTAATGTGGGTTTACCTCTGAGTCCTTAAGCCTCACATAGTTAGAAGGGAAGACTCCGGACTTGTCGCCCACTGCTCCCGTCCACCAGTCACCATCTTTCTTGGTCACCAGAATCACATCCCCTTGCTGAAAGGTTAAATCGCCTTGCTCAGAACTCTCGTAAGTGTACATGGCAATAAATTCTGGTGGGGAGAAATATCGAGATACGGAGAGAGCTTGATTGTTTACAGAAATCCCAGACAGCTTTGCAAATGCACGTGTACGAATAAGGAGGTTCGGATAAGATCCATTCACGAGAAAGGCTAGTCACAGATAAAACAGAACTGCGGAACGCCCTGGGCTCCAAATTCCCCAACTGCACATAAACATTTAGGGACTGCAGACAGGGGGACAGCTCCTTGGGAAGGCCCAGCCACGGGGAAAAAAAGGCCAACTGCGTGTCTACCAACTCTGAGTGCCAGGAGCGGGCTATAATTTAATGTCATGATTTCCTTTTAAGTGAAGGTGGCTTTTACATTTACCTTTAACTAACATGGACTGAGCGGCGGTGCTGAGCACTGACTTGGAGGCCCGGACACACGGGCTCGAGTCACAACTGTGGGGAAGTTTTAGATATAGTATAACCTTTCTGTAAATTAAACAAGACACACTGTTCATTATTCAAGTGCCCGAGTGAAAACTTATGCCCTTTTGTGCCATATTCATAGACGCTGGGAAGCTATTAAAACACACAAATAAGAGAGACACGCTATTTAGTTTAAAGCAGGCATCTACTTGTCATTCGGGTGCACAAAGAGGGAGCACGGACGGAGAGTAAAAGCAATGTCTCCTTAATCCCAGAAAAGAGCAAACCTTTCTGAACCTCAAGTTGAAAAGCAATCTCGGTCTCTTACGTTTTATTATTCACATCTTAAAGGATGAGAACTAACGTTCTTTGCGGTCTTGCACGGGAAGGGTGTGCGTTCCAGAGGAAAATTTTCTTTTTAATCACAAAGAGTTGATTTTACTAAGGTTCAGAAAGCAAACCAAATTCTCCGAAAGATCACGAGACACAATATTCTAGACGCTACACCAGGGGCGGGCTAAAAGATTTACTGAAAGATGAACCTAGGTTTCTTGCTTCTACTTTTTCTCCATTTTATCCTCGGCCTTCGGGTATTTTTTTTAAAAGTAATTAAAAAAAGATCACCATTTACCTAGTCAGAAAGTTCATTTTTATGACGGATGATGCCTGCTTCTGGCTAAAACTTCAGAGGGAGCCCTCGAATTCAGAGCCTAATGTTAATTAATGGGCAAAAATTTAGTATGGAGGAATCCTTTTGGCTCATTATAAGAGCCTCTGCAGGGGGTACTAATGAAAGCTAAAACAAACACAAAAAACGACAAAGCCCCCTAACGCGTGTGTTAATGTGGGCAGCTCTGCGTAGTGGGAGAGCCCTCCAAGGGCTGCGACAATGGCCTCGGTGGCGACTGCTGGGGAATGTGGACCCCACGGCCAACCCAAGGTCATCCAAATGTGCGAGGGCGAACAGAAGCCTCTCTGTCTCCTGTCTCCTAGAGCGGCTAACGCTCACCTCCATGCTTACAACTGGAAAACCGATTTCCCACACACGGAAATCAAAGTCTGGCGGTCTTGCTAAGGGACATTCTTTTCTCATTACTATCTTCCTTTTCCTGCTTTCTCCGTGCTCTGACCCTTCCCTTCTGCTACTGCTCTGTCGCTTGCCCCTTAGCTCGTGTTCGGCCAGTTGAGACAGGACCCTTGGCAGATCGGCATTCCTCCCCGTGATTCCTGCACTGCAAAGTCGCTTTCTCAAAAACGGATCCGAATTTTGAAGTTACTTTCAAAATGCTTCAGAGACTTCAGAAGCCTGACCTCTGGCTGAACCTGCGGCTGCTCTCTGTGAAACCAAGGAGACTAGAAAAGACTGTGGCTTCGCTTGCCCCGCTGTGCACACAGGCATCTGCGGGACCCAGCGGGGACACGGTGAGAACGGGGACACGGGCGGAGGGACCCGGGCTGGCACTCTGACCCGCCTCCGGAGACATCTACCGCACAGCACTGGCCATTCCCAAACCGACAAATCTATTCAATCTGGCCTACGGTTTACTTTAAATGTGATCACCTTTAACGCAGTAGGAATAAGGGCCTCGTTAATATACGCAGACAGCTTTTCTCTGAACGTCAACGCCACTCTGGAAGGCCAGCGGTCCCCCTCCTAGTGTTCCCTAATATTCCTAAATCATCTGACAGTGGATGTAATAAACGTCAGCGGGGATTAGAATCTCTCTCTGTTACCCAACTTTAAACGTGTGCGTGGTTCACCAGTGACCTCTGTGAGGCCTCAAGGGACAAGGTCTCCGCGCATGTTTGCAAACAAATCAGCATTCATCAGTACTATTCCTAGATGAGAATGCTCGCTGCGTTGAGCGGCTCGCCATCAACAATCCGGGAAACAAAGCAAAAAGGCAAGAACACTAGCGGACGCTCACGGACCTTTCTCCTAAACGCCTGACACAGCTGATCTCCTAACCCCTTGTAATAACATCCTTCCTGGAGGGTGGTCAGTATGCCCACCTTCCAGATGAGGCAGCGAAGGCACGCCCAAGAGTATGAGGCTGGCAGGCGAGAGCCAGGGTATGAGCTCCGGCCCTCCAAGGAGACTTTGTTGGAAAGAATACACTAAATCTGGGCAGAATTGTAAAATTTGCTTTTTACAAAATTGACCACACATGCTGTGTTTAAAAGAGCTTTTTGGTGCCTCTTTCTGCTAACACTAGTGGATAAAACACTCATTCAGATGACTGAGAAGCGTTTATAAACGGAATTCTGCTAATGATCGTTTTGGTGGGAACGGCAAAACTGGGATCCAATAAAATGCTGAATTTGCTTGGCAGTGATGTGGTTTCGACGGCTCTATCTATAAACTACAAACATTTCTGCTTCTCGAATTCCTTTTGGAAAAGTAAGTGTGTTCCCGTGAGTCTGAAAGACCGCTAGACCTTAATCCTCACTGTTTCCACTTAAACAACTGTTTTCATAATTCTGTCTTTCTCTAGGCATGCTTTCTGAGGAATGCAACAACTTCATGATGGCGAACAAACTGAATCAAACACTCTATCTTCACAGAATTTATTTGAGGAACCCACGAAAACTTAGTACTCAACTGGGTAGACCTCTGTTCGCGAGGAGCACTGATTCGACTCCGGGTGGAAAGCCCGTCAGCTTCAGGCAGCACTCCTCAGTTAGATGAGAAGGGCCACACCGAATGCAGAGAAGATGGGGGATTTCTACCGGTCGAGCCCGGATTATGTGGGTTTCGTTCATTTTAAACCCCGCACCGTGTGCCAGCACGGGTGACCCTCAGAGTTATGTCACGAGATAAAGACTAGGAAATAAAGCGATTAATTATTTGTGTCACAAAGACTCAAAATGACATTTTTAGGCCTAAATCATCTGCTGTGGTTATTTACCAGGAACCGAAAAACTGAGCTTCTGGGTTTCCTTTGAGGGAGGAGAGATGGCAGAGATCGCTGGGATAGCTTTACTCGACTGTGGCCTTACAGCTTTGAAACGAAACACTGATGTACGGGCCAGAGGAGAACGGGCTCTGTTAGGGGAAGCAGTGACCGTGGTCTGGCCATAGAGAAGCTCCCCAAACTGGATCCCTAGCGACGCTGGTGGGCCTCTCTCAAAGGTCAAAGGGCTCGTGACCAAGTATCATGACAAGATTCAGTGTTTATGACCCATGTATCTGACACCGTTTTGAAGGTCTCCGTGAGGTACTCTCCTCGTGTGAAGATCTCACCTTTCATTTTACCTCAGAGTGGAACACACCGAACGTCAATCAACGTGGTCTATTTTAGAGTGAAATCCCATCTCATTCCAACAATTCCCTGTTTATATTACGTGAACCCCTTGACCCTCCCAAGGAACATAATTTTTGTCTCAGGTTCTCTCACCTTCTCCCGAAACGGCCGGCTTGGCTGCTGGTGAAGCTACTCTCTTCAGACTAGCGGGACTTTCTGAAGACCCAGAATCTATGCTGGAAGAGGTGGGAAGAGAAGGTACTTTAATTTTTATCTTCAAAGAAATGAATACGAATGACACTGATTTTCCTTTTTTTTTTTTTTTTTTTTCTTAAAGATGCTTAATGGTTAAAACTCTCCCCCATCTACAGCAGAAAGAGGCGTACTTGGCTACGTGGAAACACAGAACGTGCGAGAGAGGCGGGATTCTGAGCTCGCATTCTTGTTTCTCAGTACTTGCTACGTGGGGGTAAGCAGCCAACATACTGGTCGGTTTGCAAGCATGAAGGACCGATGCCTGTCCATGATTTTTGCTATTTTTCTCCCCTTGAAGCTCATAATTTGTTTCGAGCCCCTACGTGATTGCAGTAATTGACCTACAACCTTTATGTTAAAGGATCCGTGTTCTAAGGTTCCTAAAAAAAGGAGAGAATTCGTCCTTTCCGGTATTTTCCCATGTTTTGGGCCTCTGAGTCTTCGCGTGTATCTGGCATAGTACCAGGTACCAGGCACGAAGAGAGGCATAGTGTGCGACAAATCCACAAGGCCTCAGAGTAGAACTCCCACTTAGAGAAGTCACTGAAAAACAAGAGATGCAGCCTTCCACGACTGAAGGAAAGAAAACGACCACTTATATGTCAGGGGCTGCCTTCTGCAGGCACGTCCCCTCACTTCTGTAGTTAAGAGGGTCTGGAGACAAAATTATCCTGCAATCCCATCTGTGAATCTTAACCAACAATGCAAGCAATACTTTAATGCCTAACATTGTTTTCATCTAGTAGAAGCAGATAAACACAAAAATACCTTGTAGATTTCCTTATGGGCCCTGAAATGAGTTTCACGTAAGACTTGGGGAACCAACCCTTCTGACCTTGAACTTCTCCAAACCACCACATGTCTTGCTGTTCCAGGACGGTGATGACATCATTTTTGTTAAAATTTAAGTGGTTGTCTTTTTTGGCTCTCCAAGGATACAGTGCTTGGGCTTGTAGTCCCTCCACCTTCTCGCCCTTGTGTGGAAACACATAAAGGACCTCTCGTTACCCCGCGATCGGTTACCGACCCCGGTGACACCGGTGCTGGTGCCAACACTCCTTCCCAGCCAGCGCACATGGGGACACACACGGCCACGAAGGGCCCTGCTTCGGCGTGGCATGGGGGCTGGATGCATCCCTGTCTGAGGAATGACTTCTTTTCAAAACGAGAGGTGAAAACCTGCCGGCCTACTCACAAGGCCATTGTCTGGCCATCTCGAACGCCCCCTTTAAACAAGCCAGGAGGTCATAATGTTTGTTTTGTGGCACCCGGCTGTGTGCCTCTTCTATCCGGTTCCACTTTAACCCCAAGTGGCCCAGGGCACCCCTCCCGCATTTCCGAACGGATTCAGACGTTTGGTGGAAGACTGATCCGGGAGCGGAAATCGTATGGAATCTCAAAGGATAATGAACTGATATCTGAGTTTAGGTGGACACGGGAAAATACGCCCCATGTTGGGTTGTGCTTGTTTTAGGTCCTTTTTAGAGACACGGGGCGTAAGCGCGTTGTGATCCCCTGCGAACATCTACGTGCAAAGGCAACGTGGGGTTACAAAGAGGAATGAAATGCCACCTCTGCCTCCTCCAAATAATTTAGGTTAAAAGACTTTATTAACCACAAAGCACCAGTACGACATTCTTAGCAAAGCCTTCACGATTAATGGAGAAAGAGATACAGACAGCAATCTATGCAATCTACCACCAACAGGCTCCAACTGTTCACTGCGGGAACAGGGAGAAAAGAGGAAGGAATTCTGCCTGAGGGCAACGGGGACAGTTTCACAGAGGAGGCGGCACTGGAGTCGGGCCTGGAAGGGCGGGGAGGACTGTGCGAGCCAGGGCTTCGGAAGAAGGGCACTCCAGGCCGAGGGCACAGCGCAGGCCAAGGCCTCGAGGCGGCGCACTGCAAAGGGTCCAGGAAGAGGAGCACAGGCCCAGGGTGCGTGGAGCCTAGTTTCATGGAGGGGTGTAGTAGGAGACGCGGCTGGAAAGGCAGGGTGAGGCACTTATTATCTTTTAAAAACTGTAACAGAAAACCATTACAATATCTTAAGATAATACTAAAAAAATACAATGGCAGCTTTCCATCCTAAGTGAAAATGGACAGAAACAAAGGACAATGGCCAAGGACAGCTCCTTCGGAAGCAACGTGTACTTGCCTTTAGGAGACATTTTCCCGTTAAAGCTTGACGGTGCGCATTTACGCAGGTCAAGTAACCCGGCGGCCACACTGCCCTCGTCTCCACCCCAGTCTTCCTGGGACCTCACCTTCGTAAACCTACGACGTCCCTCCTCCCTTACATCTCGACTCCTCACTCTTTCAAATCCCGCAGAGTCTCTGCCTCCCATTTTCCTCCCGTGGGTTCTCAGGAGCCCCCCGGCCCCACAGCCCACTGGCGCGGGGCCGTCCTGTGCTGTCCGGTCCTCCCGGCTGCTTCCATTCGTCCCCCTGCCGCGCCATGTCGACTGCGTGAGCCCTCAGTAGCGTCGAGTAAACTCTTCCCGAGACACCGTCCCTGTGCCTGCCTTGTCGACCTTTCTGCAGGGACACAAGTGAATAACCCAGCCCAGGGCCCGCCGGACCCAGCCTGGACTCGGGGTTGGAACCCCGTGCGTGTCACTTACTCATTTCGTGACTTTGGACAACTGTTTCCTCTCCCTAGGCCTCAGTTTCCACACTAAAAAACAGAAACACTTCCTCCTCAGAGTACGGCCACCCGGTACCACCTGAACTCCTTTTTCTCCAGTCTCTCTTCACCCTCCTTCTCCCAGAAGAAGAATCCTGTCTCCTTTCTGCACCCTGGACGTGGCTCCCACCCCCCACCATGAAGTTTTTGGCCCCTGATTCGGGGGTCCCTTTCTCCCCGGTGCCCTCCCTCTGCTGCTGGGACTTCGGGGTCACAAACCTCACTACTCACTCTCGTCGCCTCCCCAGCCCTTTGCAGTCGGTCCCTCCTATTCCTTCCCAGGTCACAAGTACACTCTTCTTGCCACGCTGACTGCTCTCTGCCCTGATCACCAACCCCCTTTCTGCCAATAGCCGACAGAAGCAAAGGGAAGGAACCCCTCTGGGCGGGAGCTCCTCCTCCTCCTCCAGGTCGGAAAACACACACGCTCTGCGCATTTTCCGTTTTCCTGCTCTGTTCTGTGTTTTCTGAAGATCCCACGCATGGCCTCAGAGCTGATCTACGTTCCCACTGCCTGTCAGATGGGCCCACGTGGTGCCGCGCGTTCACCTTAAACTGAACACACCACAACCTGGCTCCTTCCTCCAACTAAAAATCACGTTCTCTTTGTGGCCCCTGTTTCTCTCTGAGGTCAAGTCCTTGGCTCAAGCCACAACCGCTTTCCTTTCCTTTGGCTCCAACAGGAGGGCGACTCGGTCCTGCTTAGTGGTCGCTGCTGCCCGATGTCCTCTGCCTGCCCCTCCCCACGAACCTGCCCCAGGTCAGAAACTGTCCCCCACCCCCAAATGCCTGCCAGATGGGCATTTGCTCTGTTTGATTATTTATAGACATTTCCTTCATCTTCTTTGTAGTACGTCACCTACTGCTTTATGGAGTAGTAATATTCGGACCAAGTACTTCATCCCCGTCACCTGTCATCCACCAATCTTTTCTGATATATACTCACTGGTCCCCCCAGATCGACTGGCCTGAGCTTTTCCTGAAACGCTTCGATCTCCTACCTGAAAGCCTCTCCTCACAGCATCCGCCGGCTGACAGGCCAGCCCCTTGGCTGCCGAATAAAACCAAGATGCCATTCAAATGCCGCTTCCCCAGGGAAGCTTTTCTGGTCAGCCTGGGCAGGAGATTACCCTCCCAGAACTCTCCAGGCTCCTTAACACTATCGGGAAACTGACTAGTAACACTGTCAAGATGCGCTTCCCATACATGCCGCTACTGGGCACAGCGGCCTGGGTCTTCACCCTCCCACCGACTGCCCTTACCTGGCCTAAAACAGGAGACGGAGACGAGCCAGTGGCCGTGGCTGGAGTAAAGGCTGATCTCTGCCTTAGCTGGCCGGCACTGGGGACGGTGAGCGAGGGCTGGGCGGCCCACGCGTCCCAGTTGTCTGTCTCCGGCTTCTCACTCGTGCTGGTGGGCCACCTGCAAGGAAACGTGGGCTACCATGAGAAGCAAGTCCTTCCTAGGTGCCAGCTTTTTGCCCACGGCAGACGGAGACCCACCCACTGCATTTGTGGGGCTTTCTAAATTCACAAACGAGAAGGGGAGGAAAGCGCTTCAGACTCGGGTTCGAGTCCAAGTTTCACGCCCTAGCAATGAGCTTCAGGCAAAGGACGGTCGTCTCTCTCCGAGTCTTCATTCCCTCGTTGATAAAACGGGGACAATATTCTGCCACTCAGTCATTTGTAAAAACAGCAGCGAGGCCAGCAAAAAAGAAGTTAGACAGCACCTATGAAAACGTGCCACCTTGGCGGCTGGCGCTCAACGCCGTCTCCCTGCCCCTTCCATCCCACAGCGAGCACCAGGCCAAGTGTCCGGCCACCAGGGTCATGAAGAGAGGGATCCTTACAGCCACCAGTCATGCTAGATCTCAGGGATGGCTTTAATTTTGTGATTTGTATATTGTTAAATAAATACCTCTGTGCAAATGCAAATCCAAACATAATTTACTTTTTATGTCTTTCTGAGACACAAACACATTTGAAAATCAAAATAATTCCTTGGAGGGGCACTGGGGTGGCTCAGTCAGTTAAGCGTCTGACTCTTGATTTCGGCGCAGGTCATGGTCTCACAGCTGTGGGATGGAGCCCCGTGCTGGGCTCTGTGTTGGGCGCGGAGCCTGCTTAAAATTCTCTCTCTCCCTCTTTCTCTCTGCCCCTCCCCGTCTCTATTAAAAAATTTTTTTAAAATTCCTTTGTTAAATTATAGAATTTGTCAAAATCCTGGGTTTGGAAAATAAGATGCCCATAATTACAGCAGGAGAAGTGCACACCACACATGTATCACAGAAGACAGCCACAGTGGCTGGATCCACATCAAAATGAAATCCTAGAAAACACAGCATTTGTCTTCTATGTTAGCCTAAGCTTTAGTTTAAAAAAAGTCAGAACTGGGGCATCAGTTGGTTAAGGGTCTGCCTTTGGCTCAGGTCATAATCCCGGACTCTTGGGATCAAGCCCCGCATCGGGCTCCGTGCTCGGAAGGGAGTCTGCTTCTCCCTCTACCTCTTACCCTACTCATGCGCTCCCTCACTTCTCTTTTCAAAAAATTTAAAAAGTCAGAACTTCTCACTCAAGATCAAGCAGGAAGGGAGAGTTTCCGTCTCCTGCTCACGAGAGTCTGCTTCTCCCTATTCTCTGCCTCCTTGTGCTATCCTATCTCACTGTCAATAAGTAAATAAAATCTTGTAAAAAATAAATAAAGTACTATTCGACAACTGCACACATAGATCACGGTCCTCCAGGGTAAGCGTGGACAGCGGGTTCCTCCATCATTTCAAACCTCTGCTTACACACCCCGGTGACCCGGGGCGCCGCCCGACACGTGTGTACCAGATCGGTGACAGACTACGGAGCAAAGCTCCGAAGGAAGCAGCTTTCTATCCTGTTCAAAACCAGAGGGCTGAATTCAATTTCTTTCTCTGACCTGCAAAAAAGGGCAGGTTACAGGCAGGAAGTGACTCTATGTGTTGCTTGCCCTGAGTGTCAGATTAGGAAATGGCATTTCTCCGTTTCTTCCACAAGCAGGAGGGACGCAGACCAGCTCCCGAGCGCGGGGAGAGGAGCGGCTTCGCTCTGCGGGTATGGGGACGAGTCACTGCGGAGCGAGGGGCTCATCAGATCGAGGCCAGGGACTCATCCACACTTCGCCGGCAGCGCGGACAGAGGAAGGGGTGACGGAAACAAGCCCGCTCCTCTCTGCAGAGGTACAGTCGTAGCCCCAAACCATAACGATACTTTAAAAAGAGTACTGAGCGAGGAGATGGAAACCCCTCAGGAAAAGCGAGCCTACACGTACGTGGAGCTGAAGTCTGCCCAGTTGTTGGGGGTCGCGGAGGGCTCTGGAGCGGTCACCGCCACGGGAGCGGGGGGCTCGCGCACCGCCAGTTTGGGTGCGGGGGCGGAGGTCGGGTCGGGCCCGGGCTTGACTGGAGCGGGAACCTCATTTTCTGGGATTTTCTCTGCATAGTTTGCAGGGAACCATCCTGTCTTTCCTTTTAATTCTCCTCCAAGCCAGCCCGGTTCTCCAGTTTGGCTCTCATCCACCTGCAGGAAAAGTCACAAAGTTTAACTGCTGTGGGGCTCAATCAACCCGTAAAGACACCCAGCGCTCTCCCAGGACCAAGCCCCAAGCGTCCGACCCCGTCGGAAGGACACACCGCACGGACGCCTCCTCACCCTATTCTCGTCTCTGTGCCTGGGAAAACTATCTCCAAACATTAACTCTGAACAAACAGTAGGTGTTGTAATGCAAGTTCTCGTTCTTTCTGCTTTTTTTTTTTAAGCTCCCCACCTTTCCTAGCAATGGCAGTGAAGATAAAGTGCAAGTCCTCAGGCCCGTAGTTGAAATTTTTAAGGTTCCCTTGAATTGGAAAGTGATGTGATAGACTTCATCACTCTACAGGTCATGGAATTATTAAGAACTAATTTGGCTTGGGCTTATGGTTTAAAGCTGAAAGCAAAGGGTGCAATCAACATTAACTGCAACTCTAAAAATCTCTTAATAACTAAGTGGAATCTGTTCAGCACAGGGATGAGAAAGATGGAAACACGGTCTTAGATGGTTTCCCCGGGGAAGCAAAGCTGATGTTAAGCCATTTAAAAGCTCTTTACATCATATATCATGTATGTAAATTAAGAGAAGAGTTTACTCATGGCAAAGGTCCTATGTTTTTCTTTTATATAAATTTAACTTTAATATCATAAAAGTGTACTTGAGAATACAGAATTCTGCTGTTTAAAACTCTCACAGATGTTATTATAAAATCAAGTGCTTTTAATATTTGCATTTTAATTCAAACCTAAAAGGATCTTTCCAAATCACCAGGAGGGTTCTACCTGTCTTTATGAGTTACCCCCACTATTTTTTGAGCAACAGGAGAATGACTTTGGAGGAAAACTATGTTCACTATTAGAAAACTATTTTCATTACTGTATCAAGTAAAGGTCTATCAGAGACCTTATCTTATTTTTCTTCCTTAATATATACTGCCTAAGGAGGTAAAACATTGGACACTTCCAACAGTCATTAATGTTGCTTTTTAGAAATCACAGAAATGAGTAGATAGGATCTTAACAATGATTTGGGGAAAAAACAGAAAGAATAGTCTTCTAACTCATTCAAATATACAGTAAAAAAAAAAAAAAAAAAGCCCCAAACTACAGAACCAAACATCTACTACCTGTATTCAGTGCAGAGTAGGTGCAACGTTTATTAGTGTACTTGAATTTTAAACATGCTTGGGATGGGGTGGAAAAAATAGAATTACATGGCTTACGACTTAGCTTTACAACTTATTTACAAAACTTCCAGTGAGTAGAAGATGCTGGTGCTCTGCTCCACCTTAAGGAGCCCTTACTGTCTGGGGTAAAAGCAGGTTTTAAAACTGAGCATGCTCCAAGAAGGAGTTCCCCACGATAAAGAGCAGTACTGCTTCGGAGGTTCTATTTTTTGCTTTACAGTTCTGATATTCTTGCTAACGCTTACATCAGACGTGAACACATTAGCCACTTTTCATTCAACTCCCCCACACTGTTTTGTGCTTACGCTCCTTTTTCTGGGCAGCCCCAACTGTTTCTCTAGATGAGGATTTAAGATGACATTTTTTTCCCACGTGGATTTTATGCGAGATGCAAATGGCTAAACGCCTTTCCTTCTTCATTTATATTTATTGGTGCTATTATGACACATTTAAAACATCACCACAGCTTTGCAATGGAAACAGCTGTTTCTAGGCCATATTGTGCTGGGGGCTGCACAACTCCTGGGCAGGTTCAACTCCACTCATTCTAGGACCAAGGTGATGCCAGACAGGAGTGAGTGAGGAAGGAACGTGAACCTGACACAGGGACTTAGCCTCTAGATGGCGAAGGGTAATGATCAAGAGTAGAGCTCTGTCTGCAGTTAGACTATCCCAATTTAAATTACCAGTTTTACCATTTATTTAACCAGGTGACTTTGGGCGACTTGTAGCTCTTAGTGCCTCAAGGTCTTCATCTGTCGGATACGGATGATAGTACTTATCTCATTACGGTGGCGATGAGAATTGTGAAATATTTAAAAATCCACCTCTCCTGTTGTCCCGCTCTCAGTCTATACTGAAGCTCTCTCATTTGGGCTTTTGTCCTGTTCTAAGAGCCTAGTCTTTACCCTCATGTTAGGGAACCACCTCTGGTTTTTTGTATGGGGTGCTCTCTGCCTATAGGAACCTGCCTAAGGGCCTCTGCACTTGCCTTCTTGCCAGCAGCAATCCTTTAGGCGCTGGAGTTCAATCCTAGATCATGGCTTCTCTGGAATTGCTACTCTTCTATCCCACTAGTAGGACCTCCTCAAAGGCCGGCTGCTTATGTCCTGTGCTCTACAGTTATCCCCTTGACACGAAGGGTGGACTGACATCTGGAATTGGATGAGAAGCCCCATGGGCAGGTCTAGCTCGTACCCCAAGTAGCTGATCACGCCCAGCCCAGTTCCCCTGATAAGACAGAAAGCCTGCTTCACTGCTGAAAGGCGTTCTGAATACATAGGAAGCAGACACGGTGCCACATCAGCCTCTTATCTGTGCCAACCAGAGTTTCCTCATCTTTCAGGGTAATAGTGAGATCGGTTTTTCCCTTTTAACCCAGGAAATTCACTGGTCAACTATGACCAGACGATAGTCTCAATTAGCCTGATTTGCTCTTAAAGGAATCCATTAACTTTAATGAATAACTTAATTTTAAGATTCAGCGGATACAAGAAAAATTCACTCTTAACATTAAACTAACCACTTGGAAAAAGCACAAAGGTTCTCTCTCATATGAAAAGGAGAAATATTTCTTCCTGGATTTGGGAAACTCGACCCAAAATGCCAATCCAATTGGCAGAAAAACAGTATGTAAGGTTAGACCAGAGCAAGAGTTAGGCATACAAACTTCGCGACAGCGTGGGCTACAATATGGTTTAATGCCCATCAAGTAGATCATCTACTGGGGGCTCTAAGTCAGGGGGATCTGAAATAGTAACAATATTGGTCTTCATACACTTTCATTTAAGCACTGCAACACCTCAAAGCATTTGGGGTCATTCTAATGGGACATCATCAAAAACGGAAACACAACCCCAGATACCGCGTACTGTCTCGAATGTTCCCGATCCCTTCTACAGGATGTTAATACCCACTGTGTGCAGCAGGGCTTGTGTATATGCCGTCAAATGCACATAGCAGCTACGAGATTCAAGTTCACATGGCTGAAGCCCGATAATATTGTCTCTTTTCTCAATGTTCATATGCTTCACGGCTGCCAAATTCATCAGGTAGCATGAATATTTCTAAAATCTCTGACCTTGTTGCAAGAAGGGAAAGAGAAAGTCCCTCTCTCCTCGCAAGTGTGACACAGAACTAGGACAGCAACGAGATTTAAACTGTGTACCGACCCAGAGCAGCTGATGGGGCTGCCCGGGATATGCTAAGGAGGACGATGAGCAGCACTGGTTCCTGCATTTGCCAGCTTGGAAACAAAGGTTTTTCCCAAAACTTCTGGGTTAGACTATCAAAATTGTTATCTAAGGCTCTAATTTATTTTATTTTTAAAGATTTTTTTTTTTTTTGGACAGAGAGAGAGATCACAAGTAGGCAGAGAGCCCGATGCGGGGCTCGATCCCAGGACCCCAAGATCACGACCTGAACTGAAGGTAGAGGCCCAGGCAGCCCCCTTGAAGCTCTAATTTAGAGGTCATCAGATTTTCCTCTGTAGGAACTACTCAGTTCTGCCCTTGCAGCACAAACGCAGCTGAAGGCAATATGCAAATGAATGAGCCCAGCTGTGTTCCAATAAAACTTTATTATAAAACAGGCAGGGGGCTGCGTTTGGCCCTCTCCTGGAGTCGGGTCTGTACTGATCCCTCCAAATAGTGATACAATGGCCAATTGTTACTAAACAAGCAAAGCTCAGATGTTAAGTTTATGGAAATCGAAGGAAGTCAGGAAAGAAAAGATAGTAATATTTTAAAAATCTCCCTCAAGAGAAAACAAGGAAAAACAATGAGTTTAATGTTACACGAATAACACTAAATTAGAAGATAAACAATTTTCAGAATGAATTGAACTGGTTGATGGTTGACAACCGCGAAAGAAGTGTCCTTTTCGGGGATATTTCTAAGAGGATATGTTTCAGAAAAGATTTAGAATTAATCTTGACAGGAAAAAGGCATTAGGTTAGAGTAGTGGTTCCCAAAAGTGGCTGCATAACAGAACTGGAGAAGATTCTGAATTCTGTATATGCAACAAAGTTTCCAGAGTCTCTGGGGGTGAGCCCTGGAACACTTATTTCTTCTAAGCTCCCTGCACAGTCCTAACGTCCTCAGTCCTGCACCACCCAGACCTGCTGAGTCAGATCATCAGCCTGAAGACAAACTTCAACAAAATGGCAGTGAGGAAAGGCCTTCTAATTTTTTTTTCTTTTAAAGTAAGCTCTACACCCAACATGGGGCTTGAACTCACGACTCCGAGATCGAGAGTCGCATGTTCTTCGGACTGAGCCAGCGGAGAGCCCCTCTTCTAATTTCTTACGCTATTCCAGTACATCATGGATGTCAAATTTGATCTGTTCACTTTCCAAACACTGGGACCTCTGGATCAGAAGACAGGCCATCAATGTTCATAGTACTTAAGTTCTAGCTATCAAAACCAAGGTCAAACTCAAGAAGCTTCCATTAAGAAGTTCTTCCCTGAGCACATCAGTCCATTCTGATTCCTTTCCTCTTTCCTAGCAGAGCTAGTAAGCATTCATCGAGAACTTCATCAGACATTCTGACAATCTTCTAATCAGACAATCTTCTAAGAAGATTTTAAACATATGAATGGCAGGCATCATCATATATTTCTTTCTATTATAAACAATATTTAGAACAGGACTATATATGAGAAACCACTTTAATTTCTGTCAACCGTGGAAAAAATATTTTTGAAGAAAACTGGACTGACAGTTAAGTTTTTTCAAAAACAAAAACTTTTTAAATCTCCTTCCAAGACTGCCGATGTTAAAAAAGGAAACTTTAGACTTCTGAAATCTAACCAGGATAGTTGGCTAATTTACAAAGAAGTTTGAGAAATCAGAGAATCTGATGATTATTATGCCCACAAAAATAAGTGAAATCCTGATTAGTCGACCAAGAGATTGATAGTAATGTTCTACTACATATTTTCATGATCATGTTTCTTAACCTCAAACTTCAGGGAATAAAAAAATTGTTACTATCACATGTCAGTTTCTGTGTTTTTTTCTGTGCTGATCGTTAACCTCACGAAGATAATACAGTTGGATGCCGTCTGGGGTGCAATGCCGCACTGTGGAGTAGAAGACGCAGCCGCTGTCCCCTCAGTAAGCCAGGAAATTAAGCCTGGCCGTACAATTCCATCCTTCGTGACATATTTGAGACGTCTGAGATAAAGCAAACACCATTCCAGACCTGGGTATTCATTCTCTGTTATACTTGTCAAAGCTGGGTTTACTTTTAGTGTTTCATTAAAAATTACAAATATTGGTACATTTGTAAATATGAAAATAATACAAAAGTACAAAAAAATTAAACATGAAAGCCCCCTCTTTACTGCCCAGCAGTAACCAATGTTAGTGGTTTCATGTCTGTATTGCAGGAATTTAACCACACACATAAAAACACTGACATATAAACACACAGAGATTTTTATTTGACCAAAATACAATTATACTGTTCATGTTGTTTCTGCCTTTTTTTTTTTTTTTTTTTTTTTACTGGTGAGCTTATCTGTATGTATAGATCTATGTAATTTTTTTTCACATCTTACATCTTCCTGCTTAACTGTATCATAATTTATTTAAACCATTCCCTTACTTACACGGGGCTATTCCTTTTTTGTTTTTACCAACAATGCTGCAGTGAATGTTCGTCTACACATGTATTTGTGTTATGCCAAGACACCGTCTAGTGGAGGGAGAGTAACAGAATTTCTGGGTTAAGGGGAATAAGAATTTAAAATTTGAATAGGTATCGTCAAATTGCTTTTCAAATAGCTTAGTCAATTCATACGAGCATGCTGATAGCGTGTATTTCATCTACTTTCCTGCACTGTTGACAGAGCTGGCTATTACCAAACCTTTAAACTCGCTCAGGTGAGAAATGAAAAATGCTCTCTAGTTTTTTTTTAACTTGCATTTCCTGATCACCAATGAGATAAAGCCTCTTTTTGTATATTTTTAAAATCCTATACTTTTCTTCATGAACGAATATCTCTTCATATCCTTGGACAAGTTTTGTAAGTTTTGGGTTTCTTTCATATTAACTTTTAGGAGTCTTTATATAACATGGATGTATTTTGCAATATACAAGTTTTAATTATTTTATATTGTCAAAACTGTCCATTTTTACCATTTATGCCTTCTGGTTTTAACTCAGAAAGGTATTTCATTGCCAGGAAATTATTCCCATATTCTCCTTCCAAAAAAAATTTTTTTTAAGAAATTTAACTTTTAAGAAACTACTTGGAATTTATTTTTGTCTATAAGCTGAAATGGAGACTTAACCTTATAATTTGCCAAATACACAGCCTTCAAGTTAGTCCTTAAATGGAATCTAGCAAAATGAAACCCGGTACACAAACTTCTATCCCCGCCCCCCTCCTTTTTTTAAGCAAAACCTACTACACAAACTCAAAACGTATTTTTACTGCCACGACAACACCCAAAGATATGTGTACTTACACAGAATTAAAGTGATTTAAAAGAAGAAAACATTTAATAAGATGCAGACTTCCTGACAGTTACACAGACTTACCCATTCCCCTTTAACCTCCACCAGGAAAGCAAAGGTTTGAAAGCAAGGCAAAATATGTTTAATGAAATGTTTTATTTTTACAGCACATCTAAACGCTATTCATCTAGTCAAGCAGGTGGTTAGCCAGCTTGACGAAAAATATCATTGTAACAAGACCATGTTTCTAAAATATAGCAATATTTTCTCATTAAAGTATAGATCTTCTAGAGCACTTCCTTACTGTAACATTTGTAACACCTCCTGATCTCAAGAAGAGAGCACTATTTTTCTGTGCCCTCCCTGTGTTGCAACAAAATGCAGTTTCAAAACCTTAGGCTCTTTTTTTGTTTCAGTGTAAAGAAACAACTTTGTAATGAGGCCCTCTCTGATGTCACATTGGACTTTCATAAGTTTTAGAGTCTCAGTATGGTATTTTTATATATTTTAACAATTCATAGGCTTTAAAAGCCATGCTATTTCAAAGATAAGGCAGCATGAGTAAAGTTGCTTCAGGCCATTAGAAAACACAGTGTGGGAAAGAGTCAGGGGTGAACAAGATGCTTGCAACACCGTCCATGTGTTAGAGCGCCGTGCCCACGCTACAGAACCCAGCAGTTCTTTCTGTAAAGAGTGAGTGACGCTGGCACTCAGGCCTTCCCACACTGTTTGCTGAAAGAAGGTGGGACTCTGTTTGGAGAGGGTGTGTTATTGTTATGGAGATTTGGACTTCTAAAGAATCTATCTGATGTTTGACCTTGACTCCCTTATTTCAAGCTCATGATAATTTGAGAAAAAGCTGTCAGAAATGAAGGGGAGACAGAAGGAAGATCTCTGAAGACCAAACATGCTGTTCTCTCTCTATATTTCGGCTCAGGAAGCATCCCAGGGTCTCCATGCAGAGATCTGATGTATACATGCAAGATGAACGCATTGAGAAATAGTGCAATGATCTGGGCATTACCCTTCAAGTTCAAAGACACCTACTACCGCATGTTTGTCTCCCTCAGAGTTCTTTTACAATTTGGAAGCAAGTCCATCTTTAAACGAACCAAAAATGCCAACAGTAATACCAAGTTTGACCACTTCTATGACTCTTAATTCTGAGGTTATTAACTAGATGGAAGAACTACTGTTTTCTTTCAGAAAATAATTTAGGTCATCCACATGGCTTTATTCTTTCTTAAACTGGCTTCTATAGTTTGAGTTATAACCACACGATTCTATTTAACTATTAGTATAATTCAAGTAAATGAACTATGACAAAGCAAAATTCTGAACTCTTTATCTGCTCATTTTTGGAGTAAGACGGCAGATTAGCTGTATGTGATTCGTGACTCTTCACATAATTCAAAGATCACACAATTAAAGGGGGAAAAAGATGCACTGATCCAAAGATACAAAAGTTATCATTGGCAATTGTGAAAGTGATGATAAAGCATTTTGCATTTAAAACTATTTCTTAAAGACTATTCATAGTATTTAAGTAGCAATCTAAACTCTAAAATTATCAGACCTTTACAGATTTAAAAACACGCTAAGGCTGTGGTAAGAACCCATTTTCTTTAACACCTCTATCTTCAAGTGATGCTAGGATACATTTCTAAATATCATCTTTCATTCTAATAGGAAAGGAAGATTGAGTCCATACTTCAAAAACCCTGGATTTCACACTCGGCGACAACTTTATGCTGTTATTTAGTGCAAGGGGAGAACAGATGCTAATCATCGACAGAAAATTACACTTTGACTGGAGTCTTTCTTACCATTACTATGTCTCCGGGCTGGATGGTGATCTCATCGTGACTTCTGGATTCGAAGGGATAGAGCGCTCGGTAATACACCACCTTTACGTTCTCCTGTGCCGAAATTGTAAGCGGGCCTTTTTCTATTTACAAAACAGTGGGGAGAAGGGAACAAAAATAAAAGCATTACACAGAACACGTATGCATGACAACAAGCCAAACAGCTGATCTCTCCCCTGTTGACCTTAACATCTAAACTCTTTCCATCTCTTCAGGGAATTCCCGAAGCACATACTTCATGCCCAAGGACAGCCAAATCTGATGGCGGCAACTCAGATCCATCAGAGCTCACTGGCGGCCGCTCCCTGAACAACGGCCATCCCGGTGCTGAATGCAGTGAGGCCATCTCAGGTCCTGGCTGAGGGTCTGGAAGGGCACATCTGTAAAGCATCAGGACCCCCTCCCCCAGCCAGGGTGCCGAGTACAACGCAGCAGTTAGAATGAGAGAAAATGAATCAGCCAAGAAGAAAACTCCTCTGGCAGGAAGCGAAGCACAACTTTCCACATTAAAAGACTTGGAAATGTTGATTATCTTTGGCCGCTAAAGCAATCACATAAAACGTTAAGTGCTGACTTCACCAACAATGGTTATTATTGATAATCCCCAGTGAAGTAAGTCCTCCTTCACATCTTCCAGGGGTGGGGAAATGAGCCTAATGACAGACCTTACGTGAAAATAATTTAGATCTTACGTGAAATTTTTTTTAAAATGCATGCAAGTAGAAGACAGTTTGACTTCCGATTCACTCAACGGTACCTAATCACAGCTTTCTGAACTGTTTTACCCTGGAAATGGAGGTATTTAGCCACACATCTATTTTCTCTGAAAAGCAGTGAGGGGAAGGTATTCTCGTCATGCAGTCTGGAACTAGATGAGGTGCAGTATTTCCCACTGACCACAGGAAGAAGAAATCCTCATTTTATACTAGGAGGAAACGTAAGGAATTTAAACTAACTGCCTAAGATCGAGGACTGATGAAATTACTTCTCACGTCAAAGAAAGCATTGAAGCAGAAACTACTTGCCAGCTTTTCTCCCTGGACTGCAGGCATCTGGATGTGGGGCCCAACTCTGAACCCCACTCCCATTTCTGCCCATTGCATACAGGAAACAAACCCTATGGAAGAGCGTACCAATTCTGTATTCTGTACCCCAATAAAAAGCATGCCAATAATTGAACAAATAAAATCAGTATAATATGCCATACAAAGGAAAAGGCAGTCATTTTCTTCCACTGAGTATTATCGGCAAAGGTGCACAGTATCATAGAGCCACATAAGAATGTCAAAAATACATACTAGGTTACATCTGATATAAGAGATCCCGTTTCTAGCGATTTCAAAGGCTTTCATTTATCATGATTTAAAGAGGCAACTTAAAATCAAAGAGTTAAAAAAAAACAACAATAAAGTCACAGTTTTCAAAAGGTCAAAAGCATGGTTTCACGTAGCATCGGCTGAAGACAGGTCAGCGTAAGGCAAGGGGAAAAGGTGCCATTTCCTGTGCCCGAAACAGCTCAGTAATTCCCAGAGCAAAACAGCAAACTAGAGAAGCACCAGGTTCTTTCCAAATCTGAAATACGGGTCTCTGGATGGGGCCTGGGAAGCAACCTCATGCCACTTTTGTCTGCAAAGGCCCTGGATGCCAGCATCAGAGGGAACAAAGGTGGGCCGGCTGGGGGGAGATTAAACAGGCACGTCAGGAGTCTAGACAATGCACATCAGCACTGTCTGAACACATGACCCGCATTCGCACCTGTCTCTGTGAAAGGAGCCAAGACAGGGCCTGCCTCAGATGTGGGACTTCCTCAGGACCCTCTGGCCGAGGAAACTTATTTGCTAGAATGACTTTTGGCCGCTACTACCTGTGGAGGACCAGGGTGCCTGGACGGCGGGCTTGGCTGGTTCCTGATGCTGATGGAAAAGCCGGTTCATCTTGTCTTGCATGTCCGGTTTGCTTTTTTCCTCACTGTCCTTCTTCTTGACACTCTCCTCCCTGCGGAGTTTTTCTTCCTCGTGGCTCTTCCTCGGCCGCTGATGCTCGTCGTCCTGCTGCGCATGCTCAGTCCACTGCTTGTCCCGCTCCTGAGCTCGTCTGTCAACAAAATGCTTGATTACAGCCAGGAAGTTACTGCGGTTTAATGCCGCGCTGGGCTCTTTTCACAGAAAAGGCTCCAGCGATCAAATGGGATGCTCCATGTGGAGGGGACACTGTGCGTCAGATGGATCAATCGGAATCCGTAAGAAAAAGGCTCTCGGGGCTCCGATCCTGAAGAAGTCACAGGACTTAGAAAAACACAGGAAGATTCCTGATGTATTTCACCAAGTGGTTAGAAGACTAGCAAAGAGACTTCTCGATGATAAAACTGGTATTTCACTGCAAAAAGCCGTCTCACACACACAGGAACGAAGACGAGGGCATGTACCCCCATGAACACACAGCTAGCTCCCTAAAACTGAAGGCAGACGCAACAGATTCTTTTGAACCCTTTAGGTAGTGGCCATCCCGTTACTAAATATTAGTCTCTGTGCATTTTCCCAAACATGAAAACTTTGTGTGTGTCCAAGTAGCTGACGCGAAGGGACAAGTGCAATGAAATCTCGGCCCTGAAATCTAAGATGACCTCAACCTGAACCCCACAGGACAGGACCGCGGATGATTTTTCCCTCACTGCATGATCAGCTACGAAATCAGAAAACACTTTAAAGAAACTCACGTGCAAAAGTGAGCAATACGATGATAGTAATAACTAGTCCTTCCCTACATGAGCTCCATGGTCCTTCACACCTGGGGAGAAGGTCCTATTAACGTCCCCATTTTTACACGGGAGAAAAACGGGGCAGATCCAAGGTCACACGGCCAGACCTGCCTGGGGCTCCATCCCAGGCAGATGGGTTCTAGGCTCTACACCCTGAAGTGCTACCCTGTGACATGGCCAAGGTCATCTCCTAGAATTAGGAAATTGCCAAAGGAAAATAATATAAACAAGGAAAGCTTATATTCACCATTTAAAAATAGATTTATTTCTACTATGTACACATGTGAAAACTTAGTGCAGTAAAATTTTTAAGTTAAATCTTTTAACGTTTTACTTACTTTCAAAACATCTTTTAAGAAAGCACATTAAAGTTTTTTGGAAGAGGCCCCATATCTATGTTGTCATTCATAAAAACAACAACAACAACAACAACAACAATAAAACAGAATAGAATTTGCTTAACATTTGCTACTAATAAAAGTCATGTATCGTGTAAAACCATGCAATTTCTGAAATTAATTTTTAGGTACTATTTATATGACTGAAAGCAGGAAATTTACCCTTTTTTGTCTTAGGATATTTTGTGTTGATTTCTACTCCGTAGAAATGTTAAAGCTCAGTGCAGTATAGTGTGAATAATCAAAGCATTTTATCAACTTTGAAGATAAGGAAAGGATGGAATTAGGGTTAATCAGCTCATCCAAGAAATGAATCCTTGAGCCATACCCCAAGAAAACGATAAAACAGTCTCCTAAACCGGCTGGAGACCCCACCCATCTGTCTACTGGTAAACTGTGCAGGTCCACGTACATGGGGAATATTTGACAGCACGCTGCTCTGAGTATTTTCTCTTTTGATTTTAACACTTTCTTTCTCTAGCTCACGTTATCGTAAGAACACGGGATATAACACATATATAGTGTTAATCGACTACTTATATTATCTGCAGTCTTCTTTCCAGTCAACAGTAGGGTGTTTGGAGTTAAGTTCTGGGGGAGTCAGAAGTTATACTCGGGTTTCTGTGCCCCTAACCCCCTTGCTGTTCAAGGGACAACTGTACTACACGCCCACACGTGAACCGCCTCTGGGTAGTTTAACTGAGCTCAGCCCGCTGAAGTCAATGACTTGCCTCAAGTTACGTTTCTTCATCTTTTTTTTTTTAATATATTAGATATTTTTTTTAAAGATTCTATTTATTTGACAGAGAGAGAATGTGTAAGCACAAGCAGGGTGTGCAGCAGGCAGAGGGAGAAACAGGCTTCCCACTGAGCAGGGAGTGCAATGTGGGGCTCCATCACAGGACCTCAGGATCATGACCTGAGTCAAAGGCAAATGCTCAACCAACTGAGCCACTCAGGCGCCCCTGTATCTTCATCTTTTTATTCTAATTTCAATAATCAATTTTTATAATTTATAGTGCATCATTGAGATATTTGGTCATTTTTGTTTCCAGGAGTTAAAAATTAATTGAACTTTAAAAAGCAAATATCCAGGGGTTCCTTTGTGGTTCAGTGGATTAAGCCTCTGCCTTCGGCTTAGGTCATGATCTCAGGGTCCTGGGATCTAGGCCCTTGTCAGGCTCTCTGCTCAGCGGGGAGCCTGCTTCCCCCCCCCTCTCTCTGCCTGCCTCTCTGCCTACTTGTGATCTCTCTCTCTGTCAAATAAATAAATAAATAAATAAATAAATAAATAAATAAATAAATAAAATCTTCTTAAAAATAAAAATATAAAGCAAATATCCAGTAACAAAATCAGACATACCGGAAGTTGATAAATAAACTTCTACGACTCAGGACAGAAAGTTACCAGTAAAAGTAACAAACCACAAACACAAATATTCAAACAAAGACAAACAAAAAAAGTGTGTCTAGATCCCAAGCGGCAGCAAATTTTCTCCTTTTGTACTCAGGTTTAATTTGCAGCTGAAGAAAAGAAGAAAGAAGTCGGAGTGGCACACTGTCAGTCCTACTGGAGAAAGTCTGTGTGGCGAGCGCTCAGGGGCTTTGATTTCAAACCCAGCGCTTGGGACAGCCACTGTTATTAAAGGCTGTGAACTGGAAATGTATTTTGGTCATTGGCATGCAAATGAGCATACCAAGTGTCCTAATTTCCTTGTATAATTCCATTTATCTACATAGTAGTAGTAGCTTAGGAGAGCTCTGGAAGCTAACCAAAAACGTCAGGGGGTACTTATATATGCAAAAGATTTACATACACACATATTTGTGCTTGCGGGTGCACGTGCACGTGCGAGTGCACACACACACACACACACAAAAGACTGAAGGCTCTTTCTGGTCAGTAGGTACTTGCAGAAGCCCCGCAAAGAATAATAAATACTCGAAGTTCCTGCCAGATGGGTCCACGATCCACAGGAAAAGACTCACCTTTGGGCTTCTTCTTTTTGTTTTTCTAATTCTATGATCTTTCGCTCTTGTTCTTTTTGTTTCAGACGTTCAGCCTCTATGGACTTCTGTTTCTGGAGTTGTTGCTTATTATGTATTTCTCTTAGTTCCTATAAACAATCAGGAAACAATTCACGTGACGACACAAGGTGACAGGCAGTTCCACTGAGGATCAGCACGCAGCATTTCCATAGTGGGGAAGTCTAGCCATTTAGGAGACCAACATTGCAGATTTGAAAAACGTTAACTTGGAAAACTGAAATCGTTCTGCATTTTGACATGCCTGATCTCCAAGAGCTGTTTCAGATTATATTTTAGCGAGTCATCAAATGTTAGAGCATTTTCCATTACAGGCTGTAGGAGGAACTTGCTAGTGGTAGGTATTAGAGAAGCTACATTGTTCAAGACTCAGCAACAGACATGGACATAACCGGTTTCAAGGCGTGGTGATGATCGTCAATACAACCCTGAGGAACTTCTGAGAATGAATCAGCACCAGCCTCTACTGGCTTGGAAAATACACCTCTTCACACATCGCCTACATTAAAACCTCACCTTCTTATGCTAGGCTGCCTTAGAACAAACGGACAGACCTCTGCTCCACAATCTTGGCTGTCTCCACCAAATCACACCCTTCCAGAGCATCTTCTCTTGCTAAATCCAAGTATGAAGCTGTCGACTTCCCCACACTAACCCATCAGTCAGCTTGAAAACAAATGCGAGGGGCGCCTGGGTGGCTCAGTGGGTTAAAGCCTCTGCCCTTGGCTCATGTCATGATCTCAGGGTCCTGGGATCGAGGCCCCGCATCGGGCTCTCTGCTCAGTGGGGAGCCTGCTTCCCCCTCTGTGTCTGCTTGCCTCTCTGCCTACTTGTGATCTCTCTCTGCCAAATAAATAAAATCTTTAAAAAAAATGTGATAATATGACAGTCACCATGTCGGACCCAACTTCCTCATCTGATACCAGTCCCCAGGAAAAACAGGGATTTCCTTCACAAACTACTGAAAATAAAACGCATTTTATGATATTTAAAGTACTCGGGTCAGAAGTTTAAACACCCCAAAGTGTGAAGAATAAAGAAACACCTGTTGAGGGGGAATCCTTGATTCCATACAGGAACCCAATGGTCACTAGCAGATTCAGTCCCTGAGACTCCTCTTGCTTGTGTCAACAATAAATCCGATGAGTCAGTATCCAGTAGAGCCAAGGATGCATTTCCAGTTGACTTCTTCATCTGGGTAACTAAGGCTGGTCCCCTGAGCCCTGGGTCTTTTTGGTGAGATACAAGAACTAAAGTAAGTCTACCCTATCTTCTTCCTCTTGTTCACTGGTTAAGTCCAAATGGGCAGGTTTCCTCCTGCCTTAAACTCTTCCCTTTAGATTCATTCAGAGATGGAACAAAGGTAGAGCACTGTCTAGAGAAGATCAGTGTTATTATAGTGTTATAATGCACTTATTTCTAGAGAAAAGCCCTAAGGGTTAAGATAACCTTCTGCTAGACTGTTCTCAGGATAGAGCAAAGCACATGGATGAGTGTTTTATAAACCGGAAGTGACTTTGAGAGGTCCTAAAAGGAACCAGTGAAATATAAGAAAAAGAGTTTGGAGATCATAAGGTTAGGGAGGGGCACCTGGGTGGCTCAGTGGGTTAAAGCCTCTGCCTTCAGCTCAGGTCATGATCTCAGGGTCCTGGGATCGAGCCCCGCATCGGGCTCTCTGCTCAGCGGGGAGCCTGCTTCCCCCTCTCTCTCTGCCTGCCTCTCTGCCTACTGGCGATCTCTCTCTGTCTCTCTCTGTCAAATAAATAAATAAAATCTTAAAAAAAACAAAAAAAAGGTAAGGGGGAGATGATCCTGAGGGAGGCAGTGGGGGAACAACTGGAGGTTAGTAGGCACTGGAAAGGTGGGGAAGGAAGGAAGGGACTTTGGTGGGGGGTCCTCAGGTGAGACTGGGAATATCTAGGCAGGATGCAGCAGAAAGAAGCAACTCCATAGGGTACACAGTGGTGGACTGTGCCCTATGGCGGATGCTCCGGGCATGTGGCTTGCATTTGATATTTTAGAGACAAAAGGAAAAAAGGGGCCACTTCTGATTGTTAGAGTAATCTGTACTCTTGGCTCCAGTTAATTATCTCTATGAAAAGGAAAACTGCAGAGGGGTGATATTAAATCAATCTCTGAAGTCCTAAGAGGGGGACCCAAAAGTTAGGTCCTGCAGAGACAGCGATGGCTCGCCCCATCATTGGCCCAATGGCTGAGACCCTTTCAAAGGAAGCGGGAAAAGTGACTGAAACATTTCCTTTTCTTCTTACTTTAAAATTTCATCTTCAGTTGCATAAAATTCTTAAATAGGTTCAGAAAGAATAATTTATGACAATAGACAATAATCAAAAGTACTGAATCGGGAACAAAGAAGCCTGGATTCCGATCTCAGGTCCCTGACATGGGTCAACAGCTGAATCAGAGTGGATGAGCCTTAGGTTTTCTTTCTGCTTTAAGATCTGTTAAATTCTTCGACACTGTTGATCACATAAAAAAATTAGTCCCTACTTATTTCAGTGTCTCTTATATTGAGGGTTTTATTCTTCTTATAGGAATAAACTAAAAAGGCATAACTAGTAAGCAAAATAATCGAGATGAAATTAAATACAAAGGAGTAAGCAATGGCAGGGGAAGAGGAACCTTTTAGTTTGGTATTCAGGAGCCTGATTATGTATTAAAAGAGAAAAGCTGTTACTTTACCAGGAAAAATATATTTCTAAGCAGCGTGATATTCAAAATATTTAACAACAGCTACTGCACAAGCACTGGCAACTGGAATGAACGCTGCCCAGGATGTAACAATGCACCTAAGAAAAATGGTTTTCCACTTTACCAAACAATTACAATGCACGTTTCCTTCCTATATGGGGTTCTAGTGGTTGAAAGTTCATTTGCAGACCATTAATTTCCAGATACAAAGTCAAGACAGATAGCAGTAAAGCTTGGAATGTTTTAGGAGGCACAATAAAATAAAAAGCAACAGGAAGTGAGTTTAAAGAAGCTACAGAAAGAAAATCATGTTATTAGACAGTTTTTAAAACCAATTTTTAAATTGATCAAATATACAAGAAGGAAGATATTTTGTAATTTTAAAAGCACATTTATTTTGGAGGCTAGCCACGTGAGAGGCCAGGTTGGACCCATCCCTGAACTGTATGTATATAAGCTGCAGCTCCGAGTACCTCCAAGGAAGTGGAGTTTGCAGGAGCATAAAAATCACAGATGTCAAATAAGGTAACACAAGGCCCTGGCATCTCATGATCCAGATGTGAGGACTGCAAAGTTTTTCTATCATTCCCTTCATCCAGTTCAAATACTGCCGAGCATAGCCCTGGAATATCAAGAGGCAGGCAATCCAGGTCTTCCTCTCTTTCCTTGGACTTGGGAGCTTAAGATAAAGCAGAAAATTCAGAATTCTGAAGCTTGACAACTTTTTTCTAAAAGTCGAACTTCTAGGAAGGCAATCCTCAGAATGAAGGGATATTTCTGAGCATGACAGGGGACTTGTCCCTCCATGTGGGGGACAGAGGGCTTTGTATTGCTCCGTCATTCCCTTTTAACACTACTGTTTGAGAAACTTAGAGTGCAATCAGTTATTTAAAAGTACCCTTTTAATGCCTTCCCTGTCTTCAGGGAAACATTTCTAAGGTGACAAATAAATCTGGTATCATTAAATTATTAATTTAGGAAATGACAGAACCATTGGGAGATAGCTACAAAAAGCTTCACGACATGAATTGTATCACCTTTTCCTGGTGGTCAACCTCATCGAAGTGACTCTGCATGTTCTATTAAGTCTTGTCACAGTTATTTCTCTATTATAATACAGATAAAAACAGAGCAAATAAGAAATTGCTGAGAACCAAAATTCATGACTTCCCTTGTGGCTCTTACTGAAATTACTTTTTGAATAATCAATACCCTACTCACATATTTATTGGCTGGATATTCATCTAGCAATTTTGATTTTTCTTCTGTGAGTTCTATTCAAGGGTATGAGATGTTTTACATAGGCGTAGTCCATGGTAATTTGATATTATCTCCTAATAGAGTATAATGCCTTTCTTACCAAAGAAGAAATAATTAAACATGCATCAAAGAAGTTTCAGCTACATGTTACAAATATGTAAGAAAAATAAAACTATAGAATGTGTAGTGTATGGGGGCACCTGGGTGGCTCAGTTGGTTAAGCAGTTGCCTTCGACTCAGATCATGATCCCAGGGTCCTGAGATCGAGCCCTGCATCGGCCTCCCTGCTCAGCAGAGAGCCTGCTTCTCTCTCTCTCCCTCTGCCTGCCTCTCTGTTTATTATGCACTCTCTCTCTAGCTCTCTGTCAAATAAATAAATAAAATCTTTTAAAAAAAGAATGTGTAGTGTATATAAATTAAAAAGGTAAGACCTTTTTATCACCAATAATATCTCTAAAATTCTAAGATGTAACAAAGTTTCTTCGGCAGGGTCTAAGAACAAGCTGTTGGCTCTGAGAACACTCTGAAACAGCATGAAAACTGGGGTATATAGGCATTTTTCTTGCAGAGAAGGCTCAGAGCTCTTACTGGATTCTGAAAGGGTTCTTTGATCAAACACAGATTATGAACCACAATAGGAAGATAATGTGGCCAAATAAAGATTCCGTCATGTATTAGCAAAGATAAATGAAAATAAGCTTGCTTTTTTTTAACTTTCTTCCTTCAACTCAGGAGGAAAAAATCACTCATTTCCTCTAAAGAATTAAGATATTTGCACCATAAAACATCTTTGGACATCCTACGGCGTACAGCCAAAGTATTTCAAAAGGAGTATGCTGGACAAATTGAATACTCCAGAAGATTCAACTCTTTTTTTCTTTTTTTTGCCCTGAGAAACATGGCTTGCTTTCAAATTTACTAATGACAACTGTTTTATTGCTATGCAAGGGGCATAGAATCACTTGACTTAAAAACTCTGTTAATCCTTTATTTGGACTCAGAGACACTCAAAAATAAGTGTATTATGTGAAGTGGTGTTACTGGGAATACAGAGAAGTATCCAGCAGAACAATGTGTATGGGATGCCTTTTCATAAACATTACTTTATGTAAATGCTTGTGAAGAGACAAAAAAATTAACTGGCAATAGTGGCCTGGAAAGGCTAGTAGTTAATGGAAATTTATTGCTCATTTGGTCATTAAATTATTGGAAGGATTATTCTGCTTCTCGCTTTTACCTCAGGCTGTTTCTTGGAAACACAAGACAGAACAAACATACATTAATTACTTGAAATTCATGAACTCAACATTTTAAATCAAAATAAAACTATTTAGGACACATCTCTTACGTTTATAATAATCTTCATTCTATTAATAGGAAATGGACCTAGGAAACTGATCTAGATGGTAGCATCAAAAATTTCAAGTGTTTGTTTTAGCTCAACCTAATGCCTACAAAAAGTCAAAAGCAGAAGTGCTTTTTATAATAAATGTCACTTTATTTCTTACCCAGGGATATTATGTAGCATACAATATCAGATTTTTTAAAAAGCTTTTTGAGTTTTAAATTACAGTTTTAAAATATTCCAAGTGGCTATGAGACAGACCAAAAGCCACCAAAGAATGCCAATCAACAAACCCAGTGAGGACAGGGAAACTCGTACCTGCATGGAAAAATCTGAAAAGTACTTCAAAACACAGAAACTGTACCCAAATCAAAGTAAACTGATAGTCCATTCATCACAAAATTATAAAATATATTCACTCTTGATGCATTAAAATGGGTAGAATACAAAATATATATATATAGATCAGTTATTTAAATTCTGAGAGGGGTATATTAATGTTTAAAAATATATTTAAATATTTTTCTAAATCTGAAGTCATTATTCAACCTAATAGGAATTCCAGTTCCCCATCGTACAATTGGTAGTCAATCTATCATAAGTGCTACGGGAGACCCAGAGACGAACACACTGGGGCGTGTGTGTGTGTGTGTGTGTGTGTGTGCACGCGTGCCTGTGTGTGTGAAGGGGTGAGGAGACAGGTGGACAGAAGAGGGGAGAAGAGCTAGAAAATCCTGCCCTCTCTGTAGGAAGAGCTAATTAAGAATCTTCATCCACGTCTCCCAAGGGGCTTTGGTTATCTATCCTGCTGTCAACAAGAAGAGAAAACGGACTCCGTTTTGTCCTGAAAATCTGAGTTTTCCCAAAATGTCTCAGCTTCATCTTATAAGTCAGTAACCCGTTATTTTTAAAGACAGGTTATCCTAAAGGATAAAACAGTCAAAGGCTCTGGCTAAACAAGAGAATAAAAAAAATTTTTCTTCAAAAGATTGAATTCAGTGCCTTTTCCCCTTTCCCAAATCACCTTTTGTTAAATATTTTTTTCAAGACCTCAACAGGAAAACCCACACTATAAAAGAAGCCTTAACCAACCAACCAAGCCTATGGGTGCAGTCTAGAGTCTGGTATATACAACACCTGTTAATTCTTTTGAGTCTTGGGCATGTTCTAATTATTTTTCTTTATTCAAGGAATCTACATAAAGTTTCCACAATCACAAGTACATTGAATGAGAGAGTTTTATTACTTCTGTGCTGAGCAGGTCTTTTCAAAAAGATAATACAGGTAAAAAGAAAATTTAATCATGAACAAAAGCAGATAGCAAAGCATGAAACAGCCAAACATTATCCTACTAATATGAGAAAGCAATGTTGTTATTTTATTTGCATTTACACTGATTTCTCCTGCTGTCTCTGTACCTCCTCTTTCTGGATCTTTTTCTTTCCTTCATTGTTTCCCTTCACATGCATTTTTTTCCCCCTGACTTCTCATTCTGTTCTGCAGTTTGTTCTCCAGCTCTTTTTCTTTTTTTCCCTGGTTGCTAAACATTTTGCCCTTCACTGCCTTCATAATGAACGAGCCTGCCGTGAAGGCAAGTGTCTGAAACCAAGAGCATAAAAGCCTCAGTTGAACCAAAAGCCCTTATTTACTATAACTGGCATTCTCATTTCTTTTTTTTTTTTTTTTAAAGATTTTATTTATTCATTTAACAGAGAGAACACAGGCAGGCAGAGAGGCGGGCAGAGGCAGAGAGAGGAGCAGGCTCCCCGCGGAGCAAGGAGCCCGATGCGGGACTCGATCCCAAGACGCCGGGATCATGACCTGAGCCAAAGGCAGTTGCCCAACCAACTGCGCCACCCAGGCGTCCCAACTGGCATTCTCATTTCAACATCAATTCAGTTCTTAGGAGCAATTTTTCAGACAGGTATCATACGGGCAGAATTTCTATCTCTTAACAGCCTCTTGTGTCTAATTTAAGAAGCCTGGATTTCCCAAGTGTATTTTAAAAATACAATTTGTAATTCTGAGTTAGTCTAAAATACTCAATTTTGCTAAGAAATAAAATACTGTCCACTTTTAGAAGAGTATTACTGACTCTAATACTGTCTCCCATTTGATGGAAATACGCACATAGAACCAAATCATGACTGGTGTTGTCTTTCAAAATTTTGCAGCCAAGTGGCCAATTCAGTGACCTATTAAAATACTTGCTATAAAGACAAGACTACAGTTTTTGTCTTTTTTTACAGTTTACAGCACCTTATCCAGCTTGTAGCTCAGGGTTTCCACCAACACACACACAATTTGTCAAGAGGAAAGATTCACCCAAACTCTACGATTTACAGTAACTAATCATTGACTTTGACAAAGAAGGCTTTGCACTTCATGGGAAAAGCACTCGTCTGCCTGGGGGAAACTGGAGCACAGAGCTTGAGATGGTTCATCACTCTTAGTCTGAGAAGGATGTGCATCGCCTGAGTAGGGCCCGGCCACCTTTAGAAAGGAATCTAAGGGGATGACGCAGCCCAGGAGAAGGTCCAGGCCCTGCAATATGGCCTCCTCCATTGCCACTGACTGGAAGAAAGAAATGCTCTAATGTAAATGCCATTCACATTAGGACTTGGTGCCCAGCACACAGTGACTTCACGGGAACCAACGAGGACTCAAACTTTTCAACATGAAACACAACGTCTTGCCTCTCGGAGCGCTGAGTCTCTTATTTGGCACCCAATTGAAGCCTTGAAAACTACAAGCCATACATTAGGTAGCTGTTCTGTATCCTAGTTAAGATATGAAAATATGGAATATTAGGCTGTCTGTGCCAAAGAAAACTAGTACAGTGACTATTAATATTGCCAAGGGCAAAGAGAAGTCAAGTGCTTCTATCTGAAAAGTCCTTATTGGTAATGTTATTTAATACTTGCTAGAACCATAATTTTATAGGTAAGGCACTATATGTAAGAAAATCAATGATAGGACTGTCTCTATGTGCCCTTTAGGCACACAACTTCTTCAAAAAATATTAAGAGTTTTTGATTTTCATGTAAAATGAAGTAAAAGGAGAAATTCATAGAAAATGTTTAAATTGATATTTCTAGAAAATGAATGAGAGAACTACTGATTTCTTAGTATGAGAAAATATTTGTTGCACATAGAGTACATTTTAAAAGCAGAATAAGTATGGTAAACAAATATGATCCACTGAAGTAAAACTAAGTATTAATTCTCATTAGCAATAATTACAAACAAAATCAATTATTCATGATTAAATCCCTGGTCAAATATTTCATCTGATCATCAGAAAGCTGAAATTTACTGTTCATATAAAAGGCAGCTAAATACAAAGGCTGACAATCAGGGGATTTCTAGCACAAGAGAGTCAATATCTCAGTGTGCTACCATTTCTACCCCCCTCTCCCCCCACTGCCGCCAGTAAGCCCTTTCCTATGCTTAAAAAAACAGTCTATTTGCTACATTGAGATTCCTCCACTTCTTTTCTCAAGTAATTCTTGGTTTGATAAATTAGAAAATGAAAGTCAGTTACGTCTTGGGATTATTTTTCAAATATATAAATATCACATCTATTAGGTAACTGTCTATAAAAATACATGGAAAAATAGCTTTGTCTGAAAGGAAAGAATGAGCCCTCAATTTCTATGAGGTCAGGCAGAAGACTCTAGAGACCTTATGTTTCATGCCCCTGAATCTGAAGCTGTTTAAAAACATGACTGTAATTATAAACATGCTTTATGTTTTCAATATGTTGCTACCTATATGAAACATACATCTGGTTAACCTGAGTTAACCATTTAAAAAAAAAAGTAACCTTTTTTCCTCTTTAATAAATGACTTGGGAATTTCCATCACTGGTTAACAGGTCTTGGGTGAGGAAGCAGGAATATAATTCTTCCTAGAATGAAGAAAAAGGAGAGACTCCTAAAAGAAGAATGAATCTGAACTTGGGTTAGAAAGGACTAAATCAGTATGTTAAAAAATAAATAAATAAAGGGAAAAATGATAAAACACACCTACTCTCTAAACTTTTATATGTTTAAGAAACTAAATACATTTAAGACCTCCTGACCGTGGTCTTAAACCTCAGAATCTGGGCAAAAGCAGAGTGCTAGGATTCCCTACATGACCTTCTGAGTAAAGGACTAGACATGACTTAGAGTTTGCATCAAAAGAAGCGAGTAACTTACTGCAAGCAGCTGTCTACCAAAGAAGCATGGACTTTGATTTTTGTTAACTGGAATCCTCATTTGGGGAGCTAGCCACTGAATACAGGTTTAATGCCCCGCTCAACTAAGTTTAAAATTCTGCATGCCACAAGGTTCTTCTCCAGTGTCACTATACTAACCGATAATGAGTGAATAAAACTTTCTCTAGGGGAACAATCTACGTGAATATAAAATAAAACTGTCAAGTCCTACTTTTTCTTCAATACTCTCCAGCTGGTTTCCTTCTGGGAGGGGGAGGTTTCGGATGTAGCGAGTTCACACCATCAGATAAGATGTGTGAAATGACTGGACGATCGCCAAGGCTTCACTCCCAGCAAGGCACAAGTAATTTTTGCCTCATTAGTGTGAATGCCTTTAAAGGCACTGCAAGCTCAAGAGAGGTACCGAGGAAACCCCAGGGGTCGGAATGCTGGCTCTCCTGGTCTGTCTCATTATACAAGAATCGTAGTTACTGATGAATATGCCCTCTAAAGTCATGGGGAAAATGATTCCTATTTTCCAACGAGACTACAACAAAGAAAAGGAGGCAGGTTACACTCAGGAGACTGTATCTTAAATCAGCCTCTAGGGTTGTCTCGATCGCATTATAAATCTTTTGGTGCTTCGATTTAACCGTTTCTGTTTTGGTTTCGCTGGACAAGAGAGGAATACCAGAAATAATCATTGCAAGGCAATAAAAGTATTTGTTAAGGCCTTGTTGTTAAATGAAATAATAAAGCTATATTGGCTCATCATTTTTTACTCTCTACGTTAAATTTAAAGTTAATAATGGGAAAAAAAAACAAAATAAAAATGACAGACAGCACTGTTCTTATTTGAAAATGAGTATATTTGGGGAAAGGAATGAGGTGGAAGGGAGGGCTGACGCTAGCCTTTGTGTCAGCACCTCTAAGACCAATGACACACAGTAGGAGGGACTCACGCCACCTCAGCAGGGTGTCCTTTTCGGCAATGGCAACAGCGTTTGAATAGGCCAAAACACTCCATAAACAGGCTAGGCATTTGGGGAAAAAAAATCACCCACTGCAGTGTCATCCTCTAATCCATGAACTCTGCTTTGGAAGTCATTTTGCAAGAAAAAGGAATCTTAAGATTAAGGCAGAAATCTGGACTACTGCCTGGGTTCAGAAGAGACCTGAATATTTAACCATTTGTGCTCCAAGAGACTATTAAAAAGCACTGTGATCATATTCTTTTTGCTTGAAATAGTGACAAGTCACAGTGAGAATTAATGCGAGCATTTTTACTGTTTTTATTCTCGAGACAGAGAAGTTCTACTTCCCATACTTACGTTATCTCATAATCATATACATATAAATGTGGAATGTATATACAGCACACACAAATACACACACACGCACACGCAGATTATCTGTAAGAATGAAAGCAAAGAAAAACACTAAGTTGGCTCAAATACTATGTCCCCTAAGAGCACTTGCCTGGCATTGTACAATGGAGAAAATTTCATTACCTATTGCTCTGGGGAGAAAAAAAAAAGCAAAAATACCTCAAACTCAGAGGTCTGAACAATTTGGCCTAGAATTTCAATTCAAAGGCCAACTAAATATCACAAATATGCTTTCTAATTTTTTCCTATTTTTAATAATAAAAGAGCTTTCCTTTTTCCAGTGCCAAAAGCAAAATTAGCCAGAGTTAAATATAAAGGATTTCGAGATGGAAAACGAAACTGAGTATTTGAAAAAAAGTGGGACGCCCATTTCTTTTAAGATTAATTGATTAATAATTGATTAAAAACTCCAGTATTTACTTAAATCTATATATATGTGCTCATTGTTGGTAGGCCATTGACTGCTTGCATTCTGGTTTTATTATGAGAGTTAGTGGTCTTAAGATGATAAAGTTGCGAAGTTGAATCAAAGGCACCAAATCCAAAGGAGGCTGTCTTAATCACTTCCACATTCCCTAAGAGCGTTGGCATTTTCCTGAATTTTACCATGTAAATGTGACAAAACCATTTACCACTTCCACCACAGAGACAAAAACAATTACTCCATTAAACAGTAACATTTTAAAATGAGAGGTAACAAAATAAAGATTTACCTTCAATACAATCTTGAAGGTAAGAAGCGGCAGAAAAATTCTTAGTTTAAAAAAAAGAGAAAAAACAATCCCTTTTTAGCAGTCGTCAAAGAACAAAAGACAGACTCTTTTGGAGCCTTGCTTTTGGACTTCAACTTGATGTAGTTATCAAAAGACAAAAGGATGCAGATGTAGAAAAACAATTCCGGTTAAAGACAGATGTCTTGTGGGAGCCGCTCACTGAGCTTTAATTTACAGATGCCAAATTCATCCTGATATGTGTAAAAGAATGTGCAGTTTGGCTTGTATAATATTCATCTATAAGTACGCAGGTTTGCAGGAAGGCTGATAAACCAGCATCATAAATTTTTCTCTCTGGAATTGAGTACCAACTCATCCTCTTGCCAGTTAGAAAAATCAAAGGGTAGGACGTATATGTAGGAATGCGGAGAATACTTACCTTCAGCTGGTTATTGAAGATGTCGATCTCCTGTAGTTTTGATCTGGTTTCTTTCTCAACTTCATCCAGTTGGTCTCGTAGCTGCTGACGAGCTAGTTCTTTTACTTCTAACGCTCTTTTGAGTGTCAGAAGTGACTCTCCTATTTTAGAAGAACATTGCAAGATAAGAAAAGCAAATTGGCCATGAGGAAAATGGTTTTTAATGTTCTCGTTTCACCAAAGGAGAGTCGCACCAGTAGAAAAGGAAAAGGCCGACATTAAAGAGCAAACACCTACTGTGCAGACTGTCCTGCTGAATTTGTTTGAGTCGGTCATTGAGTATCTGTTTTTCTGGAATAAGTCTTCCAAGCATTTGCTGAGCCTCCTGGAGACAAGGAGGAAAACAGCAATGAACTGACAGGGAAAACTACCACGTCTACATTCCACCTCCAGGCAGACATAAGTCCGTTTTCTCATCCCTCAAAGACTCATCCAATCTCATCCCAAATCCTACATGTAGAAACTGCATCGAATCACCAGTCAGGGCAGTTCTTGCTCTTTTGCCAAGCAATTAACTATTTGCCAAATGCTTTTCACTGAAATGAAGTTAAGACAGTTAGAGCTCTCTTGAGATTTCTTAAATTTTTATTGACTTACTGCCTATTTATAAGCTTTCAAAAATGTACTTTAAGTACAACTCAGCAGAGAAAACTGAAAGTATCGATCTCTCCCTTGCACTGGGATCAAACGTAAATGCAGTGACTCTGTTGTAGTTTGAATAGGAACTACTGTATTCTGAACTTTGATACTTAAAAGGCTGTATTAGGGTTTACCCATACACTTGAAGATGGACATGGAAATCAAGAAATGATTTCTAACGCTAGAATCTTGGCTGCCATATATGTTTTCCATCACTGAGGATGGACCTATAATTTTAAATAGGTACACAAAAGTCTTGAACCAACCATTTCTTACCTGATATAAGAAAAAAGGCTATTTGGAGTTTTCATGGATGACCTGTTAAACACTCTATTTGCTTAAGTTCAGCTGAGATTATACTATAAAGTTTCTACACATTTCGGTAAAATGACAGCTTTTCCAGCACAGAAGAACAACTACTTGACTTTCATTTTTACCTTGATTAAAAAAAAAAAAAATCTCAGTAAAGGGGCACCTGTGATGAGCACTGGTCATTGTATGTGAGGAATCATTAAAGTCTACACCTGAAACTAATGAGTGTTCTGTTAACCAAATGGAATTTAAATAAAAACTTTTTAAAAATCTCTATGCACTGGTTTTTGGTTTGAGAAAATAAAAATGCCTTAATTGAAAATTTTTATCAGAGGCTAACAAGCAGTCTTTGTTGGAACAACCATCCTTAGGTGCAGACTGGCTCGTAGGCAATAAATCTTTGTGCGCCACAGGTCTGAATAGGAGAGAGAGAGCGCTCAACAGAGAGGATCTGGAAGCAGCTTCTCATGTGAATAATCCACACCCGTTTCCCCAAATCTGGACAAAACAGAATATACAATTCAGATCATTTCCTCAAAAAGGTCCAGCCAACTGAGCTTCTCCTATTCTCCTCCCTGATTAATTTAGGAATTTAGGAAAGACCTCTTACCCAATCCCAGAGTTTGTTTCCTGTACCAAGACACATCAAGATAAAACCTGGCTCGGATCACTGAGACTATTTAACATCTATAAACATCACTTCTAAATGCCAACCCAAGTTTCTAAAATAAGTCATAAACCAACATGAAGGGCTGCCTGACTTACCTGCACAGAAATTATCTACTAATAACAGTAAGGAAAGGGAACCAATCAATATCTCATAGCCCATGATATACCTGGCCTTCTTCAATGCATGTGTTATTTTTCACCTCACTACTTTTTCAGGAACCCTAATTTGTGTTTTATTGTCAATAAGTGAATATACTATGCGTCAATCTTAAATAATAAAAAATGTGTTTGGTCACAGGGCATTCAATGAGATAATAAATAAACACATGGCCTTCGCTCCTAAATTTTCCAAGAGAATATTTTATGAAACTTCTCGTAGTTAATGAAAGACATATAAAGAAAGTTACCATATAGAACAATATACTTTTTAAAGGTACATGCACTTTTTAGTATGTTCCATTTCTAGCAGTGAACATCTGATCCTATTTACAATATAAGTCATATCCTAATATCTCAAATTGCTTAGGACTTCAAAGTACTTGAAACAATAACTGACAGAACTGGAAGGAAAGGGAAAAATTTATAATGATAGGGCTTTCAATATCCCCAGGCAACAGCTGGAAGAGGTTACAAAATCAGTAAGGACAGGAAATACAAAAAAAAACCATGAATCAGTTTGTTCTGATTGATGTTTATGTGACACTTCGGCCAACTACAACATACATATTCTTTATGTACATATTCTTTACAAGTGTACATAAAATACTCACCAACACAATCATATGCTAAGCCATAAAATAAGTCTCGGTAAACTTAAAAAGATTAAAAAGAACCTAAAATCATACAGAGTATGCGCATAGCTTATCACATAATAAGATAGAAATCAGCAAGATATCTGGAAAACAATCAAAATAGTTGGAAACTAACTAGCAGAGTTCTAAATAATCCATCAAAGAAGAAATGACGAAGAAAATAAAAAAAGATTTTGAACTGAATGGATACGAAAACACATTAAAAAGTTGTGTCATATTAAAAAAATTTTTTTTAAACTGTGCAATATGGCTATGACAATGCTTAGAAGGCAATTTATACCTTAATAAAAAGTTTACAACAGAAATGAAAAAAGGTCCATATTCAATAATCTAAGCTTCCTTTTTATGAAGCTAGAAAAAACCAAATTAAACCCAAAATAAGGAGATGGAAGGAAAAAATAAAGAGCACAAGTAAATGAAACAGAAAACAGATACACCATAGAGAAAAATAAATACAACCAAAAGCTTATTTAAAAAAAAAAAAATCAATGAAATCAATAAACTTCTAAGTAGATTGATGGGGAAGAGAAGGAGGGGGAAGGAGAGGAAGGGAAAGAAGAGGAAAAGTTGGAGGGGGAAAGAAGATACAAATTCCCATGATCAGGAAAGAAAGACGTGAAATCACTGCAGATACTACAGACTTGCAAAGAATTAACAGAATATTGTAAACAACTCTATTCGTATACATTTGACGATTTAGATGAAATGAAAAAAATTCACTGAAAGATAGAAATTATCAGACTCAAAAAAAAAAAAACCCCAGAAAATCTGAACACCCCTATATCAATTAACTACATTTTGCTATTAAAATCCTACCACGAAAAGACTCCAGGCCCAGAAGGCTTCAATGACGAATGAAAATTTAAAGGAAAAATATCATTTCAACACAAACATTTTTAGAAAATGGAGGAGGAAGGAATACTCTCCAACTATTTTCTTACTTATTACCCTGATACCAAAACTGGATAAGGACATTACAAGAAAACTATAAACCAGTATCTTTCAAGAATTTAAATTAAAAGATGTTTAATAATAGCATATCGAATCAAGTAAATATTTTTTTAAATGGTAATACACCATGACCAAGTATGGCTTATCTCAGGAATGGAAAGTTGGCTTAACATTCAAATTTCAATCAACGTAAATCACCACATGAACAAAATAAAGAGAAAAAACATGTAAATATCTCAGTAGATAGAGAAAAAAAAACCATATGATCCAACTCAAGACCCATTCATGGTTTAAAAAATCCTCAGCAAAAAAAAAAAAAACAGGAGGAAAATCCCTAACTTGATAAAGAGCATCTAAAAAAAGTATCTGTAGTTAACATCATATTTAATGGTCAGAAATTGAATGGTTTCCCCTTAAAATCAAGACTCTTCCCACTTCTATCCAACATAGTACTGATGCACTCACACACTGCTGGGGAGAATGTAAAATGGTACAACCACCTTGGAAACAGTTTGATAGTTTCCTATAGGGTTAACCATATATTTATATGACACATTAATGTCAATCTTAAAATTAAACCAAGAGAAATAAAACATATTTCCACATCAAGACTTGTAATTAGATACTCACTGCAATTTCATACACAAACGTCCCAAACTGGAAAGAAACTAAATGTCAATCAACAGGTGCAAGGCTAAATAGGGAAATACTACTCAGTGATAAAAAGGAACAAACTACTGATTTGCTCAGAAATATGGATAAATCTCAATATCATCAAGCTGAGAAAAATCACAAACTTCAAAAATGGTCATTGTTATGCAGGAATAGTACCTACGTGGATTTGATGCCGCCCCCCACCCCCTCTTCCCAGCTCAACAAGTAAAACTGAGCCAGGTGATATTATGGCAACTTGGTGGTCAACTTTTGGATACATAATAAAATGATAGTAGAACTGCATATAAAACTGCCTATAGCATTCCATTATGTTCCCAAATATTTACCATCCATCTTTGGTGCTCACCCTAGAATACTGAACCGTACCTCCCTATTGTGACAATCAGAGGAAAGCCAGTCTCATGAGTGAAATATAGGTCCTACATAATCAAGTCCCCGCCAGCTGCAACTGCAGTGGTCTCCTCGCTACAACCACATCCACAACACAGGGTGCAAGGTCACAACATTCACGCTGCTGTCTCCCTACCCTCAGCCTGCACTGCCGACAGCCACACCCATTAGCTACTTCTCTTTCATGTCTTTGCTCAGATGGGACCCTCACCGAGAAGCCCGTCCTCACCACCTAATTTAAAATACTACGCTGGATGGGGCACCTTGGGGGGCTTAGTCTGTTGAGTGTCCAAAACTTGTGGTTTGGGCTCAGGCCATAATCTTGGGGTCATGAGATTGAGCCCCATGTCAGGTACCATGCTGAATGGGGAAGTCTGCTTGAGATTCTTTCCCTCTGTCCCCTCCCCTGAATGAATGAATGAATGAATACATAAATAAATCTTAAAAAAAAATTAAAATGCTGCCCTCGGGCTGTATTGGCTGGCTTAGTCAGTGGAGTGTGCAACTTTTGATCTCAGGGTTATGAGTTCAAGCCCTACGTTGGGTGTCAAGATTACTTAAAAATAAAATCTTTTTTTCAAAAGATTTTATTTATTTGACAGAGAGAGAGATCACAAGTAGGCAGAGAGGCAGGCAGAGAGAGAGGGGGAAGCAGGCTCCCTGCTGAGCAGAGAGCCTGATGCGGGGCTCGATCCCAGGACCCTGAGATCATGACCTGAGTCGAAGGCAGAGGCTTTAACCCACTGAGCCACCCTGGCGCCCCTAAAAATAAAATCTTAAAACAAAAAACAAAAAACCTACTACCCTCCTCCCCAGGACTCTTCCTATTCACTCTCTAGAGCACTTTTCATACTCTAATAGAGGACACACTTGAGTTCTTTTGTTAGTGTCTGTCTGCCCTGCAAATAGAAGGTAAGCTCCATGAAGGGAGGTTCTCGTTCTCTCCTGTTCACTGCTGGACCCTCAGGGCCTCCGAGAGCCCCTGGCTGGCACGCAGCAGTGCTCAGCAAACGTGTGTTGAGTCTGTTTACTCGACAGCCTACTTTTTAGAGTTTTGTCTATTTCATCTTTACTTCCCAGCACCTAGTAGATGCTGGAGGCTTGTAGGAATAAATGAGTGAAATGAATAAGAGGAAAAGCAGGGCTTGTAAACCCTAAAAGCATTTAATGGGTGTATTTTCTCACCTGTAATTGTTGCTGTAGGTGGGTAATTTCAGCAATTCTCAACTCTCTGGATTTGTTTGTACTCTCAATTTCTTGCCTTTGCGTGGTCAATCGACACCTGATATCTTGAAGTTTTCCTTCTAGTTGATGCTTTTTATCATTCTTTAACAAATGAGAAATAATTATTATTATTACCATTTTTAACGGTTCAGGGTTACTAGCTGACCCTTGAACAACACGAGTTTGAACTACACGGATCCACTTAAACATGGATTTTTTTCAATAAATAATAGTACGGTCCTGTAAACGTATGTTTGTTTCCTTATGACTTTATTAACATTTTCTTACTTCTAACTTATTTATTGTACAAATATAGTATATGATACATGAAACATATGAAATATGAGTCAATTAACTGTTTATGTTATCAGTAAGGCTTCTGGTCCACAGTAGGCTACTAGCAGCTAGGTTTTAGAGGGGTCAAAAGTTATACGAAGCATTCTGACTGCATCGGCTCTGCGCCCATAAGCCCCATGTTGTTCAAGGCTCAACTGTATCCTCAAAGCAGAATCAAACTTGACTTACTAGAGCTTCTAATTCAAATTCCAGAGTCTTTTTCTTTGCTTTCAGTACAACTATGTCCTCTTGCTCTTTGTTTCTTTGATTGAGTAGTTCTTGTCTTCGATTCCGTTCCCATTCAAGTTGTCGTTGCCTTTCAAGTTCTCGCTTTGCAGCCTGTGGCATTTACAGACAACTTATTAGTTTTTTAGTCCTGATATGATACAATGTCTCTTAATAAATGTAACATCCAGGAAGTCTTTTCTTTTAGGGATAAAATGTTACACATTGCAAAACTTCTATTACAAAATAGCAAAACAAAATTTATACAAATATAGTATTCCTTCCCTGGTAAAAAGAGAATATTTAGAAAAGCTATTATAGTTAGATAAGATGAGGACAGACAGGATTCATGTCATCATTGGAATTCGATTGTTTATGCTTTCAAGAATGTTTGAAGTGATAAAAAAAAAAACTGTTCTTCCTGATTTACTGACTCATAAAGAGCAAGAAAAATGTCTTTAATCTAGTAAAGTCAAACTAAAACCCCTAAAAAAAAAAAACCCAAAACAAAAACTTTCTTTTATCAAATGAGAAATTTCTTAAGCTTTTTTTTTTTTTTAAGATTTTACTTATTTATTTGACAGAGAGAGAGATCACAGGCAGAGAGGGGGGGGAAGTAGGCTCCCTGCTGAGCAGAAATCTTGATGAGATCACAACCTGAGCCAAAGGCAGAAGCTTTAACCCAAAGAGCCACCCAGGCGCCCCACTCACCTTAAGTTCTAAAAGTTTGTTGGTCCCCCCATCCCCCAATCGTTCATTTTCTTTTCACCACAGAAGCTTCCATAATTTCTGCGGCAATGACCACTCTCTTTAAAGCAGACTCTGATGGCTGCTAGGCAGAGTACACGTCCAGAGCACCTGGCTCTTCTTTTCTTTCCTTTTTTAAAAATACTTTATTTTTGAGAGAGAGAGAGAGTGAGCGAGAGCACGTGCACATGCACGAGCAGGGGGGAAGGGCAGAGGGAGAAGCAGGCTCCCTGCCTTGGGGCTTGATCCCAGGACCCCGAGATCATTACCTGAGCCTTAGGCATATGCTTAACTGACTGAGCCACCCAGGCACCCCTACCTGGCAGAGTGCATTGTAACTGATTCTTATATACCTGTCTTCCAACTACCCTTTGGGCCTGAGGACAGTGAAGAACTTTTCTACAACTACTCTGGGGACTATCGATGCCTGGCAGATGGTCAACGACCATTACATAATTCTGAATAAATACCCTAAAGTGTTTTAAAAAACAAAACAAAACAAAGTAAAACATTGAGAAAGGAAAAGTGGTCTATCTTTGGGCAGTCCATTCTGGAAATTAAAATGCTATTAGTATCTGTGTGGGTTTCCCTGAATAAGGGAGACTTACTGCTCTAAGTTTTCTGAAGCAATAATAGGAGATTAAACCAAAGTATTGTGTTTTCATAAAGAAAAATCTCCCATATATAAAATATATTTCATTCACACACAGGAATCATGACACTGCCTCTGTAGCAATATTCTAAAACTGAAAATTCAGAGGAAAGATTGCCTTAGCTCCTATCCAGGTATAGCACCAAATTTATGAGGTCTTCATCAAATATAGTGAAGATTTCCTACACATATTTTTTTAAGTGGAAAAAAAAAGGGCACAGGATAATATAATTAGTATGATCCCGTTACAGGGGTTAAAAAAAACTGCACTAAACCCCCAACATTTCTACCATATAACCTTTAATATTTCTACATATACATATAAATGTAGAGAAAGAAAGTCTGAGAAATTCTTAACTAACATCAGCGGTTCGTTACGAGACTGTATTAGCCAAAGCTTGACTGTGAATGTGTTTAGCAACATTATTTGTAACAGTCAACAAAGTTGAAAACAAGTTGAACGTCCATCAACTGATGAATGGATAAATAAATGTGGTACATCCGTGTGATGGAATATTCGGTTGTAAGAAGAAATAAAGTACTGACTCCTGCTACTTGAAAACTTGAACTTGATAACACGCTGGGTGGAAACGAGTCCCCAAAAGTCACATAGTGTGCGATTCCACGTATATGAAATGTCCACCAGAAGGAAACCCATAGAGGCAGGAAGTAAATTCATGACTGCTGAGGGCCGGGAGGAGAGGGGAATGGGAGTCACTGCTTTACGGGTAAGAAATTTCTTTTGGGGATAAGGAAAATGCTCTGGGCTGTATTCATCGATTACGTGACTCCTTAAGGAAGGGGGGGACCAAGAACACATGCGCTCATTGTGGGCTCCATGGCTGCTTACCTCTCGTCTCTCGATTTCTTTCCTCCTCTCCTCTTCTCTCTGACGTTCTAGTTCCCGCTGCTTTTCCAGTTGCTTCTCCAGCTCCAGCTGCCGCTTGCGCTCCTGCTCCTGGCGCTCCCGCTCTTTGCGTTCCTGCTCGGCGCGCTCCAGCTGGGCCAGGCGCTCCTGCTCTTTGCGCTGCTGCTCCAAGAGCGCTTGTCTCCGCTTCTCCAGTTCCAGATTGCCCCGTTCGAAATTCTCGCGCTTCTTATCTTCGAATGTTACTTGAAAACGAGAAACAGGAAAACGCCGAGAAGTCACGATTTGCAACAAACTGTTTTCCGTCCTGCCTGTGCCTCACCACGGAGCACTACAACACCAACAAGCTTTTGTTTCTTTTGACACCAGAAAACTTGTAGAACAAATAATTCGGTAAAGCCGCAGGATACAAAATCAATATACAGAAATTGGTTGCAATTCTATACACTAAGAATGAACTATCGGAAAAAGAAATTAAGAAAACAATCCTACTTACAGTGGCATCAAAAAGAATACCTAGGATTAAATTTAACCAAGATGGGGAAAGACCTGTATACTGAAAACTAAGAGGCTGATGAAAGAAACTGAAGACATAATTAAATGGAAAAGTTTTCCATGATCAGAACTGGACTAGAAAAATTAATATTGTTAAAATGTCCTCACTAACCAAAGCAAGCTATAAATTCAATGCAGTTCCTATCATTCCAATGGCATTTTTCACGGAACTAAAATAATTCTAAAATTTATACGGAACCACAAAAGACCACGAAGAGCGGAAGCAGTCTTGAGAGAAAGAAGAAAAAAACCTAGAGCTATCATTCTTCCTGATTTCAAACCATACTGCAAAGCTATAGTAATCAAAACAGTATTATTGGCATAAAAACAGATACAGATCAATGGAACAGAATAGACAGCCCAGAAACAAACCCATGCTTAAATGGTCAATTAATTTACAACAAATAAGGCAAGAATATATAATGTGGAAAGAAAAGTCTTTGCCACTAACTGGTGTTAGACACCTACCAAGTGCAAAAGAATGACACTGGACCACTTTCTTCTCACACTGGACACAAAATTAGCTCAAAACAGATTAAAGACATGAATGTTAGACCTAAACCATCAAACTCCTACAAGAAAATAGGCAGTGAACTCACTGACAGTTCTCACAGAACACTGCTTTTTGGAATGGACTCCTAGGGCAGTAACAATGTAAGTAAAAACAAACACATGGGATTATGTCAAACTAAAAAGCTTCTGCACAGCAAAGGAAACCATCAACAAAATAAAAAGGCAACATTTTGAACAGGAGAAGAAATTTGCAAATCATGTATCTGAAAATAGGCTAATACCAACATACATTTAAAAAAACTTCATTCAACTCAACAAAAAACGATTCGATTTAAAAATGGGCAGAGGTTGGGGCACCCAGCTGGCTTAGAGGGTCAGGTGATTCTTGATCTCCGGGTCACGAGTTCGAGCCCCACAGTGGATGAGAGATTACTTAAATAAATTGTAAAAACAAAAAATAAATAAACGGGCAGAGGATCTGAACAGACACTTTCGCAAAGAGGCCACACGGATGGCCCACAGGCACATGAGAAGATGCTCCTCATTCATCATCAGGCAAATGCAAATCCAAAACACAGTGAGATGTCATTTCAAATCTGTCAGAATGACTATCATCAAAAAGACAAGAAATAACAAGTGATGGAGAGACTGTGGAGAAAAGGGAACCCTCCCACAGTTAGGAATGTGAACTGGTGCAGCCCCCACAGAAAAACAGTGTATAGAAGTCCCTCAAAAAATTAAACAAACAAACAAAAATGGCCATAGGACCCACCTACCACCTATTCTACTTCTGGGTATTTACCCGAAGAAAATAAACCTATTAATTTGATCACTTCCTCTTCAGAACTCTAAATGAATGTCTACCACTAAAAGAAGGAAAAGAAAATTGCAAATTCAAATGATTCCTGTTCTTATTCGCCTCTGGGGCTTCATTCCCATTATTATCATCTTAAATGTTACTCCTTTCCACTTGTAATGACTATTCATCTTCAGTCTCGACACAGCTGTGACCTCCTCCACGGAGATCCACAACTCTCTATGCCAACCAGCATTAAGGGAACTGCTGTGTATCTATAATACCATCCTTAGGGATTTATTACACTTATATTCTGCTTTGATGATTGTTTATATGGATGCCCTACATCCTCATATTATAGCCTTCTAGAGGGTATGGACCATGTTTTTTGTTTGTTTTTTTTTTTTAATTAACGTATAATGTATTATTTGGTTCAGGGGTACAGGTCCGGGAATCATCAGGCTCACACAATTCTCAGCACTCACCCCAGCACAAACCCTCCCCAATGTCCATCCCCCAGCCACCCCATCCCTGCGCCCCCACCCCCCAGCAACCCTCAGTTTGTTTCGTTAGATTGAGAGTCTCCTATGGTTTGTCTCCCTCCTGATCCCATCTTGTTTCATTTTCCCCCCCTACCCCCCACTGTCCCCCTGCCCTGCCTCTCAAATTCCTCATATCAGAGAGATCATGTGATAATTGTCTTTCTCTGATTGACTTATTTCGCTTAGCATAATATCCTCTAGTTCCATCCACATCACTGCAAATGGCAAGATTTCGTTTCTCTTGATGGCTGCATAGCATTCCATTGTGTGTGTGTGTGGGTGGGTGTGTGTGTGTGTGTACACACACACCCACCCACACACACCACATCTTCTTTATCCATTCATCTATTGATGGACATCTAGGTTCTTTCCGTAGTTTGGCTATTGTGGACATTGCTGCTATAAACATTCAGGTGCATGTGCCCCTTTGGATCACTACATTTGTATCTTTGGGGTAAATACCTAGTAGTGCAATTGCTGGGTCAAAGGTTAGCTCTATTTTTAACTTTTTAGGAACATCCATACTGTTTTCCAGAGTGGCTGCACCAGCTTGCATTCCCACCAACAGTGTAGAAGGGCTCCCCTTTCAGGTATGGACCATGTTTTTAATGTTTCGATTCTTCACCATACTCAACACATAGCTTTGCATAAAGACCATTTTCTTTAAAGATTTTTTTTTGAAAGAGAGCACGCAAGCAGTAGGGGGGGCAGAGGGGGAGAATAATCTCAAGCAGACTCCCCACTGAGTGCAGAGCCTGATGTGGGCTCAATCCCACGACCCATGAGATCACAACCTGGGCCAAAAGCAAGAGTTGGATGTTCAACTGACTGAGCTACCAAGCTTAGTCTTTTTTTTCCTCTTTTTTTTCTTTTCTTTTCTTTCTCTCTTTCGATCTCTCTTTCTTCCTAAGATTTTATTTATTTATTTAAGATGGAGAGAGAGAGAGGGCATGAGCAGGTGGGAGAGGTAGAGGGAGAAGCAGACTCTGCTATTCAGGGAACCCAATATGGGGCTCGATCCCAGGACTCCAGGATCATGACCTAAGCCGAAGGCAGATTCTTAACCAACTGAGCCACCCAGGCGCCCCAAAGAACATTTTCAATAAGAAGTTTATCAGTGAACAAAAACTAATTTAGTTGAAAGAGGAAACTGGAAGAGCTAGTGTCCTGAGCAGGTCAATTAACCCTGAGCACTTTAAATGCAGCGACATGACACTGACAAAGTTCTTAATATAAAGACCCCATAATAACTCTCATTTGCTTCTTAGTTTCAATGATCATTGATAATGATATTTGACCTGAGCCACCCAGGTGCCCCATAAATGAGGATTTTAAAAAATAGGTTCAAATTAAATTTAAAATAGCTTT
>CM052799.1:186515721-186539358 GCA_028533885.1 Nasua narica | reverse complement strand
AAAGCATATTAAGAGTGTCTCCTTTCATGGGGGGAAATCAGAGGAGGTGATGAACCAGGAGAGACTGTGGACTCTCAGCAACAAACTCAGGGTTTTGGAGGGGAGGGGGTGGGGGGGTGGGCGAGCCTGGTGGTGGGTATCGAGAAGGGCACGTATTGCATGGAGCACTGGGTGTGGTGCATGAACAATCAATCTTGTAACACTGAAAAATTAAAATAAACATATTTGGGGAGGAAAAAAAAATAAATGTTCATTTGAATGCAAAAAAAAAAAAAAGAGTGTCTCCTTTCGGACTAAGGTCAGCTAAAGGAACACAGCAAGAATGTCAGAAGCTGAATGTATTCTTACCTCCATCGTTGCCTCAGAGGTAGCACATCTCTAACATGATATAAAGACTGTCTTACCAGGTAGTTTCTTTTCTAGTTGTTGCTGTTCATCTTCCAAAACTGGCTCCTCCGGTAACCTCTGATCCGCTGCCGTTGAGCTGATGACAGAGATGCCGCTGCCAGATCGAACTCGTCTGCCATGGTGGGAAAAAAGAGAAAAAAAAAAAAAGATTCATAGAAAGCGGACCAGGTAGAATCGAGCAAATCATGGAAAAGAATGGTTGAGGAGTATGCCACATCACGGAGTAAATTTCATTTATGGTGAAGAAAAGATAAAGATTTGGTCCTCTTCACTTACAAAGAGTTTTTAAAAAATGAGTGTGTGAAGATCATCAGAGTCTAGAGCACCCAGCTTGCTCAAATGTTTAGAGCCGTCACCCAAATCAGGGCAATTCCAGAGGACTGAACTGGTAAGTCATGGCCACGTGGTCTAGAACAGTGCCTGGGTCACAGTCAAGTGCTCACCGCGGTTATCACCACCCTTTTTATGGAACATTAAATCCGCCAAGGGAAGATGAGCAACTCAGTCGAAGGCGAGCACCTCTCTTCCCTTTACAGAGTCTTTCTATCCATTTTATCTTAATAATAAACACGTGAAATATTACACTTTACAGTCCCTAAAACAAATCATTTAGTTTACTGATTCGTTCCACCTTAAGTCATTAACCTTGCCCTTTTAAAGCCATCTCCCTTTTTGTTAATGCTTTTTTACCAGCTTCCAGTCTTGCTGTCTCTTGCAGTGACCCGTGCGGCCGTCAGACTCTGGGGACAAAGGGTCCAGCTGCGGTGTCTTCCCACAGCCAGATTTCCCGGCTCGCTCCATGCATGCACTGACAGCCATGGCCCCAGTTCTCTGACTTTTAGGGGGATCTCCTCCCCCCGCCCCAACTTTGAGGAATCAGGACAGAAATTCTTATCTGTCTTTCTTTTTCTGTCCTTTGTGCTTGTAAGATTTCATACACGTCTTTTAAAGTTCAAGCCCAGAGACGTCGTTATCTGGGAGGGAAGGTGTGTATGGTGTGTCAAGGCAAAGGATATGAGTCACTGCGCATTCCTCCCAACCGGACCTCGGTCTACTCTCTCGACAACTCTGCTGACACTGTGTTTCGGACCAGGATAATTTTCTTTAATTACTTCCTGATTACAATTTCTACATTGCCCGTATCTTGTTACTTAACCAATGTGTAGAACTCACAGGCAGAATCTCCCTGCCTTAGTTTCTATGTACGGGTCACCACGGTTTCACTTTAGCTGCTAACATTCTTAGTAAACTTTGATTAGATAGATTGGTTCAAAAACTGACGACAACCTTTGGTGTTTTACTAAGAGACTATAGGTATTTTAAAGACTAGAACAGGCCCAAGATTAACACAGGACCTAGATAAGAACATGGATTGAATTCATGGATATTTCATTTACTTGCCAGGAATAAAAACGACTAAAAGAGACACCGCCAACAAAGCCCCCTCTGAAATTCACATACCAGATACACAATTTCTTGGAAGAGCCGGATGTTCCTTACCTAAAGGAGGGAGGAATGTACTCTGGAGGCAGGACAGGAGGCAGTGGTTGGCCAGACATAGCGACGTCAATGAGGTGCATGGCCAAGATAAACTCTTCTGCCGTGAGTTTTCCATCTTGATCAATGTCAGAAAGATTCCTATTCAACGGAAAGTCAACCATACTCTAGTTTCATGAAAATGCATGTGTGTTACTATTCACAAGTGATTGAAATGTTCTGTTTCCTTATTCTGACGCTAGGCCAGTTGAGTCTCTCTGTGCCTTGGTTTATAAAAATAGTACCTATTTCATAGTACTGCTGCAAAGATAAAATGAGACAATCCAAGTCGCTGGGATGGTGTCCAGCACTCAGCAAATGCTAACTATGATTATAATTATACTCTTCCGAAGCCTTGCCAGCCCATCATACTCACATCATATGTGTCTTTAAACACTATGCTCGGCAAAGTATCGGGTCAGAGAGTAAACATCAAAGCTTCATAAGACATGGTCTCTATTCACACTGAATTCTGCCCCTCTGGCAGGAAAGCAGCCATAGACACATAACTAAATGGGTGTAAAACCTCATTTACAGTAACAGGTGCAGGCCAAGTCCTACTCCTTTCGGTTAGCTGGCCAACTGCTGATCTAGACCTCCAATAGTGGATCTTTACGGCCCTCAGCCAGAGTCAAGATGTTTGCTGCTCCTTAGTCTCAAGATTCAATGGCTACCATTCCTCATAATCAGCTTGCCCTGGTAGCTAATGAGAGTAAAGAGATTTTTCCAGCAAGTCTATGAATGGGATTTTATCTAATCACTTCTGGGCACCAAAAGAGGATGCAAGGCAACAATGATGTTCGCCAGAATGCCAACGGGACGGATACTACACTGGGGAACTGGCTTTGCTGATACCATAAGTGAAGAAATTCCTCTGAAATCTGAAATTTCCTTGGGTGGCATAAGCTAGTTTCTATTAAGGGCATAATGGCCGTGCAGGGACATCTGCATGAGTTCCGCAAGCTGTGACTGATTCAGTTGTGTAACTGAATTCGGTTGGTATAACAACGTATAGAACAGTTCCATGACCACGCGAAATTGTCCTGCATTTCTTAGTCACCCCCTTCCTTGCCTTGCCCACGGACCCTGGCAACCAATGATCTCTTTTCTGTCCTCGAGCTTTGTATTTTCCAGATGCCAGACTCCTGCTTGTTCTTCCTCTTCTTCTCTTCCTTCCCATCCCCCACTACAGCAACTCCCCGGCAAATACAATTAGAAGGCAGGTGGGATTCTTTTTCCCCTCCAATATTTGCCTAAATAATGGCTGTAAACAGTTAATTAAAACATCTTTTTATTGTATAGAAAGGAAATATAACAACATTCTAGTAGGAGAAGACTCAAGTATTTTTTTCAAAGAGGGCAGGTTATAAATGAGATACTTAAGCATTTAAATACACTCTAGTCACTCTAGTGTCATGAGAACACCTAATAAACTACAATCAACTTCCATAAATGTTAGATCTGAAGTTTACATTTCAGAGGGTCCTAGGATACTGGTACGTACCCAGACTTAAAGAGATTTGGCTATGTCATACTAACTGGTCTATTCTGTTTACTACCTGGTCTATTATTATTATTCTATTCCAGAGGAAGACCCTTTAATACAAAGCGGAAGGGACCAGGATGGGTGAAGGGATTAGCACTAGAGTGTGACCACTTAGGAAGCAACCATAACAATGCGCCCTATGGCAAAATCATGAACCTTGAATCATGCAATTAATTAAAAGCTATTAAAAATCCTTACAAAATAGGGGCGCCTGGGTGGCTCAGTCAGTTAAGTGTCCAACTCTTGATTTCAGCTCAGGTCATGAACCCAAGGGTTGCGAGATCAAGCTGCATGTTGGGCTCTGAGCTGGGTGTGGAGCCTGCTTAAGATTCCCTCTCTCCCCGTCCCTCCCTCACCTCTCTCCCTCCCTCTCTCTCTCTAAAAGAAAAAAAAAATGCCAAATAGACATTTATGTGCCCACTGATGAACATACACTGTAATACCTCTGATACAGTCTTGCTGAAAAAAAAAAAAAATCAAACTTGAATCTGATGAGTGGTTCTCGTGAGTGGGATGACTTTGAACCCCAAGGGACATTTGCCAATGCGTGGAGACATCTCTGATCGTCAAAACGGGGGATGGGGGTCATGTTACTAGCAAGTAGTATGTGGAGGCCAGAGATCCTACTAAACAGCCTACAAGACAAAGAACAGCCCCCAACAACAAAAAATTATCAGGCCCAAAGGGTCCATCGTGTTGAAGTGGAGAAACCTTGCTCTAGATCCAATCACCGATCTATAGGAAACACAGGAATAAATTAACACAAGGATGCAACCACCAAAAGATAGACTAGAAGAGACTCCAGGATAAGCAATCTAGACTTCTCTTTTTGGGGGGGATTAGAGAACAAAGGGGAGTTTACAGAACACTTCAAAGATGTGTCAACCGACTAATGCAAAATACAGATTTATCTGAACAAGAATCTGATTTGAACACGTCAACTACAAAATATTATGAGCTAATCTAATGACTCTGGTCAGTATCTGATTAACTTAATGATAAGAATTACTATTAAAAAGTTTTGGTGGACTACTGGTATTACAGTCCTCTTGAAAAAATTCCCTACCTCTTTTGGAAATACAAGCTAAAATATCTGCAGATGAAAATGATATATAGGGGCATCTGGGTGCTTAGTCAGTTGAGCGTCTGCCTTCAGCTCAGGGCATGATCCCGAGATCCTGGGATCGAGCCCTGCATCGGGCTCCCTGCTCAGCAGGAAACCTGCTTCTTCCTCTCAAACTTCCCTTGTTTGTGTTCCCTCTCTTGCCATGTCTCTCTCTGTCAAATAAATAAATAAAATCTTTTTTTTAAAAAAAAGAAAGAAAAAGAGAATGATAGATCATCACTGAGATCTGGCTTAAAATAATCAGGAAGGAGGAGCGGAGAACCAGGACTGGTCACGAGCTGAGACTTAACTTTAAACTGTGTTATGAGTTCTAGAGAATTCATTAATCTCTCTGTTTCTGTATCTTTCAAAATCAAAAAGGGGAAAGAATAAGAGGTAATCATCACAGATCACTAAAATTAAGCATAATTCCTACATTCCCACCTATAAATATTGGTATTAATCTACAGACCCATGAAGCCATACCAATTTAAGCCACTTCATATAAACCAAGGAATTTCTCATTCCTTACCATATTGAAGCCAGCTGAGCCTGTGGCAAACTTGATTGCATAAGAATAGTTCTTGCTTGGGGACCTAAACAGAAACCGGGGGGGAAAAAATATAAAGATGAATCAGCAAATCTTCACTGTCCAGGAAGACCAGTGTTGTGCGCATAAAGCACTATGCAATCTCGTGCAATCACAGTCCTTTAAACAATATTGGCTAGTACCCAAGGGGCTTTTTCAAAAGGAAATTAAGCCCCAATGAAAAGGGAAAAAAAACAAAGCATACCACAGCATCTAGCACATATTCAATAAATTCTTGTTAAATGGATGTTTAATGAAAAACGAGTATGTAAAAGATTAAGAGTCTCAAAATGTAACCTGCCCTTTTCTCCAGATTATCATCTCTATTTGTATCAGGCTTTTATTTACAAAGCTGAAACTTATTGTCTCTAAACTCAGCATCTTCTGCCACCATCTGCTGTCTCCACCAGGACCATTATCGGAGAAGATTCAGAGAATCTTGGAGGAGGAAGGACCTTAAGAGAGGACAACTCTTGTAACTGTTTCATTACAGACTTAAAAAAGGGGGTCTTGCTCAAGGCTGCACAAATGGCTAATATCACTCACAATCATCTCTTATGTTAGCAAAAAAGAATGCCTGGAGTTCCAACTCTGCTCTCCAAATCACCTCTCGTCTCTTAAAGTACTTGTAAGTATCTTCACCTCTGGTATGAAACTGGCCTTAGATATCGGATAAAGTCTACAGTGAGAAATTCTGAGTGTTGAAATCAACCAGTGCTGGGAGACAAACAAATAAGTCTTCTATCCATCACTGACCCTCAAGGTGTGGTCCCCCGATGACCGATGGACCAAGGAATGGAGAGTTGTAACAATTTTGTTGGGAAGACTGCCATGTATGAATTTTTGCTTTTAGCTATTTCATTTTTCAAGTGGCACCTCATCAAAAAAACCCACAAAAGTGGATGTGTTTTTGCAGAGCAAGCAGTAGCGGCTAGGGACCGCTGAGAATCACCCACACTGTGTCAGCACAGGAAGTGCCCAAGAACTTGCCACGAGACTTGGGCAGGCAATTTCCTCATTCACTGGACCCAGTTTTCTCATTTCAGATGTCCTTTCCAGATTTATGAGTCTGTGCTCCATCAAATAAGGATATACAACATGGAGCTTAATATAGGACTAGCACATAAAAAAATGCTCAATTAATGATAGCATTATAGACAATATTTGAACCTTGATTTACATACAAAATATGGCAAAAACACACATGAATATATACATATGTATTTTTACACGTGTACAGGTATACAGTTTAATTTTCCAAACTGAAAATGGTCAAGTAAATCATACCTAGATTACGAAACAGTATCCCAGAAACCCTATCCAGTTCCCTTTCTTTTCTATTTTTTTTTTTTAAGAGAAGGGGAGGCGCGGGGTAGAGAGGGAATGGAAGAGAGAGAATCTTAGGCAGGCTCCCTGCCCAGTGCGGAGCCCAATGCTCTATCTCACCACCCTGAGATCATGACCTGAGAGTCAGAACCTAAACCAACTAAGCCACGCAAGAACCCCAGCTCCAGCTCCCTTCTAATCAGCCCCCCAATCAAGTGTAGCCCAACTTCTAAGAGCACCTGTTAATAAGTCTGGCTTATTTTGTTCCACATGCTATATGTAATTGTAGGACATGAACCCTAAGTGCTGCGTGGCATAACATTTTGTGAAAATGTAACAATCTATGTATCCATGCTGTTCACTGGCACTCAGATAGTTTTCAGTTTGAGGCTATTATGAACAGTGAACCTTCTAGGTTTTGGCAAACATAGGTACATACAAACATATGTACACATTCCTGTTGGATGAATGTGTGTGTGTGCGCACGCATCCACACGTGTGCACGCTGGTGTCTGTGTATTGGGAGTCTCTGAGAAGCAATCTTTTTTAAATTAATGTGAAAGCTCTAGAAGTTCCGTGGTATACGGGAATGAGGAAAGTACACTGATCATTTTGTTTAGTCCCTAATACTATACTTAGCATGTTGGAACATTAAAGTAGGATTAGCAAAATCTAGTGAATGCTTTAATTGATACTTGTAACAATTCTCTCCACTTCAGAACTGCATAAAAGGAAGAGAGTATTTCATCTACTACCAATAAAAAGTGTAATGATAAACAAACAAAAAGAACTAGTCCTGGATCTAGATGAGCAGCAGGAGATTTGGATTCCAGTCCGGACTCTTCCCACTCCCTAATGGCATATGACGTTAACAAAAGTACTTTCACCCTCTCAGAGCAAGTTCCTTCTTCTCCAAGTGAAGGGATGATCTGAACAGCGACTGGCAAGCCATGGCCCACAGGCTGTATCTGGTCCCCCATCGGATTTGTAAAGTTTTCTCTTTTTTTTTAAAATTTTTTTCTTTAAAGATTTTATTTTTTTATTTGACACAGAGAGAGAGCACAAGTAGGCAGAGCGGCAGGCAGAGGGAGAGAGAGAAGCAGGCTCTCCGCTGAGCAAAGAGCCCGATGTGGAGCTCAATCCCAGGACCCTGGGATCATGACCTGAGCTGAAGGCAGTCGCTTAACCAACTGAGCCACCCGGGCGTCCCTAAAAAAAGTTTTCTTGAAACACCGCCGTGCCCATTCACTGGAGCATGATCCACACCCCCTTTTGGACTAGAATGGCACAGCTGAGTAGCTGTGACAGACAAAATGTAAGCCTAATATGCTTACGGTTTTGTTCTTTATAGAAAAAGTTCGTTAGCTACCACACTAGAAGACCACAGCTGTCTTTTGCAGTTCTAATACTTGTCTCCATACGTCCTAAGACAAGGTTGTGAAACAACAGAATAGATCGCCAACACCGAAGATGGCCTCCGAGCCTAACAGTACAGCATCAAATCGAACTCTTGAGTATGGAGAACTATCCTGTGGAAGCCTCCATCCATAAAGGGATATCAGTAAAACATTATGGGGAGAAACAGAAATCCCAAGTTCATAAGACCTACTATGGGCACCCACATTCGTGTAGGGAAGCATGCACGGGAAAGACAGAAATGATTAAAGTTAATGCTTTCTCTCAAACCACGCCTCACACCTTAGCTTCTGTGAGAAGCATATTCTAAATAACTAAAGAGCATATTCATTGTTTCAGAATGCAAGATTAATAAAATCCCTCTTTGAGAAGGCTAGCATTGATAAGATTGCCAGAATTCTATAGCTACTTACATTATCTTGATTAAAGAATGGGCTCTCTCTATTTTTTTTAAAACTGTCTCTCTTAATAGCGTGTAATGGCGTACACATCGAGTTAAGAAGGAACAGGGGTACCCCCCTCAAAAGGTGCATCCACTAAATGGGATCAAATGTGTCACTGTTAGATTAGCTTCAGTTCCCACAGTGGACAAGCTCGTATCATAGGCTCAGAGAGTAACTATGTAGATAAATATGAGCAAAACAAAACTGGTCATTCAGGTATATCTCAAATTTTACTCTCTACCTCACACATTCAAAGTTCTAAATATTTAAGTGCTTGCGTCATTATCTTTGGTAAAGACACTGCATTTCATTCGTAAAACGAAGATCCTACCAAGAAAGAGGACTGCTACATCAATGTCACATCTGAATACTATTTTAATTAATCCACAGCAAACACCAACAATGCTTGGAAGAATTGTTCTCATATTCACTGACAACATAGTTCTGGGTCTGTATGGAGCACTGGTGTGAAACCGACCATGCAGAATTACACTTAAAACTATACTACTGATTATTCCTTCAGTGCCTGTATAAGCTGGACGGGTTTCCCACAGTATGTATAAAAATGACAGCTATGTTTTAGCAGAGTGAGCGTGGCATTTAGAAAATTTGTGTATAATTACAATTTGCCCCATATACTTATTTGAGAAGACTGCTGAGTTCCTTTATTGGGGTAAGGCTCAAGATTAGATCAGATCCTTCCAAATCTCACCCAACCCTGATATTTTTTAACAGATGAATTTTCTTTTGGAAATAAAAATTGCAATTCTAAGTGATAGCAAAAAAAAAAAAAAAAAGATTGTAAAAGTCAGAAATTTAAAATATCTTTCTTCACTTTAGGAAAATCCACTCTTTCTCCTCCCTTCTGTATTTGTTAAAGGGCAGTTACAATTCTCCCTTCTCGATGTTCAGATCAGGTCTCTATTCTCCTTATTAAGTTTATACTTTTCTTTAGAATTCTAATTGTTTAGCCCTCATTAGAAACACTTCTGGATGGTATCCTAAAATCCTTTCTAGTGATATAGGTAACAGAATCTTTTTTTTTTTTTTTTAAATCCCCAGAGTTCATATAACTTAACTCTGACCTCTTGTACCAGAAATAAGATCTAACTGGGTAAAGTGACCTCCAGCTAGTTAGTGGCAGAGGCAGGTTCCAAACACCCCAATCCAGTACCTTCACCCTGCAAACTGCCTTAAACACGGGCTCTTTGGGCACACAGGTTCAAGTTCACGTACAAAGCTGGACTGCAGAACCTGAACCAGTTTGGGCTGAGAGCAGTGCTTCTGTGCTAGCACTCTGATTTGCATACTAGTGGCGTCCACTCTGCAGCAGGATCCTGGGTCTATTGTCCCATTTACCAAGAACCCCCCGGGTCACAGCCTGAGGCACTGGGGAAGAAAGTAACTGTGGCATTATCAGGAGACGAGAACTCAAGACAAGAAGGACAATGAAAACCCTGTCTCGAAAAAAAGCAAATAGAGAAAGGCATTTGGAGACCATCTATGGTCCAACATCTGGAAGCAATCTGCATTTGGAATCAAAACCGTATTTCACTAAATTAATTCTCATTTGTAAATACCTGTTAAGTGTCCACTCATAGTTTTGTCATGACTATTGAATAACTGTCTGTATTTCAGTCTGGATGACTGAGGGACAGCCCACTCGGCCGCAGGAGGGACACTGTGGGGAAAGAGGATGAACAATGAGGACCATATTTACATTCTTTAACAACAGTAAACTGAGAACTTCCCTAGAAAACAGCTTTACCATTTTATTTACTTTCTAATCACTACTTCTGGATTTTCTGTAATGCGCAATTCTGTATTTTAAGGTTAGAAACGTTTCTCTCAAAAACAGACATGCTTGGTTTTTTGTTTTTTTTTTCCCCAGAATCAAGGGTAAACACAGCAGACCAAGTGACAGTTCCAAGTTACTGATACGATTCAGAATTTAAAGGTTCTACAAAATACAGAAAAATCTCCTTGTCATGGAAGTGATACACTAGTGCCCAGGCTTTTCTAAACTTCTAGAATAGTTCTCTTTCAGCTTGAAAAGCAATGCTGATAGCAAACAGGTAACTGCCTTTAAAGGTGTTCATTCTTTAATACTTACAACTTTCTATTTAGCAAAATTCATCACCTTCTTAATGAAGGGAAATCATTTCGTTCTGGGAAGTTTCAATTCCCACAAATGGAGAGAGGACAGAACATGTCCAGGGTCATGGCAAAGCAGGGGAGCAGTATTGGAAGGAGCTTTGCTTCCTCGCCTGCCATCCCCGTGCTGACCTTTCCCTGCCCAAGTGCGTCAACTCTGACCCAAGGAAACGGCTACCGGCAGTCACTGGTCCACACCTCCTTAGTGATCAGGGTTCAGGGTAGTCCACACATCTATCACCTACGGCTTGTCAGAGCCTGGTGTCTAAATAGGGTAATTTAAACGAAATGGCTAAGCTCTCAGTAAAAACTGGCATTCCCCTTCCCGGGCAGATTATAACTAATGTCCCATTTGCAATTTCCTTTGATTTCAACAAAAATATCTATACCTCATATGTAAAAGCAAAATTTTAATCATAAATTAAACCTCTTAGTCATCATTTATATATGTTATCTATGCACTCATAATAATACACACTTCATAAACAACTCCTGAACATTTAAAAAGTATCTAATTATATTCACCTTTTCAATTATTATACATTTCTTATTAAAAAACACTTACCTAGATCGCTTCCGCTGTGAGTAATTCTGCAACACCCCTCTCATTTTAAACTAACTAATATTTTGCTGATTCCAACTCTTGCCTACTCGTCAAAGGCCAATTATCTTTCTCCTGCACCCCAGGAATACAGGGTGTTGCAAGCAGAAGCTGTCCCAGATTATACTTATCAAGTCCAAGTTTTCTGCTGAGACTTTCCTGAAAATTTAAATGCACTAAAAACCTCATTAACAGGTAACCAAAACCTAGATGCCACATTCTAAAAATCTGCTGGAAATTTAAATTATTAAAAAGATGACTACCCAAAAAAAACCCCCAACACCAGATGTCTTAATAGCATTAATGTTTGCTAATACTGATTATTTATTCATTCTTATGTCACAAAGCAATTTTAAGGCAGATCTGAAAATCTCTTGTGGATAAGCACAGAAAACTCCAAACTTGAGCATGCTACAGGAGAAAGACTAAGAAGGAAGGAATTCAGCATTAGATTACATCTCAGCTCTGCCTTGCGGTAAAACGTAAACTGTCAGTGAGGATTCTAAGCTCTCGGGGTTTTCTTCCTCATTCACAGTTCTGAGACCGTATCTACCGCAGGTGGTCGTGGGGGCGGGAGGGGGATTAATGAGATATTTGGCATACAGATGCTCAGTAATGTTCTGGAATCTTAGGAGTAAAACCTTCACTGAGTGGAACGCAAATGTCAGTACACCACCATTAACTCAAGCTTCCAGAGCAAGCTTCCATGATTAGGTACTCAGGCCTTAACAGCAGAAAGAACTCAAGTTCAACTCCTGGCTCTGTCATTTCCAAGTTAGGCTATTTTGGGCAAATTGCTAATGTCTCTGGGCTTCCTCCTTATCTACGACATAGAAGAATGGAGTCATCTTTTAGGAAAGACGGTGAGCATTCCAAGTGCTATAATGTGCATAAATCAGCATTTGGCATGGTGCTTTTCAGTTTACGGATTTCCTTTAAATCATTTTATAAAGGGTTATACGTTATTCAACTGTGTTCAATATGCTCTTCTCCTGAAAGTGGGAAAATGACTTGGTTTACTTAGGCAAGATTTCTAAGGAGGACTGAAACAAGAAAAGATGGAAACATCTTCATTTACGTCCCCTTTTAACTGCCAAAGTTTTGAGATGGCTTACAAAGGGATTTAACTTTTCATCTTAGTGCAGCAGTATGCAAGAGGGAAATTTAGAGGTAAGAGGAAATAAAAATAAGAAAGATCATATGAAACTAAGATTAGTCAAAATATAAGCAATAAGGTCATATCTAAGCTTTGCCAAAATTGGACCACATATTTGCTTAGTAACAACTGTCCACTAATCTGAATAATTCATTTCATAAAAGGTGGTTTTAAATACGGTTTCAGGAACACCTCCCCACACAGTCCATGAGATTATCTGAGACAGAATTAAAAATAAGGCAAATTGTGGCTTTAATCTTCCTCTAAAAAACTTTATACGTAAACTCTTAAATGATTAATACAAAGTAGTTAATTTTCCCTTCCTACCTAGAGTTCAATTTTTAAACATTAGCAAAACTGGTACTTATTTGTTTTCCTTGCTAAAAATACAACACCCAAAGCTTTCTGAGGAAATGTCATGTTCTTTATCATCTCTGTAACATATAAGTAATAAAATGTGTAACATTATCCAGAACTAATTATTGGCATCTACAAAATAGAAGATAATAAAAAAGTAGCTAATTCATTTTCAGTTTTAGGAGTTAATCAGATAATGGCTTTAACCCAACTGCCCATTTAAAAACAAGCACACTTACCTAAAACAAGTACACTTACCTAGCCACATCGAATGACTGTGCCTTCTGTAATTTAGTGTTTAATTGTGACCCAGGACCAGATCTACTAAAGGAAGAGCTCTTTGGCAACGTGGCTGCTGTAAAAATAAATAAATGTTGAAAAATTTTAATCCTACAAAGAGAAGAAACATTTCCCTAGTAACGGAAATGAGAATACACAGTCACCAAATCTGAAATTATCCTTCCCTTATCATCCACAACTCAAAAAGAGTTATTCCCTCCTCGCTCCCTGCCCCTTGCCAAGAAACTTTCCAGATTTGCTCATTCCTGCTGAAAATCACCTTACTAAGTAGAAATGTTTACAATCCATGGATTTAACTCTTTGTTAAACGTTTCACATCACATTTTATGGGCTCTATCCTGACAGCTAAAGAAACAACAGCTTAAATACATCCGATACGGCATTTTCTTCATTGTGCTGAAGGAGCAGAAGTATCAGTTCCAGGTGAGCAGAGTCGGAAAGCAAGAGCCTTGTGGTCCTGGCCAGACACCGTGGGATGCTAGGGAGGGTTCAGCTCTCACCTCTGATTCTAATTCCGGCTGGTTAGCGGTGTGCCAGGGAAAAACTCTGAACCTTAGCCTCATCCCCCTCATCCCTGCCTACTATCTTGCAACATTTGCCATCAGCCACAAAAGAAATGAGACAGAGCGCATGGATTCACAGATACTATTGGAAAAGCAACTGCGACAACTTTCTCAGCTGTCATCATATCTGCGAACATGGTCACAAATGAAAGGTAAACTACATGGGACAAGAAAATCTTAAAACAAAACAAAACAAAACAAAACAAAACAAAACGGTGGCACAGTTAGATTCTCTGGCTATAACTCAGAGACAGATCTTGACAGATGTAACCAAACCCACGTAGCGGGGCAGGGAAATGATGATTCAAATATAATCATTACCCATAGCTAAAATCCAGGCCATCCTCACTACTGAATTAAACAGACACAGCCAAAGTACTTTTAAAAAAAACAAACAAACAAAGTGCCCCCAGGGGCACCTGGGTGGCTCAGTTGGTTAAGCGTCCGACTCTTGGTTTGGGCTCAGGTCATGATCTCGGGGTTGTGGGATCGAGTCCCGAATCGGGCTCCACACTCAGCGTGGAGTCTGCTTGTGCCTCTCGCTGTGGCTCCTCCCCCTGCTCTCTCTCAAATAAATAAATACAATCTTTAAAAAAAAATACTTCCCCCGTTGGATAAGAATTTACTAAGATTTGTAGACCACATCTACATTTTATGCTTTCTTTTCACTAACGGTTTGAAAAAGTCTTCCAGTTAAGTCTCAAAATGAAACTAAATACACCCGGAACTTTTGAATCCCTTCAAGGAAGTGAGCAGGTACTACTCCAACCTTAATGTAGCTAGCCATTTAATAAATGCCCTTCTCCCTTCTGTCCGATTCACTGCACCTCCCCCCCAAAGGAATATACAATGTTCCTTCTTCTCCCCCCCCCCACGTAATCCTACTCCTAAGGGAATGGCCTGTTTATCAGCAATTCGTAGCAGCTGAAGAAAAGTAGTAACTGACACATGGAAATAGAAAATGTCCAATTACTGCTCAAATCTGACTTGCTCTTATCAAGCGCTGGAAAGGAAATTACGCTCTTGGGTTTAGCTGCTGAGTTCACCTTTGCCCATAATGGTCCCAAATCCATCGTTTCACTCTCCTTTATTTCTCTTCGGCCTGGCACAGCCCACTTAATATGTCGGAACAAATGAGATATTAAGTTTGAAAAAGGAAGATACTTCCCTCTGGAACACAATGCCACTCAGAAAGAATCAGAAAGTGGAACACAGAAGATTCAGCAAGAAGGAAGAGTAAATCACACGTTGTAAAAAAATTCAGTCTGTGGATTCGGCAGATCACGTACCAGGATGAGCAAATGCGGGCAGAGGCTGTATGACAGGGGGGGCCCCGTTGGCCAGGGGAGGCACTGCTGCTGTAGGAACAGAAGATACTAGAGGCGGAGACATTCCCACAACTGGAATGGACCCCATTGGCACTGGAGCAACGGCCGTAAGTGGTGGCATGCTGGCGATACTTCCTATTCCTAGGGAGGAAAAAACCCGACAAAATTCACACGGAATCCCTCGTCCACATCCAACGATAATTACTCCAAGAGTGTTTGAAGAAGCAAATCACTTTCCCGTTGTAATACAGCTCCATTTAAAATATAAACTCAGAAAAAAATATATATATATAAATTCAGATTAATCATTTTGGAGAATACCAAAAATGATGTCAAGGATCACATCATAAGGGCATAAGACCCAACTTGAAGAGGCCCCTATGGGCCGGAGTTGAGGATCAATAAAAATAATAACCGTAATGGAACGAAAGCCACCAGAGAGGATTAAATTTATGAATTCACAATGATATGTAAAAACAAACAAAAAATTCTACTTGGGCGTCACAGGTAACAAATTTATTCTGAGAACCGGTATAAATAGAGGAGGAAAAGAAATCAAACATCCATCCTGCCTTTCCTTTACATACTGAACCTCAGAGTAACCAAACATCTGATAGGGAAGTTGCTCTTTATAGAAGTATTCTAACCAGAATGGAGAAATCATAGAGTTAAATAAATGCTTCCTTTCTTTTCCGTTTCTTTGTCTGAACTTGTGATATGGTAACAAAATAAGAAATACATATCTGGTCTTTGTTCCAGTTCCTGGTTCCTGTTCCTAGCAGAGCTCCTAAAACCCTTGTGATTTCCTGACTTTTGTTACCACATTTGGTCTTTGCCCCTGGTTCCTGACCCAGGAGCTTCTAAGACCCCTGGAATTTCAGGAGTGATAAGTGCCTTTTTGTATTCAGATAAGGAGACTTGGTGGCCGGAGGTCCTCAAATAGAGGCAGGACAAGAGGTGGTCATGGGCAACACCATGGGATGGTCAGTGGGGCACAATTTCAGTCCCATCCCACCCCTCCCCACCTCCACATAGACCTCAGGGGAGCGTAGAGGGGCTGGAGACTGAGCTAATCAATGGCCAAGGAAGGATGTAAGCAATCACACCTATCTAATGGAGCATCCGTAAAAACTCCTTACCCTGTAGGGTTTGGAGAACTTCCACGCTGGAAAACACAAGCATGTGATGGGAGGGTGGCCCATCCCAACTCCATGGGGACAGAAGCTCTCACACTCAGGACCCTCTGGGGTCTTGTCCTTCCATATCTTTTCATGTGCCTACATATCTTTATGTATCCTTCATCGTATCCTTCATAACGAACTGACAAACCTAAGTAAATACTTCCCTGACTTTTGTGAGCTGTTCTAGCAAATTACAGAAAGGGAAAGTAGGGTGTGTGGGAGCCTTGGACTTTGTAGTTAAGTTGGAGAGAAGTATGGGTACCCTGGGAACCCAGCACTTGTGACTCAAGTGTGACGTGAGTGTAGTGTCGTGACGTGAGTGCAGTGGGACTGGGCCCTTCCACCCTCAGAATCTGACGCTAACTCCAGTAGTTACCATCAGAGTTGAGTTTAATTTTAAGATAATAAGTGAGTGTCCAGAGAGTTGGAAAATTGGGTGGCATGGTTCTTCTGGACACAAAATTCTTGGCTCAATCTTTCTTTGATAATCCTAAATATGCCATTCCATTTTCTTCTGAGATAAAGCACTGCTGGAAAAAAGTCTGAAGATATTCTAATTATCTTTCCCTTATAAGTCATGTCCTTCCTTTTTCTACATACCCAAATAATTTTTTGTTTTACTAGAATGTATCTTGGTGCTGATTTCTCCAGACTGATATTCTCAAACACTGGCTGATATCCTCTTTCAAACATACTTTCAAATCCTTTATTTCCAGGAAGTTGTCTTCAACTAGTCTTTACTGTTCGTTCTCTTCCCTTGCTTTGGTTTTCTTCTTTAGGGACTCCATCTACCTTATATTTAAATTCCTTTGCCTTTAATATTGGTCACTTTTTCTTAATTCCTTATTATCTCGTTAGTTTTGTTTTCATTCTTGAAATCTTCCTCTTTTCATCTTCTGTTACCTTTGCGATAGTATTCCTTGTGTTGCTTCTAGTTTGGTCTCCATTTCTGATATGGCTTTCTTTTTCTCTTTCTCCTTCTTTCCCGAGTTCTATCGCCTTATTTCTGCAGCTTTAAAATTCTGATTGTGTTGGTCTTCCAGGACTTGCGTCATTTTCTTGGTATTTTTTAGCTTGTTTGGAAATCGCAGGTTACTGGGGTGCCATCACTGTTTACAGGGGCGTTAGCTCTTTATTCTCCTTTCTCTAATAATAACTTTGTGTGGGACTTGACCTTGCCTGACACTGCCTAACGCTCATTTTTATGTGAGCCTTGCCTCTTGGGATTTCCAGCCTCTGTTCTCCACCCTCATGTTGGTCTGCACTTTCTTCTTCTTTCGTGTCTCTGTCACTGCCCTGCTTAATTTTGATTACACTCCCAGTCATTTATCCACAGTGTGGGGATTTGTCACAGGTGGGAGCTTTGTTGGGCCAGCTTTTAAAAAGCTGCTACAAAGATCATCATCCTCATCCTCTTGACTACCTTTCCTGAATGAATATTTTCCAAGTATTTCTGAAGAAATACATCTGCTGGAGGCTGTGTTTTGGATACCATCTCTCTTGACTACTAAATCTTAATTCCTGAAATTTTCCCACCTCTCTTCAACCACTGGGATTTCCCTCTCTTCTCTAAAAGTTCAGGGGCACTTCCCATCCTGAACAAACCAGCCTTCGGCTAACATGGTCTTCCAGCTTTGTCTCTACTTCAAACTCTCTCCTCTTCCAAGCCTCCAATCAGGCTGTCGTCTCTACCACTCCAAAGAAACTGCTTTCCAAGGTCATCTTGCCAAATCCAATCACTCTTCTGTCCTATTCTTCCTCAATCTCTCAGAAGCAACTCAAACCATAGAATGTTCCCTCCTTGAAAAACGTTTTCTTGGCTACTGCGATGCCAGCCTCTTCTTGCTTCTTCCCCTTTTACTACACCTTTATATGTCACAGCATGGCAAGGCTTGGTTCCAGGTCTTCTGCCTGCTCTAGCTACACATTCTAAGATATTTCATCCAGTCCCAGGGCTTTCAATGCCATGCATATTCCAATTCTCCCAGAGCTGATGGATCCTTCCTCTGAAATCCAGACCCACGGATTCATCTGCCTCCTTGGAAATCCACTAAACCCCTCACACTTAACAAGACCAAAACCTGATGTACTTTTTCTCCAAAAGAGAGGATATAATGAGTCTAATCCTATCCTATCTTCCACATTGATTACTTACCACCCAGATGAAAAACTCCATTACCTCTCCCTATCGCAAAAACCTCCTTACTGAGTTCCCTGATTCTACTTTGGTCCCCCAGCAATCCAATCTTCAGATAACAAAGATTATGTTTCCTAAATGTCTATCAACCAGGCACTCCCATACCCATAAGCTCTCTGTCGCTTTCCACTGCACTTAGAAAACAATTCTGATTCCTTAGTGGTTTTATTAGGCTCTAAACCATCTGGCTCTTGCCCTACCTCCTTGCCCTTAAGACCTACCAATACCTCAGCTACCACTGCTCTCATTTTTGTTTCTTGCACATACCAACTTCATTGTCGCCTTAGGACCTTTGTTAATTGCTGCTCCATTTGCCTGGAAGGTTTCTCCCCTAGGTTGCACAGGGCTCTTATCTCCAGGTCAGCTCAAAGTCATCTCTCCAAAGAGAATTCTGCCCTGATCACTTTCTCCCATGAGTATCTCTATCACATTACTGTTTTACAGAATTGATTGCCCTTATCTTGCCCTGAAACTGTTCATCTACTTCCTTACTTTCCCCAACTTAACAAGAAGCTTCACAGTAGCAAGAGCCATGATGTCTTGCTTACCAACCTGTTCCCCGCGACTAGGACACACAATTGGGGTTTAAAAATAATAGTTTAATCTGCGGCGCCTGGGTGGCTCAGTCGGTTAAGAGTCAGACTCTTAATTTTGACTCAGGTTATGATCTCAGGGTTGTAAGACGGGGCCCCGTGGGAGACTCCACAGCGGGCACGGAGCCTGCTCAAGCTTCTCCTTTTATCTCCCTTTGCCCCTCCCCACTCTAAAAAAAAAAAATGATAAAAATAATAATGATGGTTTAATCTAGTAAAACCATGGGCTCTGGCAAAAAAAAAAAAAAAAATTAAACAAAAGGCAAACTCCTCCTGAAACAGCTGAATATGTAATCAAAAAGGAATTATTCTGTGTGTAATATTCCTTCCCCCACTGAAGGAAGATACCAGGCACACTCACAGAAGTTCCTGGAATACAGCCTTAGGCAAGTCACAGTACCACTCACGACATCCCCTTTCCCTCTCCTTAAGAGGAGAGCTGAACAAAACCGTGGCTCAACCTGCAGCTAGCCTTAATTCCACGTGTTAACGCGTGCCTCAGCGCCCAAGGCGACCACGAACTGTGGAACAGTGACGTGCCGTGCCACCCATGTGGTTTGGGAAGAATGAAGGTGAGAAGAGAGAAGGTGGTAAGGAAACCAAGAGCCTTGGAAAAACTATGTCTGGACAGGCTCAACCTCCCTTTTTAGGAATACGGTCCTAAGCCAACTGCTCACCTTCTTGGAATCTCGGATCTCTCATTCATGTAACAGGGCTAGTAATTTCTGCGGCTTTTTGGGTTCTTCTTGTGACCAAATAAAATACGATACATGAAGGTATAATACGTAAAAGGGCCAGGAAATGCCTGGTCAGGTAATTTTTACTATTAACTAGAAAATAATGATCCCAGTAGCAAAAGATTTTCTTCTCACATAAGAAGTGTTAAAAAAAAAAAAAAAGTTAACTTGGGTTGAGCTGAGAGGTGGAACTAGAAATACTAGCAAAGGTCAGATGTTTGAGCAAAGCTAAGCCAACCTGGTTAGGACACGACGTGCTGCTTTTAACTTCTCTCATGTTCTGCTATTCCCTGGTGATTCGCCTCTTGGAAATAATTTACTGAGGACGCTGATGTGATGAAAAGGAGGGGGAGGAAAGGCAGTGGAGAAGCCCCGGGGAGCAGCTCAGGACTGACTAGCAGAATGGTGGCTCAGAAATCCCAGGCTCCCTTGGAGGCAGGGGCAGCTTACTTAAGTGGCAGTAAACCCCTTGGGTAGGCGAGGCCACAACCTCATGGAAATAAAGCAGCAGCGACTCTAGAGTTGAAAGTCCTGCTGCACGATGGAATAAGAGAAGACATATTAAATGTTCGAGGAAGAATCACTGACCCCCCGGGTTTGAGGGAAAAAGAGGAAATGGGATGCCTCTGGTTATTTGACTCTCTGTCCCCCCTGAGGTATCTTCTTGCAGCACCGGAAGGGAAGCCAAAAGAAAACCAAATACCCGTTAGCCGTTTTAACCCATGGGTCCTGACCAAAGGTTGGCTATGGGGACCTTCAGGGAATTCAGAGCCACTTCCACTTAAATAAACTGGCTACCTAAGGGCTGAGGGCTGTGAACACACAATGGACAAGGCCAACAAGGGCCCTGGTCATGTAGAGCAGACTGTGTGTAATCTTCACCTTAGCTCTTCCTAGCTTTTGCTCATGCGTGATTTCCCGAGTTTCTCTTTTTTCCTCTTGGATCACCACGATCCTTGCCTGACCCCTAACCTTCACCCTTCCCCTTATGACCACAAGTCTGATGGCTAAACATCACCAAAACAAAGGCAATGCATAGTTGTGTGGTTTTTTTTTTTTTTTTGAAGATTTTATCCATTTATTTGACAGAGAGAGAGATTACAAGTAGGCAGAGAGAGAGGGGGAAGCAGGCTCCCTGCTGAGCAGAGAGCCCGATGCGGGGCTTGATCCCAGGACCCTGAGATCATGACCCCAGCTGAAGGCAGAGACTTTAACCCACTGAGCCATCCAGGCGCCCCAATGCATAGTTTGTTTTTAATAGTAAATCTATTGAGTAAAACCACAGCATTTCTTTATCTCAGTTTATCATTAATTGTATCAGAGACAACCCGCATTACTATTGACTGCCCCCTCCCAACCCTACTTCACGTTATCACCTGTCATCAGATCTATCAGGAGGAAGAAAGGGAAACTCTAGCCACAAGTTCTGTGTTTTGTTAGAACTGTCTAAGAACTTTCTCATGAATCAGATATTAGATCTGATTACTGTAATCTTTAAATCAACCTAAATCATTAAAGTTTAGGGTGAGAACAGAGAAGAAATCAGAACTGTTGGTGATCTTAGTCAATTAATTCCTGATTAGTTTTTAAGAAAAATATCTGGCTAAGACGTATCTTTTTATGGAGCTGTGTTTTTAGCTGAGATACCGTTTATTTCGTCCTGCTTCATTTTGTTCCAAGAAAGAATTTAATTTGGCCAGTTGTCTCAATACTATGAATTTAGAAATATATTGCTAGATACCATTATCCAAAGGTGCTGGTTATGCGCAGGGGAAAATAAAGAGGTTATGGAAACAAAAAGCCAAAAGGAAGCATGTGGCGTTGTCAAGGGTCAAGGAGGCAGTAAGGGCAATGAAAAGTCAGAAGCAGACCGCAAGTGTATTCCTTTTCCCCTGACAGTCTGGACCTTTGCTTTCATTTTGATTACTAGCATCTGTTAAAAAGAAAACCACAGGACCCAAAGGTGTCACTCAGGCCAAGTCACCAAACTTGGGACTTAGTACCCAAGCTAATGGCAGAGTCAACCTCTCCCAGCAAGACTGCCTAGGCAGTCAGTCAGGAATTTTCGGATCAGCACCAGTGAGGTGATCTGTCCCATGGGCCCTCTCCATCCCCCAAAGATGAAATAAGTGACCTTCATAAGACCCCCTGGCCTTCTCCTCCAGGGAAAGTGGTCTTGCCAGGTACAATCCTTTCTTTTCTTTCGCTAACAACTTTCTTGCCTCACCCTCCTTCCTGTAAAAACCTTCCATTTCAGACAACTGCTCTGAGCTCCCCTCTACTTGCTCTATGGGATGCTGCCGGATTCAGGAACCACTTAATAAAGCCAATTACAACTTCGAATTTACTCAGGTGAACTTTTGTTCTTAACACATGGTAAGGTTCGAATGTGAACATGGCCTTCTCCCCCGGCATTATCTGCCTGCAGGGAATCAGGACCGTCATTTCTCAGACAGAACTCGCTCCTAGAAGATCCCAAGGCTACAAACAGAAAAGGGGAAAGAGGGAACAGTATTTTTAAGATCTACAATGAAATATAGAAACCAAGTCCATTTCAGACTTACCAAAGGCTGGTGTGCTAGAAATAGCAACGGGCTGCTGTTTCATGACAGGGGGAAGTGAGGAAGGGAGTTGATATCCTTGCAGCTTGAGTTTGATGAGTTTCATAGCTATGGAAAACTCCACTTGATCCATCCGTCCATCATTGTTCATATCAGCGAGTGCCCTGCAAACCAACATCGAGGGTGAGGAATGACTGTGACCCTAAAAGAACCTTTCCCAAACCACCCTTCCTACCCACACTAGTCTGCTCCTTTCATCCTGAGGCAAACAAAAGAGACGAAAACCAAGCAGACCAAACCAAACCAAAACTTGTTTGCCAAGCTACAGGGAGTAACCTGGGAATACCGGCAAGGTTTATATACTTTCTATTGTGTCATGCTTTACTTATAGGATACAGGATGTAATTTTCAGTGTGGATGAAAGGATATGTACTTTGGATATCAAATGGGATTCTTTCTGAGGTGGGGATCATGTTCCAGAATTGGACAATGGCCATGACTGCACGACTCTGTGAACACACTAAAAACCAGGGAATTATACATTTAAAAGGGTGAATTTTGTTGTGTGAATTATGTCATAATAAACATGTTAGGGGAAGGGGCACCTGGCTGGCTCAGAGTCATGAGTTCAAGCCCCATGTTTCCCCTAAAAAGCTGTTAGGGGAGGAAAGTTCTGAAAAGAGAGTTTATTTCTGTAGATACTCCTCTGTGGAGTTCTACGAACCTCACCATGGAGACTATGCTACAATATAGTTCTACTACCTTTAAAGCTGTGAAAATTAATCAAGTGGGCTTACACATTAAAAATAGTACTCAGACAGAAATGGTCAAGCGTAACTTGCAATGAGTGTTTTTCTTCCCAGGTTTTCATTTTTCTTTCTTTTTTTTTTTTTTTTAATTGAAGTAGATTTGACAATGTTATGTTAGTTTCAGGTGCAGTGAGCTTTGATGCATATTCGCTCAAAGAAGCTTAATAAGCAAAAAAGGTATTTGCAAATGGAAATGACTTTATGCAAACCACAACTGTGCATATTCACGATCAACCTCTTTTTAAATTTTTTAAATTTAAGAAGTTTTTAAAATCAACATAAAATGTATTATTTGTTTCAGGGGTACAGGTCTGTGATCGTCAGTCTTACAAAACACCCAGCGCTCACCACAACACATTCCCTCCCCAATGTCCCTTACCCAGACACTCCATTCCCCCACCCCCAGTGCCCTCCAGCTGCCCTCAGTTTGTTTCCTAAGATTAAGAGTCTCTTATGGTTTGTCTTCCTCTCTGGTTTCATCTTGTTTCATTTTTCAACTCCTTTGCGTAAAAAATGTTCATCGCTTGGGGCGCCTGGGTGGCTCAGTCAGGTAAGTGTCTGCCTTGGGCTCAGGTCATGATCCCAGGGTCCTAAGATCAAGCGTCACACTGGGCTCCCCGCTCAGCAGGAAGCCTGCTTCTCCCTCTCCTCCCTGTTCATGCTCTCTTGCTAGATTTCATTTCTTTTATTCTAGTTATTAAAAATGTTAAGATGATTTATTTTTTTAAACC